>OY288244.1:39327213-39951379 GCA_958450325.1 Agrostemma githago
AATTATAAGTTAGTCAATTAAATTATCGGGTCACGATTTTTATATGGTTGGGTGAATGACTGTCTAATAAAATCTAAATAATAAAAATCGTGAATTAATCAAAAATAAGAAAAGCACCAGAGTCTTCGGATCACCACGAATTAAAACAAACATACATACGATTTTCAAATAATCAGTTAAGACGAGTTAAAGGATATCGACACGGTCCTCTCGGATCACTAGTCATCCTAGAAGTCACCTAACGGGCTCTCGCTACTTATTAGGGAATTCTATCGATTACAACGAGTCTAATCCGTTCCAGGCTTTCGGTCTTAGGTCGGGATTTACAAGATACAAACAATCAATTACGGCCTATAATTAATTATTCGTCGTTATAATGTTGCAAGAGCGATTTAACTCGTAAAGGTCGATTATTCAGTCATCACAAATAAACTCGGTTCAACTCTAGTGAAGAAGATTAGTTAAGCATAATAATTACAGTGATAAAGAAAAAGAGAATATGAAAATAACAGTAACTGGAGAGGAGGGAGATTAGGGAAGAAGAGGGAATTACCGAAATTGGAATAACTAATTAGAACGAAGACGGAGAATAATAATGAAAACCGAGTCTTGATTGAAAATAATAAATACTGAAATTGTGCGAAATACTAAATATTTACAGTAAACTACAAACTAAAACTAAACTAAAGATGAAGATGAATGATGAGAGGATTACTGAGGAAGAAGATGAGATGAAAGAGATGAGATCATAAGAAGATAAAATTAAAGCCCTATTTATACTGCTCAAGCCCTTCCTAACTGTTGCTTAATTCCTGCTTCCACCACCCCATTAACTAGGTAGTGGGAAGAACTGAAGAGCGTAAGAGGGGGAAAGGTGGGTAGCTTCAGAAAAATATCTGTCCTGAATTGGTGGCAGTATCCTATTCTGCAGACTTGAATTTTAGGTTGGTAGACTTGAGATCCAAGTCTGCCTATTAAGTTCTTCAGTCTAGGCCTCCAACGGACTTCTCCTTAGTCTAGGACTGTTTGCTGCACTTTCTCAGTCTATAGACTTGTTTCCCAGTCTATAGACTTGTGTTTTAGTCTACAGGTTTCTTGCTTCCATCTTCTCAGTCTATAGACTCACAGTCTAGTCTATAGACTTGACTCCTTCTTCTTGGTCTTCAACGAATCGGTTTTAGAGCTTTAAGATTTTTGATGCAATTTTTAGCTCTTTTAACTACTCGGTCTTGATTATCTACAAAACAACAAAAGAATACCCGAGTAACACATATGGGAGAAAATAGCGTAATTCGACTCCTAAAAATAATAAAACGACACGGAAATGCGTGCCAAAATAGGTGAAAAATCGAATAGGAACGGCACACATCAAATCTCCCCAAACCAAACCATTGCTTGTCCTCAAGAAATCAAACACAAAATCCATTGGAACGGTATACAACTCAAAGCTGTTTACCCAAACTAGACTCGCTACAAAAACTAACTCAAGCTAGCGACACTTAGAAAACATGAACTGACTCAAGCTATGATATAATCAAAAGAATAACAGTGAACCGTCAACCTTGCTAGGCTTATCATTGTCGGACTCTCACGGTTACACTCTACTCTCATGATGGGGATGTAGAATATAAATGTGAGATAGAGAGAAAGAAAGACGCTCGCCTAATCTGCGACCTCTAAACACATGCATGCAGTCTAATGTGACGACAATCTCTACCAATCATTTGTGCATCCTAAATAATCGAAACCAAACACATATCGAGGCGCAAAATGGTGAAATGGGGTATGGATTAAGTGACGGGTAAGAAGGGATTATAATTTTGGGAATGTGGAGTTAATAGTCGAGCTAGACAATCCAAACTTCCAAAACTTCTTCACCAAATTACCAAATCATACAAACAATAAAATCAAGGCGATTAATGACGGCATCCACCATATCATACTAATTTCACCCAAATCGACTCCATAATATTATTACAACGAAGCATCGGAGTCCACAACTCAATTCTTTTTTCACTTTTCTTATTTTCCATTTTTTTATTCTTTTTTCTTTCTTTCTTTTTTCTTCGTTTTTTTTACAAATATACAATAACCGAAACATATATATACACCAAGTTGACTTATCTCAATAGAACATCAATATCACCATGACTAGCTCGACTAGGGTAGGCAATTTAGGATTGTGGTTAATATTGTGATGAAGGGATAGATCGATTTTTGAGTAAAAACGAAAACGGGAAAGGGAAATATAAAGGGAAAAAGGTAAGCCTCAATACACGCTGTAGTTACGACCCGAATGCACAAAGACTTAAGAGACGGACTTCACACTTATGCAAATTGATGTTACATGCGAAATAGGGAGAACTACTCTCATTCCTAAATAAACCGATCATGGATGTCATCAGTTTCATAAGGCTCTAAAACTCATAATTTTAAGTAGTTTGCCAACAATTTAAGCCAAGTTTATTTGTTTACTAAAATTACAATCGAAATATGCCATAACTCGAGACTCGATCACGTAAAACTAAAATATCACTAAAATAAGATAGTAATGAAACGAGTAATGAATGGGCAAAAGCTATTTCATCATTGTTGCTTAACCCGTCCCGACTCCTAAAAATGCCTAAAAAAAGAAAAAAGACAAAATTATGCTGAAATGCAGAAAATATGCAAACTAATGCGAATTAGTTACCCTCCCCAAACCAATCAATACAATGTCCTCATTGTATACACAAATCGGACAACAACAAAGAGAGGAAAAAGCAACTAAATAAGCATATCTAAAGAGTGAGTGACAAAGAGATATACCGAATATGTACGAGGTTCCCCAAACCAGACTCTAGACATAGTCCAATTCCGACGCCGGTGCTGACTCCTGGCGACCTCGATTCCCGTGCCCACTTGTTCCGACTCAATGTGCTCGGCCTCCGTTCTAAATCGCTTATCTTCGTAGTCCATATGAGCTTGAAAATTTCAGAAAAACACTGCGAAAGTACGTGAAAACCAGGCAAACACGGAAATTCAAAACCAAGGTTTAAATGAATCGGGCAAACTGGTGAAACCCGAAAACCACGATGAACAGGCAATTGATGCTGAAATACGGCAAACATCCGGCGAAAGGAGGATGGCCGGCGAGGGGTGGACAAACAGTGGATGGCTGAGGTAGAGCGGCGGCAGACAGACGACGGTGGTCGAAGACTGACGCCAGGGATGAAGCGAGAAGGGCACGAAGGGCGGTGACTGGCGGAAGTGAAGGCAGATGATGGAGAGTGGTGGTGGACGAAGTCGGGGCAGCAGATGACGGAGGAAGAGACTAAAGGCAGGTGAAGGGCGGCAGAGTGAACGGAGATGGCAGAACTGAGCGGTGGAGAGGAGAACGGCGAAGGCAGAAGCTGGGCGATGGTGAAGAGTGCAGACAGAGAAACGACGGAGTTGCAGCAGAGGGCCGGAGGGTAGTACGGAGTGCAGGCGGGGGTGGCGGACGGATGAAGGCAGGCGACCGGAGAAGCGAGGTGATGGGTGGGCGGCGGAATGGAGAAACAGATATGAAGACTAGCGAGGGAGAGGCAGATGAAGGTGCGTGAAACGGACAAAGAAGCGAGATTGAACGGAGGGTGGAGGTTTCCTGCGAAGTGAACAGCGGCAATGGACGGGGGACTGGGCTTGGGTTAGACTGGGGTTAGGGTGGGTTAGACTGGGGATTAGACTGAGAGTGGGGTGGGTCGCAGTAACGTGGTAAAGGTGGGTAGACTGGGCTTGGGCCGAATTCAGGTATATGGAGTGAGTCTAAAGACGACGGGGTAGATAGGTTGGGAGATTGGGTAAGGGTGAGTCTATAGACCAAGTAGACCAAGAAAGCACTAAGTCTGTAGATTTGGGTGTTCAGTCTGTAGACTGGGGTTGTTATCCTGCGCTTTTCCTCCAGTCTGTAGACTGACATGCCCAGACCCAGTCGCCTTTTCTTGCTCCTTCTTGCCAGTCTGTAGACTGACATCACCAGTCTGTACTAATTCACTAGACTCAGTCGGGTATACTGTAGCTCAGTAATCCCTGCACACAACTTTGGATATACATAAGTATCCTCGTCCTCACTCAATAAATGCAAACGACATTATTTATTTACAAAAACTAGAAAAAATACGAAAAATAAAAATACCCGGGTTGCCTCCCGACCAGCGCTGGTTTTTACGGTCCCGCACGACCGTGATTCGACTCACTTCGTCATTTTCATTAAAAAATGAATCAAAGCTCTCAGTAGCATATCATATTCTCGAACATAAGAAATATGAAAGCATATATAAGCATATGACAAGATGTTAGTAGCAAATGTATGAAATATGGAACAAGGCATCTTATCACGGGGTGGAAGACCAATTTCCTCCTGAAACACTGAACTAATCTTCTCGTCAACAAGACATGAAGAATCAAAGGTAGAATCAGAAAACAAAGTGTCAGTGTTCATAGGAGAATGGTTAGGAATTAACGAAAGTGGAGCCGACAAACATGAAGGAGGAAAAAGAAGTGGAGCGGAGGGAACAAAGGACAAAACCGTAGAAGGAGAAGGGATAATGGACAAGGAAACTGATGACCCCTCTACAATGTCGTCCTCATATTCGTCCCATCGAACCTCAATAATGTCCTCGAACGTGTCATTCTCATATCGGTCCCACTTGACCTCATGTTCCAGATCAAAAAGTTCTTCACGAACCTCGTCAAATAGATTCTCACTAAATGGTTCCGCGAGACTCGTGTCGTCATAGCTTCCGTCACAGCCTGTTTCACAATCAAAACAAGGGTTCTCAAAAATTTCCACATCACTAATCTTACCAACGGGTTCGTCACCAGATAAATAAAGTGAAAAATTGGGTTTCACACTTTCTTCAGCTAGCCAGTCGAAGTACTCTATTGCCTCCTTGTAGGACTTGCTTTCGAAATCCTTACATGTAGAATATACATAGGCCTTAGTAGACTCCGTCATACCCTTCATAACGGTAAGAACAAGTGTTTCATTAGTGAAATATTTGCTTTTCAGAGAACCAAGCCAACTGCAAAACCGTTGTATGTAAGCTCCAAAAGTCTCATCGGACTCCTGCGGAAAATCTACAACAATTCTCATGGAAACAGTGAGATCGGTCTCAAGGAATAAAAATTCCCCGAGACGAGAGATAAATTAATTAACTAATAAATAAATTTGCGTCGCCTCCCCGGCAACGGCGCCAAAATTGATACGGGTTAGTCGGTCACCGTAATCAAAATAATCCTAGGTTACTACTAACGGGTAGCTAGCGGTAAGCAGGGTCGATTACACAGGGAGGCAGGTTGAAAATTATAAGTTAGTCAATTAAATTATCGGGTCACGATTTTATGGTTTGGTGAGCTGACGGTCTAATAAAATCTAAATAATAAAAATAATGAATTAATCAAAATAAGAAAAGCACCAGAGTCTTCGGATCACCACGAATTAAAACAAGCATACATACGATTTCCAAATAATCAGTTAAGACGAGTTAAAGGATATCGACACGGTCCTCTCGGATCACTAGTCATCCTAGAAGTCACCTAACGGGCTCTCGCTACTTATTAGGGAATTCTATCGATTACAACGAGTCTAATCCGTTACAGGCTTTCGGTCTTAGGTCGGGATTTACAAGATACAAACAATCAATTACGGCCTATAATTAATTATTCGTCGTTATAATGTTGCTAGAGCGATTTAACTCGTAAAGGTCGATTATTCAGTTATCACATGTAAACTCAATTCAATTTGCAGTTCACCTAAACTCTGACGGAAGATTAGCTAAACATATTTACAGTAATCCTAACAAAATAAAACATGATGAAGGATGAAGGAGGATGAGAAAAAGCTAAAAATAAAAGAGGATAAAAGTTACAGGAAACAAACGGAAAGAAGAAAAAAAATAAAAGTTACAGTAAACTAAGACGGAGAGAGGTTAGGGAAGAAGAAGGAATTACCGAAATTGGAATAACTAATTAGAACGAAGACGGAGAATAATAATGAAAACCGAGTCTTGATTGAAAAATAATAAATACTGAAATCTCTGAAAAATTAAATTCCAATTAAATCTAACTATTTACAGGATGTGTGAATGAAAGACTGAATTACTGAATAAAAGATAGAAGAAGAAGATGAGATGAAGAGATAAAAGATCATAAAATTAAAGCTGTATTTAAACTGCTTAAGCCCTCCATAACTGTCCTCCCTTTCCTGCTATCTTCAATCCCATTAACTAGGTAGTGGGAAGAACTGAAGAGCGTAATAGGGGGAGTAGTGGGTAACGTCAACTGAATTAGTCTAGGAGTGGTATCCTATCCTGCAGACTTGGATTTTAGGCTGGTAGACTTGAGATCCAAGTCTGCAGACTGAGTTCAATCTAGGCTTCCAGCGGACTTCTCCTCAGTCTACGGACTGTTTACTGCACTTTCTCAGTCTATAGACTTGTTTCCCAGTCTATAGACTTGTGCTTTAGTCTACAGCTTTATTCCTTCTTCTTCTCAGTCTATAGACTCACAGTCTAGTCTATAGACTTGTTTCCTTCTTCTTGGTCTACAACGAATCGGTTTCAGAGCTTTAAGATTTTTGATGCAATTTTTAGCTCTTTTAACTACTCGGTCTCGATTATCTGCAAAACAACAAAAGAATACCCGAGTAGCACATATGGGAGAAAATAGCGTAATTCGACTCCTAAAAATAATAAAACGACACGGAAATGCGTGCCAAAATAGGTGAAAAATCGAATAGGAACGGCACGCATCAGTTGCTGAGTTGAGAAACTGAGCCAGCTAAAATTTCAAGTATTCAAATACCACATTGTGAGAACAATATAAAATGCAAACAAATGAATGAGACCGAGGGAGTATCTTATTGTGAGACCAACTTATATTGGAGTATAGAGTAACTAAGATATTCCTCTGTTGAACTTATTTCTAGTTCACTTTAATTAGTGGATTTTGTCACAGTCAATTTAATCTAAGCTTACTTCAGTAAAAACAAAACATGATTTTAATATAAACATGTTCATCTATCCTGGACACATGACCTTGCCTAACCAAATCGTATATACCAGTCATTATATTTATACTTGAGTTTGATATTGATTCAAGTTTTTTAAATCAAGTTTGAGTGTCAATTTTTTCAAGGCTGTAGCTCATAAATTCATGCCAATCTCAAATAGATTTGTTTATTTGCTTAGATATTTGATCCTAATAATAGATGTAGGATAGAAAATTGAATGATACCTAAGCGATTACGTATTATAGTCCAACTAGCCGCTACTTACCGAACCGAACCGAATTCAAAATTAAGGCTGGCTGCAAAGGTCAGCGACTGAAAAAAACGGGTAACACCATTCTGATCTATACCTGCATCATGAATGAAATATTACCAGCCTACTATATAAAAACAAAATTGAACATAAAATTCTATATAAAGCCAGCCTATATAAAGCTTATTAAAACGTGGAAATTCATCTATCTATTAATATCGATTGCTGATTATTTCTGTCACACAACAACCTTGGAGGACATGACTGTAGATGTCTTAGCCCAGTGGTTAAGACGGAGGTATCCTGTACGATAGGTCTTAGGTTCGATCCCCCTTCCCCCTATTGTAATGTGCGCTTTTCGTTCGTTGAACCAAAAAACAAACAAGCTAGGAGGACAGGACAGGACAGGGCGGGGTGTTTGATTGCATAATACTCTTAGAACCTAATTATCTCCGCCCTTCGAGGTTAAGATGGATGTTACAGAGGGAACTGACAAGCTAGCGGAAGCTATATCTCATGATTCAGAGGTTGTAATTTGTGTGACCTCTCGCGCCTTGGAAGGTTAGAATGTCATTAAAAATTTCACATACAGCCAGTCTATATAAAGCCAACAAAATCAAAAATCAAAGCCAACCTTTGAGAATCTATATAAAGCTAGCCTACTATATTTAAACTGAACCAAAATCAAAACAAAGGCTGATGAATTAATTAAAATTTGACAAACAGGATTACATATGAACTAATTTAAACTAAAATTCGACAAATCGGAATACATATGAACATCACCAACAATCAATTATACTCACTAATTAACACGCAAGAACAACATCAATAAGCCCTAATTATACTAAAACTTCAATTCTATTATACAGATTAATCATTTATACCTCTATTAGGGTATGCTCCATCATAGGGATGAATCGCTGATTAACAAGGATGAAACATACCTATTCAGTTGTTGATGAATTTATGTAAAACACGCGGATGATTAATGACGAGAAGATGAGAAGAGTGAATGGTGATCTGAACGGAGTCGTTGACGAAGATTGATGATGAACAGTGCGGCATCCAATAGCCCAGATGATGAACGGGAATTAGGGTTATTTGGGAATTAGTGCGGCTGATTTGGGAATTAGGATGAGCGGGAGATGATGAACAGATGATTAATTAAGGGTGAGCGATTGATTTGGCAATTAGACTTGATAATTGAAGTAGTGCGGGATTTTGTTTATTTGGTGATGTGGGTGAGCGGGAGACGGAATTTTCAGCCCTAAATTTTTAATGAGCGCGATTAATTTTGGAGATGAGAGAGCAACTTTCCTTTTTTAATGAGTAATTATAAAATTTTATACATCTCGACACATGAAAGGGTAGAGAGTCAAAATGGGATGGATATAAAATAGGGTCGACGCTTATAAAAGCGTCGACTTTGAAGTGTCGAGAAAGTAAGGAGTTTGTAGTAGTGCAAGAACTATAATGCCCAGGCCTATTGCCAACACCACCGGGGTAATGGGCATAATACAGAAAAATGCTGGAAGTTGAAGCATCTTATCCAAGACCTAATCGAGAGTGGTAAGATTCCGTTACCCGGGGACAAATCGAGTAACAAGGACACTCCCTTCAGCTCCCACGCCATCTTTACCGGGGAGGTAATCGATTGTTCTCGCCTTATCTGTCAGCATGTGAACGGGATTTGGTTCGACGATCAAGATGATGAATACCCCGTCAAAGGGGAAGTTGTCCCCATTACCAGTGAGGAAGTCCGAAAGGCTAAGTCCAAGGTCTTAGCTAGTAACCACTTCACCCGCTCAGGTCGTCCCTATCAAGCTAGTAGCTCAAGGGACACCCCTATTCCGGCAACCGTCACTGAACTAGTCAGGACGGAAGTTGCCCCCGAGGAGCCAACTAATGACACGAATCTCGTAAAACAACTGAAGAAGACTCGAGTTGACCTCACTATATGGCAACTCCTAGTCAGTTCACAAGAACATCGGGAGGCACTCACTAAGGCTCTCGATCAAATAAAGATAGACTCAACGGTTACCCCTGCTGAAATGGTAGCCACTGTCTGCCCCACCTAAAAGGCAAAGCCAAGGAGGAAGGTCCACTGATCACCTTCTTGGAGTCCGATCTGCCACCGTTTGGAGATTTCCACAACCAAGCCCTATATATAACAGTGATATGCCGCAGGAAGTATCTTCCTATGACCCTAATCGATGACGGGTCTGCTGCCAACGTCCTTCCCTTAAGGAGCGCTAAATCCTTCGGCATTACCGAGGCTGACTACATCCCAACTGCTTAAACCATCCAGTCTTTTGATGGGAGCCCAAAGTCGATAGCTGGGACCATTAAGCTGACAATCATAACAGGGCCAGTGAAAAAAGAGTTGGAGTTCTAAGTAATCGATGTCACCTTCTCTACTCTTGGGGCGCCCGTAGATTCATGTTGTCAAAGCGGTCTGCTCCACCCTACACCGAAAAATAAAATTGCCAATACATAATAGTGTTATCACCTTAGTGGCAACACTTATGACTGTGGCTAGTTGCAATGCCACGTGCCGCCTCGGTGCGGACCTCTGGGGTTTCGATTTTGTGGGAATGATCAAAGAAGACTACCTCTTCAAGCTCTACTTCACCACCAGCATCGATACGATGCTGCAGAATTTGGGGTACTTCCCGGGGGCTAGCTCTAGGATAAATTTTCCGGCTGGGAAGATTATTGCATTTCTAAAGGACGAAGACTCACTTCGATCTAGGGTATGCTATGATGTCATGCAATGTTGTCCGAGCAGGCATCACGAAGGCCTGCCATCTCAATAAGGGTATCCACTTGAGCCCTTATAGCCCACGGCTGACTGACTACTTCGTCACGCCGGTATTTGGGGCTGACTGTCTATTCCAACCAAACAGTGTGCACCCCGGGACCCAATTGGTCCGGGACTGCAGCTATATCCCGGATGATGTGTTCACTCTCATCCAGCCCGAGGATGCTGATAATGTTGAGCTCGTGCTAGGGCTATTATTCAGGGAAGACAAGATAGCTCCGACTCCCAAGGAAGACTTGGTCATCCTCATCCTTCGCAGTAACAGGTTTGACCTGACCAAGATGATCTCGAAAGATGTCTCCGAGATGGAGAGCAAAGCTTGGAGGACGACTGTCAAGTGGACCGACAGTCAACGGAGGATCTACAAGCTGGTCGCCGGTGAAGGGGACATGCATGCTACTGATTCTGAGTCGGAGTCTAAGTCAGAGTCTGAGATCATATCTAGGTGGTCCGGTTCTAGAGTCCAACCTGTAAACCCTCTCCCTTTAGTTACTCCTGCTAGTGCCTTGGGGTCTATCCCGAGTGCCCTACCTGTCCCGCCACTAACCAATGATCCGATGGCTGCTCTTTTTGAGCGGTTTTCAAAATTTTCAATCAATAATAAAAACCGTTCTGCTTACGACTTGTCTCTCATTAACTGCAGTTCTGGTTTTGATAATATTTTATTCAATGACATTGAGAAACCCGACGAACAGGTATCCCTACCTCCTCATCTGATCGAGCAGTTAGAGCAAAGGGAATCCTGGAATTCAGTAATCGAAGAAACCTAATCCATTAATGTGGGAATAACCTTATTGCCCCAGATGCTTAAGATAGGGTTATCACTAGATCTCGAGGAGAGACAACAGTTCACAAGCCTCCTCGAAGAGTACAAAGACGTCTTCGCATGGTCCTACCAGAACATGTCAGGGATAGACCGGGAAATAGCCGAGCACCACATACCAATCAAATATGGGTGCAAACCAGTTAAGCAAAAACTCCGCAAAATGAGGCACGAATGGTCTCTCAAACTTAAAGAAGAAGTCGATAAACAGTTCAAAGTCAGCTTCGTACAAGTGTCTGAATATCCGGACTGGATCGCGAACATCGTGCCAGTTCCTAAAAAGGACGGTAAGGTGCGCGTATGTGTGGACTTTTGGGATCTTAACCAGGCGAGCCCGATAGATGACTTTCCATTACCACACATCGATATATTGGTGGATAATACTGCTGGTCATGCCCTTCTATCCTTTATGAACGGTTATACCGGGTACAATCAAATTAAAATGGAAGAGGAAGACATGAGTATGACTACCTTTACTACACCTTGAGGTACCTACTGCTATAACATTATTCCATTTGGCCTCATCAATGCCGGGGCCATCTACCAACAGACCGCTACGACCTTATTGCATGACATGATGCATAAAGAAGTAGAGGTTTATGTAAACGACATGATCGTCAAATCCAAGAGCCGAGACTGGCACATCACCGCCCTAGTAAAGTTCTTTACCCGACTATGCAAATACAACATGAGGCTAAATCCTCAAAAGTGCAGTTTCGGGGTAACGTCTCGCAAATTACTAGGTCACATCATTAGCCAATGTGGTATTGAGGTCGATCCAGCAAAAATCAAAGCCATCACCGAGGTGAGGCCCCCTAAAACCGAAAAAGAAATATGGGGATTCCTCAGGAAGGTCCAATATATCAGCCGGTTTATCTCCAAACTGACCATGGTATGTGAACCGATTTTCAAGAAGTAGAAAGTGGGTGAACGGAAACTGTGGGATGATAAGTGTCAAGCGGATTTCGACAAAATCAAAGAAATGCTCTGCCAGTCTTAATGCCACCTCAACCCAGTTTGCCTTTGTCGTTATACCTAAAGACGATTGAGACAGCCATGGGAGCTATGCTGGCGCAGACGGTTGACTCGAAAGAGCGAGCTATCTATTACCTCAGCAAAAAGTTCTTAAAGTATGAATGCAAGTGCACCATGCTCGAGAAAACGTGTCTAGCACTAGTCTAGGCCACCAAGAAACTTCGGCGTTATATGCTCAGCTACGAAGTACAGGTATTTTCCAAGATGGATCCAATCAAATACCTATTCGAGAAGCCCATCCTCAACGGCAAGATTTCTAGGTGGATTCTAATGTTGGGAGAGTTCGACCTGAAGTTCGTACCACTAAAAGCTATTAAGGGTCGGGTAGTAGCCGAATTTCTCGCTGAAAGTCCCGTAACCGAAGAAGGATGCACCGATACTTGGTCCTTCCCAGACGAAGATATATTCCATACCGACACAGAAACATGGCATTTATATTTCGATGGGGCATCCAACTTCCGAGGGTTCGGAGTCGGGATACTTTTAATATCACCGAAAGGGGAGCATACTCCCGTGTCCATCAAACTGGACTTCGACATTACTAATAACACCGCCGAGTACGAAGCATGCATCCATTGGTTACAAGCCGCCGCCGATTTAGCGGTCACATATCTCCGAGTACACAGCAAACTCATCCTTGGTCATCAATCAGGCTCTCCAAAAATGAAAAACTCGGAACACCAACCTCGTGGCCTATCAGGCGCGAGTAAGGGTTCTCGAGAAGAAATTCCAAGGGGTAGACTATATATACCTACCTCTGGAAGAAAACCAGTTCGCAGATGTACTTTCCAAATTGGCATCTTTACTGGATATTCTCAATCACCTGACTAGTATGCCTGTAACACCCGCTATTTTCCTAAGCATTTTATTCTTTCTGTTAGGACTTCGTCTTAACTCTGTCACTTTTGGCCTCATATTTTATCATTTTACTAAGCTTTGTTTTAATTTTTGAGTTTAATAATTTCTATTTTTAATTTTAAAGATTTAAAATTCTTTTAAATCCATTTATTTGGTTTCTTCGTAAACTAAGTAATTTTTCCGCGATGAATTCTATTTTTCTCCCAATTGACCTTTTAAGCTTGGATTTAAGTTATTCCTTTTTCCTAAACATGTTTGAATACGTTTATGGAATATTTTCTACTAAGATATATTTTAGTTACTAAAAACAAGCCATTTATGATTTTATTACGAAGCTTCGCGAATAATTATTTTCTTACGCGAGGTTTACTCGAATTACTTTGAAATGACTTTAACTATTTTACGATTATACTTTTTATCAACTTATAAATTATTTGAGACTGTTTTCTCACATTTTGGACCGACTAAGCTCTTGGTCACAAGTTTTATTACATTTTATTTAAACGATTCATTTTATCACATTAAAACGTAATCATAAGATAAATCATTTTCATTCATTGTAGCATTTATGTCAAAGCTTTTCTTACTCCCTCTCTTATCCCATTTGGCCGGCCAACTTATGGTCTAGGTACACTTTTGTATTCCTTTTTTTTGAAGCCTTAATTCATGCTTACTCCTTTAAGTGTTGTATCACCCATCTCCACCCTTACTATCTACATTCATTTCTTTTGCATTCATCAAAAACATTCATCACTCCCTTCTCCTCTCTTTTGGCCGTGTGTCCCTCAGCCATTCTAGGCAAATTTTTGCTCCATTCCAAGTCCCAATCGCATCATTTTTACCGTCATAATAATCCTCTTTCCGATTCCTTCGTTAAGGTATTAATCGACATCATTTTCGATCAATTTTTACCTTGTTTTTTTTTAGTTTTCTCATGGTATTTTTCTGCCATGATTTACGTGTTGGTAGGATTTTTGGACGATCCCGAAGCCGACGAATACATCGTTGATTCAGACTTGGAGTAGAGGTAACGTCGATGTTACTCGGTATTTCAAGGTTTTAATTGAGTATTTGCATGTATATATTTTTATATTTTATTTTGGCAATATATGTATGTCACGAATTCTGGAAAAAAATTTAAAGTTGAAATTTTGCATGTTTCGATATTTTTATCGTTTTTACGAGATTAACGATTAAATTGTTATAATAATTTGTAAAATCGTAATAATCGGCCTAAACATGTAATATATATTTATATTCTGGAAAAATGTTGTTTTTGATGATTTTTAGTAATTTAGTATTTTTCTGATATTTTTGATATCGATTATTGAATTATTATCGTTTTCGGACAAAAACGATTGAAAACCGATTTTTAGTTCTAGTACTTAAACATTTTATTTTAATATGATTTTTGACGTGGTAAAATTTTCTGGTGAAATAGAATTTTATGAATTTTCTCATAATTTTTCGGAATTGTTAAGTGGATGAATTAATTAATCACTTTAAATCATCGTTTATCGTTAAAACCGTGTTTGTTGTTTAAATTCTCGATTTCTGGTCTTTGGTTTAAATCTGGAAAAATTTATGATTCTGATGATTTCATATTAAAATGTATTATTATGATTTTTAGTGCCTTAATAAAATGTTTGGAACGATAGGTTTGTTAATAAAATCGTTAATTGCGAAAACGGGTTTAAATGACGGTTTTGTTGAAATTTGTTGAATCTGGGTTTTGGAAAAATCTGGAAAAAATTTATATTCTGTAAAATTAGGATTTTAAAGTGTAATAATAATTTTTGGATATTAATACTTAAATCGTTTTGTAATTACTATTTTTATTAATCGTTATTGTCGAGATTGGACGATTAACGAGAAAACGCTTTAAAAACCGAGTTTTTAGAATTCTGGAAATTTTCTTTTCTGGACAGAATGTCCATAAATATAATTTAACTATTTTACGTAATTTTTGTACTATTTATTATAGTCTTTAATTAATAAATATTGATTTCGGACAAATTGTGATTTATCGCTAAATTGCTTCGTCTTACCTAAAAGAATTATTTTTCCAGCAATTTTGAAAGTATTTAAATCTGAAACTTTAAGAGTTAAATCATCCCTTAACATACTCTAAATATATTTGTTGGTTTAATTAAATAAAGACGTTCAAATATTTAATTTGATGTTTGCCGTAAAATCCTATTTATAATTTTATCGTCGAAACTAATAATAATTAGGGAATTTTAGCTTTATAACTTTTGAAAACACCCTAATTAGTAATATTAAAATATTTAAGATGTTTCTAATCATTTTATACCACTTACACGATATTTTAATAATTTCATAAAATCAAATGTTCTTACTTTAATAATTAATATCGTTAAGGCCGAAAGTATTAGTTTTATAAATCTATATCGTTTACTAAAATGTAGTATTAGTATGAACTAATATTTTCACTACTTTGATATGATGCTATTTTTAGTAAAGTTTCTAAAAATAGAAGTTTCCTAAAATAGAAAGTTTCCTCTTTTAGAATATAAATGTTTACTTCTTTTATCCTCATATTGTTTATGATGAATACATCTTTTAAATATCGATAATGGTTTGCTTTGGAGTTATGGAATAAGGACAAGTGTGGGTTTAGAGTAATATAGTCTGGGGTGTACGTTTTGCCATCAACTATAAAGCTGGTGTGTCTATGTTGAGACACATTGGTCGTTGAACTGAGCATGGTTTGTGCTCAGGAGTGTGTATATTTTGACCTTAAACTTAGATATCGCATCGTGTAAGTCGCCGTCGGGTTGAACTGGATTACGGTTGGTGTCCAGGAGGGGTGTACATTACTTAAGCCAGGACCTCGCTGCACGCAGTCCTGTTATAGTTGAGTTGCCTAGTTAGAGACCAAAGTCTAATTTGTTTTGACTAAGTTCTCGAAACTAGTTTTTAGTATTATCCTAGTGAAAGTCTAGATTCTACATTAATCCTATCCATAACACCATTTTGATTATTTTATTTATTATCGATATAAATTGACGCAGGTTGGCAAATATTTTTATGTTTCTTCGGCAACCCTTTTAATTAATTTGTTTTACGCTAAAGCTTATTTTATTACGCTGTTTTAATGTTTTCCATTTTTACTATTTTTCCTATATTAGTAATTACTATTTTAAAATCCTGTTATACGGCTGGGAGAACGTTGACGTTACTCCCCACTGATTGTGGCTGTTATGTTTTAACATGGCAGGTATACGTGTTTATTTTCCGGTGGGTGTGGGCTAGCGGGCAGTCTTGGATCCTGCTGATTTTTTTTTATATAATCATGTCTTAAGGATTGTTTAACCTTTTATGGATTGTTTTATATTTTAGCCATTTTTATGTATGGCGCATGATTGACTTTACCAATTTAATTTATTAAGACATAGTTCTGTGTGTTTTAATCCCGACTCTACAGTGATTCCGCCACTGTATCGCGCTAGAATTTTTAGGGGATTACAGTTGGTGGTGGGCTAGCGGGCAGTCTTGGATCCTGCTGATTTTTTTTTATATAATCATGTCTTAAGGATTGTTTAACCTTTTATGGATTGTTTTATATTTTAGCCATTTTTATGTATGGCGCATGATTGACTTTACCAATTTAATTTATTAAGACATAGTTCTGTGTGTTTTAATCCCGACTCTACAGTGATTCCGCCACTGTATCGCGCTAGAATTTTTAGGGGATTACAGTTGGTATCAGAGCATCACTGCTCCCGACGCTTACACACCTGAAATTAGGGAAAAATACCAGTAAATTATTTAAACAGTAAATAAAGATATTATTAGAGATGGGTAG
The DNA here is from genome assembly GCA_958450325.1 of Agrostemma githago. Classification (NCBI taxonomy): domain Eukaryota; kingdom Viridiplantae; phylum Streptophyta; class Magnoliopsida; order Caryophyllales; family Caryophyllaceae; genus Agrostemma; species Agrostemma githago. Next base: position 39,343,866 of record OY288244.1, read on the forward strand.
AAACAAATAAGGACTTAACTGTTAAGATTATCTGTTCCTGAGCTCAATGATTAGCATTGAATATTTGTTTTATATGTCGAAGAAGATGAAAGAACAAGTTGCTGATATGCTGCTCCAGATCGGGACAAGACCTACTTAGCACTCTCAACGCCTGCTGACTCGAGTGGACAACTAGGTGCTCCAAGAAAGATTTCGATAATGACTTTTAGCTCCGGTTCAGTTTACTTAAGCTATAGGCAAGATGATCAAGAGTAGATTCATGTTCCATGATGTCGCAGTAAATCCAGATGGAGCGACCCATGACTTGTGTGCTCGTTCCTCTACGAGAAGATGAAGTAATCCATTTTGGATTCCCTCGTGAACTCGGGAGGCCCGAAGATTCTCTTCTGGTTCAAGAACTTAGTAATATAGGATCATCGATTCTTTTCTTCCTTTCCCTATTTCTTCCAATTCTTCTCTTATATATTCTCATCTTCATTCTCTTGGTGAATCCTTGTTCTATTCTTCTATTCTACCATCTTTCTCTTCAGATTCTTTTGTTAGACCGGGTTCTGTCTCAGTGAACCCCGTGAAAGGATATAGATGTTTGAGGTTTAGTAAACCCTTGTTACCTAGGGCTTGAGGGTTGTGAGTTATACCTTGTTATCTATCTTAGTAAGCTTTTGAGGATCGATTTGAATAATAAATTGTCAATTAATGGAATTAGGTTGGTACTTTAGACTCTGAACCTTGGGTTATAGGTTACTTGATTATTTGGAGGACTTAGAGTTGAATATATTTTGGGGTAGTAAGAGTATATCGTATTTGATGGATACCTAGTACCTAATTTAACCTAGAACCGAACCAAGTGTAGCTAATAATAGAATTTTGAGATTCCTACCTAAATGTTATTTGATGGATGCATCGGGAATGTTTGGGATCATAGAGTAATGTTTAAATTGTTAACCTGAGTGTTGTGGTACCATAGAAGGTTTTCATTAATACCGTTAGAAATTTTGGTTAACATAGATTACCCGTGTTTCTTAAGGATTAGATCGTTAATCGTTGGTTAAAGTTGTAACCTAGGAACTTTGGAGTTGAGTGATCTAAATTGAATAAATTGTTGTTAACCTTGAAAAGGAGAAACATATTGCCATTAGAGGTTGGATTTATAGCGTTGTTTTGAGGAACATTTTGATGTCAATCATCTTAATGGATTTATAGTTCAGAACCTTAGACCAACGAGATTGTGGCTTTGTTGAGTTATTAAATATTTTGTGGTTGCACCATTACGATTAGAAATTTGATGGACTTCTTGGAAACATTAATCGAATGATGTGTTTGAAAATGTGAGTGTTTGCGCCATTACCTATAGGTTTGAGCGTGTTTGAGGATTTATTGTACTTCCCCAACTTCTGTACTTGTGGTATTATAAATATGTAGGTGATCATCTTTGAGGATTTCGTGTCCGAACTTTATTAATTGGTGGGTTTTAGTTAGTGTTCCTTACTCGAGAAATTTGAAGTATACCTCGAGTTCAGACCTCGTAATTCAAAGTTCGGGTATGTTTTGATGACTGTTGGAATCTTAATTAATGGATTAGTCTAAATCGTTTGTGGATTCTTACCATACTAATTGAAAGATTATATAAGTATGTAAGGCTTAATTTTGGAGGCTATAGCAGTTGATGTTTTTGGAGGTTTTAGATTGAGTAGGACCACCCTGTACTGATATTGGACTTAGCGTTATTTGATGGGAATTAGGAACCCGTGTTTGTGGAAGTCGTGCTAGGAATCTCGAGATGATTAATTTCTTCCATAATCCTTGAGAGCTCTTTTTGATTCTCAACTCCGTCTTTCTTTCTGCTCCTCTTGAATTCTGTTACGGTAACTCCTGCCAATCCCTTCAACCTTTGTCGATTTTGAAAGCTCTTATTTTTAATTTATTTATCCTTGTTCTACTTGCCCGTTAACTATTTTTCGAACTCCCTATTTTATAAAAAGTTTGACTACTTTAAAAAAAAAAAATTGGACTATCGTAAAATTTTAACATTTTGAGTTATAATTTCTAATTGTGAATTTGCCCGTTTTGTAAAAAGCTGGACTAATTTAAAAATTTTGATTTTCATGAAATTTTAACATTTTGAAGCATGATTTCAAATTTTTAAACTCCCCATTTTGTAAAAACTTTGAGCAATTTAACATTTTGGGTTATCGTGAAATTTAACATTTTTATTTTATAATTTAAGAACTATATACTTCACTTTGTTTTATCTTTGGTTGATATTTATATTTAGATCTATTTCAAAATGCCTTAATAATTTATTTTAAACTATTTCGAAATTATTTTAAATTTTTGATTTTCAAGCGATCAAAATTTTATGAAGACTTTTATATTTCCAAGTACTTCAATTTGTATAGAATTGTTATGTAAAACGTTTTAACATTGTCGAAATTATTTTGTATGTTCAAGTTTGATAACATTTTTGAAAACTTTCATAATTACTTTGATAACATTTTCGAAATTTTAACGTTTTGAGAATTGATTTTCATTTTATTGTTGGTGAACTTTTGAATCTGTTATTGAAAATGTTTGACGGCTGGTGCGATTTTTACTAACTACAAAATTTGATTTCTCCAAACTAAATTTTGTTTCATCAAAAAAAAAATAATATCGAATTTCTTAATCAAAATATTTTACTTTTGTTTTCAAAATATTTTGGTTATCCTATTTTCTTCGAGTTTGTTTACAAATGTTATTTAACGTTATTATTTTATCAAATAACTTTAGTTTACGATTTCATTAATCAAAAGATTCTAAACTTCGGGTTGGTTAGCCCAATTCTTCTTGGAATAGATATTAGTCTTCGATGCGAGCTAAGCATCCTCAACTCTTCGAGTAAGGTAAACCTCGATTTCCTATCTGCTTATTCTTAGTTTCGAGAACGAAACTTTCTTTTAGTGGGGAGGATTGTAACACCCGCTATTTTGCTAAGCATTTTATTCTTTCTGTTAGGACTTCGTCTTAACTCTGTCACTTTTGGCCTCATATTTTATCATTTTACTAAGCTTTGTTTTAATTTTTGAGTTTAATAATTTCTATTTTTAATTTTAAAGATTTAAAATTCTTTTAAATCCATTTATTTGGTTTCTTCGTAAACTAAGTAATTTTTCCGCGAGGAATTCTATTTTTCTCCCAATTGACCTTTTAAGCTTGGATTTAAGTTATTCCTTTTTCCTAAACATGTTTGAATACGTTTATGGAATATTTTCTACTAAGATATATTTTAGTTACTAAAAACAAGCCATTTATGATTTTATTACGAAGCTTCGCGAATAATTATTTTCTTACGCGAGGTTTACTCGAATTACTTTGAAATGACTTTAACTATTTTACGATTATACTTTTTATCAACTTATAAATTATTTGAGACTGTTTTCTCACATTTTGGACCGACTAAGATCTTGGTCACAAGTTTTATTACATTTTATTTAAACGATTCATTTTATCACATTAAAACGTAATCATAAGATAAATCATTTTCATTCATTGTAGCATTTATGTCAAAGCTTTTCTTACTCCCTCTCTTATCCCATTTGGCCGGCCAACTTATGGTCTAGGTACACTTTTGTATTCCTTTTTTTTGAAGCCTTAATTCATGCTTACTCCTTTAAGTGTTGTATCACCCATCTCCACCCTTACTATCTACATTCATTTCTTTTGCATTCATCAAAAATATTCATCACTCCCTTCTCCTCTCTTTTGGCCGTGTGTCCCTCAGCCATTCTAGGCAAATTTTTGCTCCATTCCAAGTCCCAATCGCATCATTTTTACCGTCATAATAATCCTCTTTCCGATTCCTTCGTTAAGGTATTAATCGACATCATTTTCGATCAATTTTTACCTTGTTTTTTTTAGTTTTCTCATGGTATTTTTCTGCCATGATTTACATGTTGGTAGGATTTTTGGACGATCCCGAAGCCGACGAATACATCGTTGATTCAGACTTGGAGTAGAGGTAACGTCGATGTTACTCGGTATTTCAAGGTTTTAATTGAGTATTTGCATGTATATATTTTTATATTTTATTTTGGCAATATATGTATGTCACGAATTCTGGAAAAAATTTTAAAGTTGAAATTTTGCATGTTTCGATATTTTTATCGTTTTTACGAGATTAACGATTAAATTGTTATAATAATTTGTAAAATCGTAATAATCGGCCTAAACATGTAATATATATTTATATTCTGGAAAAATGTTGTTTTTGATGATTTTTAGTAATTTAGTATTTTTCTGATATTTTTGATATCGATTATTGAATTATTATCGTTTTCGGACAAAAACGATTGAAAACCGATTTTTAGTTCTAGTACTTAAACATTTTATTTTAATCTGATTTTTGACGTGGTAAAAATTTATGGTGACATAGAATTTTATGAATTTTCTCATAATTTTTCGGAATTGTTAAGTGGATGAATTAATTAATCACTTTAAATCATCGTTTATCGTTAAAACCGTGTTTGTTGTTTAAATTCTCGATTTCTGGTCTTTGGTTTAAATCTGGAAAAATTTATGATTCTGATGATTTCATATTAAAATGTATTATTATGATTTTTAGTGCCTTAATAAAATGTTTGGAACGATAGGTTTGTTAATAAAATCGTTAATTGCGAAAACGGGTTTAAATGACGGTTTTGTTGAAATTTGTTGAATCTGGGTTTTGGAAAAATCTGGAAAAAATTTATATTCTGTAAAATTAGGATTTTAAAGTGTAATAATAATTTTTGGATATTAATACTTAAATCGTTTTGTAATTACTATTTTTATTAATCGTTATTGTCGAGATTGGACGATTAACGAGAAAACGCTTTAAAAACCGAGTTTTTAGAATTCTGGAAATTTTCTTTTCTGGACAGAATGTCCATAAATATAATTTAACTATTTTACGTAATTTTTGTACTATTTATTATAGTCTTTAATTAATAAATATTGATTTCGGACAAATTGTGATTTATCGCTAAATTGCTTCGTCTTACCTAAAAGAATTATTTTTCCAGCAATTTTGAAAGTATTTAAATCTGAAACTTTAAGAGTTAAATCATCCCTTAACATACTCTAAATATATTTGTTGGTTTAATTAAATAAAGACGTTCAAATATTTAATTTGATGTTTGCCGTAAAATCCTATTTATAATTTTATCGTCGAAACTAATAATAATTAGGGAATTTTAGCTTTATAACTTTTGAAAACACCCTAATTAGTAATATTAAAATATTTAAGATGTTTCTATTCATTTTATACCACTTACACGATATTTTAATAATTTCATAAAATCAAATGTTCTTACTTTAATAATTAATATCGTTAAGGCCGAAAGTATTAGTTTTATAAATCTATATTGTTCCGGTTAACGGAACAATTTACCCGGCCTAGGATCCGGGTAGTGTAATTGAATAACTGATCGTCTGATTCTCTTGGTCTCCCCTTCTCCTCACCCCTTGAGTCGGACTTTCCCTGCGGAAACGGCCTGCTCCCTGCACAATGAACGCACAGGGCCTCGGAGGTTGTCCGAGGAAACCCTCTCCGATGCCTAAGTCAGTCCGTGGAATGCCTTTACGAACCTAGCTCGTGAAGAACTAGGTGGCGTTTTAGGAGTAAGAGTCTAGAGAGAGAAAATCCAACCCCTCTCATGTGGGAAATGGGGAGGTATTTATACCTTCCCACAAGAGAGAGAAGAGAAAGGGGAATGGTTGGATAGAGGAGTGACAAGTGGCGGCTTCTCATCCATCCATTCCCAATTACCTTAGGCAAAATGACGAGAGGGCCCCTGGGGGTCCTGACCCTGCCGGCCAGGGATTCTCCCAGGGTAGACCGTCTCCAGGCAGGGGGCTGCCAAGCTTTGACAGGCTGGGTTGGCCCGTACTCTCAGCAGCTGACGGCCAACCTTTAGCGCTTCATGCTTCGTTCCAGGTCCTTGCTGGGGGCTAGTCTCTCGACTCTCCGACAGGAACCGTCTCGGGGCCTGCCTAGCAGGCAATTGATTGACAGGCGGCCCACCCCAATCAATTGGCCCTCGTCAGTAGGAGGGAAGTGAAACTTCTCCTCTGCTGGCGACTCTTGCTTGGAGGGGGGTTGACTTCCATGTCTGTTGCAGCATTTATTGCTTCGCGCCTTCCCAATGGAACTTTGTTCTGCTCCTGTCAGGAATGCAAAGAGGCGAGAACACTTTTGTAATGATTGCCCTTCTCTTCTGGGCGGATTTTGGGGAACCGTGAAGAGTTCCTGATTGGTGGCTCTCCTCCCAGGGTGGTTGGAGCGTTCATTAATGCGGTGTTTTCCTTGGTATAAAACCTTTAGCTTCCTTGATCATTTGTGCTTCATTCCACCTTCAATCTTTCCATTTTCCTCATTTTAAACATGACTTGGATCAAGAAAAGTATAGTTCGCCGCGGAGTCAAACATGTTTCCTTCATCTTCAGAGGGTTTTGGAGGCTCAGATATGCGCGGATCGCTTATTTAGCTGTTCGCCGGAGTCGCTGTTCGCGGCTTCGCCTTCGCCGGAGGGGTCGGAAGGCCTCCATTAGGATGGGCAAACGCCCTAGGAGGTCCTCGCCTCCTGTTGCGCCTAGGTTTAGGCGCTGCCCCCAGGGGGGGGCTGTTATGATAGGGGGTGCCATGAGTGTTTTCCATGGCTGCACCCTGAACAATTCGGCCCCAACTCTGACACCGATTCCTCCCTGGAGTCGGGTCCCTCTTCGCCTGTGAAGAAGACAGGCTGTCGCACTTGCGACGAGTCCCGAGCTGTCCCTTTTGGAAGGGACTGGGAAGACAGCAGCCACGACTCTGACGACAGCGAAGGTCTTGGCTGCCTGAGCGACAGGGACGAAGACGGGGCTTCAACTGACCCTTTTCAGGGTTCCCCAAGTTGGGACTGGGGTTCTGCTCTCGGGAGCCCAGGCAGCCCTGGGGATTATTCCCCGGATTTGGGGGATAACTAGGCCTGCGCGGCAGGGCTTTTGATTTCTGTCAGGCTGGAACTTTTTAGGCCTTATGTAATTTTCTTTCATGCTCGTCCCACGATGTATCTTTCCCTTGAGGGGTTTTCAATGAAATGAATGTTTTGTGTATTTTGAATTTTTAATATGAGTTTATTATGTTATTATATTATTATTATTATTTTTTTTTTTTTTAAATGAGGTCGTTGATTGACCTTTCTCTCTGGCGTTTCTGTTTACCGAGGCTCTTCTTGAAAAAGGTGAGCGGTTGGTGTTCAGTATGTGACACGTGGACGGTCTTCGAAGGTTTTGTCAGGGATTCCGCCTTTCGAACTTCTTTGGGCTTTTATATAAACCCTTCTCCCCCTTCATTCTCCTCTTTTACTCTTCTTGATACCTTTACTCCCCACAACACTTCTTGAATCTCCCTCATTGACCGAGCGTTTTTTCTTTGAGGAGCAAGGATCACTTCTTGTCGCCGTCTCTGACAACTTCACCGGCGTTTTTTAGGTCAGAACTTTTCGAATCTTTCGCTTCTTTTCTTCCCTTCTATAGCCTAAATGTCGCGAGCCCACCCCCTTTCCTTTGATTCTTTGCTCGGAAGAACTGGCGGCGGCGACGGTGGTCGTCGCGACGTTGCTTCTTCCTCCGGGGTTGGCCCCAGGGAGGAAGACGATCACAGAGGAGAGGGTGCTGAGTCACCCGACCCAGCTTCCTTCGATGTGATTGATTCTGACGACGAAGCCCTGGAGGTGGATCCTGCCAGGGTGGCCGGTCCTCTCATCCGTAGGGAGAGAGGGAGGACCTATTTTCTGGACAAAGAAAAATACGTGATTCCCTTACAGACCTATCCCGAGGCTAAGAATAGGGACCTGATCTTGGAATGTAACGCGGCTGAGGCCATCGAGCAGTTTTATAATTTTGGGGAGGGATACACAGTGGTGATCCCTGGGGAAAAAGACACAGTATGCTGCCCCCCAGAAGGGTGTGTAGCTGTCTTCCATAAGGCCCTAGAATTCGGCCTGCGATTCCCGTTACATCCTTTCCTGGAGGAAACTTTCAGGAGGATGAACGTCGCCATCGCTCAGTTAACCGCAACGGCCATTAGGGCATTAGTGGCCTATACTTGGACCTGCCTGTTCCATGGCGAGGGGCCTTACATCGACGCCCTTCGCTTTATGGTGGGCCTCCAAATGGTGTCTTCATCTGGGGGGGATGGCTCCCCCGGCTACTGGTCTCTGCTGAGACAGAAAAAATACGCCTTGGTCTGGCCGGCCACGAGCAGTCTCAAAGATTGGAAAAATAATTTCATATATGTCCATAGTGCGTCAGGGTGGAAAATTCCTAGACATTTTAGGAATCATGTCCATACCCGCATGGAGACGCGTGAGGAGTATCATCCTCGTGTTGGGGGGAAGGCTCTGGAAGTCAGGCTGAGCGAAAAAGAGAAGGTCTTGATAAAAAAGTTTGAGATCGTGACGGATAAACATGGGAACTTTTGCCCTGTTTTCTGGCTCCCTCACGCGGAGCTCATCACGACTGACGAGTACCTGCTTCCCATGGGCCTGATTCGTGGCCTTGAAGGTAGTTCTAGGGTTTTCTTGTTGTCACGATTTTCCAGGGATTTTATTTCTCCCTGCTTTTTAAATGACCGCCTTTTCTTTCCTGCAGATTCCTACTCTTGGACCTGGACCAAGAAGCAGGTCAGAAGGTTGGGCTTGAGCGAGGAATTGCACGTTCTTTCAAAGCGTCCTTCTCTTCCACCAAATTTTAAAAAAGGAAGCAAGGCCCTCATGAAGCTTGTGAAGGATTTTGCCGCTGGTCGAAGATTACCTCTCCCCCCCCGGCTGCCTTCGTCGAAGCCGGCGACTCCTACTCCCAGCGTTCATGAGCAGGGGGAAGCGGAGGTCACTTCAGGAACTACTCCTTCCCCTGGTCAAAAGCAGGGTGCTTCTCCGGCTGGCCCTCGGATCTCGCAGGGAACGCAGCCAGGAGATTCCGAGGGGACTGGGGAGAGTGTTCCCTTGGAAACAAGGAGGAAAAGGGAGAGGGAGCCTCCTAGTGCTGATGTGGTGGATTTGGAGGCGGATGTCTCTACCCCTGATGTGAAACGCCCTGCACGTGAGCCCTCTAGCATTCCCTTCCCGGAGGAAAACGTGGAGTTCCACTACACAGCTGGTGATAGTGTGGATGTATCGGGCCTGCTTTCTGACTCCGGGGCTGTTTTGGCCGATCGCCTTACAAAGATGGTAACTTCCACTTCTCATCAAGTGCTTCAATATATTCAACGTACATCCAAGGTCATGTTGGCATCTGCGGAACTGGCGGCTCTCAACCGCCTGAGTGATGAGGAGCTAACAGTTAACCCTGGGGCTCCTCCTCCCGACCGCCTGGCCATGATAGAGAGGGACGTCTCCTTGATAAGCTCCTTGAAAGACAAAGTGACAAGGCAAGAGGGGGAGCTGGAAGAGGCCAAGAAGCAGGCTGATCGCTGGAGGCTGCAGGGGGAAATGGCTGTGAAGGAGGTTTCTAAGTTGGGGGCCGAACTGCAGGAGAGCCGGCAATCGTTGGACCGTGCTAACATATCTTTGGCCGAGATGGGGCATATGAAGGGAAGGGTGACTGTCCTGGAGGAGCAGCTGTCACAGGCAAAGTCGGCCTTTGACCAGGCCAAGGAGGAATGGACGAAAGAGAAAGAGACTCTGGCTGCGGAAACTGAGGAAACGGTGGGTGCCAGTTTCGTGAGCGGCGCCAATTCCTCTCTGGAACTGGTTATGGAGGTGATAGGGGAGATGTTCCCATCTTTTGATGAGGACGCTTTCTGGAACCTTTATTCCGCCAAGGACGAAGCCCGGGTGACCAGGCAGCCTGAAGCTGACGCCAACGCTCGCCAGGATGCTGCGTGACGCCCCTTCTCTTTTATGGAAGCTTTTTATTTTCTTGTGCTGAACCAGTGTTCATGGTTTTCCTGTAATATTTTGCTACTCGGTTTTTTTCTTCAACTTTGTACAAACCTTTCCACCCTTCATGGGTTTTGTTTGTGGAATATTTCTCTTTGCTTTCTATGGCGTAACTGTTTTAAAATTTTGGGATCTTTTTCTGGTTTATTTGATCGCGCCTGTTATAGCCTGTCCCTGGCTTTTGTTCAAAGTCCAGGGGGCTTGCCCCCTGCTCGCCCAGAGGTAGGCAGGGTGGCTTTTGTGTTTTTTATACAAGGTTGGGGGGCCTGCCCCCAGTCCTTGTTAGCCTAGTCTGCCCCTGACTTTTCGTTCAAAGTCCAGGGGGCTTGCCCCCTGCTCGACTGCTCGCCCAGAGGTAAGCAGGGTGGCTTGTGTTTTTTATACAAGGTTGGGGGGCCTGCCCCCAGTCCTTGTTAGCCTGGCCTGCCCCTGGCTTTTCGTTCAAAGTCCAGGGGGCCTGCCCCCTGCTCGCCTAAAGGTAAGCAGGGTGGCTTTTGTGTTTTTTATACAAGGTTGGGGGGCCTGCCCCCAGTCCTTGTTATCCTGGCCTGTCCCTGGCTTTTCGTTCAAAGTCCAGGGGGCCTGCCCCCTGCCTGCCTGGAGGTAAGCAGGGTGGCTCTTGTGTTTTTTTTATACAAGGTTGGGGGGCCTGCCCCCAGTCCTTGTTAGCCTGGCCTGTCCCTGGCTTTTCGTTCAAAGTCCAGGGGGCCTGTCCCCTGCCTGCCTGGAGGTAAGCAGGGTGGCTCTTGTGTTTTTTTATACAAGGTTGGGGGGCCTGCCCCCAGTCCTTGTTAGCCTGGCCTGTCCCTGGCTTTTCGTTCAAAGTCCAGGGGGCCTGTCCCCTGCCTGGAGGTAAGCAGGGTGGCTCTGGTTTGCGTTGGGGGGTCCATTTTACCCAGTTTTGGCAACAGGGGGGGCCTCCCCCTATTGCCCCCTGCTCGTTTGTGTGTGAAAGACGCGAGTGTGAACAGGCAACGAGTATAAATCTGTATCTTCTCATTTCTTTTAAAATTCTTTTTGACATTGGGGTGGTCGGAGCCGTCGACATTTCTGATCGTCCTCCGCCTTTTTACTCTAGTGAAAGTAAAAACTGCCTACATTCTTGTTCAGACGTAATATTTCTTTAGTGTATCTGCGTTCCAGTGAGCGCTTAGCTCTTGTCCCTCTAGATTGGCTATCCTGTATGTGCCTGGCCCCAAAACCTGAGTTATTTGGTATGGGCCCTCCCAATTGGCACTCAGCTTTCCATGCTCTCTTGACTTTCCAATCGCCTGTGTTTTTCTCAGAACCAATTCGCCCATCTGAAAACTCCTCTGACGGACTTTGCTGTTGAAAGTTTTCCTCATTCGCTGCTGATAGGCAGCGATGTTGGTACTGGCTTCCTCCCTTAGTTCATTCACCAGGTCTAAGGCTTCAACCATTGCAGCTTCGTTTTCGGCTTGGTCGTACTGCAGGGAGCGCAGAGTGGGGATTCTTGTCTCAATTGGCAATAAAGCCTCTGCTCCATATACCAGGCCAAATGGGGTCTGGCCTGTAGACTCCTTCCTGGTAGTTCGGATGGACCAGAGTATACTGGGGAGTTCATCAGCCCACCTACCTTTGCAGTCATCCACCATTTTCTTCAGGCCGTTCAGAATTTGTTTGTTGGCTGCTCCCGCCTGCCCATTGGTTTGAGGATGGCAGACAGCTGAGTAGGCGACTGAGATGTTGTGGCTTTCCAGCCAGATTCTTAGTGGGTCATTATCGAACTGCCTGCCGTGGTCAAATACCAGCATCTTTGGTACTCCGAACCGGGTGATGACATTTCGCCAGATCACCTTCCTGACCGCCGGCTCAGTGATGTTGGGCACTGCTTCAGCCTCCACCCATTTGGTGAAGTAGTCTATGGCGACAATTAAGAATTTTCTGCCCCCTGTGGCCACTGTGAAGGGTCCTAGAATGTCCATCCCCCATTGAGCAAAGGGGATGGGAGATAGGATTGGCCTGAGCTCCTGGGCCGGGGCATGGATTGATGGAGCAAAGAGTTGGCATTTTCTGCATTTCTGGGTCAGGCTCTTGGCATCCGCCAGCATGGTAGGCCAATAGTAGCCTGCCCTGAGGGCCTTGTGGGCCAGCGACCTCCCGCCAATGTGATGTCCACAAATCCCTGAGTGGATATCATCCAATACCTCGGCGGCCTGATCCGCCCGTAGGCATTTAAGCAGGGGATAAGTAAAAGATTTTTTGTAGAGTTCTCCATTAATGAATATGAACCAGGCTGCTTTAGCCTGTACCCTCCTCTTTTGTAATGAGTCCGATGGCAAGATACCGTGCCTCTTGTACTGGATGAAAGGGGTCATCCAGCTTTCCAGTTCTTCTTCCACGGCATTAATCGTTTGACAGGGACTAGTAGACTTCTCGTGTAAAACGTCAACCCATACTGATCTCCGGATGTCCTGCAGACTGGAGCTTGCCAGTTTTGACAGGGCATCTGCTCTGTTGTTCTGGGATCGGGGAATTTGTTTGACCTCATATGATTTCAGGCCGGACAACTCTCCCTTCACCATCTCCAGGTATGCGGCCATTGCTTGGTCTCTTGCTTCGTATTCTCCATTAATCTGATTGGCGATGAGTTGGGAATCTGTCGCCAAGACAATTCGTTCTGCCCCTGCGGCTTTAGCTAACCTGACGCCTGCGAGTACTGCTTCGTACTCTGCTTCATTGTTTGATGCTATGAAAACGAATCTGAGAGCATGCTCAAAGTCGGTCCCTTCTGGGCTGGTTAGTACGACGCCCGCGCCTGCGCCGTTGGCCGTCGAGGATCCGTCAGTATACATGACCCATTCCTGGGCGGGGGCTTCCTCTTCCCCTGAATGGGAGCACTCAGCCAAAAAGTCTGCCAAAGCTTGGGCTTTGATGGCTGTTCTCGACTGGTAAGATATACCTAGCCCGCTCAGCTCAATTGCCCATTTCAACAATCTCCCTGATTTTTCGAATTTTTCCAACACTTTTTCCAGGGGTTGGTCGGTGAGGACTATGACTGGATGCGCGTCAAAGTAAGGTCTGAGCTTCCTGGCTGCAATTATGACCGCGTAGGCGGCTTTTTCAACCATCGGATAATTCTTTTCAGCTGCCCCCAGCGCATGACTCACAAAGTATATAGGTTGCTGGGTGCCTGCCTCTTCTCGTAGGATGACTGCGCTGACAGTTATATTGGTTACTGCAATGTAGAGAAAAAGCTTCTCTCCTGCTACTGGTCTTGCCAGGGTAGGGAGCCTCTTAAGATGGTTCTTTAGTTGCTCGAAAGCCTCTTTCTGCTCGCTTTCCCATTTGAACTGTTTGTTTCCTTTCAGTATTTTGAAAAAAGGTGTGGCTCTGTCTGCTGATCGGGCAATGAATCGGGCCAAGGCGGCCATTCGACCCGTCAGGCGCTGGATGTCTCTGATGGTCTTGGGCTCAGGGAGGTCTAGAACTGCCTGAATTTTTTCTGGGTTGGCATCTATACCCCGAGAACTGACCAAGAACCCCAGGAATTTTCCGGAGCGGACTCCAAACGTGCATTTCTTCGGATTTAGTTTCATTTTGTAAGTGCGCAGAGAACTGAAGGTTTCCTGCAAGTCTGTCAGGTGTTCCCTGTCTTCCCTGCTTTTTACGATGGCATCATCAACGTAAGCCTCGATGTTTCTGCCTTTTTGTTTCTCAAACACTTTATCAACCAACCGCTGGTACGTAGCCCCTGCATTTTTGAGCCCGAAGGGCATCATCTTATACATGTAAGTGCCCGAGCTAGTGATGAACGCACACTTCACCCTGTCCGGCTGCCACAAGTACACTTGGTGGTAGCCTGAAAAGGCGTCTAAGAAGCTTAGCATGGTGTAGCCACTGGTGGCGTCTACCAATTGATCGATCCGAGGGAGCGGATAGCAGTCTTTCGGGCAGGCCTTGTTCAGGTTTGTAAAGTCGACGCACATTCTCCATGCGCCTGACGACTTCTTGACCATAACAACATTTGCCAGCCATTCTGGGTAGTCGCAGACTTCAATAAAGTCTGCTTTCAAGAGTTTGTCAATTTCTTCCTTGATTGCTGCGTCGTTTTCTGCAGACATGTTTCGTTTCTTCTGTTTTACAGGGCGAGCATCCACGCTTACATTCAGCTTGTGAACGATGCATGAGGGATCGACGCCGGGCATCTCGTCTGCAGAATAGGCAAATACGTCCTTGTTCTCCCTCAGTAGTTTGACAAGTTCGGCCTGGTAGGATTCCTCTAAGCCTGTTCCTACCAGGACTTGTCTTCCTGGTTCTAAGTCCACCAACATTCTTTCGCCCCTTGGTTCCAGGCGGTCGGGCGCCGGGTGCTCGACTGGGACTTCGCCTTCCCTGTAGGGAGAACTGTCGGCTTTTCTTTTTCCTTTTCTGTCCCTTTCGTGTTCTTGTAGGGCTACGGAGTAGCATTGTCTGGCTGACTCCTGGTCCCCACGTATCTTTCCTTCCAGCCCGAAGTCTGTGACATACGCGATGGTGAGAGCCCTGATGGAGATCGCCGCCTCGATTTCATCCAGCGTGGCCCTGCCAATCAGGGCATTATAGGCAGACCTTGCGTCCACAACGACAAAGGTTGCCCTGACATTCCTGGCTGTAGAACCTTCCCCGAAGGTTACAGGCAGGTCGATGACGCCCATGGGCAGCACGCCGGCCCCACTGAATCCATACAGCGATCCGGGAGCAGGCCGCAGGTGCCTTTTTTCCAGGCTCATTTTTTCGAAAGCATCCTTGTACAAAAGATTTGTATATGCGCCCGTGTCTACCATACATCTTCGCACAATATGGTTGTTGATCTCTAGGGACAGCACCAGAGGATCACTGTGCGGATATATCACCCGTCCTGCGTCGTCAGGGGTGATACTTAATGTCACTTCCCTTGGACTCCCTCCTTTCTCAGCGTAGCAGATCTGGTTCCTCAGCTCGCGCATTTGCCTTTTTTGGCCTCTTCGACTGAGCTGGCCCTCAGTGCCCCCTGAAATTACATGGATTACCATCCGGTTCTGCACTGACCCTTCGGGTTTCTCAGACACTTCCTTCTGAGACTTGTTTTTAGCTGCGTAGTTGGCCAACCATCCGTTTCTGATTAATTTCTCAATTTCATCCTTCAGGTGACGGCACTCTTCGGTGGTATGGCCAATACAGTCGTGGAAAGTGCAGAATTTCTTTGGGTCGCCTTTTGGGCTGCGAGGTTTGCTTGGACGGTTCCATTTGGCAGTTTCTTTTTCCAGTTCGAAGATTTCCGCCCTGGATTTGTTCAGAGCGGTGTAACTATCGAATCTGGGTTGGTAGACTGGGCGTTCCCTCTTGGGAGTGTCTCCCTCTTCTTTTTGTTTACCCGGTTCACTTCTGCCCCTTCCACCCTGCGGTCCCCCTTGAGGCTTTGTTTGGCCTGCAGGGGTGTCCGTCAGGCCATGGAACTCCTCCTGCAGAATGAACCCCTCAGCGATCTTCCTGGCCATGGCCAAGGTTTCTGGCTGGGCCCTGATCATCTGGTTCTTCATTTCCCCTGGAAGTAGAGAGATCGTCAGGGCGTAGGCGGCGGTGGAATCGTCGATCTCCCTAACCTGCTGGTAGGATAGATCGAACCTTCTCATGTATTCTCTCACACTCTCACCCTTTTTCTGTTTCAAGGTCATGAGATCGAAACGGGTAAGGCGTCTTCTCTTATTTCCGGCATACTGTTCAAGGAAAATTTTAGCCAACTCTATGAAGAATCTGATTGACCCCTGGCGGAGGTCTCTGAACCACCCCTGCGCAAGTCCCACCAGGGTGGTAGGGAAGACTTTGCACCAGATGGCATCATCTACATCATACATGCCCATGTGGCTCTCAAAGGCTGCCAGGTGGTCTTCAGGGTCTGACGTCCCGTCAAATTTGATGGTGGGCATTTTGATTTTTGGAATGGGGTACTCTTGTACCTCAGGGTGCAACGGGGTTTTCGTGGGCCTGCCTACCAGTCGTGACCTGCTTTCCCCAGACTGGTTACCGTGAGATTCCCATTGTTTATGGGTCGGTTTCCTCGTACTGGGGGAGCGGTGCCTCGGAGGCGGTCTGCTAGCTGCCTCATCCTCTGTTCCCGAGGAGGCCTGCCTGGGCCTCTTTCTCTGGGAGTGGCAGCGGTTTTCACCCTGATGGTACCTGGACTCGAGCGGTTGTCCTCGGTTGAGTCTGGATTGCAGGCTTTGGGATAAGCCGGGAGCTGACTGTCCCTTAACCGCAGGTGTTAGTCTGGAGAAAACTCCGCCTGGCCTCTCTCCTAAGCGTTTTGACACAGGCTCCCTGGGCCTCATGCGCTCCTGTAATCCTTGAGATAAGCCTCCCTGCCCTCCAGACGCCGATTCTGTTGTGTGAATAGAGAACGCCGGCTGGACAGGTGGTTCTGGATCGCCAGTGGTGATGCGCCTCTGCACATGTGTATACATTTGGGCTGTTCTTCTCGCTTTCCTCTGAGCATTTCTGGCGGCGGTCCGCCTCGTGCCCCCGGCCTCGTCCCTGCTGACTGGGGACGGTTGCCTGGGAGCCGATGCGACCCTGCCCACCAAGTCCTCAGGTGTGAATTCCTGATCCAGCATCGCAGAGAAGAACGCGGCCGCCTGTGCCATCTGAGCTGGGGTCAGATTGAAAGCACGTCCTGGGCGTGCCCCCAGCTCGGGCGTCACAGCAGTGTTAGATCCACCGAGGGGATTGGTTCCCCCTGCCCCCAGGATTGTGGCAGGAGGGACCCTCTCCGACAGCGGCATACCGTACAGGGGGGTCACCGGAGGGACCGTCGGACCCGCTCCTGCACTGGTATCAACGATTTCTGGCATGATTGTGTTTAATTTTGTGGTTATGAGTGGTTGATTTTAGTGGGTAACTCGTGAGCACAACCGTAAGTTCCCCACAGACGGCGCCAAATTGTTCCGGTTAACGGAACAATTAACCCGGCCTAGGATCCGGGTAGTGTAATTGAATAACCGATCGTCTGATTCTCTTGGTCTCCCCTTCTCCTCACCCCTTGAGTCGGACTTTCCCGGCGGAAACGGCCTGCTCCCTGCACAATGAACGCACAGGGCCTCGGAGGTTGTCCGAGGAAACCCTCTCCGATGCCTAAGTCAGTCCGTGGAATGCCTTTACGAACCTAGCTCGTGAGGAACTAGGTGGCGTTTTAGGAGTACGAGTCTAGAGAGAGAAAATCCAACCCCTCTCATGTGGGAAATGGGGAGGTATTTATACCTTCCCACAAGAGAGAGAAGAGAAAGGGGAATGGTTGGATAGAGGAGTGACAAGTGGCGGCTTCTCATCCATCCATTCCCAATTACCTTAGGCAAAATGACGAGAGGGCCCCTGGGGGTCCTGACCCTGCCGGCCAGGGATTCTCCCAGGGTAGACCGTCTCCAGGCAGGGGGCTGCCAAGCTTTGACAGGCTGGGTTGGCCCGTACTCTCAGCAGCTGACGGCCAACCTTTAGCGCTTCATGCTTCGTTCCAGGTCCTTGCTGGGGGCTAGTCTCTCGACTCTCCGACAGGAACCGTCTCGGGGCCTGCCTAGCAGGCAATTGATTGACAGGCGGCCCACCCCAATCATATATCGTTTACTAAAATGTAGTATTAGTATGAACTAATATTTTCACTACTTTGATATGATGCTATTTTTAGTAAAGTTTCTAAAAATAGAAGTTTCCTAAAATAGAAAGTTTCCTCTTTTAGAATATAAATGTTTACTTCTTTTATCCTCATATTGTTTATGATGAATACATCTTTTAAATATCGATAATGGTTTGCTTTGGAGTTATGGAATAAGGACAAGTGTGGGTTTAGAGTAATATAGTCTGGGGTGTACGTTTTGCCATCAACTATAAAGCTGGTGTGTCTATGTTGAGACACATTGGTCGTTGAACTGAGCATGGATTGTGCTCAGGAGTGTGTATATTTTGACCTTAAACTTAGATATCGCATCGTGTAAGTCGCCGTCGGGTTGAACTGGATTACGGTTGGTGTCCAGGAGGGGTGTACATTACTTAAGCCAGGACCTCGCTGCACGCAGTCCTGTTATAGTTGAGTTGCCTAGTTAGAGACCAAAGTCTAATTTGTTTTGACTAAGTTCTCGAAACTAGTTTTTAGTATTATCCTAGTGAAAGTCTAGATTCTACATTAATCCTATCCATAACACCATTTTGATTATTTTATTTATTATCGATATAAATTGACGCAGGTTGGCAAATATTTTTATGTTTCTTCGGCAACCCTTTTAATTAATTTGTTTTACGCTAAAGCTTATTTTATTACGCTGTTTTAATGTTTTCCATTTTTACTATTTTTCCTATATTAGTAATTACTGTTTTAAAATCCTGTTATACGGCTGGGAGAACGTTGACGTTACTCCCCACTGATTGTGGCTGTTATGTTTTAACATGGCAGGTATACGTGTTTATTTTCCGGTGGGTGTGGGCTAGCGGGCAGTCTTGGATCCTGCTGATTTTTTTTTATATAATCATGTCTTAAGGATTGTTTAACCTTTTATGGATTGTTTTATATTTTAGCCATTTTTATGTATGACGCATGATTGACTTTACCAATTTAATTTATTAAGACATAGTTCTGTGTGTTTTAATCCCGACTCTACAGTGATTCCGCCACTGTATCGCGCTAGAATTTTTAGGGGATTACATGCCAATTTGCGTCGAAAAATGGTCCGAACCGACATATATCCACGCCATCGAAGACATTGAGATAGCTAATCCTGAACCATGGTATCAGGCTGTCTTAACGTACATGTCGACGGGAGAATAACCTCCTTGAACCGATAGTCAATCCAAGAAAGCCCTACTAAGGTGCAGGGGCGGACCTAGGGGGGCCCGGGGGCCCCGGGCCCCCCCGACAATTTTTTAAACAAGTAGATTTAAACCAATTGAAATATCAGTTTGATGGGTGTTGATGAATTGGTTTGGTCGTTTGCCTTGTGATCAATAGATCAGGAGCTCGAGCCTTGTTAATGACATTTCATTCGCTAGATTACTTTTTAACTTTTCAAAAGATAAATGTGTAGATAAAGAGATTCGAACTCGAGTCACTTGTATGAAATATTGTCAATACAACCAACTCTACCACTTTCCACTTCATGTTACTTATCATTGCAAGATTTGTATTATATCTAAACTATTTTTCAAAACTTTCAAGTATTATAAAGAAAATAATAGCGTAAAATATGGATTAATTTATAGAGAAAATAATAGCGTAAAATGTGATTTAATTTATAAATTTTAAAAATGTCGGAATTTTTTTTTTGTGCCCCTCTAGGGAGAAAATCCTAGGTCCGCCACTGCGAAGACATTGAGATAGCTGATCCTGAACCATGATATTAGGGTGTCTTAACGTACATGTCGACGGGAGAATAACCTCCCTGAACCGATAGTCAATCCAAGAAAGCCCTACTAAGGTTAGCTACCCAGTTTATCCGTACCAATGACGGGCAATTGTACAAAAAGACGGCACATGGGGCTCTTCTCCTATGTGTCGACAAAATAAAAGCCGAAAAGGTTATGACTTAAGTACATGACGGTGAGTGCGGTCCACATATGAATGCCCAAATGCTAGTCCGAAAAAACATGAGACTCAAATATTATTGGAATAATATGGAAACCGACTGCTGACAGTACGTCAAACACTGCTATAACTGTCAAATCTTCGCCAATGTGCAACACATGTCGTCATCTTTGTTATACATCATGACGACACCATGGCCAATCTCGACATGCGGCATTGATAGGCCGTATTTAGTCGTAGTTATTACCACGGTTTTTGTGTATTTTGGTGTGCTTAATTGGTTGTCTTGTATCGCATTTGTGTCATTTTGGTATGAATGTAATATAAGCTATTTTTAATATTCGTATCTTGATCATTGATTTGGGCCAAGAGTGGATGAGTCACGAAGGGAAGAAATCCAAGTTGAAGACACGGAACTAGGAAAAGAAAACGAAGGAAAATGTAAAGAGCAGCATACACGCGCGCGAGGCGCCCTAGAGCCGGGCGAGTCGCGCGATTGCCATGCGAGTCGCCCGGATGCCTGAAACATGTTATGCGTATCGTCCTATTCCGTCTTAAATTACTATGTTTTGAAGACTTCATTTTAATTAGGAAACTTTATTATGTTTACTGATGGGGGTCGGTTGCCTACCCCTGGCCGCCTGCCAGTCGGGCCCCAGGGCGACCAATCCCAGGAAAAGAAAAGGCCTGCCAAGCAGACCTTCCATCAGCATCATTGAAACCTCCAAGTGAGTGGCCTCAATCCCTTAGCCGCCTGGCACAGCCTGGCCGCCTGCCAAGCAGGGCGAACCAGGCCTCATGCCTGCTTCCAGGGCACTCCCGCCTAAGTAGGATCAGAGGAGGACCGAGGACCCATCCGTCATTTTGCCTAAGGTAAAGGGAAATGAGTGGACAAGGTGAGTCCACGTGTCGCACAAGCATCCACCCATTTCCCTCTTTTTCTTTCTCTTTTCCTCTCTCTTGTGGGAAGGTATAAATACTTTCCCATTTCCCACATGAGAGGGATTGGATTTTCTCTCTCTAGACCCTTACTCCTAAAAAAACGCCACCTAGCTCCTCACGAACTAGGTCTCTCAAGGCATTTCACGGGCTAACTTAGGCATCGGAGAGGGTTCCCTCGGACAACCTTCGAGGCCCTGTGCGTTCATTGTGCAGGGAGCAGACCAACTCCGCCGGGGAGGTCCGATCCTGGGAGTGAGGAGAAAGAGAGGTTCAAGGAAGTCAATCGATCAATTGTTCACCATTGATTCAATCATACAACCCGGATCCAAGGCCGGGTGAATTGTTCCGTGACCGGAACAATTTGGCGCCGTCTGTGGGGAACTTACGGTTGTGCTCACGAGTTACCCACTAAAATCAACCACTCATAATCACAAAACTAAAACAATCATGCCAGAAATCATTGATGCCAGTGGAGGAACGGGTCCGACGGTCCCACCGGTGGCCCCCCTGTATGGTATGCCGCAGTCGGAGAGGGTTCCTCCTGCCACGATCCTAGGGGTAGGGGGAACCAGTCTCCTCGGCGGATCTAACACTGCTGTGACACCCGAGTTGGGGACACACCCAGGACACGCTCTAAATCTGACCCCAGCTCAGATGGCGCAGACAGCCGCGTTCTTCTCTGCGATGCTGAACCAGGAGTTCACTCCTGAGGACTTGGTAGGCAGGGTCGCATCGGCTCCCAGGCAACCATCCCCAATCAGCAGGGATGAAGCCGGGGGCACGAGGCGGACCGCCGCCAGAAATGCTCAGAGGAAAGCGAGAAGGACGGCACAAGCGTATCCGCATGTGCAAAGGCGCATTACTACCGGCAATCCAGAGCCACCTGTCCAGCAGGCGTTCTCCATTCACACAACAGAATCAGCGTCTGGAGGGCAGGGAAGCTTATCCCGAGGATTACAGGAGCGAATGAGGCCCAGGGAGCCCATGTCAAAACGCTTGGGAGAGAAACCAGGCGGGGTTTTCTCTAGGCTAACACTAGCAGCCAGAGAGCAGTCAGCCCCCGGTTTATCCCAAAGCCTGCAATCTAGGCTCAATCGGGGGCAACCGCTCGAATCTAAGTATCGCTAGGGTGAGAGCTTCTGTCACTCCCAGAGGAAGAGACCCAGACAAGTCTCCCCTGAGACAGAAGATGAAGCAGCGAGCAGGCCGCCCCCAAGGCACCGCTCCCCCAGTACGAGGAAACCAGCCCATAAACAATGGGATACTCATGGTAACCAGTCTGGGGAAAGCAGGTCACGATTGGTGGGCAGGCCCACAAAAACCCCACTTCATCCTGAGGTACAAGAGTACCCCATTCCAAAAATTAAAATGCCTACCATTAAATTTGATGGGACAACAGACCCTGAAGACCACCTGGCAGCATTTGAGAGCCACATGGGCATGTATGACGTAGATGATGCCATCTGGTGCAAAGTTTTCCCAACCACCCTGGTAGGGCTCGCACAAGGATGGTTCAGGGACCTCCGCCAGGGGTCAGTCAGATTCTTCATAGAGTTGGCCGAGATCTTCCTCGAACAATATGCTGGGAATAAGAGAAGACGCCTCACTCGTTTCGATCTTATGACCTTGAAGCAAAAAAGGGTGAAAGTGTGAGGGAATACCTGAGAAGGTTTTATCTATCCTACCAGCAGGTCAGGGAGATCGATGATTCCACTGCCGCCTACGCCCTGACAATCTCCCTACTTCCAGGGGAAATGAAAAACCAGATGATCAGGGCCCAGCCAGAAACCCTGGCCATGGCCAGGAAAATTGCGGAAGGATTCATTCTGCAGGAGGAGTTCCACGGCCTGACGGATACCCCGGCAGGCCAAACAAGGCCTCAAGGGGGACCGCAGGGTGGACGGGGCAGAAGTGAGCCAGGCAAGCAGAGGGAAGAGGGAGACACTCCCAAGAAGGAGCGCACTGTCTACCAGCCCAGGTTCGACAGTTACACTGCCCTGAACAAATCCAGGGCGGAGATCTTCGAACTGGAAAAAGAAACTGCTAAGTGGAATCGCCCGAACAAGCCTCGCAGCCCGAAAGGAGACCCCAAGAAATTCTGCACTTTCCACGACTGCATAGGCCATACCACCGAGGAATGCCGTCACCTGAAGGACAAAATCGAGAAGTTAATCAGGAACGGATGGTTAGCCAACTACGCAGCCAAGAATAAGTCTCAGAAGGAAGTATCTGAAAAACCCGAAGGGTCAGTGCAGAACCGCATGGTAATCCATGTAATTTCAGGGGGCACTGAGGGCCAGCTCAGTCGAAGAGGCCAAAAAAGACAAATGCGTGAGCTAAGGAACCAGATCTGCTACGCTGAGAAAGCAGGGAGTCCAAGGGGAGTGACATTAAGCATCACCCCTGATGATGCAGGGCGCGTGGTATACCCGCACAGTGACCCTTTGGTGCTGTCCCTAGAGATCAGCAACCACATTGTGCGGAGGTGTATGGTAGACACTGGCGCATACACAAATCTACTGTACAAGGACGCCTTCGAGAAAATGGGCCTGGAAAAAAGGCATCTACGACCTGCTCCCGGATCGCTGTACGGATTCAGTGGGGCAGGCGTGCTGCCCATGGGAGTCATAGACCTGCCTGTAACCTTTGGGGAAGGCTCTACTGCCAGAAACGTTAGGGCAACCTTTGTTGTTGTGGATGCAAGATCCGCCTACAACGCCCTAATTGGCAGAGCCACCCTGGACGAGATCGAGGCGGCCATCTCCATCAGGGCCCTCACCATAGCATATGTCACCTACTTCGGACTAGAAGGAAAAGTGCGCGGGGACCAAGAGTCAGCCAGACAATGCTACTCCGTGGCCCTGCAAGAACACGAAAAAGAAAGAAAAGGAAAAAGAAAGGCTGACAGTTCCCCCAGCAGGGAAGGCGAAATACCAGCCGAGCACCCGACGTCCGACCACCTGGAGCCAGGGGGCGAAAGCATGCTAGTAGACTTGGAACCAGGGAGGCAGGTCCTAATAGGAGCTGACCTGGAGGAGTCCTACCAGGCTGAACTGGTCAAGCTGCTGAAAGAAAACAAAGACGTATTCGCCTACTCGGCAGACGAGATGCCCGGCGTCGATCCAGCATGCATCGTTCACAAGCTGAACGTAAGCATGGACGCTCGCCCTGTAAAGCAGAAAAAGCGAAATATGTCCTCGGAAAAAGACGCTGCAATCAAGGAAGAAATTGACAAGCTCTTGAAAGCAGATTTTATTGAGGTCTGTGACTATCCAGAATGGCTGGCGAACGTAATCATGGTTAAAAAATCGTCAGGCGCATGGAGAATGTGCGTGGACTTTACGAACCTCAACAAAGCCTGCCCGAAAGACTGTTATCCGCTCCCCAGAATCGACCAACTGGTAGACGCTACCAGTGGTTATTCCATGCTGAGCTTCCTAGATGCCTTTTCAGGGTATCATCAAGTATACTTGTGGCAGCTGGACAGGGTGAAGTGCGCGTTCATCACCAGTTCAGGCACCTACATGTACAAGATGATGCCGTTCGGGCTTAAAAATGTAGGGGCTACGTACCAACGGTTAGTTGATAAAGTGTTTGAAAAACAAAAAGGTAGAAACATCGAGGCTTACGTTGATGACGCCATCGTGAAAAGCAAAGAAGACAGAGAGCACCTGATAGACCTGCAGGAGACCTTCCGCTCCCTGCGCGCCTACAAAATGAAACTCAATCCGAAAAAGTGCACGTTTGGGGTCCGCTCCGGCAAATTTCTGGGGTTCCTGGTCAGCTCTCGGGGAATAGACGCCAACCCTGAGAAAATTCAGGCAGTTCTAGACCTTCCTGAGCCCAAGACCATTAGAGACATCCAGCGCCTGACGGGCCGCATGGCCGCCTTAGCACGGTTCGTCGCCCGATCAGCAGACAAGGCCAATCCTTTCTTCAAGATACTGAAAGGAAACAAACAGTTCAAGTGGGAAAACGAGCGGAAAGAGGCCTTTGAGCAGTTGAAGGACCATCTTAAGAGGCTCCCCACCCTGGCAAGACCAGTAGCAGGGGAAAAACTTTTCCTCTACATTGCAGTAACCAATATAACTGTCAGCGCGGTTATCCTACGGGAGGAGGCGGGCACCCAGCAACCTATATACTTCGTAAGTCATGCGCTGGGGGCAGCCGAGAAAAATTACCCGATGGTTGAAAAAGCCGCCTACGCGGTCATAATTGCCGCCAGGAAGCTCAGGCCTTACTTTGACGCGCATCTAGTCGTAGTCCTCACCGACCAACCACTGGAGAAGGTGTTGGAAAAATTTGAAAAATCAGGGAGACTATTGAAGTGGGCGATTGAGCTGAGTGGGCTAGGTATATCTTACCAGCCAAGAACAGCCATCAAAGCTCAAGCCTTAGCAGATTTTCTGGCTGAGTGCTCCCATTCAGGGGAAGAAGAGATCCCTGCCGAGGAGTGGGTCGTGCATACTGACGGATCCTCGACAGCCAATGGCTCAGGTGCAGGCGTCGTACTGACCAGCCCAGGGGGGCTGACTTTGAGCATGCGCTCAGGTTTGTCTTCTCGGCATCTAATAACGAAGCAGAGTACGAGGCAGTACTCGCAGGCGTCAGGCTAGCTAAAGCCGCGGGGGCAGAGCGGATTGTCCTGGCGACAGACTCCCAGCTCATCGCCAACCAGATCAATGGTGAATACGAAGCAAGGGACCAAGCAATGGCCACATACCTGGAAATGGTAAAAGAAGAGTTGTCAGGCCTGAAATCGTATGAGATCAAACAGATCCCCCGCTCCTAGAACAATCGAGCAGATGCCCTGTCGAAACTGGCAAGTTCCAGTCTACAAGACATACGGAGGTCAGTATGGGTCGACGTCTTGCATGAGAAATCCACAAACCCCTGTCAGGCAATTAACACCGTAGAAGAAGGACCGGAAAGTTGGATGACTCCCTTCATCCAATTCAAGAAACATGGTGCCCTACCATCAGACGCAGCGCAAAAAAGAAAAATACAGGCTAAAGCAGCCTGGTTCATACTCATTGGGGGGGAACTTTATAAGAAGTCTTTTACTTATCCCCTGCTCAAATGCCTACGGGCAGATCAAGCTGCTGAAGTGTTGGAAGACATCCACTCAGGGATTTGTGGGCATCACATCGGGGGGAGATCCCCGGCCCACAAAGCCCTAAGGGCAGGCTACTACTGGCCCACCATGCTGGCGGACGCCAAGAGCCTGACCCAGAAATGCAGAAAATGCCAACTCTTTGCCCCATCAATCCATGCCCCGGCCCAGGAACTCAGGCCAATCCTATCCCCCATCCCTTTCGCTCAATGGGGGATGGACATTCTAGGACCCTTCACGGTGGCCACAGGGGGCAGGAAATTCTTGATTGTCACCATAGACTACTTCACCAAATGGGTGGAAGCGGAAGCAGTGCCCAACATTACTGAGCCGGCGGTCAGGCAAGTGGTCTGGCGAAATATTATCACCAGGTTCGGTCTGCCAAAGATGTTGGTATTTGACCATGGCAGACAATTTGATAATGATCCTCTGAGAATCTGGCTGGAAAGCCACAACATCGCAGTCGCCTATTCAGCCGTCTGTCACCCGCAAACCAACGGACAGGCAGAAGCGGCCAACAAACAAATCTTAAATGGCCTGAAGAAAATGGTGGATGACTGCAAGGGTAGGTGGGCTGACGAACTTCCCAGTATACTCTGGTCAATTCAAACCACCAGGAAAGAGTCAACAGGCCAGACCCCGTTTGGTCTGGTATACGGAGCAGAGGCATTATTACCAATCGAGGCAAGGATCCCTTCTCTTCGCTCCCTGCAGTACGACCGAGCTGAAAACGAAGCTGCAATGGTCGAAGCCTTGGACCTGGTAAATGAGTTAAGGGAGGAAGCTAGCACCAACATCGTTGCCTACCAGCAACGAATGAGGAAAGCCTTTAACACCAAAGTCCGACAGAGAAACTTTCAGATGGGAGAGCTGGTTCTGAGAAAGACGCAGGCGGTTGGAAAGTCAAGAGAGCATGGAAAGCTTAGTGCCAACTGGGAGGGCCCATACCAAGTGACTCGAGTCCTGGGACCAGGCACATACAAAATCGCCAACCTTGAAGGGCAAGAGCTGCATGCTCACTGGAATGCGAACACTTTGAAAAAATACTACGTCTGAACAAAATCCAAAGATAGTTTTTATTTTTGCTAAAAACAAATGGCGGAGGACGGTCAAAAGAATGTCGACGGCTCCGACCACCCGAAAATGTCACAGTTTTATAAAGAAATGAAGAATATTCAGATTTATACTCGCTGCCTGTTCACACTCGCGTTCTTCACACACAAACGAGCAGGGGGCACTAAGGGGAGGACCCCCTGTTGCCAAAATCGGGAAAAATGACCCCCCCAATAAAAAATCCGAGCGCCACCCTTCTTACCTCTGGGTAGGCAGGGGGCAGGCCCCCTGGACTTTGAACAAAAGCCAGGGACAGGCCAGACTAACAAGGACTGGGGGCAGGCCCCCCAACCTTGTATAAAAAACGCAAAAGCCACCCTGCTTACCTCTGGGCAGGCAGGGGGCAGGCCCCCTGGACTTTGAACAAAAGCCAGGGACAGGCCGGACTAACAAGGACTGGGGGCAGGCCCCCCAACCTTGTATAAAAAACGCAAAAGCCACCCTGCTTACCTCTGGGCAGGCAGCCTGGACTTTGAACAAAAGCCAGGGACAGGCCAGACTAACAAGGACTGGGGGCAGGCCCCCCAACCTTGTATAAAAAACGCAAAAGCCACCCTGCTTACCTCTGGGCAGGCAGGGGGCAGGCCCCCTGGACTTTGAACAAAAGCCAGGGACAGGCCGGACTAACAAGGACTGGGGGCAGGCCCCCAACCTTGTATAAAAAACACAAAAGCCACCCTGCTTACCTCTGGGCAGGCAGGGGGCAGGCCCCCTGGACTTCGAACAAAAGCCAGGGACAGACCAGACTAACAAGGACTGGGGGCAGGCCCCCCAACCTTGTATAAAAAATGATAAGGAACCCCCCCCTGCTTGAAGACAGGCAGGGACAGGCTGCGCATCAAACTCATGTAAAACCGAAAGAGACAAAAGCAAACAGAAAGTTTACATAAAAAGGAATAGTGTCAAAGGAACACAGGATAAGAGTTTTTAAAACAAATGATTACAATTAAACACGGCAGCCGGCCACCAAAGGGCTCGGCGCGCAAAGAAGTAAGGAAGTTAAAACGTTGGCACAGGCGCAGCAGGAGACGAGCAAGAGCCCTCTGAGGAAGACTGCCCTCCATGTTAAGCAGGGGGAGCATCTGGGCCGGAAGTAGCAGCTCCTTCAGACAGTCTGCGCATTTGAGCTTCGTCCTTAGCAGTATAAAGGGCTCGAAAAGCATCTTCGTCAAAACCAGGGAACATCTCCCTGACAGCTTCCATGACAACCCCTAGGCAAGAGCTAGCACCATTAACGAAGCCCGCCGACACAGCCATGTCCACCTCCTGGAGTATTTCGTCCCTCTCCTTCTCCCAATCCTTGGTCTTCGCCGCCAGATCGCCAAGAGCCGCCTGCAGGTCAGAATTCGCCTTGGAAAGGCGCTCCCCAAGGTCGATGACGCTGTTCTTGGCGTGATCCAGCTCAGCCAAAGCTTTCCTGGCCTGCTCCAACTCCGCAAAGGCCTGCCGAGCTCTCTTTGACTCCTCCCCCAGGCGGGACACCTCCCTGGTAGCTTTCTCATTCTCAGACTTCCAGTGGATCGCCTGACCTTTGGCCTCTTCCAGCTCGGTCTCCCTTTTCGCCAACTGATCCTTCAGGCTGGCAATGAGAGCAACGTCCCTCTCGACTGCAGAAAGGCGGTCAGAGTTGGACAGTTCCTCATCACTCAGGCGGTTAAGGGCCGCCAGCTCTGCAGAAGCTTGCATGATTCGGGCAGTGCGCTGGATGTACTGGGTCACTTGGTTTGTAGCAGATTTGACAGTCTTGAGGAGATGGTCCGCTAGAACTGCCCCTGAGTCGGAAAGTAGGGCGGAAACATCTTGGTTGTCTCCGGCGGTATAGTGGAATTCAGCGTTCTCCTCGGAAAAGAGGGTGGCAGGAATCCCCTGAGCAAAACGTTTAGGTTCAGGCGTGGAAGTCTCCAGGTCCACCACCTGGTCAGCACTTGGAGCCTCCCTGCTCCTCTTTCTAAGCAGCGCCCGGGGAATGCTCTCCCCAGTCTCTTCGGAACCTGCAGCCCGTGGCCCCGGGGGAATCTGGACCCCTGCTGAAGGGCCCTCTTGCCTGTCGACAGGCGAAGGGGTAGCCTCGTAGGCAATCGCCTTCGCAACTGGAGAGGGGGTGGCCTCAGAAACCGCCGTCTTTGTAGGCGTTGCTCTAGGAGGGGGGGGGGGAAGCCTTGGTCTACTGAATGACAGACCCTTCAAATGCTTCATCAGATTCTTCTCACCTCTCTTAAAATCAGGGGGAAGAGAAGGGCGACTTTGGACAACAGTGAGATTCTCGTCCAAGCCCAGGCGTCTCACCTCCCCTTTCCTCCAAATAAAGGTAGCAAGATCTGCAAGGCAAACATACAAGTTGTCAGGGCACTTTAAAAGGAAAAGAGTAAGAAGGAACCATCAACACTCCTGAACTACCTTTATCTAGACCCGGGTTCATGCCCAACCGGGTCAAGTATTTATCAGACGCAATAAGCTCCGCATGGGGGAGCCATAATGTAGGGCCATACACCCCGTACTTATCAGTGTGAGCAGCAAAAAAGCCCGTCAACTCCTTGTCTTTCTCGCCCAGCTTCACCTCTAAGGCTCTTCCACCCACGCCAGGGTGGTACTCCTCAGGGGTCTCCAGCCTGGTGTGGACATGATTCCTGAAATGGCGGGGAATCCTCCACCCATGGATGCTGTGTACATAAAGGAAGTTGTTCTTCTAGTCCCTCAAACTATCCATGCCAGGCCACACCAAACAGTGTCCCTTCTGCCTCAAAAGGGACCAATAACCAGGGGAGCCCGCACTCCCAGAAGAAACCATTTGCAAGCCCACCATAAACCGCAGGGCGTCAATGGAAGGCTCGGTGTGGTGGAACAGACAAGTCCGGACATATGAAATCAACGCCCTGACAGCCGTGGCTGTCAGCTGGGCGATGGCGACGTTCATGCGCCTGAAGATCTCTTCCAAGGAAGGATGGAGGGGAAAGCGAAGGCCGAACTCCAGGCATTTATGGTAGACCGCTATGCACCCGTCGGGAGGGTTGCATACGGTATCCTTTTCGCCGGGGACAACGACTGTGTACCCCTCCCCGAAGTTGTAAAGCCGTTCAATCGCACCAGTGGTGTTCTTTGCAAGGATCAGCCCCCGATTTTTCGGGTCAGGGAAGGTACTCAAAGGGATGCGGTATTTAACTTTATATAAATAGTATACCCTACCCCTTTCCCGCCGAACAAGAGGACCAGAAGTTCTAGAAGGGTCAACTTCCAACGCCTCGTCGTCCGAGTCAATGGCGTCAAACGAGGGGGGGTCAGGAGAGTTACCACCCCCGCTGTCCGCCGAGTGTTCCTCCTCAAACCCCACCTCCCTAGAGGAGGAGGAAAAATTCGTCCCTTCCCCCCTCTCTGATGGGTCAGTAAAGGGTAGAATCCGCTCACGAGTTCTAGACATTTTACTCTAACGGAAGTGGAAAACAAGAAATCAAAATGGAAAAACAAGAAATGGAAGACGAAGGTCTGACCTAAGATCGCCTGTCAGTGCGGTAAAAGCCCGAAGAGGGAGTCTCCCAGAGAAAGGGGGGTACAAAGTGGGGAACGATTCGTCAAACACCCAAGGGTTTTGCAGAAAGAGAGGACATGAAGATTTCAAGAAAAGAAAGATTGAAGAAGGGAAAAGAAGAAGAATGTGCAACTGATTGCTTTTATAGGAAGAAGGGCATGCAAAGAGTCGCCAAAATCTCAGGAGGCCACCCAAAGACCACTGCCCACGCGTCACTTCCTAAGAAGTCAGCCCTGTGCGGTTTCCCAAGAATAACCTCGAAAGGACCAAAAAGTGTCAAGGGATTGATCACCCTATGACGTCCCCTCTTCACTTCAAACAAAAAGTAATAAACACATATTAAAAATACAATACACAAACACATCGCCTGAATTTCATTCCATTAAACCTTAAAAGGAAAAAGTTACATTCAGTGCTCAACAAGGAAAGAAAATATACAAGGGCCCAGAAATTCCGGCCCAACAAGCAAACGCCCTGCTACGCAGGCCTAGTCATCGTCCCAATCAGGGGAAGGGTCCCCAGGGCTGCCTGGGCCCCCAAAGTCCGAACCCCAATCCCAGTCTGGGGAGTCTTGGAAAGGGTCATCAGGGATCCCATCCTCATCCCTGTCACTTAGACAACCAAGGCCTCCGCTGTCGTCAGAATCTTGGCTGCTATCCTCCCAGTCCCTGCCAAAGGGAACGGCCTGGGATTCGTCGCAGGTGCGACAACCTGTCTTCTTCACAGGCGAGGAAGGGCCTGACGCCAAAGAGGAGTCAGTATCAGAGAGGTTGGGATCAAATTGTTCAGGGTGCAGCCACGGAAAGCACTCGTGGCATCCCCTGTCAAAGCAGCCTCTTCCCTGGGGGCAACGCCTGAATCTAGGCGCAGCAGGGGGTGAGGACCTTTTGAGACGTTTATTCGCCCTGGTAGGAGCCTTCTTGCCTTTCCGGCAAGAACGAAGCCGTGAACGGCGACTACGGCGAACAGCTCGATAAGCGGCTCGAGCATACTGAAGCCTCCAAAACCCTCTATAAACAAAAGTAACATATCGAACTCCACGGCGAGTAACGGATTTTTTGATCCAAACCATGATTAAAGACAAAGAAAAGAAGGTTGGAAATGGATCGTGAAAACAGCGAAGGAGGATACAATTTATACAAAAAACAGAAGCAGGGCATTAATGGTGCCCCAACCACTTCTGCAAAGAAGAGAGCCAATCATCATGCTGGCACACTGCTCGAAAATCCACTGTGCAAAGAGGAACAATCATAAAAGAGGACGTTTGAACTTTCTGCATACCCAGAGAAATTAAAGCATGTTCCCTCGGGAATACGCGGTGCATTTAATGCAAGAGTGTTCAAGGAGTCAACCTCCCACCGTCCCAGAACAAGACGTCGCCTGCCGAGCAGGAGCCCCGCTCCCCCTCAGCCGGCGAGGGCCAATTGATGGGGGTCGGTTGCCTACCCCTGGCCGCCTGCCAGTCGGGCCCCAGGGCGACGAATCCCAGGAAAAGAAAAGGCCTGCCCAGCAGACCTTCCATCAGCATCATTGAAACCTCCAAGTGAGTGGCCTCAATCCCTTAGCCGCCTGGCACAGCCTGGCCGCCTGCCAAGCAGGGCGAACCAGGCCTCCTGCCTGCTTCCAGGGCACTCCCGCCTAAGTAGGACCAGAGGAGGACCGAGGACCCATCCGTCATTTTGCCTAAGGTAAGGGGAAATGAGTGGACAAGGTGAGTCCACGTGTCGCACAAGCATCCACCCATTTCCCTCTTCTTCTTTCTCTTTTCCTCTCTCTTGTGGGAAGGTATAAATACTTTCCCATTTCCCACATGAGAGGGGTTGGATTTTCTCTCTCTAGACCCTTACTCCTAAAAAAACGCCACCTAGCTCCTCACGAACTAGGTCTCTCAAGGCATTTCACGGGCTAACTTAGGCATCAGAGAGGGTTCCCTCGGACAACCTCCGAGGCCCTGTGCGTTCATTCTGCAGGGAGCAGACCAACTCCGTCGGGGAGGTCCGATCCTGGGAGTGAGGAGAAAGAGAGGTTCAAGGAAGTCAATCGATCAATTGTTCACCAGTGATTCAATCATACAACCCGGATCCAAGGCCGGGTGAATTGTTTCCGTGACCGGAACATTTACTATTTTATTATTATGGTTAATAGACTATTATTACGTTAAGTTAAGTTTTGGGAATCATTATTCAACACCATCATATTACGTTCAAGAGAAGAAGAAAAAGAGAAGAAAAACCGAAGCATGTGTAACTAATTCCTTCTTCTCGGATTAAGATTTGAAACTTCTAATTACTCCCTCCGTTCCAATGAATTGTTTGCTTATTCCATATTGGGGCGTCTCAATGAATTGTTTGCCTTTCTATTTTAGGAAAGTTTTTTATATGTAATTTGACCCTTGGCTCCACATGTCACTTCCCCATTGGTTCTCTTTTCCTTGGTGCCAAAAGCAAAGGCAAACAATTCATTGGAACGGAGAGAGTATTCAATTGTGAGACTTTAATTTCTCTTTATTCTATCTCTTGAGTATTGTTATTTCTCCGTTCATATTTGCATGATTGTTGAATGTTTAGATTAAAGTAGATAATTAATCTTACAATTCTCAATCTATTGTTATTCTAGCGATTGATTCCGTAATTGTTCAAACCCGTTGGATAAAGTAACGATCTTTAGCTTTAATATTGGATGCGTTTCATCATATCTAGGTTAAAGAGAGATTTAACTTGTGATTCGAACTAATAATCGCGTGTTTTATTGATCGTCACTTCTATCATTCTCTATTCGTTAATGCTATTATTGAATTAAACCTAATTGCGTGTATTAGGTTGTTTGATAATTACGTTATTTGATCATCTCGTTTCGAGTCAAATAATATTCACGTGAGTTTCGGGATTTATTTCCCACGATAGTTTGCTCAAGAGTAGCTAAAGGTTGTTAGTCTATGATCAATTTGATAATTAGTTGTCGGAATTCTTATCCGAGACCGTTTTAATTATCTGAATTCGCTCGGTATTATTATTGATTTCGTTATTTGCTTGTTATTTAGTTTTAGTCGTTTCGATCATCCAATCACTCCCCATTCTTAATTATTAATTTCTATTTTTAATTCACTTAAATTAATTCGCTTTCTCTGTGGATCGACCCTTATTTCCCTACGCTATTGCTTTAGTTTTGTGGTTTTAAGTGCATAAATAGTTTTTTTTGGGAGCAAACGACTTCGGTCACCAAATTTTGACGTCGTTGCCGAGGAAGGCAATAGTTAAATTTTGTGTTTAATTTTTTTTTTTTAGATACGCTAGCATATGCATAATACTCTTTCCACTAATAATCCACTCGAGCCCTTCGACTCAGAGATCGAACGTTCAATTTCAGGTGGAGACAGGGTGATAATAGCGAATTGATCATCTTTGATCAACTGGAGCCCGAAAGCGATCTATATTCTATACCGGAGTCTGTACCCGAATCTGAGGACGAAATAATTATGGCGAGAGAAACACGTACTCTGAAGGAGCTCACGGCTCCTGATCTTGCGGTTCAACCGTTATACATTACTTTTCCAGCTCTAGCCGAGAGGGCAACTTTTGAATTGAAATCGGGTCTGATCCATCAACTACCCACTTTCAATGGAATGAGCATCGAAGATCCAAATAAACATCTTTCAGATTTACATATGTATGTTCTAGTATGAAGCCGACCGATGTGACTGACGAGCAACTGCACCTACGAGCTTTTCCCTCTTCATTCAAGGTGAATGCAAGAGATTGGTTGTATCTACCACCTAATAGTGTCATAATTTGGGTGGATATGAAGAAGGCATTCTTGGAGAAGTACTTCCCACCGTCTCGTTCTGCACACTTGAAGAAAGCTATTAGCAATGTGGAACAACGAGACGGGGAAACCATGTACGAGTTCTATGAGAGATTCAAGCAATTATGTGCCAGTTGTCCCTATCATGGGTATTCAGATCGGGATCTTATCCTATATTTCTGTGGAGGACTTAGACCCGAGGATAGTCGCATGATTCACTCTGCTAGTGGCGGTGGTATAGTGAACAAGAACCCAACGCAAGCATGGAATTTTATCACTGGCCTAGCGGAAAGTTCAAGGGATTATGCTAGGAGAAATTCGAAGTGCGTTGTTAGATCATTGAACTCTAACTCAAACCTTGAAGAGAAGGTCGATAGTCTAACATCGACGATCCAAGCTATGATGGGAGGTAGGCAACATGCTACTGTGTGTGGTATATGTTCAACGGAGGGACGTCCTAGTGACTTATGCCCTTATGTGCAAGAGGGTTGTTCTGAAGAGGTGAATGGTGTTTGGGATAACACCTTGAATAAGAAGAAATGGGATCCTTACACCGAAACATACAATGAAGGATGGAGAAATCATCTTAACTTTCGATGGGGTAATTTTCAAGGTCATCTATCAAGTGGCTCTCCTAGAGATCAATTCATTCCACGACCTCAAGGACAGCAGTTCACACCACAAGTGCCACCACAACAAGCAACACTGAGTTCATCAATGTCCAAGGAGGACATGATTAGGGCACTCACTGTAAGTGTTACTCAAGATCGAGCGGAAAATAAGCAAAATTTTAAGAATCTTGAGACTCAAGTGAGGCAACTAGCAACCGCAATCAATTGGTTAGAAGCGAGACAAACAGGCGGTCTACCATCTCAAATGGTAGAAAACCCTGAGAAGAATGTGAGTGCAGTGTCTTTGAGGAATGGAAGACAATTAGTTGAGGCCGAGAAGCCTAAAGCTAGATCTAAGGAAGTTGCTATCTAAGAGGAAGATGAAATGGTTGTTGATGAGAGGAGTGCACATGTGATCGAAGATGACAAAGTGGTGCCGAGTTCTACAGTTAAGGCACCATCGATTCAGATCCACGATCCTCCACCACCTTTCCCCAAACCATTAAAGGACACTCGCAAGAAGGAGCATGACAATGATGTTTACGAAACCTTTCGTAAATGTGAGGTAAATATTCCCCTTTTAGAGTTACTTAAAAGTGTCCCTCGATATGCTATGTTTTTGAAAGAACTTTGTACCATAAATAAGAATAATAGGCTTAAAGGAATCGAGAAGGTGAAGGTAAGTGAACATGTTTCGACCGTGTTTCAACGGAAACTGCCCACTAAGTGTGGAGATACGGGCATGTTCACAATACCTTGTACTATAGGAGACACCAAATTTCATAGGGCTATGTATGTTAGATTTGGGTGCTTCGATTAACGTGCTTCCTTATTTCGTATATCAGTCACTTAAACCTGGACCCATGACTAAAACGAATATTGTCATTCAATTAGCGGATCGGTCCAATGTTTATCCTAAGGGAGTCATAGAAGATGTTTTGGTCATGGTTGATAAATGGATTTTCCTTGCGGATTTTTATGTGCTAGACATGGAGCACGATAGACATGCTGCCTCTATACTGTTAGGGAGACCATTTATGAAAACTGCAAAAACTAAGACTGATGTTTGTAGCGGTTCTCTTACTATGGAGTTTGATGGTCAGGTGGTGGAGTATAATATCTTCAATGCTATGAAATTCCCCACCAAGGACCATTCTTTATGTCTTATATATTGATGTGTTTAAGCCATTAGTGCTGGAAACTTTTGTTTTGGATAACCCAAATGAATTGCAGGTCGTGATTGAGAACGGTATATCAGAGGAGAAGTCTGATGATTTAGTGCCTGCTAACTTGCAGGAAATAGTGGCTGGCTTGACCGGGGTGTCATTCGTGCACACGGTCCCACCTTCATCACAACTAACAGTGCCTAGTGAAACTTTATTACCATCTATTTTGCAGGCACTAGTTGTAGAACTGAAACCACTCCCGAATCACTTGAAGTATGTGTTCCTTGGTGAGGGAGATACATTGCCTGCAATTATCTCTAGTAAGCTCACCAAGGAACAAGAAAAACGGTTGGTGGAGGTGTTGAAGGAGAATAAGTAAGCTATTGGTTGGACCATTGCCGACATCAAGGGCATAAGTTCATCGACTTGTAAGCATCGGATTCTGCTAGAGGATGAGGCACGACTGGTAAGGCAACCGCAGCGACGGTTAAACCCTCCTATGATGGAGGTTGTGAAGAAGGAGGTATTGAAGCTTCTGCAAGTAGGTATGATCTATCCTATTTCTGATAGCAAGTGGGTTAGCCCGACTCAGGTCGTCCCTAAGAAAAGTGGGGTCACGGTTGTAGAGAATAAGGACAGGGATTTAGTAACTACTCGAGTCCAGAATGGATGGAGAGTGTGTATAGATTACCGTAGGCCGAACACGGTAACTAGGAAATACCATTTGCCTCTTCCTTTCATTGATCAGATGCTTGAGAGACTCGCAGGCAAAGCATATTACTGCTTTTTGGATGGTTATTTGGGCTATTTACAGATAGAAATTGCTCCTAAGGATCAGGAGAAGACTACTTTTACATGCTCTTTTGGCACATTTGCGTACCGATGCATGCCATTCGGGTTGTGTAATGCACCTGCAACATTTCAGCGCTGCATGATGAGTATTATCTCTGAATATGTGGAGAATTTTATTGAGGTGTTTTTGGATGATTTTACTATGCATGGTAATTTTTTCGATGCATGTTTACATCATTTATCGCTTGTTTTGAAGTGTTGTGTTGAAACTAAATTGTGCTTAACTCAGAAAAATGTCACTTTATGGTTGAGCAGAGTATATTTTTGGGACATGTTGTGTCGGGTAAGGGAATCGAGGTAGAAGTGAAAGTTGATACAATTAAGACTCTACCGTATCCTACTAACGTGCGCGAAGTTTGCTCTTTTCTTGGACATGCAGGTTTTTACCGAAGGTTCATTAACGATTTTTCCAAAATTGCACAACTGCAAATTGTTGAAAAAAGGAGGTTAACTTCGTTTTTGATGAGGCGTGTAAGAAGGCGTTTGATGAGTTGAAAACTCATCTCACAACCGCCGCGATCATTCAAGCCCCTGATTGGTCTCTTCCCTTCCAAATCATGTGTGACGCGAGTGATTATGCTTTAGGGGCGGTCTTGGGTCAAAAGGATGGGAGAGCTTCTCATGTTATTCAATACGCTTCTATGACCCTTAATGATGCACAACGCAACTACTCTACTACTAAGAAAGAGATGTTGGCGGTTGTCTTTTCTTTAGAAAAAATTATGTTCTTACTTGCTTGGTACTAAAGTTGTTATTTATTCAGATCTTGCTGCACTTCGTTACTTGATGATGAAGAAGGAGGCCAAGCCGAGGTTAATCCGTAGGATTCTCCTCCTTAGTGAGTTCGATGTCGAAGTGAAGGACAAGAAAGGTGCAGAAAACGTGGTTGCGGACCACTTAAGTCGGTTAGTTCAGAATAATGACCATGACCACGGTTTGGAGTCGATAAAGGAGGTTTTTCCTGATGAAACTTTATTTGCTTTACGTACTTTAGAACCTTGGTATGCCAATATTGTTAATTATTTGGTCCCTAACAAGTTTCCGGCTCGTTTTTCTAAAGCTCAGAAGGATAAGATTCGCAGTGACGCGAAGTATTAGTGTGGGATGACCCCTACATGTGGAAACATTGCTCTGATAAGATCATTAGGCGGTGTGTTTCCGAGAGTGAGATGCCCTCTATTCTCACTTGTTGTCATTCTCATGCATGTGGTGGACACTTTGGGTCCAAGAGGTCAGCGAAGAAGGTACTCGATTATGGTTTTTACTGGCCACATCTGTTTCGAGATGGGCATACGTTTTGTAAGTCCTGTGACAACTGTCAAAGGGTAGGGAACATATCCCAGCAAAATGAAATGCCCCAAACCCCCATTATTTATCGTGAAATATTCGATATGTGGGGGATTGATTTCATGGGACCGTTTCCTAACTCTTCTGGATTTATTTATATATTACTCGATGTTGATTATGTGTCGAAGTGGGTAGAAGCAATACCCACAAAAACTGATGACTCTAAAGTGGTTGCAGATTTTATCAAGTATTTCATACTTGTTAGGTTTGGATTTCCGAGAGCCATAATCAGTGATCGTGGAACGCATTTCTGTAATAGAACCATTGGCGCTTTGTTGAAGAAATACTTTGTTACCCACAAAGTTTCAACCGCGTATCATGCCCAAACTAACGGGCAAGCCGAGGTGTCAAATAGAGAGGTGAAATCTATTTTAGAGAAAACGGTTAATCCTAATCGGAAGGATTGGAGTCAACGCTTAGACGATGCATTGTGGGCATATCGTACCGCTTATAAGACACCCATAGGGATGTCTCCATATCGGTTAGTGTTTGGAAAACCGTGTCACTTGCCTGTAGAGTTAGAGCATCGAGCGTATTGGGCGGTCAATAGCTTTAATACAAGCTTAGTTGGAGTGGGTGAGAGCCGAAAATTGGAGCTACAAGAACTCGAGGAGATTCGGAATGATTCCTATGCAAACACGGCGATTTACAAGGAAAAGACGTTACGTTTACATGACAAGATGATATCGAGAAAAGAATTCATTGTTGGTCAAAAAGTGCTCTCCTCTTTCAGTCACGTCTCAAACTATTTCCCGGTAAACTACGTTCACGTTGGGTAGGACCGTATGAAGTCACGAATGTAGCACATCATGGAGCTATTGAGATACGTACCTTGGATACAAATAAGGTTCTGAAAGTGAACGGTCAACATTTAAAACCGTACTATAAGAGGTTCCGAATTGAGACGGTGGAGAGTTTGACTCTCTACGAGCCCATTTATGAAGATTAACTCATCTCGTCACTCAGTCGAGCGAACGACTTTAAACAAAAGCGCTTCCGGGAGGCAACCCCTGTTTTGTAGAACTTTCTTCTAAAATTTCGCTTTACGGGTCGTAGGTCGTAGTGTTAATTTCGTTATTTTCTTAATCATTTGTTTTTTTATTTACTTAGTTTTTATTACTAACTTTTCATGTTTTAATAGGTGAAATGAGCATCTATTTTTCAGGGAACGGGGCGACTAGCATGGAGACCCCTCAAAATCAATGCAAAATTGAAGAAAAAATCGAAAAGGGACAAAGTTTCATGCATTGGCGCGAGCCGCGCGGCCTCTATTTGATTCGCGCGCGTTCCCCCCTCACACAGGTCAGTTTTCTTAAATAAAAAATCAAAATATTCCAAAACAAACTGACATACCGACTCCCTCTCTTCTCTTTCCCATATTCTAAACCCTAATAACTTTCTTCCCCAATTCAATTTCATAAACACCAATTCAATCCTTAAATCAATTACCTTCACCCAATAATCTCTACTCAACCCTTATCCTCTCCCCTACTTCAAATCTACTTCACATTCGTCGGATTTGGTCTAGTCTCGTCGTGTCACCGGTGCTAATGCCGGTCAAGGTCGCCGTCGCTGGTGGTCCGTCGCAGCTGTGTCTGGTCTAGTCAGTTGTCGTCCGTTCGCCTGTTCTGGCGCGAGTCGTCGGTCGCCGGTCGTCTTCGCTGTCGCGAGTTGGTGTCATCGGTTAGCGTGGTCATCTATGCTGTCTCTGTTCTTAGCCCGTGTCTGTCGCCTGTCTCCTGGTTTAGTTCCATCGCGGATGTTGGGTCATATTCTATCATCAGGTGTTGTCTCCGGTGTTGGGTCAAGTCACCAGCCAATACCCGTTTCCGTGTCGGTCGAATTTGTAAGCTTCTAACTCCCTCATTTCACTCTCTTTAGCTGCCTCTGTGACTCTGTAGTTTGTATACTGTTTTTTTGAATTGTTCTACTCAGTTGCGGTAATTATGGTGTCCGGGTCTAGGTAATCGTTAATGTCAATTCCGTCCTTCCTGTGTGTTTTAAGTCCAGTTGTAGTCAAAGCCCCATTTGGTCATTGAATTCTGGTTAATCGTTAGCGTCAGTCGTTTCCAGGTCAGTCACGGTTTGTTTACTGGGTTGGGTCTGAGTCGGGTGTCGTCCGTATTCATAGTTCACATATTTTGGGGTAGTTTTTCAATGTTAGTGTCAGCTATCTTAGAAACTCTCGTCATGGCCCCGAAAAAACAAAAGACGACTTCAGTTGACTATATGGGTTGTAAAAATTTAAGTACAAAACAAAAATCGGTGTGGCGGCAACGTTTTGATCGGACTATCATGTCCACCAAATTTGTTGACAACTATAGATTAGAGAGGTTCGGGATTGCTAATGAGATGTTGACGTTATTTACTCGCATTGGGTTAGCTAACTTTTATGATGTTCCCGCGAACACGTATAAGCGCTATACACTAGAATTCTTGTCCACCTTAGAAGTACATCGTGATGATGACCCCCATCACATCACTTTTAATCTCGGGAATTCGGCACGAGATTTGACCTTTACAGAGGGAGGCGTTAAGTATAGCACCGAGAGGGGGGGAGGCAGAGTTTCTGACTCCTACTTCTCCTATGATTGAGCAGTTTTGGAAGAAAATAGCTGGGAGTGCATATGGGGAGCACATGGGACCTCTGGGGTTAAGAATGCTGATATTCGTCACCTCGCCCTTCGTTATATTCACCGACTTTTGAACTCCACATTTCTTTGCAAAAGTGAACCGACACATTTACCTAGGGCGAATTTGATGTATTTGTGGGCCATGATGCCCGAATGCTTGGGAACCCCGGATTGGCTCGATATATTCTTGACTTGTTGTGAGAAACACCAAAAAGCGGTCTCGGGGAACATTCCGTTGGGTGGTATAGTTACTCTTCTACCTCAATTCCTTGGCCTACCCAAGATGGCGGATTCTCCAATTGTGGGAGATATTACTATTAATCTAAAGTTTATGGAGAGTTGTACTATGATTTCCCGACCGCTTAGTGGCTCCCACCTAATATGGACGATCGGCACGTCCCACCGTCATTTAATGATTTTGCATCATCCGGATGGGAAATCGTTACCGTTGGGGCCTACTGCGGCTGCGTTTAACCTTCCTCCCAACGAGGAATTTTCTGGGCCGACCACCGAGCCTAGTGATCTGGTAGTGGAGGAGCCCGAGGTATCTTCTGATTTTGATCGTTGGAGCGCTTGGCGCAAATCTATAGAAGATCGAGTGGAAGAATCTGTTGACAATTGTAGGTTGGCTTCTAAGTTCGGTCGGTGTTTGAATCAGTTGCAATTGAAGTTGCACTGTAATGACTACTCGGAACCATCTCCCGAGTTTTATGAAGAGCTTGCGGCCCGTGAACGAGCAAGATCATCTAGGAGAGCGGCACGTGAGCCTAAGTCACGTGACGCCGGCTCCTCTTCTCACTCTTAAGCCCTGAGGTATATCTCTTCTCATTTCTCTTATTGTCCTTAATTCACACATTCGAGGACGATGTGTTATTCAAGTGTGGGGAGGGAAATTATCTGGTTGTATATATGAGTTATTTCATATTACGTCTTTTATTTTTAATTAAAAAAAGAGAGAGAGAAATTGAAAAAAAAATTAAAAAGAAATAAATAATCTCACCTAGGTGATAACCCGGAAAGGGTGCCTAGGCAAGAATGGGAGATGTGGCCGAGGACGGAGCGAAAACCCGAAAGGACGCTCCGGGTAGAAAGAAAAATCAAGTTGCGCGCCACGAGAGTAGTGTGAGTGAGAAAAAAATGAAAGCTATAGTGAAAATCCGCAAGGGTGGACGCTCTAGGCAAAATGAGGAAATTTGGAAAAAAATCACTACTACTTTCTCCGTTTTCTTGGTGTTGGCGTCATAAGAAGGGTGACAAAGAAGGTCGGAAGGGTAGGATAGTTGGCTAAGGTGAGAAGAATCGCGGTGCGGTATAGTCATAGCACTATATTATATGCGATTGGTGATATTTGTTTGGTATATTGAACTATTAGAGGCGTTTAGGATTGATCACATGTGTGGATTTGGAATATTGTGGTATACATTTTTACCACATGTGACATTTGTAGAACATGTGATCGGTTCTAGGATTGGAGAAATAAGGGGCGTTAGATGTTGACATTAGCTTATCTTTATTTGCTAATATCCCTTGTTTTGATGATTTGAGTCGATGATAATAGTTTGGTATTGGGTGTGTTGATTCACTTGAACATTTAAGTTGAGTTTTATTCAATTGGGGGATTAACTTGTGCATTGTCTCATAACGAGGAAGTTTGGTGGAAGACAAGTGAGGGCCGGTGTGTGCAATGTTATTCTTGCGCATTTTGGACCGGTGACGGTTGTGTTTATTGTGTTCCTTGAGTTTTACTCGAGGACAAGTAAAGGTTCAAGCATGGGGATATTTGATAGGTCGTATTTAGTCGTAGTTATCATCACGATTTTTGTGTATTTTGGTGTGCTTAATTGGTTGTCTTGTATCGCATTTGTGTCATTTTGGTATGAATGTAATATAAGCTATATTGAGGATTCGTATCTTGATCATTGATTAGGGCCAAGAGTGGATGAGTCATGAAGGGAAGAAAACCCAGTTGAAGACACGGAACGAGGAAAAGAAAACGAAGGAAAACGAGAAGAGCAGCATACATGCGCGCGAGGTGCCCCAGACCCAGGCGAGTCGCCCGGATGCCTGAAACATGTTACGCGTATCGTCCTATTCCATCTTAATTTACTACGTTTTGAAGACTTTGTTTTAATTAGGAAACTTTATTATCTTTACTATTTTATTATTATGGGTAGTAGACCATTATTAGGTTAAGTTAAGTTTTGGGAATCATTATTCATCACCATCATATTACGTTCAAGAGTAGAAGAAAGAGATAAGAAAAACCTAAGCATGTGTAACTAATTCCTTCTTCTCGGATTAAGATTTGAAGCTTCTAATTATTCAATTGTGAGACTTTAATTCCTTTTTATTCTATCTCTTGAGTATTGTTATTTCTCCGTTCATATTTGCATGATTGTTGAATGTTTAGATTAAACTAGCTAATTAATCTTACAATTTTCAATCTATTGTTATTCTAGCG
Organism: Agrostemma githago; assembly: GCA_958450325.1. Classification (NCBI taxonomy): domain Eukaryota; kingdom Viridiplantae; phylum Streptophyta; class Magnoliopsida; order Caryophyllales; family Caryophyllaceae; genus Agrostemma; species Agrostemma githago. The sequence goes on from OY288244.1 coordinate 39,386,910, forward strand.
ATTGAATCCGTAATTGTTCAAACCCGTTAGATAAAGTAACGATCTTTAGCCTTAATATTGGATGTGTTTCATCATATCTTGGTTAAAGAGAGATTTAACTTGTGATTCAAACTAATAATAGCGTGTTTTATTGGTCGTCACTTCTATTGTAACACCCGCTATTTTTCCTAAGCATTTTCATTCTTTCCGTTAGGACTCCGTCTTAACTCTGTCACTTTTGGCTTCATATTTCATCATTTTACTAAGCTCTATTTTAATTTTTAAGTTTAATAATTTTTATTTTTAATTTTAAAGATTTAAATTCTTTTTAAATCCATTTATTTGGTTTCTTCGTAAACTAATTAATTTTTCCGCAAGGAATTCTATCTCTCTTCGAATTGACATTTTTAAACTTGGATTTAAGTTATTCCTTTTCCTAAAAATGTTTGAATACGTTTCTATAATATTTTCAAGTAGTAAATATTTTTATTTACAAAAAAATTAGTTAATGATTTTTATTACGAAGCTTCGCGAATAATTATTTTCTTACGCGAGGTTTACTCGAATTACTTTGAAATGCCTTTAACTATTTTACAATTATACTTTTTATCAACTTATAAATTATTTGAGACAATTTCCTCACATTTTGGACCGACTAAGCTCTTGGTCACAAGTTTTATTACGTTTTATTTAAACGTTTCATTTTATCACGTTAAAACGTAAACGTAAGATAATTTCTTTTCATTCATTGTTGCATTATTAACAAAACTTTTCATACTCCTTATCATCTCATTTGGCCGGCCACTTCATGAAGGTTGCACATAGTTTTCATCAACACTTTAATCTCATTTATATTTTGGAAACCATCCATTTCCATACTTCACTTTATTCATTCATCAAAGTTAAAAAAAATCTACTTTCATCTATTATTGGCCATGGCACCTCCCCCTATTCTAGGATTATTTTGGCTTCAATTCTAGTCTTAATTGACTCAAATTCACCGTCAAATAATCCTCTTTCCGTTCTCTTCGTTAAGGTATTAATCAACGTCGTTTTCGATCAATTTTTACCTTCATTTTTATTAGTTTTCTCATGGTATTTTTCTGCCATGATTTTCGTGTTTGATAGGATTTTTGGACGATCCCAAAGCCGACGAATATATTGTCGATTCAGACTTGGAGTAGAGGTAACGTCGATGTTACTCGGTACTTCATGATTTTAATTGAGTATTTGCATGTATATATTTTTATCTTTTATTTTGGCAATATATGTATGTCACGAATTGGAAAAATTTTAAAAGTTGAAAATTTGTATGATTCGGTATTTTTATCGCTTTTACGAGATTAACGATTAAATTGTTATATTAATTTGTAAAATCGTAACAATCGGCCTAAACATGTAATATATGTTTATATTCTGGAAAAATGTTTTTTTGATGATTTTTAATAATTTAGTATTTTTCTGATATTTTTGATATCGATTATTGAATTATTACCGTTTTCGGACAAAAACGATTAAAAGCCGATTTTTAGTTCTAGTACTTAAACATTTTATTTTAATCTGATTTTTGACGTGGTGAAACTTTCTGGTGAAATAGAATTTTCTGAATTTTTTCATAAGTTTTCGGAATTGTTAAGTAGATGAATTAATTAATCACTTTAAATCATCGTTTATCGTTAAATCCGTGTTTGTTGTTTAAATTCTCGATTTCTTGTCTTTGGTTTAAATCTGGAAAAAATTATGATTTTGATGATTTCATATTAAAATTTAATCTTATGATTTTTAGTGCCTTAATAAAATGTTAGGAACGATAAGTTTTATTAATGGAATCGTTAATTGTGAAAACGGGTTTTAAAGACGGTTTTGACGGGATTTATTAAATCTGGAATTTTTGGAAATCTGGAAAAATGGTAGATTCTAGAAAATCATGATTTTTAGGTTTAATAATAATTTTTGTATATTGATACTTAAATCGTTTTGTAATTACTATTTTTATTAATCGTTATTGTTGAGATTGGACGATCAACGAGGAAACGCTTTAAAAACCGAGTTTTAGAATTCTGGAAATTTTCTTTTCTGGACAGAATGCCCATAAATATTTTTTAGCTGTTTTACGTAATTTTTGTACTATTTATTAAAGTGTTTAATTAATAAGTATTGATTTTTGGACAAATTATGATTTATCGTTAAAATGCTTCGTCTTACCTAAAAGTGTTATTTTTCCAGCAATTTTGAAAGTATTTAAATCTGAAACTTTAGGAGTTAAATCATCCCTTAACATACTCTAAATATATTTGTTGGTTTAACTAAATAAAGACGTTCAAATATTTAATTCGATGTTTGCCTTAAAATCCTATTTATAATTTTATTGTCGAAACTAATAATAATTAGGGAATTTTAGCTTTTTAACTTTTGAAAACACCCTAATTGGTAATATTAAAATGTTTAAGACATTTTTAATCATTTTATAACGCTTATACGATATTTTAATAATTTCATAAAATCAAATGTTCTTACTTTAATAATTAATATCGTTAAGGCCGAAAGTATTAGTTTTATAAATCTATATCGTTTACTAAAAATGTGGTATTAGTATGAACTAATATTTTCACTATTTTGATATAATGCTATTTTTAGTAAAGTTTCTAAAAATAGAAGTTTCCTAAAATAGAAAGTTTCCTCTTTTAGAATATAAATGTTTACTTCTTTTATCCTCATATTATTTATATTGTTTATATCTTTTGAATATCGATAATGGCTTTGTTTTGAAGTTATGGAATAAGGACTAGTGTGAGGTTAGAGTAATATATTCTAGGGTTTACGGTTTTGCCATCAACTATAAGGTTAGTGTATCAGGAATCGGTACATTGGTTGTTGAACCGGGTGACAGGTATCCCGGGAGTTTTGTACATTTTGACCTTAAGCTTAGGCCTCGCAGTAAGTCGCCGTCATAAGTTGAACTGGGTGACAGGTAATCCCAGGAGGGGTGTGCATTATCTTAAACTAGGGCCACGCATTTATAAGTCGCCGCTCTATTATGGTTGAGTAGCCTAGTTAGAGACCGAAGTTTGATTTGTTTGAACTAAGTTCTCGAAGCTAGTTTTTAGTATTCTCCTAGTGAAAGTCTAGCATTCATCACTACTCCTATCCATAACGCCATTTTGATTATTTTATTTATTATCGATACAAATTGGTTTGCAGGTTGGCAAATATTTTTATGTTTCTTCAGAAACCCTTTTGATTAATTTGTTTCACGCTAAAGCTTATTTTAATATGCTGTTTGACTGTTTTCCATTTTTACTATTTTTCCTATATTAGTAATTACTATTTTAAAATCCTGTTATACGGCTGGGAGTACATTGACGTTGCTCCCCACTGATTGTGGTTGTTATGTTTTAACATGGCAGGTATACGTGTTTGTTTTCCGGTGGGTGTGGGCTAACGAGCAGTCTTGGATCCTGCTTGATCTTTTTAATAATTATGTCTTAAGGATTGTTTAACCTCTTTGTGGATTGTTTTAATTTTTAGCCATTTTTATGTATGGCATACGTTTGACTTTACCAATTTAATTTAATAAGACAGAGTTACAGTGTGTTTTAATCCCGACTCTACAGTGTTTCCGCCACTGTATCGCGTTAGAATTTCTAGGGGATTACAGTTGGTATCAGAGCATCACTGCTCCCGACGCTTACACACCTGAAATTAGGGAAAAATACCAGTAAATTATTTAAACAGTAAATAAAGATATTATTAGAAATGGGTAGAAACAGATAAGGACTTAACTGTTAAGATTATCTGTTCCTGAACTCGATGATTAACATTGATTTTATGTTGTTATTTGTGAACTTCAAGATGGCCGGAAGAGGTAACCGAAACAACAACAACAACAACAACAACAACAACAACAAAAATGATCAGGGAGGTATCGAAGCTCTGTCTGACACGCTACGCAACATAGCGCAGGCCATGAACGAGATGAACAACCGGAACCAACAGAGATCCTTTAGCTTCTCTCACGCAGCTGAAGGAATGGCCAAAAGCAGATTGGATTTTTATGATGGCTCCGTGGACCCCGAAGTCATGAACCGTTGGTTTCGGCTGATGGAAAGGCAGTTTGGAATTTACTCCGCCCCCGAGAATCAGAAGGTGGGCCTAGCTGTGTTGTACCTGTCAGACGATGCAGACCGATGGTGGACCCAGGTTGGCCCGACTGCACTTCAGACTCCAGGATTCAACTGGACTCAGTTCAAGACTCTCTTAGAGCAGAGATTTTATCCCGAGGAGCTGAGGCATCAGAGGATGACTGAATTCAACGCTCTACGCCAGAATACCATGTCGGTTGAAGCTTACACCACTCGGTTCCACTTTCTGGCGAATTATGCTGGAGATCTGTTACCCAATGAGAATTCCCGAGCTTCCTTTTATCGAGGAGGACTTTGAGCCGATATCAGTCTCAATATGCCCCGGAGTCTCTCAACTGTTAATGAGCTCTATAATGCCGCGCTATACGCGGAGTCTTCAATCGAGCGGGTGAAATCTATGAACCCATCATCTGGTTATAAAAGACCTTTCACCCATTCTGGGAATAACTCTTCATCTTCTTCTAAGAAGTTCAACTCTGGAGGTTTGGATTATTTTTCCTTTCTCTTCTTCTTTTACCTTCTTTTCTTCTAAAATTTCTGACTCTACTGTATGCTATTACAGGTAGTGGTTTCAAGAAAAACAATTTCAACTCGAAGGCCAACAACAAGAAGGATTCAGCATGCTTTAGGTGCAGACAACTCATACACCCCGGCAAGAACTGTGATGGCTCCCCTATTACCTGCTTTACTTGTGGAGAACCAGGTCACCGCTCCCCTCAGTGTCAGAAGAAGCCAACTGCCAACACCGCTACTGCAGCTGGCGCTGTCTCTACCTCTGCTCCTCGTAAGGGACGCATCTTTGTGATGAGCCGTGCTGACGCTGAGGCTAATCCTGATGTGGTTACGGGTATGTTTCTGATTTCTGGTGTTAGTGCTTATATATTATTTGATACCGGCGCTTCCACATCTGTAATATCTTCTACTCTGGCTGCAAAAATATCCTTAACCCCCTGTCTAGCTGAACCAATAGCTATTTCCCTTCCTTCTGGTGAAGTTGTTGACTGTTCTAAAGCTTATCAGAATGTACCTATTCTCTTTGCTGGTACTATTCTTCCTTCTACTCTCCTTGAGTTCCCTCTCGCTGAGTTCGACGTTATTTTGGGAATGGACTGGTTAGCTCAGTATGATGCAAGATTTCAGTGTCGAGATCAGAAGATTTCTCTGAAGACCCCCGAATGTGTTCGAGTGTCTTACCGATGTGGTCGAAGACAGAAGGGTATCAAAATTATTTCTGCCATGAAGGCTATCAGAATGCAGAGAAAAGGTTGCCAAGCATTTCTATGTACAGTAACTGTAACTGCTGAACTCCCTAAACTCGAGGAGGTGCACATAGTGTGATTATGCAGATGTATTTCCCGAGGAGTTATCAGGTATTCAACCTGAACGAGATGTGGAATTCACTATTGAACTCGTGCCTGGTACTGGCCCAATCGCCAAAGCACCTTACAGAATGGCTCCTGCTGAGTTGCAAGAGCTTCGCAAGCAATTGGATGAAATGATTGAGAAAGATTTCATTCGTCCAAGTTCTTCCCCTTGGGGCGCTCCTGTTCTTTTTGTCAAGAAGAAAGACGGTTCGATGCGCCTGTGTATTGATTATCGTGATCTCAACAAGGTTACGGTCAAGAACAAATATCCTCTGCTCAGAATTGATGATCTCTTTGATCAACTTAAGGGTGCTTCTGTGTTTTCCAAGATCAATCTAAGGTCTGGATATCACCAAATCCCCGTCCGTGAATCAGACATTCCAAAGACGGCTTTCAGTTCGAGGTATGGACATTATGAATTCAAAGTCATGCCTTTTGGACTAACCAATGCTCCTGCTGTTTTTATGGATCAAATGAACAGAACTTTCAGGGAGTATTTGGATCAGTGTGTTGTTGACTTTATTGATGACATCCTGATTTATTCCAAGTCGGAGGTTGAACATGCAAAACATCTCAAGATTATTCTTGGCATTCTACTAGATCAGAAGTGGTATGCTAAGTTTTCCAAGTGTGAATTCTGGCTTTCCGAGGTAGTTTTTCTGGGTCATGTTATCGCAAAGGAAGGTATTAAAGTTGACCCTGCTAAGATTTCAGCTATCGAGAGCTGGGCAAGTCCCAAAGATATCGGCGAGATCCGAAGTTTCCTAGGTCTTGCCGGCTATTATCGAAGATTTGTGCAAGACTTTTCTAAGTTAGCATGACCTATGACTCAATTACTCAAGAAAGAGAATAAATTTCTGTGGAGTCAAGCCTGTGAAGATGCATTTTCTGAGCTCAAGAGAAAGCTCACTTCTGCTCCTATCCTGACCCTACCTGAAGAAGGCGTTGGTTTCGATGTGTATTGTGACGCTTCTAAGAATGATTTGGGTTGTGTCCTTATGCAGAACGGTAAGGTGATCGCTTATGCCTCTAGACAGTTGAAAGTTCATGAGGTGAATTACCCTACCCACGACTTGGAGTTAGCAGCTATGGTGCATGCCTTGAAAGTTTGGAGGCATTATTTGTACGAAGTGAGATGCAAGGTTCACACTGACCATAAGAGCCTGCGATATCTTTTCACGCAGAAAGATCTGAATGCGAGACAGAGACACTGGATCGAGTTAGTGAACGATTATGACCTTGAATTGGTGTATTGTGAGGGAAAAGCTAACGTGGTTGCTGATGCCCTTAGCAGAAAGACCCTCCATTCCTTGTCTCCGTGTTCTGGCTTGCCTGAGAAGTTGACCCGAGATTTTGCCAAGATGTCTATTGATGTTGTTGATGAGGTTATGATGGTCGCCTGAATGCCCTAGTTTCTGAACCAACTCTTTTCCGTGAGATTCGTGAGAAGCAGTTGGATGACCCTTTTGTAGCCGGTATCCGAGAAAAGATGAATCTTGGTAAGGATCTAGATTTTTCTGTGGATTCCAGTGGAGCACTGAAATTTAAGAACCGATGGGTTGTCCCTGGTGATGCTGAGGTGAGAAAGCAAGTTCTAACCGAGGCACATAAGACGAGGTACTCTATTCATCCTGGTGGTGACAAGATGTATCGGGATTTGAAGCTCCATTTCTGGTGGCCTCATATGAGAGAGGACATTGCAGAGTTTGTAAGTAAGTGTTTGACATGTCAGCAGGTGAAGTTCGAGCACAAGAAGCCTGGAGGTTTGCTTCAACCACTCCCTGTTCCAGAGTGGAAATGGCAGTGCATATCGATGAATTTTGTGATGGCATTACCAAGGACCGTGAATGGTAGAAATGGTATTTGGGTTATTGTGGACCGCTTGACCAAGTGTGCACGATTCGTCCCAATTCGCGACACTTGGAGTTTGGAGAAGCTCGCAGAAGTGTATGTTGCCGAAATCGTCCGTCATCATGGTGTACCGCTCGAGATTGTTTCGGATCGAGACCCGAGGTTCTGCTCTAAATTCTGGAAGGCTTTGCAAGATGCTTTGGGAAGCAAATTATTGATGAGTACCGCTTTCCATGCTCCTACAGATGGACAGTCCGAGAGAACTATCCAAACTTTGGAGGATATGTTGCGGGCTTGTGCCTTGGATTTCCAAGAGAGTTAAATCTGACATCTTCCGCGGGTAGAGTTTTCCTATAACAACAGCTACCATGCTTCTATTAAGATGTCTCCGTTCGAAGCACTTTATGGTCGAAAGTGCCATAGTCCCGTCTGTTGGGATGTTCCCGGTGAAGTGAAGATTTTGGGCCCGGATTTGTTGGCTCAGACTATTGACGTTGTAAATGTGGTCCGATCTAGGATGAAGTCTGCCCAGGATCGACAGAAGTCGTATGCTGATGTTCGTCGCCGACCTTTGGAGTTTTCGGTTGGTGATCTTGTGTTCATGAAGGTATCACCTATGAAAGGGGTGAAACGGTTTGGGATTAAGGGCAAGCTCAGCCTTAAGTTCGTTGGCCCGTACCCCGTGATCGAGAGAGTGGGCGAAGTTGCTTATAAACTGGAATTGCCTACATCTATGGGTAAGGTTCACGATGTTTTTCATGTTTCTCAGTTAAGGAAATATGTTAGTGATCCCGAGCACGTGTTGAAGCCCGAGATTGTGGATCTCGAACCAGATTTGACTTATGAAGAAAGGCCGGTGAAGATCACTGATCGCCGCGAGAAGCGTTTAAGGAACAAAGTTGTACCTCTGGTAAAAGTTTTGTGGCGCTGTAATCGGTTTGAGGAAGAAACGTGGGAAACCGAGTCTTCGATGCGAGCTAAGTGATGGGAGGGATTTGTCGTGGATCCCGCCACCAAATAAAAACCAACTAACCTAACTAGGGTAGCTAGGGCAAGTCGGGTCGAATCCACAGGGACGGGAGGTCGGACTAAGGTATGCTACGGTCTAGGACTATGTTCGAGACGAGCTAATATAAGGAGGGGGAGACTAGGACTAAGCTAGGTCTAAAGAAAGAAAACAATCAAAGGAAACGGGCTAGGATTAGGTCGGGGTCAAAGGGGTAACAGAATGGTCAAGGAGGAGTTAGAGTGAAGGAGGTAGTAGGGTAATCTAGGTAATCTAACTTAGACTCACCTAGAGGTTCCACATGGAACCCATTTCGGCGACACACATGACAAACGGGGTTCTAGCGCGCTATGGTGGCCTAGGTCGAATCCGGGCGGTCGCAACTTAGACCGACCTAGGGGTCATCCTCACCGGGCTCTCGCTACTTAGTGAAGGAACCGAACCCACAAGCAAACTATCACCCACAAGAGAAAAGCAAGACAAACAAGTGTTCACAACTACATGTCATTCAAGCATTCCAACAAACATGTGATATGCATCAACCAAGAGGAAACCCAAATCTTCCACCAACATCTCCAACAAACCCTTAATCACCCAATTAACACCCTAATCACCCTACTAACCCTAGCAGGAACACTACTCTAACATAATCAAACTACAACTAACAAGAGCAAGAGGAATCATCATAAGAAACAAACATACCTAAACAAACTCAATCAAACTAACAAGAACAGGAACAAACAATAATAAAGATTCAAACTTTAATGAGAAAAACAAGGATTAAGAGAAAGGAAAAGAAGATTATACCATACTAGAAGATGAAAAGAAGAAGGAAACTTGCATAAATGGAAGAACCCAAAACAAACATCCAAGGTTGTCAAGCTTGGTGGAGATCTTGAAGAATTCCCAAATTACAAGCATTAATCTATGATTAACGATGAACTAAAGACTAATCTACACTAATCTAATCTAATCTATGCTAAAACTAGGCTAGGGTTTGTGGGTAATGTCTAACATAAGCTAAGATGGTGTCTTCATACAAGAGGGGGGTATATATAGGGTTACAAATGGAAGGAAGAAGAAAGAAACAAAGCGCGGCTGCCACTGGGACTTTCCCGATCGGGAATGGGAAATCCCGATCGGGAAACTTCCACTTTCCCGATCGGGAATGGGAAATCCCGATCGGGAAACTTCCACTTTCCCGATCGGGAATATGCCAACCCGATCGGGAATGCTCCACAGTGAGTGCGTCCTTTGTGCACCTCATCCCGATCGGGTTTGAGGCCTTCCCGATCGGGATGGGTCTTGTAGGCCTCCAATATGAACTTTTTGGTCCCTCCTTGCCTCTCATGGGTTTCTCGTCGATTCTCGGGACTCGGGATCGGGTCTCGGAGGCTCGGGGTTGGGTCCCAAGGTCTCGGGGTCGATTCCAAGGCATCGAATCATCGTTCCTTTACTCCGTTGGTTCCAAAATGTGTATGTATAGAGTCGGAATCGCTCCAACTCTTCCAAATCGGTCTCGGGAACCTGAAATGAACTAAAGGAAGCATAAGAAGCCCCTAAACCGCTCCCAAGGAGCGATTCTACAAGGAAAATGGGACCAAAACACTACAAAATAGGCACTACAAACCACACTTATCAACTCCCCCACACTTAACCCTTACTCGCCCTCGAGTAAGCACATACTAACTACTATACTAGCCGAATGGGTATTAGTGCACCCTACGCCCTTTCAACTCACGCGAGTGCACTTAGAGGAAAAGTGCACTCCGCAAGGCAAGCCGGGTCTTGCGACAAAACTGCGGATGCAACCGGACACAAGACACAAAAACAAACAAACACAAAAACGAACACATAATCGGTTGCACCCAAAGAAAAACAAATACCGCTTCCCTCTAAAAGCGGTGAAAGAAGCACCGGTTTAGGACTCGAGGTAAGTGACAACGTTCCCAAGCTAGCAATACAAACCGAGGTGGACTAAACCCTAATAGTATGACGATAAAGCAACAAAAACGTTGGTAACTTACCTAGGTCCTCCTAACTTTCTAAAAAACGTACTATGGGACGATCGGCGGAGTGGGAAGTGATGATCCACGGTGTTAGTCGACACTGTAGGTAAGTGAGACTCCGCCCCCTTTAGCGTGAGCCAAGAGGGTCGTCCCGTGTCCAAACCCGCCTAACTAGTCCAAGTAAAAAGGTGGAAATATGCAAAATGAGGGAAGACCGACCATTACCGCTATCATCCTTCCTAGGGACTCGGTCCTTTGGTAGGCTCTTCACGGTAATAGTCGGTAAAAGGCTTATTTTGTGAGGTGTGAGGTTTCTATTTTTGTGGGACGATTTTCTTCTGGCATTTTCTTCTTCTTTTGCATTTTTACTTTGTTTTGCCATGCCATTCTTTTTTTTCTTCTTTTCTATTTTCTTTTTGGCTTTTGTGCCTTTTCTTTTTCTTCTTTCTTTTCTTTCTTTCATTTTCTTTCTTCGCCCTTTTGGCTTGATTTGGCTTTTTGGCATTTCTTATTGCAACAAGAAAGATGACTTCAACAGTTTGCAATTTTATTGTGTGGAAATGTGTAGGAGGTAGGGTAATGGGTGAGTCGGGGGTCGCGATCCCTCTTCAAACCCACAAAAAAGGGGAAAACTTGGACTAGTCGAGCAATCTTAAACACGGTCACCTAAGAGACGAGACTCGGTAACCAAGGTCTTTTCACACCGCGGGTGGTCATAATGGTCAAAATGCAAATCCCGTAGTAAATCCCTAGTAAGCTAGGTGGACTCAAGGTAAGAAACCAACGAAATCATTGATTTAGGGTCATTCTACTAGACTAAAGTCCAAGACTCGATCTATACTACTAGAAAAGGAAAGTAAACACTCGCACACTAGCCTCTAAACCGGGTTTTCGAAAACCATTTACACACAAGACACACAACAAAACACAAAACAAAAATGAAAGAAAAAGATACAAAACAAAACAAGGAGAAACAAGGATAAACAACACATAAACAAAACAAACACCACCCCGATCTTCAAACAAGTCTCCAAATCCACCACAATCTTTACAATGCTCCTCCCGAGCACACATCATCACAAATCTCCTCCAAACTCACAAGAAGCAAAGAGGGAAAAAGGGATGAAGAGATGTTACCGGAAGTCTTGAAAGCTCACCAAAGCTAACGGCGATTAGGCAACCTATAAGGAAAAAGGGGGGGCAAAACACGCACAACAAAACAAAAATACGACATAACGACACAAAAAGGAAAAGACACAAAAGAAAATCTTTTTGATTTTTGTGAAATTTTTTCAAATTTTTAGGGTTTTTAAAGATTTTTCGGAAAAACTACGAAAATAAAACTAACTATGATAGAATATCGCTCCCCCACACTTAAGCCGAGCCATGTCCTCATGCTCGACCGTAGTGCATGGGAGCACAAAAGAAAAGAAACTACGAAAATAAAGCTAAAAATCGAAAAGAAAAGTGGAGAAAATGGTAGAATGTGTCCGGCCGGGGTGTAGTCAAGTCACCATGGGCCAAGACGAGAAAAAGATATGGAAGGGGGAAGAAAATAAAAGGAAGGAAATAAAAGGAAATGGGAGGGGAGGGCTAGGTGTAATCAAGTCACCTAGCCCGGATTCCGCCTAAATCCGACTAAATCCTACAAAAAGGGGTGAAAAACTTGTAAAATTTGGATTTTGAAAATGACTCTCGATGTAGTCACATCATCGAGAGTCGGGAGCAACCATATACCAAGGCCTCAAAGGCCACCAAAATACCATTACGCAAGGGAAAGGGAGGTAAACAAGAGAAAACAAGCAATAATAGACGGAAAAGAAAGGATAGTTGCCATACCCATCGGTTAGCAACTCACTCGCTCCATCGTCTCATCGGTCAATATAAGCACTTTGCTTGTCGTCCTCTTTGTCATCCCGCTTCGAACGTGAAAGTATCGCATGGTAGAGGTAGTAATGGTGTGAGGGAGTGAGATTTGAATTGAATTTCGGTGTAAGAAGGAATGAAGTGAGGGTATGCAAGAGGTAGGGAGGTTGGGTGGGGGCATACAATGGTCGGGTGGACTCGAATGTCGAAGAAGAGGCATAAGGTGGAGTAGGAGACCTTCCCGGTCAGGATGAATGGTCCCGATCGGGATGATAAACCCTTCCCGGTCGGGAAGCCTCCTTCCCGGTCGGGAAGACACTCCAGAAGTCTCGAAATATGGCATCCTCATCCCGGTCGGGATGGCTCCTCATGGTCTTCTAGACCTCCAAAACCCCAAAAGCTTAACCTAAGCTTCAAAAACCGACTCCCTAGCTTTCAATCAATGCTCTATCGAAAGCCATTCCTCTCTAGGATCACCTTCACTTCACACCTATCACAACAAGCTCAAATACAACATCAAATTCCCTCCCTCACATCGCTCATCAAAATACCAAATAACAAGAGTTTCACAAAACTAACAATCCTAGAAACCAAGGTACCAAACAAACATAAACACAAATACAAGAACAAAAGAAAAGGTAAAAGATATTTACACTAACTACTCTCTCCAACTACCCCTCCATAGCCATCAAGAACTCGAAGGAGTAAGTCAAATGCCCTAGCAACATCTTCATTGAAGCTCACATGGCCAAGCCTAGCCACTTTCAAAAGTTTCCAAGTCGGAGGTGAGAAGCGATCATCTTCATTAAGCTCGGGGTTCTCGTGATCTTCCGGGTCTTCGGAACCAACATAGCTACGACTCTTATGACCATCCGGTAGGTATAGTGGTCTAGAGTCAAGCTCGGTGTCATGATGTGGGAGATCACACCCTAGGGGTGTCGCTTCTTCTACGGGGTCGAGAGCGGGACTCTTTTCCACCGCCCGACAAGGATCCTCTTCACCAACCGTTTCACAAGACAATGGACTAGGCATCGAGTGCGGTAGAGGGGGAGAAGGCATCAAGTTTTCTTCATTGGAGGGTTTAGGATCCTCCAATTTCCCGTTCAAGGCAAGTTCCAAGGCATCTACTTCTTTTTCCCAAGTATTGCGCTCCTTTTCACTCACCTTGTCTATATGGCCTAGAGGAGGTATGTCTTCACTTGGCTTTGGATTGTCTAGTGGTTCATCACGAAGAAAATCGAACAAATCCAATTTTAACGCCAATACATTGGCTCCCCAAGAGTTATCTCGAGAATCATGTTCACTCCCCTCCTCATTGTTGGCCCTTGAAGCTTCAACTTCCTCTATTCTCCCCCTATCTTCACCGCCCAAGCAACACTCAACAATGGTCTATTGATCGACCCTCTCTTCTTCATTTGTAGCTTCAAGGTTGGGTTGACTTTCTTGTGGAGGCACCCGACCTTCTTGCCCAAATGAACCTTCCTCAACATGTAGTGGAGCTCGAGTGGCCAACATCGTGATATGAGCCATGAGTGCATTGATGCGAGCATCTTGCACCTCTATTTGGGCCTTGAGCTCCTCCCTAACCCCTATTATTTGAGTCACCATCGCTTGTTGAGTCTTTTGCAATAGATCTATCGAATCATGTTGACTCTTAAGCAATTGATGCATCATTTGAAAAGTCTCAAAGTTGGGATCTTGTGGTCGTGGGTTATGTGAGGGTGTTTGGTAGTTGTTAGGATGTCGGAATGATCCTTGACAACTTTCTTGGTAACCGTATGAAGGGGGTTCGTAAGAATGTTGATGAGGTTGAAATGGTTGGTGAAATTTCGGGACTTGGCCTTTTGTCCCAAAGTTGTCCCGTGATGATTGATGGTAGCTTGGACGAGCCATGTCCATAACGTCGCTTTGGTACCTAGGATGAGCTAGAAGCACTTGAGCAAACGTTAGTAGCCTAGTGCTTTTGAGGCACTAGAAAGGGAGAGTAACACACAAGAAAAAAAAACGGAGATACACAAGGAGAAGAGAACACAAAAATCAAGAACAAAGTCCAAAACTAAGCAAACAAAAGTCTAGACTACGCCGTCCCCGGCAACGGCGCCAATTTGATGGGAGGGATTTGTCGTGGATCCCGCCACCAAATAAAAACCAACTAACCTAACTAGGGTAGCTAGGGCAAGTCGGGTCGAATCCACAGGGACGGGAGGTCGGACTAAGGTATGCTACGGTCTAGGACTATGTTCGAGACGAGCTAATCTAAGGAGGGGGAGACTAGGACTAAGCTAGGTCTAAAGAAAGAAAATAATCAAAGGAAACGGGCTAGGATTAGGTCGGGGTCAAAGGGGTAACGAAATGGTCAAGGAGGAGTTAGAGTGAAGGAGGTAGTAGGGTAATCTAGGTAATCTAACTTAGACTCACCTAGAGGTTCCACATGGAACCCATTTCGGCGACACACATGAAAAACGGGGTTCTAGCGCGCTATGGTGGCCTAGGTCGAATCCGGGCGGTCGCAACTTAGACCGACCTAGGGGTCATCCTCACCGGGCTCTCGCTACTTAGTGAAGGAACCGAACCCACAAGCAAACTATCACCCACAAGAGAAAAGCAAGAAAAACAAGTGTTCACAACTACATGTCATTCAAGCATTCCAACAAACATGTGATATGCATCAACCAAGAGGAAACCCAAATCTTCCACCAACATCTCCAACAAACCCTTAATCACCCAATTAACACCCTAATCACCCTACTAACCCTAGCAAGAACACTACTCTAACATAATCAAACTACAACTAACAAGAGCAAGAGGAATCATCATAAGAAACAAACATACCTAAACAAACTCAATCAAACTAACAAGAACAAGAACAAACAATAATAAAGATTCAAACTTTAATGAGAAAAACAAGGATTAAAAGAAAGGAAAAGAAGATTATACCATACTAGAAGATGAAAAGAAGAAGGAAACTTGCATAAATGGAAGAACCCAAAACAAACATCCAAGGTTGTCAAGCTTGGTGGAGATCTTGAAGAATTCCCAAATTACAAGCATTAATCTATGATTAACGATGAACTAAAGACTAATCTAATCTAATCTATGCTAAAACTAGGCTAGGGTTTGTGGGTAATGTCTAACATAAGCTAAGATGGTGTCTTCATACAAGAGGGGGGTATATATAGGGTTACAAATGGAAGGAAGAAGAAAGAAACAAAGCGCGGCTGCCACTGGGACTTTCCCGATCGGGAATGGGAAATCCCGATCGGGAAACTTCCACTTTCCCGATCGGGAATATGCCAACCCGATCGGAAATGCTCCACAGTGAGTGCGTCCTTTGTGCACCTCATCCCGATCGGGTTTGAGGCCTTCCCGATCGGGATGGGTCTTGTAGGCCTCCAATATGAACTTTTTGGTCCCTCCTTGCCTCTCATGGGTTTCTCGTCGATTCTCGGGACTCGGGATCGGGTCTCGGAGGCTCGGGATTGGGTCCCAAGGTCTCGGGGTCGATTCCAAGGCATCGAATCATCGTTCCTTTACTCCGTTGGCTCCAAAATGTGTATGTATAGAGTCGGAATCGCTCCAACTCTTCCAAATCGGTCTCGGGAACCTGAAACGAACTAAAGGAAGCATAAGAAGCCCCTAAACCGCTCCCAAGGAGCGATTCTACAAGGAAAATGGGACCAAAACACTACAAAATAGGCACTACAAACCACACTTATGACTAAGCATCCTCAACTCTTCGAGTAAGGTCAACCTCGATTTCCTATCTGCTTATTCTTAGTTTCGAGGACGAAACTTTCTTTTAGTGGGGAGGATTGTAACACCCGCTATTTTTCCTAAGCATTTTCATTCTTTTCGTTAGGACTCCGTCTTAACTCTGTCACTTTTGGCCTCATATTTCATCATTTTACTAAGCTCTATTTTAATTTTTGAGTTTAATAATTTTTATTTTTAATTTTAAAGATTTAAATTCTTTTTAAATCCATTTATTTGGTTTCTTCGTAAACTAATTAATTTTTCCGCAAGGAATTCTATCTCTCTTCGAATTGACATTTTTAAAATTGGATTTAAGTTATTCCTTTTCCTAAAAAAGTTTGAATACGTTTCTATAATATTTTCAACTAGTAAATATTTTTATTTACAAAAAAATTAGTTGTTAATGATTTTTATTACGAAGCTTCGCGAATAATTATTTTCTTACGCGAGGTTTACTCGAATTACTTTGAAATGCCTTTAACTATTTTACGATTATACTTTTTATCAACTTCTAAATTATTTGAGACAATTTCCTCACATTTTGGACCGACTAAGCTCTTGGTCACAAGTTTTATTACGTTTTATTTAAACGTTTCATTTCATCACGTTAAAACGTAAACGTAAGATAATTTCTTTTCATTCATTGTTGCATTATTAACAAAACTTTTCATACTCCTTATCATCTCATTTGGCCGGCCACTTCATGAAGGTTGCACATAGTTTTCATCAACACTTTAATCTCATTTATATTTTGGAAACCATCCATTTCCATACTTCACTTTATTCATTCATCAAAGTTAAAAAAAATCTACCTTCATCTATTATTGGCCGTGGCACCTCCCCCTATTCTAGGATTATTTTTGCTTCAATTCTAGTCTAAATCGACTCAAACTCATCGTCAAATAATCCTCTTTCCGTTCTCTTCGTTAAGGTATTAATCAACGTCGTTTTCGATCAATTTTTACCTTCATTTTTATTAGTTTTCTCATGGTATTTTTCTGCCATGATTTTCGTGTTTGGTAGGATTTTTGGACGATCCCGAAGCCGACGAATATATTGTCGATTCAGACTTGGAGTAGAGGTAACGTCGATGTTACTCGGTATTTCATGATTTTAATTGAGTATTTGCATGTATATATTTTTATGTTTTATTTTGGCAATATATGTATTTCACGAATTCTGGAAAAATTTTAAAAGTTGAAAATTTGTATGATTCGGTATTTTTATCGCTTTTACGAGATTAACGATTAAATTGTTATATTAATTTGTAAAATCGTAATAATCAGCCTAAACATGTAATATATGTTTATATTCTTGAAAAATGTTGTTTTTGATGATTTTTAATAATTTAGTATTTTTCTGATATTTTTGATATCGATTATTGAATTATTACCGTTTTCGGACAAAAACGATTAAAAGCCGTTTTTAGTTCTAGTACTTAAACATTTTATTTTAATCTGATCTTTGGTTTAAATCTGGAAAAAATTATGATTCTGATGATTTCATATTAAAATGTAATTTTATAATATTTAGTGCCTTAATAAAATGTTGGGAACGATAAGTTTTATTAATGGAATCGTTAATTGTGAAAACGAGTTTTAAAGACGGTTTTGACGGGATTTATTAATTCTGGAATTTTTGGAAATCTGGAAAATGGTAGATTCTGGAAAATCATGATTTTTAGGTTTAATAATAATTTTTGGATATTAATACTTAAATGGTTTTGTAATTACTATTTTTATTAATCGTTATTGTTGAGATTGGACGATTAACGAGGTAACGCTTTAAAAACCAAGTTTTAGAATTCTGGAAATTTTCTTTTCTGGAAATAATGCCCATAAATATCTTTTAGCTATTTTACGTAATTTTTGTACTATTTATTAAAGTGTTTAATTAATAAGTATTGATTTTTGGACAAATTATGATTTATCGTTAAAATGCTTCGTCTTACCTAAAAGAGTTATTTTTCCATCAATTTTGAAAGTATTTAAATCTGAAACTTTAGGAGTTAAATCATCCCTTAACATACTCTAAATATATTTGTTGGTTTAACTAAATAAAGACGTTCAAATATTTAATTCGATGTTTGCCGTAAAATTCTATTTATAATTTTATTGTCGAAACTAATAATAATTAGGGAATTTTATCTTTTAATCATTTTATTTAATTAGATGTTTGCCGTAAAACATTTTTAATCATTTCATAACGCTTATACGATATTTTAATAATTTCATAAAATCAAATGTTCTTACTTTAATAATTAATATCGTTAAGGCCGAAAGTATTAGTTTTATAAATCTATATCGTTTACTAAAAATGTGGTATTAGTATGAACTAATATTTTCACTATTTTGATATAATGCTATTTTTAGTAAAGTTTCTAAAAATAGAAGTTTCCTAAAATAGAAAGTTTCCTCTTTTAGAATATAAATGTTTACTTCTTTTATCCTCATATTATTTATATTGTTTATATCTTTTGAATATCGATAATGGCTTTGTTTTGAAGTTATGGAATAAGGACTAGTGTGAGGTTAGAGTAATATATTCTAGGGTTTACGGTTTTGCCATCAACTATAAGGCTAGTGTATCAGGAATCGGTAAATTGGTTGTTGAACCGGGTGACAGGTATCCCGGGAGTTTTGTACATTTTGACCTTAAGCTTAGGCCTCGCAGTAAGTCGCCGTCATAAGTTGAACTGGGTGACAGGTAATCCCAGGAGGGGTGTGCATTATCTTAAACTAGGGCCACGCATTTATAAGTCGCCGCTCTATTATGGTTGAGTAGCCTAGTTAGAGACCGAAGTTTGATTTGTTTGAACTAAGTTCTCGAAGCTAGTTTTTAGTATTCTCCTAGTGAAAGTCTAGCATTCATCACTACTCCTATCCATAACGCCATTTTGATTATTTTATTTATTATAGATACAAATTGGTTTGCAGGTTGACAAATATTTTTATGTTTCTTCGGAAACCCTTTTTATTAATTTGTTTCACGCTAAAGCTTATTTTAATATGCTGTTTTACTGTTTTCCATTTTTACTATTTTTCCTATATTAGTAATTACTATTTTAAAATCCTGTTATACGGCTGGGAGAACGTTGACGTTGCTCCCCACTGATTGTGGCTGTTATGTTTTAACATGGCAGGTATACGTGTTTGTTTTCCGGTGGGTGTGGGCCAACGAGCAGTCTTGGATCCTGCTTGATCTTTTTAATAATTATGTCTTAAGGATTGTTTAACCTCTTTGTGGATTGTTTTAATTTTTAGCCATTTTTATGTATGGCATACGTTTGACTTTACCAATTTAATTTAATAAGACATAGTTACAGTGTGTTTTAATCCCGACTCTACAGTGTTTCCGCCACTGTATCGCGTTAGAGTTTCTAGGGGATTACATCTATCGTTCTCTATTCATTAATGGTATTACTGAATTAAACCTAATCGCGTGCATTAGGTTGTTTGATAATTACGTTATTTGATCATCGCGTTTCGAGTCAAATAATATTCACGTGAGTTTCGTGATTTATTTCCCACGATAGTTTGCTCAAGAGTAGGTAAAAGTTGTTAGTCTATGATCAATTTGATAATTAGTTGTGGAAATTCTTATCCGAGACCGTTTTAATTATCTGAATTCGCTCGGTATTATTATTGATTTCGTTATTTGCTTGTTATTCAGTTTTAGTCGCTTCGAACGTCCAATCACACCCCATTCTTAGTTATTAATTCCTATTTTTAATTCACTTAACTTAATTCGTCATTTCTGTGGATCGACCATTATTTCTCTATGCTATTGTTTTAGTTTTGTGGTTATAAGTGCATAAATAGTATTTTTGGGAGCATACGACATCGGCTCACCAGGCATCGACATAACGGAAAGGTAAATCCCTCCTCTCCGTTTTGGGTGGGCATTGCTTCATTTTGCTAGCCATTGACTATTTCACCAAATGGGTCGAGGCCGAATCCTTCCGTATTCTGAACGCAAAGCATGTAGCCAAGTTCATCCAAAACAAAATCATATGTCGGTATGGGATCCCATATGAATTCATCAGTGATCACAGGACCCATTTCCAAGTTGAAACGACAGCTTTGTTAACCAAATACCAAATTCAGAGGCATACATCCTCGCTATACCGTCCCTCAACAAATGCAGCAGTGGAAGCGGCCAACAAAACAATTATCACCATACTAAAAAAGATGACTGATAATTACCGAGAATGGTTCGACAAGATACCGTTCGCTCTATGGAGATACCAGACATCAATCTGCACCGCAGCCGGTGCAACACCCTATTATCTGATCTACGGGATGGAGGCAGTTCAACTAGTCGAGTTGGAAGTACCATCCCTCAGAATTCTATTAGAATGTCAAGTACCTGAAGCCGATTGGGTCTAAATACGGTACGACTCGCTAGTTCTATTGGACGAACGGCGGTCCCGCGTCCTCAATAATATCCAGGTATATCAAAAATGGATACAACGGGCTTTCAACAAAAGAGTCAGGCCCAGACACATCAAGGAAGGGGATTTGGTTCTCAAATCCGTTCGAGCGCTATTACTAGTTGACCCGAGGGGAAAGTTCAAACCCAATTGGGCCGGGCCATATCTGGTAAAGAAGGTTCTATCAGGCGGTGCTGTGAAGTTGACGGATTTGGACGGGAATGACTTTACCAATCCTACCAACTTAGACCAACTGAAAGTCTAGTACCCCTGATCCTTTCTCAATGTCATTTGCAAAAGTTTATTAAAATTGACTTTTTCAAAACAAACTTTTTGAAATAGCAAGTCAATAAGCTAGGATTATTTATCGTACTGTCACATACATCTCGAACCATTAGTCTTGGTGTATTTTGAGATTGCAAATTTATACAAGTTCGAACTACGTCTGGTTTGATTCCACTAACTATGGATACGTAGGCAGCCCCTCAAAAGGACACAAGCACTGCAATCACAGAAAGCGGCAGGAAAGGTTTAATTAATAAAACTTCCTCTATTACTACTAAAAAAACCCGATAAACTCGGGAAATTCAAAATACAAAAATTAAAAAAAATACACGACACTACAAATAAAAAGTAGTACTACTTAAATAATAATATAACTAAGGACTCGGGTATTCAGGGCATCTTGCCCTTATCCTGGTCCTTGGCATCCTTAGCCGTCCACTGACAGGGAGATTGAGGCGGACGCTCCTGAATCACTACAGGAACCTCCTTGGCTCGGACCCGTTTCTTCGAGAGCGGATCCTCAGCCACAGTAGTTGTCGCGAGCCTGGCCCTCACATGTTCGAGCATCCTATCATGCGGACCTAGTCGATCCTTGGCCGCCAGTCTTAGCCCAAGCCTTTTCTCCAAGTCAGTCTGGGGGCTCAGTCACCCCCACACGCCTCTAGCACCGACATCCTTAGATCGAGTCTTAGCTTTTGAATTAAGACCCAACTCTAATCAAAACAAAGTAGCAGAAGTCTCCCCTTCATCGTAGAAACCCATGTTATCCTTCGCCGTCTCCCGGTGAACCAAGTCGAAGGCCTCATTGATGGTGGGATTTGTCATGGATCCCGCCGATCAAATAAATAACCAACTAATCCTAGTGGGTAGCTAGTGCAAGTCGGGTCGAATCCACAGGGACGGTAAGAGACGTCTAGACTAAGGTCACCTAAAAACGAGACTAAGTCCACGAGCTAAACTAAACTAGAGTAATAAGAAGGGGAGAAGGCTAAGGCTATGACTACGGTAACGGAGAGGACAACTAAGGAAACGGGCTAGGATTAGGTCGGGGTCAAAGGGGTAACGGAATGGTCGAGGAAGAGCTAGAGTGAAGTAGGTAGTAGGGTAATCTAGGTATAGTCCGGGCTCTCGCAACTTAGACTCACCTAGAGGTTCCACCTAAAACCCACCTTGGCGACACAAACGACAAACGGGGTTACTAGCGTGATATCGGGGCCTAGGTCGCATCCGGGCTCTCGCAACTTAGACCGACCTAGGGGTCGTCCTCACCGGGCTCTCGCAACATAGTGAGGGAACCAAACCCACGAGCAAACTATTACCCACAAGAGAAAGGCAAGAAAAACAAGCATATGCATACAAGTCATTCAAGCATTTCAACAAACATGTACCATGCATCAAACCAAGAAGAAACCCAAATCTTCCACCAACATCTCCAACAAACCCTTAATCATCCAATTAACACCCTAATCACCCTACTAACCTTAGCAAGAATCTACTCAAACATAATCAAACTACAACTAACAAGAACAAGAGGAATCAACATAAGAATCCAAACATACATAATGGAAAACTAACAAGGATGATGAACAAAACAATAAACAAGAACTAAAGATTGTAACTTGATTGATAAACAAAGATAAAAGGAAGAGAAAAGAAGATTATACCATACTAGAGAAGATGAAAAGAAAAGATCTTGCATAAATGGAAGAAAGCCAAAATACATCAACCAAGGTTGTCAATCTTGGTTGGATTCTTCAAGAATTCCCAAATTACAAGAGTAAAACTAGGATTAACGACTAATTACCGACTAATCTACTCTAATCCAAACTAATCTAACCTAAAATAGTCTAGGGTTTAGTGGGAAGTGAAGAACA
This sequence comes from Agrostemma githago, assembly GCA_958450325.1. NCBI lineage: Eukaryota > Viridiplantae > Streptophyta > Magnoliopsida > Caryophyllales > Caryophyllaceae > Agrostemma > Agrostemma githago. The sequence goes on from OY288244.1 coordinate 39,409,471, forward strand.
TAACAAAGGAATACAAGAGGAAGGGTATATATAGGGTTACAATGCAAAGGGAGATGAAACAATGCAATCACGGGCTGTAACTGGGCCATCCCGTCCGGGATGAGTTGGTCCCCGTCGGGATGAGGTGGTTCCGGTCGGGAAGGCCTCAAAACAACAGCTCCTCTTTTGTGCACTTCATCCCGGACGGGTTGAGGTCATACCCGTCGGGGATGAGTCTTGTAGGCCTCCAATATGATCCTTTTGGTCCCTCCTTGCTTCACATGGACTTCTCATTGATTCTCAAGACTCGGGATCGGGTCTCGGGGGCTCGGGATTTGGTCCCAAGGTCTCGGGGTCGAATCCAAGGCATCGAGTGATCTTTCCTCCACTTCGTTGGCTCCGAAAAGTGTATGTATTGAGTCGGAATCGCTCCAACTCTTCACGAAGGGTCTTGGGAACCTGAAACGAACTAGAGGAAGCATAAGTAGCCCATAAATCGCTCCCAAGGAGCGATTCCACAAGGAAAATGGGACCAAAACACTACGAAATAGGCACTACAAACTACACTTATCAACTCCCCCACACTTAACCCTTACTCGCCCTCGAGTAAGCACATACTAACTACTAAACTAGCCGAGTGGGTATTAGCGCACCCTACGCCCTTTCAACTCACGCGATAACACTTAGAGGACAAGTGCTATCCGCAAGGCAAGTGGGGTCTTGCGACAAAACTGTGGATGCAACCGGACACTAAACACATAAACAACAAACATACAAACAAACAAACAAAAATCGGTTGCACCCAAAAGAAAACAAATACCGCTTCCCTCAAACAAGCGGTGAAAGAAGCACCGGTTTAGGACTCAAGGCAAGTGACAACGTTCCCAAGCTAGCAATACAAACCAAAATGGACAAAACCCTAATAGTATGACGACAAAGCAATAAAAACGTTGGTAACTTACCTCGGTTCCTCCTAACCTTCTAAGAACGTACTACGGGACGATCGGCGGGATGGAAAAAGGATGAACCACGGTGTTACTCGACACTGTAGGTAAGTGAGACCCCGCCCCCTTTAGCAATGAGCCAAGAGGGTCGTCCCACGACCGAAACCGCCTAACTAGTCCAAGTAAAAAGTGGACATAATTGCAAAGTGAGGGAAGACCGACTTTTGCCACTATCATCCTTCCTAGGGACTCGGTCCTTTGGTAGGCTCTTCACGGAAAAAGTCGGAAAAAGGCTTATTTTTGTGGGGTTGAGATCTTTTGTGAGACGATTTTCTTTTGGCATTTTTTCTTTTCTTTTGCATTTTTGCTTTGTTTGTTGCCATGCCATTTATTTATTTTTTCTTCTTTTCTATTTTCTTTTCGGCTTTTGTGCCTTTTCTTTTTCTTCATTCTTTTCTTTCTTTCATTTTCTTTTATTTGCCCTTTTTGGCTTGATTTGGCTTTTTGGCATTTCATTGTGTAACAAGAAAGAGATAACTCAACAAATTGCAAATTTATTTGTGGTTATGTGTAGGAGGTAGGGGAATGGGTAAGTCGGGGGTCGTGATCCCTCTTCTAACCCACAAAAAGTGGAGAACTTGGACTAATCAAACGATTCTAGACACGGTCACCTAAGGGACGAGACTCGGTAACCAAGGCCTTTTCACACCGTGGGTGGTCATAATGGTCAAAGGTGCAAATCCCGTAGTAAATCCTTAGTAAGCTAGGTGGACTCAAGGTAAGAAACCAACGAAATCATTGATTTAGGGTCATTCTACTATACCAAAGTCCAAGACTCGACTTATACTACTAAGAAGGGAAAGTAAACACTCGCACACTAGCCTCTAAACTGGGTTTTCGAAAACCGTTTACACACAAGACACAACTACACACACACAACGAAGACACGACGAAAACGAAAGAAAAAGAGATAAAGGGCCACAAAACAAAAACAAACAAAACAAACAAACAAACAACACAAACACCACCCCGAGCTTCCAAACAAGCCACCAAATCAACCAAACTTTACAAAGCTCCTCCCGAGCACACAACATCGCAATCTCCTCCAAACTCCACAAGAGATAAAGAAGAAAAAGGGATAAAGATGTTACCGGAAGTCTTGAAAGCTCTCCAAAGCTATTGGTGATTCAAGTAACCTATAAGGAAAAAGGGAGGCAAAACACGCACAACACAACAAATACACGATACAACGACATAAAAGGAAAACACACAAAAGGAAAATCTTTTTGATTTTTATGAAAAAATTTCAAATTTTTAGGGTTTTTAAAGATTTTTTGAAAAACTACGAAAATAAAACTAACTACGATAGAATATCGCTCCCCCACACTTAAGCCGAGCAATGTCCTCATGCTCGACCGTAGTGCATGGAGCACAAAAGAAAAGAAACTACGAAAATAAAGCTAAAAAAACAAAAAGTGGAGAAAAGGGTAGAAAGTGTCCGGCCGGGGTGTAATCAAGTCACCATGGGCCGAGACGAGAAAAGATATGGATGGGGGAAGAAAATAAAAGGAAGGAAATAAAATGAAATGGGAGGGGAGGGCTAGGTGTAATCAAGTCACCTAGCCCGGATTCCGCCTAAATCCGACTAAATCCTCAAAAAGAAAGAGTGAAAAACTTGTAAAATTTGGATTTTGAAAATGACTCTCGATGTAGTCACATCATCGAGAGTCGGGAGCAACCACTACCAAGGCCTCGAAGGCCACTAAGATACCATGACTCAAGGGGAAGGGAATAAACAAAGGATAACAAGCAACAACAAAAACGGAAAAGGAAGGATAGTTGCCGTACCATAGGTTAGCAACTCACTCTCTCCATCGTCTGATGGTAGGGATTTATCGTGGATCCCCACCGCCAAATAAATAACCAACTAATCCTAGTGGGTAGCTAGGGCAAGTCGGGTCGAATCCACGGGGACGGTAAGAGGCGTCTAGACTAAGGTCGCCCAAATATGAGACTAGGTCAACGAGCTAAACTAAACTAGAGTGATAAGAAAAGGAGAAGGCTATGACTATGGCTAAGGAGACGGAGAGAACAACTAAGGAAAACGGGCTAGGATTAGGTCGGGTTCAAAGGGGAAACGGAAAGGTCAAGGAAGAGTAAAGGTTGTTCCGGTCACGGAAACGATTTACCCGGCCTAGGATCCGGGCTGTATAATCGGGTTAATGGTGAACAACTGATCGTTTGATTTCCCTTGGTCTCCCCTTTCTCTCACTCCCTAGATCGAACCTTCCCGGTGGAAATGGCATGCTCCCTGCACAATGAACGCACAGGGCCTCGGAGGTTGTCCGAGGAAACCCTCTCCGATGCCTAAGTCAGTCCGTGAAATGCCTTGACGGACCTAGCTCGTGAGGAACTAGGTGGCGTTTTTAGGAGTAAGAGTCTAGAGAGAGAAAATCCAACCCCCCTTATGTGGGAGATGGGTAAGTATTTATACCTTCCCACAAGAGAGAGGAAAAGAGAAAGAAGAGGAGGGAAATGGGTGGATGTTGGCGCGACACGTGGACTCACCTTGTCCACCCATTTCCCCTTACCTTAGGCAAAATGACGGATGGGTCCTCGGTTCTCCTTCGGTTCTGTTCAGGCGGGAACGCTCTGGAAGCAGGCGGGAGGCCTGGTTTGCTCTGTTTGGCGGATGGCTCAAGGGATTAGGGCCACACTTGGAAATTTCAATGACTTTGATGGAAAGGCTGCTGGGCAGACCTTTCCTCCTTCTGGGACTGGTCGCCCTGGGGCCTGATTGACAGGCGGCCAAAGGCAGGCAACCGACCCCCATCAATTGGCCCTCGCCGGCTGAGGAGGAGCGGGGTTCCTGTTCGGCAGGCGACGTCTTGCTCTGGGACGGCGGGAGGTTGTCTCCTTGGACATTTGCATTAAATGTGTCGCATGTTCCCGAGGGAACATGCTTTAATTTCTCTGGGCACGCAGGGAGTTCAAACGTCTTTTGTTATGATTACCCTCCTTTGCATAGAGAATTTTTAGGGCAGTGTGCTAGTTCGATGATTGGCTCTCTTCCCTGCGGAAGTGGTTGGGGCACCATTAATGCCCTGCTTCTGTTTTCTGTATAAATTGCATCCTCCTTCACTATTTTTATGACCCATTTCCAATCTTCATTCTTTGTCTTTAATCATGGCTTGGATCAAAAAAAGTGTAACTCGTCGTGGAGTTAGGCATGTTACTTTCATCTTCAGAGGTTTTTGGAGGCTTCGATATGCTCGTGCTGCTTACCTAGCTGTTCGCCGGAGTCGCCGTTCACGACTTCATTTTCGCCGGAGGAGTCAGAAGGCCTCTGTTAGGATGGTCAAACGCCCTAGGAGGTCCTCGCCTCCTGCTGCGCCTAGGTTTAGGCGTTGCTCCCAGGGAGGGGGCTGTTATGACAGGGGATGCCATGAGTGCTTTCCATGGCTGCACCCTGAACAATTTGACCCCAACTCTGACACCGATTCCTCCTTGGCATCAGGTCCCTCTTCGCCTGTGAAGAAGACAGGCTGTCGCACCTGCGACGAGTCCCGGGCCGTTCCCTTTGGAAGGGACTGGGAAGATAGCAGCCATGACTCTGATGACAGCGAGGGTCTTGGTTGCCTGAGCGACAGGGATGAAGACGGAGCTTCTGATGACCCTTTCCAGGGCTCCCCAGACTGGGACTGGGGTTCGGCTCTCGGGAGTCCAGGCAGCCCTGGGGATTGTTCCCCAGATTTGGGCGATGACTAGGCCTGCGTGGCGGGGCGTTTGATTTCTGTCAGGCCGGAACTTTTGGGCCTTATGTATTTTTCTTTTCGTATCTGTCTTAAGATGTAACTTCCTTTTGTAAGGCTTAATGAAATGAAGATCAGGCGATGCGTTTGTGTATTGCGATTTTCTTTTTTTTTTTTTTTTTAGGGGGGACGTCATAGGGTGACCAATCTTCTGACACCCTTTGGTCCTCCCGAGGTTTTTCTTGGGAAGCTGCCTAGAGCAAACCTTCCTAGGGGCGACACGTGGACCGCAGCCCTTGGGTGAATTCCTGAGGGTTGGGCGACTCTTGGCATGCCTTTCTTTATATAAAAGCGATCAGTCATTCATTCTTTCACTTTTTCCAATCTTTCTTTTCCTTCGACATTCCCTCATTCTCTTTGTTTTGTCAAAAACCCTTGAGTATTGACGGATCGTATTCTACCTTGCACCCCCATTTCCCTGAGAGACTCTTTCTTCGGGCTTGTGACGTGCTGTCAGGCGATCTTAGGTCAGATTTTCATTCTCCATTTCTTTTTCTCTCTTCGATTTCCTTTTTTCTGCATCTTTTTAGAGTAACATGTCTAGAACCCGTGAACGGATTTTGCCCCTTATCGACCCATCAAAGAGGGGAGAAGGGATGGATTTTGCCTCCTCCTCTAGGGAGGTTGGTCTTGAGGAAGAGCATTCGGCGGGCAGTGGGGGCGGTAATTCTCCTGACCCCCCTTCATTTGATGCTATTGACTCGGACGACGAGGCGTTGGAAGTTAACCTTTCCCGAACTTCCGGCCCCCTCGTTCGTCGGGAAAGGGGTAGGGTTTACTATTTAGACAAGGCCAAATACCGCATCCCTCTGAGTACTTTCCCTGACCCGAAAAATCGGGATACGATCCTTGCCAAGAACGCTGCCGTTGTGATTGAGCGGCTCTATAACTTCGGGGAGGGGTATACAGTTATTGTCCCTGGCGAGAAGGATACCGTATGCAACCCCCCGGATGGGTGCATAGCGGTTTACCATAAATGTTTAGAGTTTGGCCTTCGCTTTCCCCTCCATCCTGCTTTAGAGGAGATCTTCAGGCGCATGAACGTCGCCGTCGCCCAGCTGACAGCCACAGCTGTCAGGGCGCTGATCTCATATGTCTGGACCTGTCTTTTCCACCGCATGGAGCCTTCCATCGACGCCCTGCGGTTTATGGTGGGTTTACAGATGGTTTCTTCTGGGAGTACGGGCTCCCCTGGTTATTGGTCCCTCTTGAGGCAGAAGGGACATTGTTTGGTGTGGCCTGGTATGGACAGCTTGAGGGATTGGAAGAACAACTTCCTTTACATACACAACATCCATGGGTGGAGGATTCCTCGTCATTTCAGGAATCATGTCCACACCAGGCTGGAGACCCCTGAGGAGTACCACCCTGGCGTGGGTGGAAAGGCCTTGGAGGTTAAGCTAAGTGAGAAGGATAAGGAATTGACGGCCTACTTTGCTGGCCACACTAACAAGTATGGGGTGTATGGCCCCACCTTATGGCTCCCTCATGCGGAGCTTATAGCGACTGACAATTATTTGACCCGGTTGGGCATGAATCCGGGTCTAGATAAAGGTAGTTCAGGAGTGCTGGTGATTCCTTCTTACTCTTTTTTCTTTTGAAAATGTCCTGACAGCCCGTTTGTTTGTCCTGCAGATCTTGCCACTTTTATTTGGAGAAAAGGGGAGGTGAGACGCCTGGGCTTGGACGAGAATCTCACTGTTATCCAAAGCCGCCCTTCTCTTCCCCCTGATTTTAAGAGAGGCGAGAAGAATCTGATGAAGCATTTGAAGGGCCTGTCATTCAGTAGACCAAGGCTTCCCCCTCCTCCTCGGGTCACGCCTGCCAAGACGGCGGTTTCTGAGGCCACCCCCTCTCCAGTTGCGAAGGCGATTGCCTACGAGGCTACCCCTTCGCCTGTTGGTAGGCGAGAGGGCCCTTCAGCAGGGATCCAGATTCCCCCGGGGCCACGGGCTGCAGGTTCCGAGGAGACTGGGGAGACCACTCCCCGGGCGCTGCTTAGGAAGAGGGGTAGGGAGGCTCCAAGTGCCGACCAGGTGGTGGACCTGGAGACTTCCACGCCTGAACCCAAGCGTTTTGCTCCGGAGATTCCCGCCACCCTTTTCTCTGAGGAGAACGTTGAGTTCCACTATAATGCAGGCGACAGCCAAGATGTTTCCGCCCTACTCTCCGACTCAGGGGCAGTTCTAACAGACCATCTTCTCAAGACTGTCAAGTCTGCTACCAGTCAAGTGACTCAGTACATTAAGCGCACCTCCCGAATTATGCAGGCTTCCGCGGAGCTGGCTGCCCTCAGTCGCCTGAGTGATGAAGAACTGGCCAACTCTGACCGCCTTTCTGCAGTCGAGAGGGACGTTGCTCTCATTGCCAGCCTAAAGGATCAGCTGGCGAAAAAGGAGACTGAGCTAGAAGAGGCCAGGGGTCAGGCGATCCACTGGAGGTCTGAGAGCGAGAAGGCTACCAGGGAAGTGTCTCGCCTGGGGGAGGAGTCCAAGAGAGCACAGCAGGCCTTTGCTGAATTGGAGCAGGCCAGAAAGGCTTTGGCTGAACTGGACCATGCTAAGAAGAGCGTTATTGACCTCGGGGAGCGCCTTTCCAAGGCAAACTCTGATCTGCAGGCGGCCCTCGGTGATCTGGCGGCAAAGACCGAGGATTGGGAGAAAGAGAGGGACGAGATTCTTCAGGAGGTGGAAACGGCTGTGTCGGCGGGCTTCGTTAACGGTGCTAACTCCTGCCTAGGGGTTGTCATGGAAGCTGTCAGGGAGATGTTCCCTGGTTTTGACGAAGATGCTTTCCGAGCCCTTTATACTGCTAAGGACGAAGCTCAAATGCGCAGACTGTCTGAGGGAGCTGTTGCTTCCGGCCCAGACGCTCCCCCTGCTTAACATGGAGGGCAGTCTTCCTCAGAGGGCTCTTGCTCGTCCCCTGCTGCGCCTGTGCCAACGTCTTAATTTCCTTACTTCTTTGCGCGCCGAGCCCTTTGATGGCCGGCTGCCGTACTCTTGATTGTAACCATCTTGATTGTAACCATTTGTTCTAAAAACTCTTGTCCTGTATTCCTTTGACACTACTTTTTCTTTTATATGTGAATTTTCTGTTTGCTTTTGTATATTTTGATTCCTCATGAACTTGATTCGCAGTCTGCCTGCCTGTAGGTAGGAGGGTTCCTGTTTGTTTCACTTTTATACAAGGTTGGGGGGCCTGCCCCCAGTCCTTGTTAGTCTGGCCTGCCCCTGGCATTTATTTAAAGTCCAGGGAGCCTGCCCCCTGCCTGCCCAGAGGCAAGTAGGGTGGCTTTTTGTGTTTTTTATACAAGGTTGGGGGGCCTGCCCCCAGTCCTTGTTAGTATGGTCTGTCCCTGGCTTTTGTCCAAAGTTCAGGGGGCCTGCCCCCTGCCTGCCCAGAGGTAGGCAGGGTAGCTTTCGAGTTTTTTATACAAGGTTGGGGGGCCTGCCCCCAGTCCTTGTTAGTACGGCCTGTCCCTGGCTTTTGTCCAAAGTCTAGGGGGCCTGCCCCCTGCCTGCCCAGAGGTAAGCAGGGTAGCTTTCGCGTTTTTATACAAGGTTGGGGGGCCTGCCCCCAGTCCTTGTTAGTACGGCCTGTCCCTGGCTTCTGTCCAAAGTCCAGGGGGCCTACCTCCTGCCTGCCCAGAGGCAAGCAGGGTGGCTTTTGATTTGCGTTGGGGGGTTCACTTTTCCCAATTTCGGCAACAGGGGGGCCTCCCCCTATTGCCCCCTGCTCGTTTGTGTGTGAAAGACGCGAGTGTGAACAGGCAACGAGTATAAATCTGTATCTTCTCATTTCTCTTAAAAATTTTCTTTTTGACATTGGGGTGGTCGGAGCCGTCGACATTTTTGACCGTCCTCCGCCTTTTTTAGTAAAAGTAAAAACTGCCTGCAGCTCTTGTCAGACGTAATATTTCTTTAGTGTGTCTGCATTCCAGTGAGCATGTAGCTCTTGTCCCTCAAGATTGGCGATTTTGTATGTGCCTGGTCCCAGAACCCGAGTTACTTGGTATGGGCCCTCCCAGTTGGCACTCAGCTTTCCATGTTCTCTTGACTTCCCAATCGCCTGTGTCTTTCTCAGAACCAGCTCGCCCATCTGAAAATTCCTCTGTCGTACTTTGCTGTTGAAAGCTTTCCTCATTCGCTGCTGGTAGGCAGCGATGTTGGTACTGGCTTCCTCCCTTAACTCATTCACCAGGTCCAAGGCTTCGACCATTGCAGCTTCGTTTTTAGCCCGGTCGTACTGCAGGGAGCGCAGAGAGGGGATCCTTGCCTCAATTGGCAACAGTGCCTCTGCTCCATATACCAGACCAAATGGGGTCTGGCCTGTAGACTCTTTTCTGGTAGTTCGGATTGACCAGAGTATACTGGGGAGTTCGTCAGCCCACCTACCCTTGCAGTCATCCACCATTTTCTTCAGGCCGTTCAGGATTTGTTTGTTGGCCGCTTCCGCCTGTCCGTTGGTTTGAGGATGAGAGACAGCTGAGTAGGCGACCGAGATGTTGTGGCTTTCCAGCCAGATTCTCAGCGGATCATTATCAAATTGCCTGCCATGGTCAAATACCAACATCTTCGGTAGACCGAATCTGGTGATGATATTTCGCCAGACCACTTTCCTGACCGCCGGCTCAGTGATGTTGGGCACTGCTTCGGCCTCCACCCATTTGGTGAAGTAGTCTATGGTGACAATTAAGAATTTTCTGCCCCCCTGTGGCCACCGCGAAGGGTCCCAGAATGTCCATCCCCCATTGAGCGAAGGGGATGGGAGATAAGATTGGCCTGAGCTCCTGGGCCGGGGCATGGATTGATGGGGCAAAGAGTTGGCATTTCCTGCATTTCTGGGTTAGGCTCTTGGCATCTGCCAGCATGGTAGGCCAGTAGTAGCCTGCCCTGAGGGCTTTGTGGGCCAGTGATCTCCCACCAATGTGATGTCCACAAATCCCTGAGTGGATATCCTCCAATACCTCAGTGGCCTGATCCGCCCGTAGGCATTTTAGCAGGGGATAAGTAAAAGATTTCTTGTAAAGCTCTTCGTTAATGAGTATGAACCAGGCTGCTTTAGCCTGTATCTTCCTTTTTTGTAATGAATCTGATGGTAAGATACCATGTTTCTTGTACTGGATGAAGGGAGTCATCCAGCTTTCTGGCTCTTTTTCCACAGTATTAACCGCCTGATCGGGGTTAGTGGACTTCTCGTGCAAAACGTCAACCCACACTGATCTCCGGATGTCCTGCAGACTGGAGCTTGCCAGTTTCGACAGGGCGTCTGCTCTGTTGTTCTGGGATCGGGGGATCTGTTTGACCTCATAAGATTTTAGGCCGGATAACTCTTCCTTTACCATCTCCAGGTATGTGGCCATTGCTTGGTCTCTTGCTTCGTATTCTCCATTGATTTGGTTGGCGATGAGCTGGGAGTCTGTTGCCAGGACAATTCGTTCTGCTCCTGCGGCTTTAGCTAGCCTGACGCCTGCGAGTACTGCTTCGTACTCTGCTTCATTGTTTGATGCTGGGAAAACAAATCTGAGAGCATGCTCAAAGTCAGCCCCTCCTGGGCTGGTTAGCACGACGCCTGCGCCTGCGCCATTGGCTGTCGAGGATCCGTCAGTATGCACGATCCATTCCTTGGCAGGGGTTTCTTCCTCCCCTGAATGGGAGCACTCAGCCAGAAAATCTGCCAAGGCTTGGGCCTTGATGGCCGTTCTCGGCTGGTAAGATATACCTAGCCCACTCAGCTCAATTGCCCACTTCAACAATCTCCCTGATTTTTCAAATTTTTCCAACACCTTCTCCAGGGGTTGGTCGGTGAGGACTACGACTGGATGCGCGTCAAAGTAAGGTCTGAGCTTCCTGGCAGCAACTATGACTGCGTAGGCGGCTTTTTCGACCATCGGATAGTTCTTCTCAGCTGCCCCCAGCGCGTGACTTACAAAGTATATAGGTTGCTGGGCGCCTGCCTCTTCTCGTAAGATGACCGCGCTGACAGTTATATTGGTCACTGCAATGTAGAGGAAAAGTTTTTCTCCTGCTACTGGTCTTGCCAGGGCGGGGAGCCTCTTAAGGTGGTCCTTCAATTGCTCAAAGGCCTCTTTCTGCTCGTTCTCCCACTTGAACTGTTTGTTCCCTTTCAGTATCTTGAAAAAAGGAGTGGCCTTGTCTGCTGACCGGGCGACGAACCATGCTAAGGCGGCCATGCGGCCCGTCAGGCGCTGGATGTCTCTAATGGTCTTGGGCTCAGGAAGGTCTAGAACTGCCTGAACTTTTTCAGGGTTGGCGTCTATCCCCCGAGAGCTGACCAAGAAACCCAGGAATTTGCCGGAGCGGACTCCAAATGTACACTTTTTTGGATTAAGTTTCATTTTGTAGGCGCGCAGGGAGCAGAAGGTTTCCTGTAGGTCTATCAGGTGCTCTCTGTCTTCTCTGCTTTTCATGATGGCGTCATCAACGTAAGCCTCGATGTTTCTGCCTTTTTGTTTCTCGAACACTTTATCAACTAACCGCTGGTATGTAGCCCCTGCGTTTTTGAGCCCGAATGGCATCATCTTGTACATGTAGGTGCCTGAACTGGTGATGAACGCACACTTCACCCTGTCCGGCTGCCACAAGTATACTTGATGATACCCTGAAAAGGCGTCTAGGAAGCTCAGCATGGAATAACCACTGGTGGAGTCTACCAGTTGGTCGATTCTGGGGAGCGGATAGCAGTCTTTCGGGCAGGCCTTGTTGAGGTTTGTAAAATCTACGCACATTCTCCATGCGCCTGACGACTTTTTAACCATGACTACATTCGCCAACCATTCCGGGTAGTCACAGACCTCAATAAAATCTGCTTTCAAGAGTTTGTCAATTTCTTCCTTGATTGCTGCGTCTTTTTTTGCAGACATGTTTCGTTTCTTCTGTTTTACAGGGCGAGCATCCATGCTTACATTCAGCTTGTGAACGATGCATGATGGATCGACGCCGGGCATCTCGTCTGCAGAATAGGCAAATACGTCTTTGTTTTCTTTTAGCAGCTTGATCAGTTCAGCCTGGTAGGATTTTTCCAGGTCAGCTCCTATCAGGACCTGCCTGCCTGGTTCCAAATCTACCAACATGCTTTCGCCCCCTGGCTCCAGGTTGTCGGACGCCGGGTGTTCGACTGGGATTTCGCCTTCCCTGCTGGGGGAACTATCAGCCTTCCTTTTTCCTTTCCTTTCCTTTTCGTGCTCTTGCAGGGCCACGGAGTAGCATTGTCTGGATGACTCCTGTCCCCACGCACCTTTCCTTCTAGCCCGAAATCAGTGACATACGCTATGGTGAGAGCCCTGATGGAGATGGCCGCCTCGATTTCGTCCAGGGTGGCTCTGCCAATTAGGGCGTTGTAGGCAGATCTTGCATCCACAACAACAAAGGTTGCCCTGACATTTCTGGCAGTAGAGCCTTCTCCAAAGGTTACGGGCAGATCTATGACTCCCATGGGCAGCACGCCTGCCCCACTGAATCCGTACAGCGATCCGGGAGCAGGTCGCAGGTGCCTCTTTTCCAGGCCCATTTTCTCGAAGGCGTCCTTGTACAGTAGATTTGTGTACGCGCCTGTGTCTACCATACACCTCCGCACAATGTGGTTGCTGATCTCTAGGGACAGCACCAAGGGGTCACTGTGCGGGTACACTACGCGTCCTGCATCATCAGGGGTGATGCTTAATGTCACTCCCCTTGGACTCCCTGCTTTCTCAGCATAGCAGATCTGGTTCCTTAGTTCACGCATTTGTCTTTTTTGGCCTCTTCGACTGAGCTGGCCCACAGTGCCCCCTGAAATTACATGGATCACCATGCGATTCTGCACTGACCCTTCGGGTTTTTCAGACACTTCCTTCTGAGACTTATTCTTAGCTGCGTAGTTGGCTAGCCATCCGTTCCTGATTAACTTCTCGATTTCGTCCTTCAGGTGACGGCATTCCTCGGTGGTATGGCCTATACAGTCGTGGAAAGTGCAGAATTTCTTGGGGTCTCCTTTTGGGCTGCGAGGTTTGTTCGGGCGGTTCCATTTAGCAGTTTCTTTTTCCAGTTCGAAGATCTCCGCCCTGGATTTGTTCAGAGCAGTGTAACTGTCGAACCTGGGCTGGTAGACTGTGCGCTCCTTCTTGGGAGTGTCTCCCTCTTCCCTTTGTTTGCCTGGCTCACTTCTGCCCCTTCCACCCTGCGGTCCCCCTTGAGGCTTTGTTTGGCCTGCAGGGGTATCCGTCAGGCCGTGGAACTCCTCTTGCAGAATGAACCCTTCCGCAATCTTCCTAGCCATGGCCAAGGTTTCTGGCTGGGCCCTGATCATCTGGTTTTTCATTTCCCCTGGAAGTAGGGAGATTGTCAGGGCGTAGGCAGCAGTGGAATCATCGATCTCCCTAACCTGCTGGTAGGATAGATCAAACCTTCTCATGTATTCCCTCACACTCTCACCCTTTTTCTGTTTCAGGGTCATGAGATCGAAACGGGTAAGGCGTCTTCTCTTATTTCCGGCATACTGTTCGAGGAAAATTTCGGCCAACTCTATGAAGAACCTGACTGACCCCTGGCGGAGGTCTCTGAACCATCCCTGTGCGAGCCCTACCAGGGTGGTTGGGAAAACTTTGCACCAGATGGCATCATCTACGTCATACATGCCCATGTGGCTCTCAAAGGCTGCCAGGTGGTCTTCAGGATCTGTCGTCCCGTCAAATTTGATGGTGGGCATTTTGATTTTTGGAATGGGGTACTCTTGAACCTCAGGGTGCAACGGGGTTTTTGTGGGCCTGCCTACCAGTCGTGACCTGCTTTCCCCAGACTGGTTACCGTGAGATTCCCATTGTTTATGGGTCGGTTTCCTCGCACTGGGGGAGCGGTGCCCTGGTGGCGGCCTGCTGGCTGCTTCATCCTCTGTTTCCGGGGAGGTCTGTCTGGGCCTCTTCCTCTGAGAGTGGTAGAGGTTTTCACCCTGATGGTACCTGGACTCGAGCGGTTGTCCCCGGTTGAGTCTGGATTGCAGGCTTTGGGATAAGCCTGGGGCCGACTGTTCCTTGGCTGCAGGCGTTAGCCTGGAGAAAACTCCGCCTGGTTTTTCTCCCAAGCGTTTTGACATGGGCTCCCTGGGCCTCATGCGCTCCTGTAATCCTCGGGATAAGCCTACCTGTCCTCCAGACGCTGATTCTGTTGTATGAATGGAGAACGCCTGCAGAACAGGTGGCTCTGGATTGCCAGTAGTAATGCGCCTTTGCACATGCGCATACGCTTGAGCCGTCCTCTTCGCTTTCCTCTGGGCATTCCTGGCGGCGGTCCGCCTCGTGCCCCCGGCCTCATCCCTGCTAATTGGGGATGGTTGCCTGGGAGCCGATGCGACCCTGCCTACCAAGTCCTCAGGAGTGAAATCCTGGTTCAGCATCGCAGAGAAGAAAGCGGCTGCCTGCGCCATCTGAGCTGGGGTCAGATTAAGAGCGTGTCGTGGGGGTGCCCTCAGCTCAGGCGTCACCGCAGTGTTAGGTCCACCGAGGAGACTGGTTCCCCCTACCCCCAAGATCGTGGCAGGAGGAACCCTCTCCGACTGCGGCATACCATACAGGGGGGCCACCGGTGGGATCGTCGGACCCGTTCCTGCACTGGCATCAACGATTTCTGGCATAACTGTTTTAGTTTTGTGATTATGAGTGGTTGATTTTAGTGGGTAACTCGTGAGCACAACCGTAAGTTCCCCACAGACGGTGCCAAATTGTTCCGGTCACGGAAACGATTTACCCGGCCTAGGATCCGGGCTGTATAATCGGGTTAATGGTGAACAACTGATCGTTTGATTTCCCATGGTCTCCCCTTTCTCTCACTCCCTAGATCGGACCTTCCCGGCGGAAATGGCCTGCTCCCTGCACAATGAACGCACAGGGCCTCGGAGGTTGTCCGAGGAAACCCTCTCCGATGCCTAAGTCAGTCCGTGAAATGCCTTGACGGACCTAGCTCGTGAGGAACTAGGTGGCGTTTTTAGGAGTAAGAGTCTAGAGAGAGAAAATCCAACCCCCCTTATGTGGGAGATGGGTAAGTATTTATACCTTCCCAAAAGAGAGAGGAAAAGAGAAAGAAGAGGAGGGAAATGGGTGGATGTTGGCGCGACACGTGGACTCACCTTGTCCACCCATTTCCCCTTACCTTAGGCAAAATGACGGATGGGTCCTCGGTTCTCCTTCGGTTCTGTTCAGGCGGGAACGCCCTGGAAGCAGGCGGGAGGCCTGGTTTGCTCTGTTTGGCGGATGGCTCAAGGGATTAGGGCCACACTTGGAAATTTCAATGACTTTGATGGAAAGGCTGCTGGGCAGACCTTTCCTCCTTCTGGGACTGGTCGCCCTGGGGCCTGATTGACAGGCGGCCAAAGGCAGGCAACCGACCCCCATCAAAGGTGAAGGGGGTAGTCGGGTAATCTAGGTGTGGTCCGGGCTCTCGCTACTTAGACTAACCTAGAGGTTCCACCTAAAACCCATCTTGGTGACACACATGACAAACGGGGCTACTAGCGTGTTATCATGGCCTAGGTCGCATCCGGGCTCTCGCTACTTAGACCGACCTAGGGGTCGTCCTCACCGGGCTCTCGCTACTTAGTGAGGGAACCAAACCCACAAGCAAACTATTACCCATAAGAGAAAGGCAAGAAAAACAAGCATATGCATACAAGTCATTCAAGCATTTCAACAAACATGTACCATGCATCAAACCAAGAGGAAACCCAAATCTTCCACCAACATCTCCAACAAACCCTTAATCATCCAATTAACACCCTAATCACCCTACTAACCCTAGCAAGAGTCTACACAAACATATCTAAAGGAAAACTAACACTAACAAGATAAACCAACTCAAACAACAAAACATGCATATATGAAACTAACAAGGATGATGAACAAAACAATAAACAAGAACTAAAGATTGAAACTTGATTGATAAACAAAGATAAAAAGAAGAGAAAAGAAGATTATACCATACTAGAGAAGATGAAAAGAAGAAATCTTGCATAAATGGAAGAAAACCCAAATACATCAACCAAGGTTGTCAATCTTGGTTGGATTCTTCAAGAATTCCCAAATTACAAGAGTAAAACTAGGATTAACGACTAATTACTGACTAATCTACTCTAATCTAAACTAATATAACATAAAATTATCTAGGGTTTAGTGGGAAGTCAAGAACATCACAAAGGAATACAAGAGGAAGGGTATATATAGGGTTACAATGCAAAGGGAGATGAAACAATGCAATCACGGGCTGTAACTGGGCCATCCCGTCCGGGATGAGTTGGTCCCGGTCGGGATGAGGTGGTCCCGGTCGGGATGGAACCCTTCCCGGTCGGGAAGGCCTCAAAACAGCAGCTCCTCTTTTGTGCACTTCATCCCGGACGGGTTGAGGTCATACCCGTCGGGGATGAGTCTTGTAGGCCTCCAATATGATCCTTTTGGTCCCTCCTTGCTTCACATGGACTTCTCATCGATTCTCGGGACTCGAGATCGGGTCTCGGAGGCTCGGGATTGGGTCCCAAGGTCTCGGGGTCGAATCCAAGGCATCAAGTGATCGTTCCTTCACTTTGTTGGCTCCGAAAAGTGTATGTATTGAGTCGGAATCGCTCCAACTCTTCACTAATGGTCTCGGGAACCTGAAACGAACTAGAGGAAGCATAAGTAGCCCATAAATCGCTCCCAAGGAGCGATTCCACAAGGAAAATGGGACCAAAACACTACGAAATAGGTACTACAAACTACACTTATCACTCATCAACCTTCATAGCCTTGCGGGCCTCCTCTGACTCTTCAGAGCTCCACTTCCGATATGACTCGGAAATCCAAACGAAATGACAAGGGTTGGGTATGGTTCAAATGACACGGGTGTGCCACCGCTATAACCATGTACTGCACATCGCGTCTGTCAATTGGAGCTGGACGCTGATGATAGCCTCGGTCTCAGGGACTCTCTAAGTCCAACCGAACTGCCTCAGAATGCGGTCCGGATAAATATGAACGGTCTAGTCAAGCGACAGGACTACCAGGTACCGAGCCCGATCCCTCTTGGCTAGCTCTGAAAATCTAGAGAGGAACCACCAAGCAACATTCCACCTATTCAAGGGACCTCCCTGGAATATGAGCTCCTCGTCCAAGTAAGTTCGGTTTATGTCGTGACTCAGACTTATGCGCCTTTTTCTCGAACTGACCTGACTTCTACGGTACCTAAGCATATCAAGGGGAGGCTCCATGATTAACAGTCGCTCGTACAGTCACACCTCACAGAACAAAGCTTATATGTCCCTGCAAGCAAATATGAGGTTCGCTAGAGGGCACTCGATCGAGTGCCATGTTGACTCGATCGAGTGACCCCCCCTAAAAATAGGTAGGGAGATCCACGTCAAGAGCACTCGATCGAGTGTCGGGTCTACTCAATCGAGTGACCCTTCTGTACAAGGATTTCGCGAAATAAAAAATATAAATTTGCGAGACTTATAGTTGCAGAAAACGAATGTTGTCCATCAATTATAGGCCCGGGTCAACCTTCCGAGCGTCAAGGCTAATAATAATTTCCCCGATTATCAGCCAAGCCAGGTTGTGGCCTCTCTTCATCTGGTCTACTACACCGAGCATCCGAATCTGACCCATGCAAGAGTCAGCCTTCGTCCACTCCTCAAAGGCATACCGGTGCAGCATACAGAAAGCAAAGGCCCTGCGTGTGTGTGACGCAATAATTCTCACGTCCTTTGCATTCATGAATTTCTCAACCATATCGAACAAGGAAATGGAATTCCCTTGCATCATCCGGTCTACTTCAGCATGAGACAGACCCAGAAATTCTCTTAACCTCATCCTCGGGTCAGGATAGAACGGAGGAATAACAGGACGGGCAGCTGGACACCAACCGCCCACAGCAGCAATCTTCTAAGGAAGAGGGCGTACCTCCCCCCGAGGGAACGCGAAAACGTGATGGGTAGTGTCCCAAAACGATAGGCAAGCATCCAGGAAGTGTGAATCTACCTTAAAACGCTGCAATGGGAATAAAGCAGAAATTCCCATCTGATTCAGCTGAACCTTCTCCTCGTCCCTGAAGCATTGGGACCATGCCTGAAGCAGCGCAGTTAAATTTCGATACCCATGGCAGATATTCAAATCTTTTCTCGAGAGTTTGAGGAATTTTGGAATAAGAATATGAAGATGGGTGTGAGATGCAGAAAAGTAAAGCAGGAGGTCGTGTATTTATAACACAAAAACCTGACAACCTCCACACTATCGGGCCGCCCTAGCCCACGTGGTCCTGCGCTCGCCAGCCATATCGAATTTCCAACTCTTTCAAACCTGATACAGAAATCGAGTCATCCCGAGCATTCCTACCCCACAAAATTTTTAAAATTTTTAAAAACGTCAATTTTGTTTCCTCCCCAACGGAACGGAGTCAGTGTCTCACCTAAATACTACATTCAGAATATTATGTGTCTGTATACAGATACATCCGAGACTTCAAAGGCAAGTCCAACTCCCCACGGAGCTATCATCCTCAAGACAGGTATGATTTCTACCTTATGGTTAGCGAGCCCTTCACGTGAGTCTAATTGACTATAAGCGACCCGACCGGAAGGTTGTCAGGTCGTAATCCTCGATTGGCCTGGTGGCTACTCTAACTTTTGCCTTGTCCTAGCCTCAGTCAGAGTGGGGGCTCTGTAGACACCCGCATTTTGATTTCTTGTGTCTATAGTAGTCTCAAACAAAACACCCGATGATGATCAGACGTAAACATGCTTTAATACGCTCGAATACGGGAATCGAAATCAATAGTATACAAATATCTCACAATGGACCTCAAATTCAGACTCAGTGGGTCATTCCCAATAAAATAAAGCTATTTCGAGCTAAAACCGTCTTTTGCGATCAAGCCAAAACCGGTCAAAGTCGAAACTCGAGAACGTAATCAGCCTCACGCTGCGTCCAAATACACAAAATGATCAAAAACAAAACAAACCAAATCAAAGTCAAAACCAAATCACAACTTTCCTAAAAATGCTCCACCCAGCTAGACACACTCGATCAAGTGCCTAAGGGCCACTTGATCTAGTGCACCCCCAAAAAGCGACCAGGGAGCCCTATAGTAGCCCACTCGATAGAGTGCACATAGGACCACTCGATCAAGTGACCCCAGCCGGGGGGTAAAATCTATAAATAGCCCCACTTGGCTCATCATTTACACAACTTTTACATAACCTTTTGAACCCTCATTTTCCACCAACTTTGAGTTCTTTACACTCGTACACACATATAAGCCATCCCGAGACCTAGCCTCCCAAAAACCAAGAATATTGTCTCCCTAGTCACACACCCTAACTTACCCTACATTCTCGATCGCTCCCGTGCCTACGCCGACACTCGACGACCCCGTTTTCCAAGACTATTAGCATGTAGGTTGAGGGTGTACCAAATTCCGTCTTCTCTAATCTCTAGTTCTCTTTTTATTTTCGTATACTAATTACTAACTCCTAACTTTCACTTATCGTTCTACTAACATTTAATTCCTGTTTACTAACTACTAACTATTTACATTTTTGCATCTAACTCTTATTTATCGTTACTAACAATCTAACACTTATTATTGTCTTATTATTTATATATATAATACCGTGTACATTATAATTTAACAAAAAATATTTTAAACCGATTCGAGCAACATCCAATGATGCTAAATTGATTGTCATAGGCTTTAAAAGCCAAATTGCGACATCAAAATGCACAGGCCATAAGTTTTGTGATGATGAATTGGATTTTGTTAGTCGAATACATTTGATGAAAAATGTTGCCTAAAGTCCGTTAAAATCCACAACAAGTTGTACTGGAGGTTGAGCCCTTTGAGGTGCGCCGCCCTAGGCACTTAAAGGTTAGGACGCGTTATGGCGTACGCATAACCGTCGTATTATAACGCGATCGCGGTAATTTATTATCGAGTGTATTCGATGTCGTTTTGAAAATGTCGCTCTAAGGCCCGATATCGGTTCCATAAGCAAACGTCAAGCGTAAAAGAGCTATCGATCAATGAAGTAGCATAAAACCCGTGACGTATAATCAATCGTCATACGGTCTGTAATGACCGACGATGACATTGTGACGCGGAGGGATTTGAATTTCATTCTAATTCAATTATTTTCGATCTCATAAACGTCACTCTAAAATGCTTGATACCGGTTCCACAACTGGGCATCCCGCATAGCGAGTCATCAAGAATCGAACTAGTATAAATTGCATGATATTTATATTTTGCCCGACCACATCTCGATTCGAATCATAAGTTCATGAAATGGGTCGTTTCAAAATGAGCTATCACTAGTTACAGAGGGCACTTGATCGACAGCCTAAGGGCCACTTGATCGAGTGACCCCCTAAAAAACGGGCAGGGATTTTTCGTCCAGGGCACTCGATCAAGTCCTCTTAATGACTCGGTCGAGTGACCCCTATAAGCTTCTAACGAGAGCCTAAAGACGATATAAAGTCCCATCGAGTCACCTTTACGACTCCAAAGTCGATGCGTGCTTAATCGATCTCTTAATCGTCTTCCAAAAACCCGGGCATATTACATTTCTTCTAATCTATTATCATCTCGTTAATTTCACGACTTTGAGTAAACGTCTCTTGTGATTGATCCTACGTCAATGACTCTTTAGTCGTATTCGATATGTGATTAGTCGAGACATCTCCATTTTACTATGATAAGTCGGGACAAGACTCCGGGGTTTAGGATCAAGCTATCTTTACGCTTTGGTCCAATGCACTAAATGTGTTTAAATCCTTTTTCCTTCGATCAATAATACGCAACATAATGTGTAAGTGATCTAAGTTCGTCCAATTATTCGGTTTACGGTTCCAATTACGTTTTCTATTTATGGGTCCATTTATAGATTACATTTACCGTTGCTAATCCTTTTTATTATCGCAATTTTGTCCGAGTATCGTGAATTCCGGGTTGTAATTCCGCTCGTATAATTTGTAATTTATTTTCGAGTTTGTTTACTTTCGATGTTTGCAATTTACCGCTTTCTAAATGAATATTGCATGCTAAATTTGACTTCGACATTACTTAATATGCATTAAACGACGTAGCTAAAAACGTATTTCGCATGCGTAGATAAAAATGTTGTTTGCATGTCATTTAACCGTCTTACTAACGCGCGTACACGAAAATCGATCGATATCCCAGTAGAGGCCGCTAAGTGCGGGCTAGATTGGGTGCCCTTCGTCGGCTTCCCAAAACGTACCCTTGCCCCTTTCTCAGAACCTTTGGTTTCCGGATGCCATAAACCATTGGCGAACGAGAGTCATTCGATACACGATACCCGATAACTCGACATCGGTATCGTTATGCAAAGGGATGACCCCCCTAAGCTCTAATACTAAAGCGGGCCGTGCTTTGTGCGCGATATGTCTAAGTATAGAGTAGGTTCGAACGGGTCCGAACTCCCACAAAGTTCGGTGGCGAATCCAACTTCGATTCAAATTTCATCCTGAGAACAATCTCACCACGAGATTCATTCGCCTACCAAAACCCACGCGTGGCCGCGTCGAGGTGGACCTATGTTATGTCCACACCTACGTATCTTAACATCGTTATTTGATTCTTAGGATCTACGATGCCGATACCCTCATCGGATGCCCACTCAAATCGTGTAAAAAAATAGTTTTGATTATATATACGTAGTAGTGATAAAACAAAAGTGTAAAAGCGTTTTAAGGGATTGATTCGTCTCAGACAACCAAATACACTGGGTGACGAGATAAGCGACCGGCGATGCGAGTGCGGTACTCTTGTGTTCGGGTTTTCTTATTTTGTCACCCTTTTATTCGATACGTTATCGTCGAAAAGTTAGTAATTAGGAGTTAGGAAAGAGAAAATAAATGTTAGATGCGGATATAGAAAATGTTTGTATAGTTAGTTACGATAATTAAAAGAGTTTAGGGATTAGAAATGGGATTTGGACACCCTCAACCTACATGTCAAATGCTTCAAACGGGCTCGCGGAGTATCGTCGTAGACACGAGGAGCACGTCGATGTATGAAGGAAGAGTTAGGGTATGTTTTGAATGTATGTGGGAAAGGTAAAGATCTCGCAATCTTGATTCAGAATTCAGAAAATGAAAAATCGACCCTTGAAAAGATGCAAATTATGGTGTATTTATAGAGTTTTGCGAAATGCTTATGGCTTTGAAATTCAGTCGCGACAAGGCTAGCTCCCTAATACTGAGGCGCCTCACGTGGGGAGACACAATTCTGAGGCGCTTGGTCTCGGAGGCTGAAATCGCAAGTATCGGAAGTTGCTCAAAATACGGATTGATATTCGTGTTAAAGGAGGCAATTTCGGATTCCGTTTTTACTTGGGTGGATTGCGTATCTGGACGTTTTTGTGGCTTGTTTTGTTTTTGGTTTTCAACTTTGTCCGGTTTTGACTTGGTCGACAAAGATGGTTTTGCCCCCGGCGGCGGTTTTGGCTCAAAGTAACTTTATTTTATTGGAAATGATCCACTGAGTCTGGATTTAGGATCAGTTTTGAGAGATTTATAATCTGTGAATTAACCACGTTGGATACTATTCGAGTGCATTGATGCATGTTGACGTTCGATCATCATTGGGTGTTTTGTTAGAGACTGCTACAAACACGAGCAAGAAAAATGCGGATGTCTAAAAAGTGTGTCTGTACAGCATTAGTAGGGACGCGAGACGATGTGCATTTCAAAAATCAGGCGCAAGCCTCTGTGCGTTTTGGTTTTGGGACGTGGGACGCTCAGCGTTCCGACTAATACTTAATTAGACCACTGCTCATTTTAATTGAACTGCTCAGACATGAAAACGAACACAGGTATGGACGCGGCCCACCAGGCAACTCAGGATTTAGGCGCATGCTGTTGTACGCCCTAACTCCGGGTGCTGGATTTAGACGCGACTTCTGTGTTTGTTCGAGTTGCTGATTAGTCTTAATTGTTTACGTTTTAGCTTCGGGTTAGCTGATTTAGCATGCGATTAATGTCGTAATAGTGGTGAATCATGCAAATAAAACGATAAAGTGAAAAATACAAATGGGTGTCAAATTATAACAACACTCTAAGGAGAAAAATAAAGGATTGAAATTAAAACCCTAATGAACTTTGCCTCTAGGGCAATTTTCATGCGATCAACTTGATCAACTTGACGATTAGGGATAAGCATGACGATTGAGTTCAAAGGAAACAAACTGGACCACATGAAGATGATGTGTTACGTGGAAAAACGATGCATGAACTTAATGCAATTCTAGGACTGAGTTTCGAGGAGGAGAATGACGAACTGGAAGTGAATAATCCTTGGATCACGCAAAGAGGAAAACAGTTTGTTGGATCAAACAAACAACAGGTGACAGAAAACAATAAAGAAGAAGAATATGATGATGTTCTAATACAGTTTACAAAGGAGGATACTAAGTATGAGATTTTGTACTAGGAACAGGCAGTATATTGCTATGTTCTGGGTGTAAATCCGCCTTGGGAAGTGTTGGATGGATTTATCTGTCGAATTTGGAAGGCCTACAATGTGGATAAGGTATCATTTCTGCCTAATGGCATCGTCCTCCTGAGATTTAATAATATGGATGATAAGGAGAAGGTTTTAAAGGCAGGCTATCATATGTTTGATAGTAAACTCATGATAGTTAAACCCTGGACTGCTGTAGTTGATCTTTTGAATGAGGATGTGAAGGTAGTCCCTACGTGGATTAGATTACATGAACTTCCATTGAGATTCTGGGGTAAGTGTTTGCTGACTGTGGCTAATCTAGTTGAGAAGTATGTTCAATCTGATCAAGCCACAATGGCCAAGACCAAGTTGAGATTTGCTAGGACCATGGTGGAGCTGCAGGTCGGTCAAAAATACCATGAGAAAATTTGCTTCTTGGATGAGGAAGGGCAAAAGCTGAGCATTAAAGCTGAGTATGAACGAAAGCCTAGTCTATGTATGCACTGCGAAGGACTGGGCCATGAAACTACTCAATGTAGGAGGAAGAAGACTAGGAAAGATGGGGTAACTCACAAAAAGTTATGGAAACCTGTCCTAAAACAAAAGGAACCAAGTAAGCTGAAGGAAGTGCAAAATCCTCCTGTTATCACTGCTGGTAGTGGAGGGTCGGCATCACCTCCTAAAATGTTTCTGGAGGTGCTTGAGGATGATGGTAACTTGGAGCAAATGACAGAAATTTAAGTGATTAGTGGTGGAAATGGTAACCCTATACCTTATATACCTTCTAATGAATAATATTGGATTTTGGAATGTGCGAGGGTTGAACCGTGTAAATAAGCTGAAGATAGTGAAGTAGTTTTTGAATAAACAGGATATCAGTCTGCCTGGACTCCTGGAGACCAAAATAAATAGCAATAATGTAGGCAATATTGCTAATAAAATGTTGGAGGGCTGGAGTTTAACTACAAACTGCAGCTTGCATAAAAGGTGGAAGAGTGGATTTTATGACAACCGAATGTGTGTATTGTTGATGTACTGGCATATGGTGCACAGTATATACATGTTAAGGTTATTGTACATGGTAGTGGAAGACTTTTTTGTATAATCATGGTCTATGCTTTTAATGAGGGCGTAGACAGGAAGCCTTTGTGAGAGGATTTGAAGAAGAATGCTCAATACATGGATGGTCCTTGGACAATAGCAGGTGATTTTAATATTGTCTTAAGTAGGGAGGAAATGCTAGGTGGACAGATCAAATAAGAGGATATTGAGGACTTTTCTGTATGCTTAGATGCTTGTGACATGCATGACATAGCTGCAACAGGTGCGTACTATACTTGGATGAATAAACGAGAAGCTGGAAATAGGAAGTATAGTAGACTTGATAGATTCTTGGGGAATAGTAAATGGGTGGCACAATTTCCTGATATAGGAGCTCATTTTCATCATGAAGGTCTATTTGACCATACACCTTGTGTTCTAGGCAACAAAATGATGAATGGATCCCAAAAAAAGAATTTTAAGTCCTATAATATGTTGGGATCTGCTCTTTCCTTCAACGATTTGGTGAATCAGACATGGAGTGATAGCATTCAAGGAACGACTATGTTTTCAATTGTTAAAAAGCTAAAGAGTTTGAAGCCAATCCTAAAGAAGTTTAATGTTGAATGCCTTGCAGATATTGAGACTCAAACTAATATAGCATCTAGAAGACTAGAACAAATACATGAGGAACTGATTGGAGACCCTCAAAATACTAGTATGATTTCAGAGGAGATTAGGCTGCTTGACCAGGTAAGAGGTTTGCAGTTAAGCGGAACAAATTTCCTGAAACAGAAGGCTAAATCTCACTGGGTCAGAGATGGTGACACAAATTCTGCTTATTTCCATACTTATATAAAGTAGAGGCGGAACAAGAATAGAATTGTTCAGATTCAGGATAGCAATGACATCATATGCAGTACTTCTGACTCCATTCAGGAAGCTTTTATACAGTATTACCATAAATTGCTTGGAAGTTCTGAGGTACAACCATTTAGGAAATTATAATTGATCAAGGAAAGACCTGTGTTTCAAATCACTGGGATCTCCTAAATGCTTCAATATCTAATGAGGAAATTAAATTTGTATTGTACTCAATCCCTCAAGACAAGGTAACAAGCCCAGATGGATACAACAGTGGTTTCTACAAAGATGCCTGGGAGATTATGGGTGAGGAGATAGGGATTGCTGTAAAGGAGTTCTTTGAATCTGGAGAACTTCTACAGCAAATCAACTCTACTACCTTGACTCTTATCCCAAAAATTGATAGCCCAACCTGAGTATCACAATTCAGGCCTATACCCTGTTGTAACACTACAAATAAGATTATCTCTAAGCTAATGTGCACCAGGTTATCCAAGGTACTTCCAGAAATAGTTGAGGACACAAGGCAGATCCATTGTTGAGAACATTTTGATATCCCAGGATCTGGTTAGGATGTATGACAAGAAGAGTTCTTCTCCTAGGTGCCTATTCAAAATTGACTTGCAGAAGGCCTCTGATTCAGTTGAGTGGGAGTTTGTGGAACAGATGCTTCATGCTTTAGATTTCCCTCCCTTATTCATCAAACATATCATGAAATGAATCTCCACTCCTACATTCACAATTTCTCTAAATGGAAATAATTTTGGATATTTTAGAGGAAGAAGAGGTTTAAACAGGGTTATCCCATATCCCCTCTAATATCTAGTCTCCGCATGGATTATCTATCAAGAACAATCAGATATGCTACTACCAAATGGCCCTTTCAAAATCATCCTATGTGCAATGAACTTCAGTTAACTCACTTGATGTTTGCTGATGACCTGCTACTTTTCTGTAAAGGAAATGCTCAGTCCATTTTATTGGTCATGAAGGCTTTTACTACCTTTTCAAACACTACAGGGCTCCAAAAGGACAATGGGAAATCAGAAATGTATTTCAATGGTATGTTTGAGGAGCTTCAGCAGGATGTTCTTAATGTTACTGGATTTGCCAAGGGATCTATGCCTTTTAGATATCTTGGCATCCTAATTAAACCAGGGAGACTGTCCAAGAAAGAACGCAATCAGCTGCTGGACAAGATGGTATCAAGAATAAGGAGCCTTGGAGCAAGGAAACTATCTTCTGTTGGAAGGCTTACTTTGATAAATGTTGTCCTGAATACTCTCCATTGTTACTGGGCTTTGATATTCATACTTCTTAGTAGCATTATCAAAAGAGTTGAAGCAATCTGCAAGAACTATTTATGGTCTAACAGTGCTGAGTATCATAGGGTGCCATTGGTAGCCAGGGATAGGATCATTGTGTCTAAAAGAGAGGGAGAGTTGGGGATTAAGAATGTTAAAAATTGGAATTATGTAGCAGTGGCTAAGTTGGCTGATTGGGTTTACACACACCTGATAGCAGTGGCTATGGGTTAGATGGATAAGACAAGTTTATCGTAAGGGTCATGAATGGAGTAGCTATATCCCTAAGCAAGGTGACAACTGGTCCTGGAGGTATATTTGCATCAATTTGGCTACTGTGGTATAGAATAACTGGAACATACCCAAGCATTCTTTTGTTACCTAGCCATCCTTGAATAAAGGCATTAACACCAAGGACAAACTATACAAAATTGGATGTTGTGAGGATGAGACATGCTGCTTATGTAGGCAAGCAGTAGAGATAATTGAACATCTGCTTGATGAATGCTCATATAACAGTAGGGTCAGGCAAGATGTTAGCCAATGGTATGGTCTAATACTTGACCTATATGGTCTGATACATGAAAATCAGAATTCTATCAAATGGAAATTGGATGTTATGCTACTGAATGTCTATTATTATATCTGGATGCAGAGGAATGGAGCGAGGGTTGATGCCAACATTCTAAGACCTGAAGTGGTTGCAACGAGTATAAAAAAAGATATGATAGCTAGAGCTCTTATGAAGACTGCAGCTAGTAGTCTTCATTGGAGATGATTTGAGTGTCTATTGATGCTTGTTCTGTTCACGTAGTTGAGAATCATGATTGATTAATGTTGGGATTACAAATTAATCCTCCTGATGTAAATTGGACTTAATGATTTTTTGGCAGTATACTCACATTTTACCAAAAAAAAATGATAAAGTGCGGAACATAAATAAATCATGGTAAGAGGGCACTACTACACAAATGGGCTATTTCAACACCTTAAAAGTGTTGCCTAATGACTTAAAAGTGTTGCCTAATGACTTAAAAGTGTTGCTAAAGGCTTTTGCAACATTTTTTTGTGTGTTGCTTAAAGTTGTGTTGCAATAGCTTAATGCAACACTTTATGCAACACTTTATTTAAGGTGTTGCATCTATTTATAATATGTAACATTTTTTTCGCAACAGACGTGATTTTTTAATGCAACACTTTGACAGAAAGATGCAACACTTTTTGAGGGGCAAACGCAACACTCCGTCTTTTTTTGCAACACTTGTAATAGGCTAAAGCAACATGTTGTAGACGAAAATGCAACACTTTTAATGATTGTTTGCAACACCTTTTTTTTTACCAAATGTAACAATCCACAAAATTTGATTAAATTATATCTAAATCGAAAGAAATTTGATTTTTATTGTCGTATGTAACTAAAAATTATACATAATAGTTCAAATAAATATTGTCCTGCATAATACATGTCCGAAAATATTATTAAGCAAAATAAAAACGCTACAATTCAAATAAAATAAAGTCTCAATAAACTCTATTAATCAAGTAAATAATGTCTAGCAATGTCAGTAGGTAACTTTTCTAGAAGTTTTTGCAGAATTTGTTGAGTCATATTTGCCTTCTCATTCTCAAATTCCCTTTGCTTATTTTTCCAATTCTTCCTTTTTTCTTTAGATGCTCCTTCTCCAACTCTTATGTTTATCTTGTACCTTGATAATTTCACTCATCACATTATTTCATACATCCTCCAACAGATTTAATTTGATCGACTCAAATACTTCTCCTGGAACCACATAAGTTGACACACCATTTACAGCTCTTAATTTCTTATTAGGAACACCCTTACCATATAGTTGACAACGTCCATTGTAATTTTTTCCCATGACACCAAGAAAGCGTTAGAAGGATGGACCATTATCATCTCGACAAGTGTACCTTTTCATGTCATCCTGCAATAGAATTTTCAGATGTCACTAGTTATTTATAATAATAAATATCAAATGGTACGTATATATACACATGCTATAAATAATGTCTAGGAATGTACAATTTTCTTTCTGTATCTGCACAAGACTTCATGTATTGCTTTCCCTCGGTTTTTTTACGAGTACGCTCAAACAACTCTGCTAGAGATGGGAGTTCCTCATTAGGATGTTCATTCCTCTGTTCAATAAAATTACTACATTATAATGGCAAACTTGCAGAACAAAAGTATAGTGAAGTAGGATTAGCGAGACGATGGGAAATGAATTGGGCACACCTCACCTCAGGATTCCGGCAATAAGAACATCCTATACAGGAGCACTGAACACCAATTGCAGCTCCCCAAGCACAAGATCGAACGTTGTTTCTCAGAATTGATACATAGCCTTTAGAAAATATCAAATTAAGTGATTAGAAGCAAAAAAAAAACAGATACCAATGTTGCAAAAATGAAGTTCTAAACATTTTTTTGAAAATGCACATAAAACGATGAAGACCCTGTTAACAAGACTTATATAACCACTACTTCCGGAAGTTTTAGAAAAATCAAACTTGTGAGTAAAGTGAAGAGAAAATATAACTTTAAAACTAAGTTTAGAGGAAAATTTGCCACAAAGAACCACTTTGAAAAGCTGCTCACTATTAAAGTAATGGAAAACAAGGGAGCAAGTATCGATTTAAAACATGAATACATTTGACAAAAACCAACTAACATAGCACATAATAGACAACTGAATGATGAAGATTACATCCGAGTCTGCTTAGTTATCCACTATATGGTCATATAAAAATAGTTCAAACATTTTAGTGTTGACTTACTATCCTGAGGAGGTAGGATTCGTACTATTGCACGCAGCCTGGATAGCTGCTGGTGGGGGAGATGCTGTTGGGCGGCAATAGCCTGTGTGCATGAGAACTAAAATGCAGATATTTCTACGTCAGTTACTCATCTGAAAATGTTCATAATATCCCTAACTACTCTAAAACAACATACCAGCAACAAGATAGGAATAATCAGTATATATGTCTGTTCCCCAAAGTTGTCCGCCTCTCACCCGATTCCAAAACATATCAAAAAAACACAACATACTTAAACACGCTAAACAAAGGATGTTTTCAGGCACCTCACATTCTGAGAATACAACACTCGTGCATCACAATACTCTTATATTACGGAGAAAGAAATACCATATTAGTCAGATCCATTCAGATGGAATTTACAATTGCACCAAGGTAACAAGTGATCAGGAGGCTTTTACACCAAGGTAACAAGTGATCAGAAGTACACAGCCTTAGCTAGTAATTTACAAAGTAATATCTAAAAACCCCTTGTTCTTAAACTGATAAAACATAGCTCAACAAGAACTACTCCCTGAGAATGCAACCACTCACATTTCAAAAATGTCGGTCAGAAAACAGCAGAGACCATCAAGAGCTCAGGATAAAATAGCTTATAAAGTTATAATGAAAAACACATTTGACAAACTCTTACCTGTCGATTAGTTCTAGTGACATGCTCAACTGGAATCCGGATTTCCAATGTTGGCCCATTAAATAGATTATCACCATTTTTATTGGCATGTGATGAATCATATTCTTTCCACAATTTGGTCAACTTTTGCAAGCATTCACCCACTTTATAGATGGTAGACACCTCAGGTTTACCTGCAGCATAGGATTAAATAGATTCGTAGAGATTACTATACGTAGCGCCTTCATAAAAGTGTAAAAAAGATGCGTTGTCTGAGTATGACGACCAACATTGGAGGAAGAAGATGCGATACTCTAAACTTAAGCAAGGCGTGATCAATAGCATTCTTAACGCAGCTATGTACCATTTATGGAAACAAAGAAATATTGCCTGGCAAGAAGGAAAGCTGGCTACGCCAGAATACTGTTGTTACATGATCAAAAGGGAGATAAAAGCTCGTATTTCTAGTCAATTCACAAGGACTCTTAAGGCTAGAGATAGTAACTGGCTAGTGGAAATTTTGTCTAGTAAGAATTAGTTTTTTTGTAGCCTGAATGCTACAGTTGGTTGTAATCACATTGAAGTTTTGGTGATTTGTTAATAATATACTTACACTTTACCAAAAAAAATAGTGTAAAAAAAGAAGTATTATATTAGTAAGAGGATGAACAAGATATTGGCGTTATAAGAGGGAAAGTGAAAAGACTTTATGAGATTCAGGAAGAAAATACGCATCGGGCCTAAAACAGCACAAAAGAATAGTTCCAAAAGGGTTTAAGCGAGAAAGAAAGTTGACAACGACAGAACAGGTGTAACATATTCAAAAGCAATAGATTCATACTCACCCATATTCGTTGAAACACAGAGTAAGTATTACTCAGCCTTCGGAATAGAAGATGTCCCAACTTTGCAGCAACCTTCACCATCTAATATAATGCACAAGATAATTAGCAGTATTGCTGCTTATATCCCGGCCAAAACAACACCTATATTCACCAATGTAGCAATGCCTTTGCATAGCATTGAAGTGCAATCCTGCAATTAATAAAACACTTGAACTACCTCTTTCCCTCCTTGATTGATACAAATAACAACCGCCTTTGGTCAGGCATGAATGCAGAAGTTCACGTTGAATGTCGTGAATTTTTAAGTCGGAAAGTGAAAAATTACCGTCATCCCTAATTCATTCAAAATTACCACCATCGAATTAAACCATAAACGTATTAAACCATAAACGTGAAGAGTGAAAGAGTTTGAGTTACCTGAATCAATCTATCTAAAGTCGGATGTGAAAGTCAAAGAGAACCGCGGAGAACAGCGAACAAACGATCAACGGAGACGAATGTTCGACCAGAGGTGGAAAGGCGATCAACGGAGGTGGAAAGGTGATCAATGAAGGTGGAATTGCTAGCAGAGCGGAGGTGTGATACAGGAAGAGCAAATAGCATTAGAAAAGTATTTAGTTACTCAGAAGTTTGTTACATAACAAAGCAGTTACATAATTGAGACTGTATAAATAGAATTGGATGGCTGGAAAGAAATAATAACAAATTCATAACAACTTCTTTCTCCTCAAATTCTCTATCTCTTTTCACTCCTTCGTTTCTGTTATTCTCAGCAAACACGAAGTAGACCTCGAGTTTCTTCTTATCCATTTACGAAGAACTCCTGCATCTACACCATTGGTATCAGAGCCCTCCATCATCCTGGCGCCTAAACACCTCACTGTTAAGCAGTTGCAAGCAATTATGGAGAACCGTATGTTAAACGTCGAGCAAAGGTTGGAGAGTTAGGCAGCGACATTAACAGAGAACTCGACTTTGCTGGCGGAAATTCTTCGGATGTTAAGGGAGAAGGAGCAGGAACCTCCAATGCCTGGGGGACCTCCGCCTCCACCGCCACCACCACCACCTCCTAGAAATAATTTTTCCTTCAATCCTAAGGTGGAATTTCCGACATTTGATGGTAAGAATCCTCGTTTATGGGTTAAAAAATGCAGTAAATACTTCGATTTGTGCAAAATTGAGTTGTATCAGCGTGTTGATTTAGCTAGCACGTATATGATTGATAGAGCTGAATCCTGGTTTAACAGTTACGTTGCGGCTCGTAATGTGATTACTTGGGATGAATTCATTGTTGATTTGTGTGCACGATCTAAAGAAGAAATTGGGGGAAATGTGGTGGAGGAATTTAATAAGCTAAATCAAACTGGTAGTATCGAGGATTACTTAGATGCGTTTGAAAACCTTAGATCGCTAATGATTCAGCGTAATGCATTATTACCTGATCAATATTTTTTAGACAGCTTCATTGGAGGCCTAAAACATGGGTTGAAGCCGTTTGTGAGGGCTTTTAAGCCTGATACATTAGCACAGGCGGTGGAATACGCTAGGTTGCAGGAGGAAACTCTAGCTACCACTAGATATGTGCGAAGACCAGTGGTTAATACGCCCAGATTTTTGAGTAATCCTGTCAAACCGATGTCTAAGGGCTTGTTACCAACACCTGGTTCGAGTAGTAATAGTTTTGTGGGCTCACAAGACTCTCAAGCACGACTGACAAAATTTTTAAGTGCGGCTGAGCGAGTAGAAAAACAGAAGCGGGGTGAATGTTATTTCTGTAATGAACAATATGAACCGGGGCATAAGTGTAAATTCAAGCAGTCTCAACTGTTTGCAGTCAAAATCCCTGGGTGGGAAGATGAAATTGAGGATGTGGTGGATGATCTGGATGGTGGTGAGTTTGGTATTGTGGAATCTGAGGTGGCCATCTCAAACGAACCTCATATTTCTGTTAATGCACTGTCTGGAAGTCATGGATTTCAAGCCATGAGAGTGACTGGTTACTATGGTAAGAAAGCCCTCCATATATTGATTGATTCCGGTAGTACTCACAATTTTTTGGACCTTGAAGTGGCTAGGAAATTGGGGTGTAGGCTGGAAAAGATACCTCCACAAGCTGTGACAGTGGCGGATGGCAATCATTTGTCATGCCAGATGGTGTCCAAAGGTTTTGAATGGAGATTGCAAAACAGTCAATTTACGACTGATTTTTTAATTATTCCACTAGGAAGGTGTGACATGGTGCTTGGTGTTCAGTGGCTTAGCACACTTGGGACAATCAAATGGGATTTTCAACAATTGAGAATGGAATTTCATGTTGGGGGAAGGAAATTGGTTCTCAGGGGATTAAAACCTCAGAAGTTGCACAAATTGGAGGAGGGACCCTCTCTCAAATTGTTGTCACAAGCTGTAGACACCCGCATTTTGCCTGCTAGTGTCTATAACAGTTCCCGACAAACACCCGATGATGATCGGACGCAAACGTGACTTAGTATACTCGGATTTGGGCCCGAAATCAATAATATCTGACATGGACTTTTAGCGGAGTAATAATCTCACAAAACAGACCTCAAATTCAGGCCCAGTGGGTCGTTCCGAGCAAAATAAGACTAATTTGGGCCAAAACCGACACCAAACATAAATCCCGTCTTTTGGCGACCGGGTCGAAACCCGGTCAAAGACGAACCCGTCACAAAATCAGCCCAAGTACATCTTCTAGAAGATGGCGCCCAACCGCATTTTCAAAAAATATATCAAAACAACAATATCAATTCCTTCCTATTTTAACTCGGATCACCTGATCCACTCGGTCGAGTGGATTGACCCACTCGATCGAGTGGAGCGTCAAAAATCGGATCGGGCCCATTTTCTAGGGCACTCGACCGAGTGCACTAGGGCCACTCGATCGAGTGACCCTAGGTCGCGGGGTAAACTCTATAAATACCCCATGACCCTCACTCATTTGGAAGGACTTTTTACCAACTTTCTACACATCCATTTTTACCCTACATTTACCCTACATCTCAGCCACACTCTTCACTCTACAACCCCAAGCAATCACATACAAAGACCGAGTACTTTGTCCCTCGATAAACCGACACACACACACACACACCATAACTTACATACATCCTCGATACTCCATAGTCCCGTTACTATTTGCGAGCCCATTTCCGAGGTCCCTACTAAGCATGTATGTTGAGGGTGTCCCAAACCCCGTTTCTATCTTTGTTGTTTTCGCTTATGTTTTTGTATCATTTATTTTGTACTTATATTAATATCGTAATCCTAACACTAACTCTAGCATCCTAACATTTTATTTTTTTTGCATACTAACATTTCATTTCGTTACTAACATTATAACCATACCGTGTATATATATATATATAATTAGTATCAAAATTTCGGTTTCGGATACGTTTGACTATAATTGTCGCCTAAAGTCCGTCTAATCCTTTTACGAGCAACGACGGAGGTGGAGCCCTTTCGAGGAGCCCCGCCCCAATGTGCTCAAAGGCGTGACGTGATCGTGACAAATCGTAGTTGAACGCATTCGATCCCATTTTAATTAGTACGGAACCCATTGACACGAAAACCGACATCACATAACCCGAAAGGGTTAATTTCGATGTCGTGACGTAGAGGGAAGCATTTCGTTACTAATTCCAATTTTCTAACACAAACATTTCATAAAGTCCCGACAACGGTATTATAATCGTACATGTACACGATTATAGTACCGGAAGTTGAGTTAAATTCGAATCAAGCGATATTTGTATTTAACTCGACCGACCGTCGTTTTTCAAACCCAAAAACGAAACGAGCTAGCATTCGTACAGGGACTACTCGACCGAGTGCATAGACCACTCGATCGAGTAGTATCCATAAAACTGGGCATATTACTTTTCAAGGGCATACTCGACCGAGTCAGACCATGACTCGACCGAATGGGTCCTGTAACCCGGAAAACCGAGGGCTTAAATGCAACATTTAAGCCCCGTCTTTTTTTACGACTCTTAGTCGACACGTGTAAAGCCAATCACGTGAATCCATTTTTCCGAAACCCACGTTTAGCGTGGCAACTCCTCTTCCAAAAATCCGATAACGGTATTACAATCATATGAGACATGATTATATTACCGGCAAACCGAATTAAATTTAAATTTGTCAATATTTTAATTTAATTCGGCCAACTCTCGATTTAAAACACATAAAACACGAGTCATAGCTCGTACAGGGGCTACTCGGCCGAGTACACCTACCACTCGACCGAGTAACACCCCAAACCGTGGGCAGAAGCTTCTTTTAGGACGCACTCGACCGAGTCAGACCATGACTCGACCGAGTGAGTCCTGTAGCCCCGTGACCGAGGGCCTTGACACACCTTTCAAGCCTCATCTCTTTTATCGACATTAGTCATCACGTGTAAAGACTATCACGTGACTCTCCTATTTTCAAAACCATGCACAACACGACACGTAGAACGACTTTGACCACCTTTTGACATGATAAGTCGGGACAAGACTACGGGATATGAGATCGGGCTAGCAATACGCCACAGTCTCATATTTCCGTCCTTCGTTTAGTACACGATATAATGTGTATTTAATCGGGGTTAGTCCATCTACACATTTCGCGGTCTAGCTTGCATACGGGTCCGTCCATATCTTTGTATCGCGTTATTTTTATTACTTTTACGTAATGTTGTATTGTGAATTCCGGGTTGTATTTCCGCCCGTGTAACTTGTACGTTACTTCCTTTTCATTTAATTTCGAGCTTTGTTTATTTACTTGCTTTTACGCTTTATAAACGAACCTCGCATGCTAAATCACTTCGACCAAAAATAAGATGCATTAAATGACGTAGTTCACATACTATTAATATGCTTAGCCCGAAAACGCTGTTTGCATATCATTTAATCGTTTTACTAGCGCGCGCACACGAACACGAACGATGTCTTAGTAGAGGCCGCCATGTGCG
Source organism: Agrostemma githago (assembly GCA_958450325.1). Lineage (NCBI taxonomy): Eukaryota > Viridiplantae > Streptophyta > Magnoliopsida > Caryophyllales > Caryophyllaceae > Agrostemma > Agrostemma githago. Next base: position 39,445,171 of record OY288244.1, read on the forward strand.
GGCGGGGTTGGGTGTCCTTAGTGGGCTTCCCAACACGTACCCTCACCCCTTACTCAGAACCTTTGGTTGCCGGATGTCCGAAACCCTTGGCGCACGAGAGTCATTCTATATACGAATGCCGGTTTATACGGTATCGATATTGCAATGCAAAGGGACGAGCCCAATAAACTCTGAAATCGAAGTGGGCTTACTTTGTGTAAAGCCCATGACGACATAGAGTGGGCTCGTATGGTTCCGAATAACCACAAAATTCGGTGGCGACTCCATTTTGACTTAAATTTCGAACCCGAGAGCAATCTCACCACGAGATTCATTCGCCTACCCAAACCCGCGCGTGGCCGCGTCGGGGTGGACCTACGTCATGTCCACAATTTGGCGACTCCGCTTGGGATACCTGATGTACCACATGTCATCGGGGTTCCTAGGGTGAGACTCGAAGAGAAATCGTTCGAATATTAGTGTGTGCGCATTAGTTTAACGGTTCATGCATAACCCAAATTTTGCCCGGGCCGGTTACTTGTGACCGACGTCCCACTATACCACGGTGCATTCTTACATGGGTGCGCTAAAGACTTCGATGGCGGAACTCACCGGGGTTTTACGGCAGGTCCTAGTTCCAAATCGGCTAGGAAGTCCGTCCCGTTTCGTGAGAATGCGATCGTTGTTGGTATAGACCCTATTGTGACCGACCGAGACTTAGTGTAAAGCATACATAAGCGTCGTTATAATGCTTGCTTGACTACATGCTGCTTGGTTTCCATGTCATCTTTTCCAAAAACCGTCATTTCAAAAAATGCATCTTTCCAAAAACACCCAAATTTTGAAAAACCCGTAATGCTGTCCGTTTCGGGACCCGTCTTTTCAAAATATCCAATTTTCAAAACTCGGAATGCCGCCGAAATTTAGGATCAACTGATTTGACTCAAAATATCCTTTTTCTCTAGTCGGCATGCTGCCCATTTTAATTCGTGAATTTCCAACACCATCTCGATTTTCTGAATTTTTTTTCAAAATTCTAATCTTGGTTTTCGGAATTCCGTTTTTTTTTAAAACTCTCGGAAATTCATCCGCTCATTCAACATTCAAATTTCAAACATCCAACCATCCTAGTAAATCTTCCTTATTATAGGATCTACCGTCTAGCCGTGTGTCGGGTCTTTGCATAGTATGTCGAAGGTCTATAGCGTCGAAACTCCGCTGATCTTATATCACGAGTTTCCTCCCTTTCCCGAGTCCGCCTTATCAGTCAAGGCACGACCGACCCGCGTAGGGCATACCCCTACAAAGGAAAGTCCGTCCATACACTCGAGTCAAAAGCCTGGGGAAAATCTCACGTGGACCTTCCTTCGAACGGGATTAGGCCCACAAAGCCAAAATCCTAAGGAAGTTATACCACCCATCGAGTCATCCGTCTAGATGTCTTTCTCGAGTCTCTAGTCTCCTTTCCTAGTGTTGCTCGGGATGTACTTTTCCTTTCCTTTTCCGAGATCTGGGTTCAGTTTCTGATTACGCGGTGTTCTTACAGACAGGCCGCCGACAACCAGACACGCTCGAAGGATGGCTACTTTGAACAGTCTACAAACCGCTTTGGACGCCATGGTCGCAAAGCAAACCGACATCGAGGCCCAACTGACCGAAATGAGGGCTGGCCAAGTGGCCATTGTTGCTCGCCTAGCTACGGTGGAGCAAGGGACCCCTAATGTCGAGACTACTGGGCCCATAACTGAACTGGTCAGCGCAGTCCGCCGGCTAGAAGAACAAGTCCATTTGACTGGGAGTAACAATATCCACCGGGAGAATAGCCGAGAGTACTCCACGGTGAGTGACAAGCTGCCCGCAAACCTGAACCTCACAGGTTTTCCCATGTTCGAGGGAACTGAGGACCCGTTACTACATGTGCGGGCCTTCAAGGAATTCATGGCCATCAAGGGAGTGGACTCATCCATGTTCAAGAACCTCTTCGCTGCATCCCTTGAGAAGCACCCACGGGCCTGGTACTATAGGCTAGACCCGAAAAAATACCCTACATGGGATGATGTGGCTACCGAGTTCGCTCGGAACTACGCTGACAACACCGAGATCCAAACCACAATGCGATCTCTGGAGGTCATGGCCCAAGAGCCAAAAGAAGGTTTCACTAAATACCTTCAACGCTGGAGGGCCGAGAGTGTGAAATTGGTCGATAAGCCCAACGAGAAGACTCTGGTGGAGGCTTTTGTCAAGAACCTCCTCCCTTCCTACCGGGTTCACCTCCGGTACGCAGTCATACCCAATTTCACCACCCTTACTGAAATGGGTATGAGGATCGAAGATGACCTGAGACTAGAAAGCCTCACCAAGGCTACTAGCAAAGGATACCAAGGGGCCTCTTCCTCCACCACAAAGCCCCAGGCTGCAACCCGCAGCATTTTTGACGCGGTCAATCTACTAGATGCCCCGTCCAAGAAGAACACCCCACCTCGGGTCTTCACTGATATAGGTACTACCTATACTTATGCCTTACAAAGGCTGTCCTCCAAAGGCCTAATCCAACCGATAGGCCCAACTCCTGAAGTTCCGGTCGAGCGACGCTCCAAGAACTACAATGCTCAGGCCTATTGCCAATACCACCGGGGCAATGGGCACGATACCGAGAAGTGTTGGAAGCTGAAACACTTGATCCAGGACCTGATTGAAAGCGGAAAAATCCCGCTACCCGGAGACAAGCCCAGCAACAAGGAGAACCCTTTCAGCTCCCATGCCATCTTTGCCGGGGAGGTGATCGACTGCTCTCACCTTATCTCCCCCTACATCCCGCAAGTGAACGGGATTTGGTTTGACGACGAGGATGATATCTACCTCGCCAAAGGGGAAGCCGTTCCCATCACCCCTGAACAGATTCGAGAGGTCAAAACTCGAGTCCTAGCCAGCAACAACCTTGGTCGTCCCTACTTAGCCACAAGCACTAGGGACACCCCTATCCCGACAACCATCACCGATCCACTCGGGATGGAAGTCGCCCCTGAAGAGCCGACCGCCGAAACGGCCGTCGTGAAGCAATTGAAGAGAACCCGAGTTGACCTCACTATATGGCAACTCCTTGTTAGCTCTCAAGAACATCGAGAAGCACTTACAAAGGCTCTCGATCAAGTCAAGATCGACTCTTTGGCTACCCCCGCTGAAATGGTAGCCACGGTCCTACCCCACCTAAAGGGTAAGGCCAAAGTAGGAGGCCCAATGATCACATTTTCCGAAGCCGATCTGCCGCCATTCGGGACCTCCCACAACCTGGCCCTTTACATCACGGTGATTTGCCGGGGGAAGTACCTCCCGATGACCCTAGTTGATGACGGGTCAGCCGTGAATGTCCTTCCTCTAAGGACCGCCAAAGCCCTCGGCATTACCGAGGCTGACTATATCCCGACCGCTCAAACCATCCAAGCCTTTGATGGGAGCCCGAAGTCGGTAGCTGGGGCCATAAAACTGACCATCATCACGGGCCCAGTAGAAAAGGAGCTTGAATTCCAGGTAATTGATGTCACCTCCTCATTCAACCTGCTCCTAGGAAGGCCGTGGATTCACGCGGTGAAAGCTGTGTCCTCCACCCTCCACCGCAAGATCAAGATGCCTCTACTCGACGGTATTATTACTCTAGAGGCGACCCCAATGACCGTGGCTAGCTGTAACGCCACGGGTCGCACGGACCTCTGGGGGTTCGACTTTGTGGAAATGATCGAGGAAGAGTACCTTTTTAGGCCTTACTTCACCACGAGCATTGACACGATGCTCCAAAACCTAGGGTACCTTCCGGGGGCTACCTCTCGACCCGACCTTCCAGCTGGGAAGATCATCGAGGTCCTTAAGGACGAAGACTCTCACTTCGGCCTTGGCTATGCTCTCACTCCGGACAACGTTGTTCGAGCAGGAATTGAAAAGGCCTGCAACATCATGAAGGGTACCTACTTGAGCCCTTATAGCCCACGGTTGTCTGACTACTTTGTCACACCCGTATTCGGGGCCGTCCAGGTTGGACTATACCAACCCAACGCTACGCACCTCGGGACCCACTTGGCCCGGGATTGCAACTACATCCCAGATGAGGTGTTCACCCTCACCCAGTCCGACGGAGCGGACGATGCCGAGCCCGCGCTGGGGCTACTCTTCGGGGAAGACACCGTAGCCCCGACTCCAAAGGAAGACCTGGTCAACCTGATTCTCCGCAGCAACAGGTTTGACCCGACCAAGCTGATCTCGGATGTTGGCTCCGAGACGGGAAAAAGGGCCTGGAGGAAGACTGTCAAGTGGACTGACAGTCAAGGAAGGATCTACAAGCTGGTCGCCGGAGGGGAGACATGCCTGAGTCTGAGTCCGAGTCTGAGTCGGAGTCTGAGTCAGAGTCTGAGGTCGAGTCTAGAGAAGTCGGTGCTAGAGTCACTCCTGTAAACCCCCTCCCTTCTATCATTCCTGCTGCTAGCACTTCGGGGTCTGTCCCGAGTGCTTTACCAATCCGGCCACTGACCAACGATCAGATGGCTGCTCTCTTTGAGCTGTTTTCTAAATTTTCAATCAATAATAACAACCGTTCTGCTTACGACTTGTCTCTTTTAAATCCTGCTTTCAAAAATGATTTATGCTATGACATTGAGAAATCCGACGAACAGGTGCCTTTACCTCCACATCTGATCGAGCAACTAGAGCAAAGGGAATCCCGGAATCCGGTAATCGAAGAGACCGAGTCCATAAACGTGGGAACAGCCTTAGAGCCTCAGATACTTAAGATAGGGTTATCCTTAAATCCCGAGGAGAAACAACAGTTTATAAACCTCCTCCAAGAGTTCAAAGATGTCTTCGCGTGGTCCTACAAGGACATGCCGGGGATAGACCGGGAAATAGCCGAGCACCACATACCTATCAAAGACGGGTGCAAACCGGTCAAACAAAAGCTTCGTCGAATGAGGCCCGAGTGGTCTCTCAAAGTAAAAGAAGAAGTCGACAAACAATTCAAAGCCGGCTTCATACAAGTCTCCGAGTATCCGGACTGGGTCGCAAACATCGTGCCGGTTCCTAAAAAGGACGGTAAGGTGCGGGTATGTGTAGATTTTCGGGATCTTAACAAAGCAAGCCCGAAGGATGATTTTCCGTTACCACACATCGATATATTGGTGGATAACACGGCCGATCATGCCCTTCTATCATTCATGGACGGGTATGCCGGATACAATCAAATCAAGATGGCGGAAGAAGACATGAGTAAGACTACCTTCACTACACCTTGGGGTACTTACTGCTACACCGTCATGCCATTTGGTCTCATTAATGCCGGGGCCACATACCAAAGGACCGCTACCACCTTATTACATGACATGATGCATAAAGAGGTAGAGGTCTATGTAGACGACATGATCGTCAAATCCAAAGAACGGGACGGTCACATCACCGCCCTAAGAAAATTCTTCACCCGATTGCGCAAGTACAACATGAGGCTAAACCCTCAAAAATGCAGTTTTGGGGTAACGTCAGGCAAATTACTGGGTCATATCGTTAGCCAACGAGGTATCGAAGTCGACCCAGCTAAAATCAAAGCCATTACCGAGATGCGAGCTCCTAAAACCGAAAAAGAAATAAGGGGATTTCTCGGGAAAGTCCAGTACATTAGTCGATTCATTTCCAAGCTAACCATGGTGTGTGAACCAATTTTCAAGAAACTGAAAATAGGGGAGCGGGTACTATGGGATGACAAATGCCAAGCTGCTTTCGACAAAATCAAGAAGATTCTGTCTGCCCCGCCAGTTTTAATGCCACCTCAACCCGGTTTGCCTTTGTCGTTATACCTAACAACGACCGAGACAGCCATGGGGGCTATGCTGGCTCAGACAGTAGACTCCGAAGAGCGAGCCATCCATTACATCAGTAAGAAGTTTTTAGAGTATGAGTGCAAATATACCATGCTCGAAAAGACGTGCTTGGCTCTAGTCTGGGCCACTAAGAAGCTCCGACATTATATGCTCAGCTATGAGGTCCATGTGCTATCCAGGATGGACCCGATCAAGTACCTCTTCGAAAAACCTATCCTTAACGGCCGGATTTCAAGATGGACTCTAATGTTGGCAGAGTTCGACCTAAAATTTGTACCTTTAAAAGCTATTAAGGGGCGAATAGTAGCAGAATTCCTCGCCGACAGCCCAGTAACCGAGGAAGGGCACACCGATACCTGGTCCTTCCCAGACGAAGATATTTTCCATACCGATGCCGAAACATGGGATTTATATTTCGACGGAGCATCTAATTTTCGAGGGTTCGGAGTCGGGATCCTCCTAATTTCACCAAGAGGGGAGCATACTCCCGTCTCCATCAAGCTGGACTTTGACGTCACTAATAATGCAGCAGAATACGAAGCATGCATTTATGGGCTACAAGCCGCCGCCAACCTAGGGATCACAAATCTCCGGGTACATGGCGATTCATCCTTGGTCATTAACCAAGCGCTTCAAAAATGGAAGACTCGGAATGCTAATCTCGTGGCCTACCAGGCACGAGTAAGGGATCTCGAGAAACAATTTCAAAGGGTAGAGTACATATACCTGCCTCGGGAAGAAAATCAGTTTGCAGATGCACTCTCAAAATTAGCGTCTTTACTGAACATTCCCGACCATGTGACCAGTATGCCAATTTGCGTCGAAAGACGGTCCGAACCGGCATACGTCCATGACATCGAAGACATCGAGATAACCGATCCCGAACCATGGTACCAAGCCGTGTTAACATACCTGACCAACGGAGAGTATCCCCCCGGGACGGAAAGCCGAGCCAAGAAAGCCTTACGGAGGCTAGCCACTCAGTTCATCCGTACTGATGACGGGCAACTGTACAAAAAGACGGCACAAGGGGCTCTTCTCCTTTGTGTTGACAAATATAAGGCCGAGAAGGTAATGGCCGAAGTACATGATGGCGAAAACGGCCCACACATGAATGCTCACATGTTGGTCCGAAAAATCATGAGGCTCGGGTATTACTGGAACACCATGGAGGCCGACTGCCAGTTATATGTCAAACATTGTCATAACTGTCAAATCTTTGGCAATGTGCAACATATGCCGCCATCCCTGCTCTATACCATGACGTCACCTTGGCCATTCTCGACATGGGGTATCGACATAATCGGGAAAGTAAATCCCTCTGGTACTGGTGGACATTGTTTCATTTTGGTGGCTATCGACTATTTCACCAAATGGGTCGAGGCTGAATCATATCGCATCCTCAATGCTAAGCATGTTGCCAAATTTATCCAGAACAAGATAATATGCCGGTATGGAATCCCGCATGAATTTATCAGTGATCATGGAACCCATTTCCAAGCTGAGACCGCGGCCCTGCTGGCCAAATATAAAATTCAAAGGCACACATCCTCGCCCTACCGTCCCCAAACCAATGGAGCGGTAGAGGCAGCCAATAAAACGATTGTCACCATACTCAAAAAGATGGCTGATAATTATCGGGACTGGCCCGACAAAATACCTTTTGCCCTATGGGGGTACCGGACGTCAATTCGCACTGCAACCGGAGCGACACCATACTACCTAACCTATGGGATAGAGGCCGTCCAACCCGTGGAGCTAGAGGTACCGTCCCTCAGAATTCTGCTAGAAAGTCAAGTACCCGAAGCTGACTGGGTTCGAGCACGATACGATTCGTTAGTTCTACTAGACGAACGACGGTCCCGCGCTCTCAACAATATCCAGATATACCAGAAACGAATCCAACGGGCCTTCAACAAGCGAGTAAGGCCCAGGAACATTAAAGAAGGGGATCTAGTCCTTAAGTCTGTTCGAGCCTTGCTACCAGTGGACCCAAGGGGAAAATTCAAACCCAACTGGGCTGGGCCATATCTGGTGAAGAAAATCCTATCAAGGGGAGCAGTAATGCTGACGGACCTGGACGGGAATGAGTTTGTCAACCCAACCAACCTGGACCAGCTGAAGCGCTACTACCCTTAGCCATTTCTCAATGTCATTAGCAATTTTTATCAAAAACATTCATTTTACAAAAGCAAGTCAATGAGCTAGAATTATTTATTCTACTGTCGCAAAACATCTTGAACCAATAGTCTTGGTGTAATTCGAGATTGCAATTACCTAAGCCTGAACTACGTTTGGTTTGATTCTGCTAACTGCGGATACGTAGGCAGTCCCTCAAAAGGGCACAACCAATGCAATCGAGAAAAGACAGGAACGGTTTTAATAAAAAAAACTTCCTTTTATTAATTATCACAAAAAAAAAAATCCCAAAAAAGCTTGGGAAAATTACAAGTGCAGGAATTCAAAAAAAAACTACAAAAAAAAAACACACGACAAAAAATAATAATAATATTTAAATAATAAAACTAAGGACTCAGTATTTAGGGCATCTTGCCCTTCCCTTTGTCCTTGGCCTCCTTGGCCGTCCACTGGCGACGACGCGGAGGAGAGCGTTCCCGAATCACCACAGGAACCTCTTTAGCCCGGACTCGCTTCTTGGAACTCGAGTCCTCATCCACCTCGATTGGTCCAAGTCGGGCCCTTACAGGCTCAGGGAGCCGGTCACGCGGACCTAGTCGGTCCCGGACCGCCAACCTTGGCCCAAGTCGCCGCTCCAAGTCAGTCTGGGGGCTTTGCCGCCCCCGCGTGCCACTAGCACCGGCATCTTTAGCTCGAGTCTTAGTATGTGACTTAAGACCCGACTCTAATCGAACTAAGGTAGCAGGGGTCTCTCCCTCATCGTAGAATCCCCTGTTGTCCTTTGCCGTCTCCCGACGGACCAGTTCGAAGGCCTCATCGACCTTCAGAGCTTTGCGAGCCTCCTCAGACTCCTCGGAAGTCCATTTCTCATAAGCTCGAGAAACCCAAGCGGAGTGGCAAGGGTTGGGAATGGTCCACGTAGGACGGGTAAACCACCTCTGCAACCAGGTGTCGCACATAGCATCCGTCAGTTGGAGCGAGACGCTAATAATAGCTTCAGTCTCAAGAATGCGCTGAGACGAACCGAACTGCCTCAGAATGCGGTCCGGGTAGATGTGAACTGTCCAGTCAAGGGACAGGATCACGAGATAACGAGCTTGGTCCCTCTTGGCCAACCCCGTCAACTTGAAAAGGAACCACCAAGCAACCGTCCACCTAATCAAGGGGCCACCGTGGAACACCAATTCCTCGTCCCAGTAAGCTCGATTTATATGGTGATTCGAGCTTATCCTGCGCCCCCTAGAACTGAGTTGGCTGCTACGGTAGTTTGAAACGCTTGGAGGAGGCTCTATGATCGACAAGCGCTCCGACAGCCAAACCTGCAAACGTGTACACGGAATTCATGAGCAACGGAATGGTTCGCTACAGCCCACTCGATCGAGTACACCCTCTGACTCGATCGAGTGAGGCTCTCTAAGACAACCAGGAGCTCGTCAGGTATGACACTCGATCGAGTACACCACCTGACTCGATCGAGTAAGACTCGCTAAGACAAACAGAAGACTACCAGGTATGACACTCGATCGAGTACACCCTCTGACTCGATCGAGTAAGCCCTTCACAGGCCGGCAGAAGCACTTTACAGACACCACTCGATCGAGTGGTAGGTCCACTCGATCGAGTGACTTACGGACTTCAAGAAACCGCGAAACAAAATCGCGCGAAGCAAAATTGAAAAATCGAAAGACGTTTACCTGCAGAATAAGGGTGCTCCCCGTCAGTTGTCGGGTTGGGTCCAGTCGCCTAGCATCCAGACCCATGATGAGTTCTCCCGTGGCTAGCCAAGCAGGGCTGTGACCAGTCTCCATCTGGTCGACCACTCCAATCAGCCTAATCTGACCCACGCATGAGTCAGCATCCATCAACCCCTCGAACACGTAGCGGTGCAGCATGCAAAACGCGAAAGCCCTACGCCGGTGAGAAGGCGTAGCCCTTACATCCTGGCTATTCATGAACTTGTCAGCCAAGTCGAAAAGGGAGACAGTATCTCCCCGCACCATTCGATCTGTCTCAGCATGAGACAGACCCAAGAAATCCCTCAGTCTCCTCCTCGGGTCCGGGAAGAACGAAGGAATGGCAGGGCGAGCAACAGGGCTCCAACCTCCAATGGCTGCGATCTCCTCGGGAAGAGGGCATATCTCTCCCCGCGGGAACGCGAAGACGTGGTGGGTAGTGTCCCAAAGCGCCAAACAAGCGTCCAGAAAATGCACATCAGGCACCAGACGCCTAAGAGAAAATAGGCTGGTAATCCCCATTTGGGTCAGCTGAATCCTGTCTTCATCCCGAAAGTGTTGGGACCAGGCAAAAAGCATTGAAGTGAGATGCTCGATACCCATGGCAGGAACTTGATTTCTTGAAAGACTGAGAGACTCTTTTTAGAGAAGAGAAGGGTTTTTGGTTTGAGGTGCAGAAAGCTGAAGCAGGAAACCTGTATTTATAATATAGAAGCCTGGCAATAACCTGACTAACCCTGCCTCCTCAAAAAAAACTGGGCCTCAACATATGCAGGCCTGACTTCAACCCAGAATAGGAATCTAGTTATCCTGAGCTTTCCTAAATTCTTTCTAAAAATTCCTTCTTCGAAAATTTCAACTTTTTTCAAAATCTAGTGCATTTTTTTTTTCCCAGCACAAGTCGGTGTTTTGCCTATGTGTTACATGCAATTTATCATGTGTCAGCATACAGGTACACCCCAAGACTTCAGAAGCAAGTCCCCGCGAAACTACTTAAATTCCCCAACGGAGTCAACTTTTCCCCGGTATGCTACATCCAAGGCATAATGTGTCGGCATACGGGTACACCTACGCCCCGAAAGGCGAGTTTTACTCCCCACGGAGCATCATCATCAGGTCAGGTACGACTCAAGGCTTCAAAAGCGAGCCCGTACAGCTCACATATTTCCCCAGCGGAACGCCCGAGGCGGCATTTTCCCCGAAATGGTACGGGATGGGGCCTACATATAAGCACGCCTGGGACTTGTGCAACAAGTCTGACTCCCCACGAAGCTATCATCTTCAGGACAGGTATGACCCTCTGCTTATGGCTGGCGAGCCCTTCACGCAAGTCTACTGGACTATAAACGACCCGACCGGAAGGCTGCCAGGTCGTAATCTGCGATTGGCCTGGTAGCTACTCTGACTTTCGCCTTGTCCAAGCCTCAGTCAGAGTGGGGGCTCTGTAGAAACCCGCATTTTGCCTGCTAGTGTCTATAGCAGTTCCCGACAAACACCCGATGATGATCGGACGCAAACGTGACTTAGTATACTCGGATTTGGGCCCGAAATCAATAATATCTGACATGGACTTTTAGCGGAGTAATAATCTCACAAAACAGACCTCAAATTCAGGCCCAGTGGGTCGTTCCGAGCAAAATAAGACTAATTTGGGCCAAAACCGACACCAAACATAAATCCCGTCTTTTGGCGACCGGGTCGAAACCCGGTCAAAGACGAACCCGTCACAAAATCAGCCCAAGTACATCTTCTAGAAGATGGCGCCCAACCGCATTTTCAAAAAAGATATCAAAACAACAATATCAATTCCTTCCTATTTTAACTCGGATCACCTGATCCACTCGGTCGAGTGGATTGACCCACTCGATCGAGTGGAGCGTCAAAAATCGGATCGGGCCCATTTTCTAGGGCACTCGACCGAGTGCACTAGGGCCACTCGATCGAGTGACCCTAGGTCGCGGGGTAAACTCTATAAATACCCCATGAGCCTCACTCATTTGGAAGGACTTTTTACCAACTTTTACCAACTTTCTACACATCCATTTTTACCCTACATTTACCCTACATCTCAGCCACACTCTTCACTCTACAACCCTAAGCAATCACATACAAAGACCGAGTACTTTGTCCCTCGATAAACCGACACACACACACACACACACACCATAACTTACATACATCCTCGATACTCCATAGTCCCGTTACTATTTGCGAGCCCATTTCCGAGGTCCCTACTAAGCATGTATGTTGAGGGTGTCCCAAATCCCGTTTCTATCTTTGTTGTTTTCGCTTATGTTTTTGTATCATTTATTTTTTACTTATATTAATATCGTAATCCTAACACTAACTCTAGCATCCTAACATTTTACTTTTTTTGCATACTAACATTTCATTTCGTTACTAACATTATAACCATACCGTGTATATATATATAATTAGTATCAAAATTTCGGTTTCGGATACGTTTGACTATAATTGTCGCCTAAAGTCCGTCTAATCCTTTTACGAGCAACGACGGAGGTGGAGCCCTTTTGAGGAGCCCCGCCCCAATGTGCTCAAAGGCGTGACGTGATCGTGACAAATCGTAGTTGAACGCATTCGATCCCATTTTAATTAGTACGGAACCCATTGACACGAAAACCGACATCACATAACCCGAAAGGGTTAATTTCGATGTCGTGACGTAGAGGGAAGCATTTCGTTACTAATTCCAATTTTCTAACACAAACATTTCATAAAGTCCCGAGAACGGTATTATAATCGTACATGTACACGATTATAGTACCGGAAGTTGAGTTAAATTCGAATCAAGCGATATTTGTATTTAACTCGACCGACCGTCATTTTTCAAACCCAAAAACGAAACGAGCTAGCATTCGTACAGGGACTACTCGACCGAGTGCATAGACCACTCGATCGAGTAGTATCCATAAAACTGGGCAGATTACTTTTCAAGGGCATACTCGACCGAGTCAGACCATGACTCGACCGAATGGGTCCTGTAACCCGGAAAACCGAGGGCTTAAATGCAACATTTAAGCCCCGTCTTTTTTTACGACTCTTAGTCGACACGTGTAAAGCCAATCACGTGAATCCATTTTTCCAAAACCCACGTTTAGCGTGGCAACTCCTCTTCCAAAAATCCGATAACGGTATTACAATCATATGAGACATGATTATATTACCGGCAAACCGAATTAAATTTAAATTTGTCAATATTTTAATTTAATTCGGCCAACTCTCGATTTAAAACACATAAAACACGAGTCATAGCTCGTACAGGGGCTACTCGGCCGAGTACACCTACCACTCGACCGAGTAACACCCAAACCGTGGGCAGAAGCTTCTTTTAGGACGCACTCGACTGAGTCAGACCATAACTCGACCGAGTGAGTCCTGTAGCCCCGTGACCGAGGGCCTTGACACACCTTTCAAGCCTCATCTCTTTTATCGACATTAGTCATCACGTGTAAAGACTATCACGTGACTCTCCTATTTTCAAAACCATGCACAACACGACACGTAGAACGACTTTGACCACCTTTTGACATGATAAGTCGGGACAAGACTACGGGATATGAGATCGGGCTAGCAATACGCCACAGTCTCATATTTCCGTCCTTCGTTTAGTACACGATATAATGTGTATTTAATCGGGGTTAGTCCATCTACACATTTCGCGGTCTAGCTTGCATACGGGTCCGTCCATATCTTTGTATCGCGTTATTTTTATTACTTTTACGTAATGTTGTATTGTGAATTCCGGGTTGTATTTCCGCCCGTGTAACTTGTACGTTACTTCCTTTTCATTTAATTTCGAGCTTTGTTTATTTACTTGCTTTTACGCTTTATAAACGAACCTCGCATGCTAAATCACTTCGACCAAAAATAAGATGCATTAAATGACGTAGTTCACATACTATTAATATGCTTAGCCTGAAAACGCTGTTTGCATATCATTTAATCGTTTTACTAGCGCGCGCACACGAACACGAACGATGTCTTAGTAGAGGCCGCCATGTGCGGGCGGGGTTGGGTGTCCTTAGTGGGCTTCCCAACACGTACCCTCACCCCTTACTCAGAACCTTTGGTTTCCGGATATCCGAAACCCTTGGCGCACGAGAGTCATTCTATATACGAATGCCGGTTTATACGGTATCGATATTGCAATGCAAAGGGACGAGCCCAATAAACTCTGAAATCGAAGTGGGCTTACTTTGTGTAAAGCCCATGACGACATAGAGTGGGCTCGTATGGTTCCGAATAACCACAAAATTCGGTGGCGACTCCATTTTGACTTAAATTTCGAACCCGAGAGCAATCTCACCACGAGATTCATTCGCCTACCCAAACCCGCGCGTGGCCGCGTCGGGGTGGACCTACGTCATGTCCACACAAGCGTCTCATCTTTTTTGTTTGCAATTGTCTGCATTTTCCTTCGATGGTGGCGCGGCTAATTGCCATAAACTGGGGCTGGAAGATTTAGCAAGTCACGCGACTGATGTGCAGCCTTTGTTAACAGAATTTCAGTCCTTGTTTGAGGAGCCTAGGGAACTTCCTCCGGCAAGGGGGGTCTTTGATCATAGAATACCTTTGATTGAAGGGACACAAGCCATTAACATCAGACCTTACCGGTACCCTCTCAAACGAAGAGATATTATTGAGCAATTGGTGCAAGAGATGTTAGAAAGGGGGATTATTCAACCAAGTTCTAGCCCGTTCTCGTCTCCTGTCGTTTTGGTGGGAAAAAAAGATGGTACGTGGAGGCTTTGTGTCGATTATAGGGCTCTAAATAAGAGTAACATCAAGGATAAGTTCCCTATTCCGGTGATGGATGAGCTTATTGATGAGTTAGCTGGCGCTAATGTGTTTTCTAAGTTGGATCTTCGAGCAGGCTATCATCAACTTAGAGTGTGTGATAAAGACGTATTCAAAACTGCTTTTAAAACACATAGTGGTCATTACGAGTTCTTTGTAATGCCTTTTGGGCTCACTAATGCTCCCGCTTCATTCCAAAATTGGATGAATGAGATCTTTCGTCCTTTGTTGAGAAAATGCGTGTTAGTATTTTTTTACGACATCTTGGTTTATAGTCCTTCTATGGATGCACATGTGAGGCACTTGAGGGAAGTCTTTGGGTTGATGAAGCTACACTCCCTTTTTGCAAAACCAAGCAAGTGTGCATTTGCTATCGATAAGGTAGAGTACTTGGGACACTTTATTTCGGGAAAAAGGTTGGAAACTGATCCCCAGAAAGTCAGTGCAGTTGCTAAGTGGCCTTTACCTAAGAATGTTAGGGATTTGCGCAGTTTTTTGGGATTAGCGGGCTATTACAAGAAGTTTGTGCGTAATTATGCTGTAATTAGTCATCCCCTAACCCAATTGCTCAAAAAAGGTGGGTTTAAGTGGTCTGATCAAGCTACTAAAGCTTTTGAATCGCTGAAATCTGCACTTTGTTCTGCTCTGGTGTTAGCAGTTCCCGACTTTTCTAAGTAGTTTGTGGTGGAGACAGATGCGTCTAATGAAGGTATTGGTGCTGTCTTGATGCAGGAGGGGCACCCATTAGCCTTTATCAGCAAGTCTTTGGGTCCAAAATGGAAAAAATTATCGGTTTTATGAAAAAGAACTTCTTGCAATTGTGTTTGCTGTTCAGAAATGGGAACAGTATTTGAGTGGACAGGCGTTTGTGGTAAAGACTGATCAAAAGAGTCTTAAATGGCTGTTGCAGCAAAAGATCTCGACTCCATTCCAACAGTTCTGGCTCTCTAAGCTAATGGGCTTTGATTATGAAATCCAATACAGGTCGGGTAAAAAGAATACTGCTGCAGATGCTCTATCCAGGGTGGAGGGTAGTGAACTGCTGTGTGTATCCTTATCTAAAATTCAATCAGATTTGGGGAATGCGATTAAGAGCAGCTACCAGTTAGATCAATTTCTAGTGAAGTTGCTGGAACAACTGGACCAACAAAATCCCATGGGTCATTATGCTTTGCACCAAGGGCTAATCAGGAAGAAGGGCAAGATATTGGTGGGTCCTGATTCCGAGTTATGCAATCATATCCTGCAGTGGATGCATGGTTCACCGGAGGGGGGGCATTCCGGTAGGGATGCCACGACGAGAAGGGTAAAGGCATTGTTCATTTGGAAAGGTCTAACCAAGCAAATCAGTCATTTCGTCAGGCATTGTGTGGTTTGTCAAGCAAATAAATATGATAATTCTTCTTACCCTGGCAAGTTACAACCTTTGGAGATTCCGAGTTAAGTATGGATGGATATTTCTATGGATTTCATTACGGGATTGCCAAAATCTCAAGGCAAGGAAGTCATCTTAGTAGTGGTGGACATATTGAGTAAGTATGCTCACTTTATTGGCCTTTCTCATCCATATACTGCAGTAGAGGTGGCTCAAGCTTACTTGGACCATGTGTTCAAACTACACGGATGGCCAAGAAGTATTGTGAGCGACAGGGACGCAATTTTTTTGAGCCAGTTTTGGCAGGCACTCTTTACCATTCAGGGGACTGAATTGAGGCTATCATCTGCCTATCATCCTCAATCGGATGGTCAAACGGAGGTGGTGAATAGGTGCATCAAGGCGTATTTGCGGTGTATGAGCAGTGTTAAACCAAAAGAATGGTCGATTTGGCTTCCTTTGGCTGAATGGTGGTATAATACATCGTTCCATTCCTCCATTCAGCTGACCCCTTATGAAATCGTCGATAATCAGCCCCCTCCTGTACATTTGCCATACTTGCCCGGAGAGACTGCTATTGATGGGGTGGACAGAACTATGCAGCGCAGGGAAGCGATGATAAAAGTGCTCAGACAGCAGCTCCTAAAAGCTCAGCAGAGGATGAAGATGCAGGCGGATAGACACAGGTCAGAGCGTTCTTTTGAGGTTAACTGGGTATGGTTGAAACTGCAGCCTTACCGTCAAGAGAGTGTGCAGATAAGGTCCAACCAAAAGTTGTCTCCAAAAATTTTTGGGCCATTCCAAGTGGTGGATATTGTAGGGAAGGTTCCTTATAAAATTGCGCTGCCTCAATCGGCTAAGATTCATGATGTTTTCCACGTGTCCCAGCTAAAGGAGTTTAGGGGAACTCTTCCCAGCGAGGTCCATATCCCTTCTTGGATGCGCGGGCAGGCGAGTGTATCTGCACTACAGCCACAAGCTGTTATTGATCGAAGGACGGTGAAGAGGCAAAATCATGCTGCTGTACAATTCTTAATTCAGTGGGAGGGTTTTGCTGAATCAGAAGCTACTTGGTTGTTTGCAGATGTGGTTGAACAAAAATACCCAGAGTTTTATGCTGCGGTAATGGAGACTTGAGGGCAAGTCAATTCTTAAGGAGGGAGGAATGATACAGGAAGAGCAAATAGCATTAGAAAAGTCGTTAGTTACTCAGAAGTTTGTTACATAACAAAGCAGTTACATAATTGAAACTGTATAAATACAATTGGATGGCTGGAAAGAAATAATAACAAATTCATAACAACTTCTTTCTCCTCAAATTCTCTATCTCTTTTCTCTCCTTCTTTTCTGTTATTCTCAGCAAACACGAAGTAGACATCGAGTTTCTTCTTATCCATTTACGAAGAACTCCTGCATCTACACCAAGGTGGGTGGTGGAGGTTGCGTTTGTGATTGGGGTTTGAATCGTCCAGTATTGACGGGTTGAGGAAGACGATAAGTGATTAGTGAAGATTTCCAAAATCATATAGAACTGGTAGTGAATTGGTGATACATTGAAGGGCTGCGATATCAGGGTTAATTGGCGAGCCTTGCTTGTAGTTAAACTAACAGAACTCTTCCCTCACTAACCCGTGCTAAGTACCATGAAGGACACCAATTCTTGAGATATTTTTGAATAACATTATGAATGCAAACGTTCTATTAGAGTCGTTTGTTAAGTCTATAATTGTAGTAGATATATCAGATTAGTATACCTTTCGGGTTGCTTGAGTCAGGTCACCTCAAGTCAGTTTGAGTTTTGTTCATACTTAGGTAGGTCAATATCGGGTCTTCAGTTAGTCTTATCAAATCAGGTCAACGTTGTGAAGTCTAAAGTTGAGTCATGACTCTCATGAGTGCATGTCACACAGCTACTATACACTACTACAAAAATGGGCTATTGCAACACCTTAAAAGTGTTGCCTAATGACTTAAAAGTGTTGCTAAAGGCTTTTGAAACATTTTTGGTGTGTTGCTTAAAGTTGTGTTGCAATAGCTTAATGCAACACTTTCTTATCAAATGCAACACTTTATTTAAGGTGTTGCATCTATTTATAATATGTAACACTTATTTTGCAACACACGTGATTGTCTAATGCAACACTTTGACAGAAAGATGCAACACTTTTTGAGGGGCAAAAGCAACACTCCGTCTTTTTTTGCAACACTTGTAATGGGCTAAGGCAACATGTTCTAGAAGAAAATGCAACACTTTTAATGATTGTTTGCAACACCTTTTTTTTACCTAATGTAACAATCCACAAAATTTGATTAAATTATATCTAAATCAAAAGAAATTTGATTTTTATTGTCGTATGTAACTAAACATTATACATAATAGTTCAAATAAATATTGTCTGGCATAATACATGTCCGAAAATATTATTAAGCAAAATAAAAATACTACAATTCAAATAAATAATGTCTCAATAAACTCTATTCATCAAGTAAATAATGTCTAGCAATGTCAGTAGGTAACTTTTCTAGAAGTTTTTGCAGAATTTGTTGAGTCATATTTGCCTTCTCATTCTCAAATTCCCTTTGCTTATTTTCCAATTCTTCCTTTTTTCTTAAGATGCTCCTCCTCCAACTCCTTATGTTTATCTTGTACCTTGATAATGTCACTCATCACATTTTTTCATACATCCTCCAACAAATTTAATTTGATCGACTCTAATACTTCTCCTGGAACCACATAAGATGACACACCATTAACAACTCTTAACTTCTTATTATGGACACCCTTACCATATAGTTGACAACGTCCATTGTAATTTTTTCCCATGACACCAAGAAAAGCGTTAAAAGGACCATTATCATCTCGACAAGTGTACCTTTTCATGTCATTCTGCAATAGAATATTCAGATGTTACTAGTTATTTATAATAATAAATATCAAATGTTACGTATATATACACATGCTCTAAATAATGTCTATGAATGTACAATTTTCTTTCTGTATCTGCATAAGACTTCATGTATTGTTTTCCCTCGGTTTTTTTACGGGTACGCTCAAACAACTCCGCTAGAGAAGTTAGTTCCTCGTTAGGATGTTCATTCCTCTGTTCAATAAAATTACTACATCATAATGACAAACTTGCAGAACAAAAGTATAGTGAACTAGGATTAGCGAGAGGATGGAAACTGAACTGGGCAAACCTCACCTTAGGATTCCGGCAATAAGAACATCCTATACAGGAGCACTGAACACCAATTCCAGTTCCCCAAGCACGAAATCGAACGTTGTTTCTCAGAGTTGATACATAGCCTTCAGAAAATACCAAATTAAGTCATTAGAAGCAAAAAAAAGATACTAATGTTGCAAAAATGAAGTTCTCAACATTTTATTGAAAAATCCACATAAAACGATGAAGACCCTGTTAACAAGACTTATATAACCACTACTCCCGGAAGTTTCAGAAAAATCAAACTTGTGAGTAAAATGATAAGAAACTACTCCCTCCGTCCCAGTCAATTGTTTGCCTATTTCATATTGGGGCGTCTCAATGAATTGTTTGCCTTTCTATTTTAGGAATTTTTTTATATGCAATTTGATCATTCTCATGGGTTTTGCTCTACGTGGCACTCCCTCATTGTTTCCCTTAACCTCGGTGTCAAAAGGAAAGGCAAACAATTCACTGGAACGGAAGGAGTATAACTTTAAAACTATGTTTAGAGGAAAATTTGCCACAAAGAACCACATTGAAAAGCTGCTCACTATTGAAGTAACGGAAAACAAGGGAGCAAGTATCGATTTAAAACATGAATACATTTGATAAAAACCAACTAACATAGCATATAATAGACAACTGAATGATGAAGAATACATCCAAGTCTGCTCAGTTATCCACTATATGGTCATATAAAAATAGTTCAGACATTTTAGTGTTGACTTACTATCCTGAGGAGGTAGGATTCGTACTGTTGCACGCAGCTTGGATAGCTGCTGGTGGGGGAGATGTTGTTCGGCGGCGATAATATAATAGCCTGTGTGCATGAGAACTGAAATGCTGATATTTCTACGTCAGTTACTCATCTGAAAATGTTCATAATATCCCTAACTACTCTAACACAACATACCAGCAACAAGATCGGAATCATCAGTATATATGTCTGTGTATCGGTTTAGTCCGAAAAAATCAAAATTTCATATTGTTAATTGATTTTTTATTATTTTAAAAATAAATGTTTGCCTACTTGATCCGGTCTGAGCGGTTCGGTTAAAAGGCGATTTTTTTTACCAAAATCTAAAAATGAGAAAGGAATGAAAAATTTTGGATTTTCATCAATTTTGGTTTCGATATAGTATTTTTACCGATGTACACATGCATTTATCCGACACGACAACCTAAATGACAAATTGGTAAAAAAGCTATCGTAATGACATAATAAAAATAACAAGTTGAAACGAACCGATCGAAAAAATATGAAGTGTGTAAAAAAGGTTTCGGGTGTCGGGTCGGGTTCGGGTTGACTTATTCAGGTCGGGTCAGTTTTGCCAAGTCTAATTAATATGGAACGAGTTATGCGAAATTAAAGATTGTGGTATAATTTACAAGGTTAAACCGATCAAGTAGGCAAACCATATTTTTGAAAAAAATGAAAACTCAATTAACAATAATTCCGATTTTTTCGGACCAAACCGATGCACACCGGAAAAAAACCGGGTGAAAAATCGAAACTCTATAAATCTAGTATTTTTTTACCAATCCGTCACTTGCATGCTACTTTTTTTTTTACCAATTTGGCACAAGTGACACTTTTTTCACCCATTTGTCACATTGGTGCCATTTTATTTACCAATTTGGTAATTTGGCCCCAAACCAGGCGGAATAGCGCGGGCAGAAGCATCCTCCTATAGCTCCTCGACCACAACTCTGCCCCCCACACCCGGGCAAACCCTCGTAGTTGGCCCAAGGACGGGTCACAAACTTCAAAACAAAGCATACACTACATTTCAAAACTCCTAACCTTAGAGGCTACTTAGAAAAGCAAATGAAGGAAAACTTAAATCCTCCAGACGTAGTTGGTTCACCAGCATGTTCTTCGTCGAGTAGTGGCTCGTAGTCGTCTTGGTCTGTGCCAACCTCCACTCGATCACAGCCGAGAACCTGACTGGGCGAACCGGCACCGTCTTAGGCGTTTTGTGCACAAAGCACGACCCACTTTTAGTGCTAGAGCTTATGAGTTCGTCCCTTTGCATTATGATACCGTCGCCGAGTTATCGGATATCGTTGACGGGAGGGATTTGTCGTGAATCCCACCGATCAAATAAATAACCGGCAAAACCTAACTAGGGTAGCTAGGGTAAGTCGGGTCGAATCCACGGGGACGGTAAGAGGCGTAAAAACTAAGGTCGGCCCAAATACGAGACTAAGTCAACGAGCTAAGCTAGAGAATGATAAGAGGGAGAGGAGGCTAGACTAAGACTAAAGAAAACAAACAAGGAAAACGGGCTAGGATTAGGTCGGGGTCAAAGGGGTAATGGAATGGTCAAGGAAGAGCTAGAGTGAAGGAGGTAGTAGGGTGATCTAGGTTGGTCCGGGCTCTCGCAACTTAGACCAACCTAGAGGTTCCTCATGGAACCCATCCGGCGACACACACGACAAAGAAAGACAAGAAAAACAAGCATTCCAACCTACTTAGTCATTCAATCATTTCAACAAACATGTAATATGCATCAACCAAGAGGAAACCCAAATCTTCCACTAATTCCTCCAACAAACTCTTAATCATCCAATTAACACCCTAATCACCCTACTAACCCTAGCAAGAACTCTACTCTAACATTATCAAACTACAACTAACATAAACAAGAGGAAACAACACAAACATCAAAACATACATAAACAAACTAGTGAAAATGATGAACAACAATCAAAGATTAAAACTTGAAAGATTAAACATGAAAGATTAAAGGAAAAGAGAAAGGAAAGATTATACCAACTACAAAGGATGAAAAGGAGAACACTTGTATAGAAGAAAACCCAAATAATTCCACCAAGGTTGTCAATCTTGGATGGATTCTTCAAGAGATCCAATAATACAAGATTAAACTAAGATTAACTACTAATTACCGACTAATCTACACTAATCTAATCTAATCTAACCTAAAGTAGTCTAGGGTTTAATGTCTAATGAAGTGCATAACCTAGAATCCTCTCTTAATACAAGAGAGGGGGTATATATAGGGTTACAAATGGAAGGGAGAAGAAAGAAAGGAAATGCGGGCAGCATCAGCACATTCCCGATCGGGAAGGGAAATCCCGATCGAGAAACTTCAACTTTCCCGATCGGGAATATGCCATCCCGATCGGGATTGCTCCACAGTAGCTACGCCTTTTGTGCTCCTCATCCCGATCGGGTTTGAGGCCTTCCCGATCGGGATGGGTCTTGTAGGCGTCCAATATGAACTTTTTGGTCCCTCCTTGCTTCTCATGGGCTTCCCATCGATTCTTGGGACTCGGGATCGGGTCTCGGAGGCTCGGGATTGGGTCCCAAGGTCTCGGGGTCGATTCCAAGGCATCGAATCATCGTTCCTTTACTCCGTTGGCTCCAAAATGTGTATGTATAGAGTCGGAATCGCTCCAACTCTTCCAAATCGGTCTCGGGAACCTGAAACGAACTAAAGGAAGCATAAGAAGCCCCTAAACCGCTCCCAAGGAGCGATTCTACAAGGAAAATGGGACTAAAACACTACAAAATAGGCACTACAAACCACACTTATCAATCGTGCATCGAATGACTCTCGTGTGCCAATGGTTTCGGACATCCGGAAACCATGGTTCTGAGTAAGAGGTGAGGGTACGTGTTGGGAAGCCCACGAAGGACACCCAACCCCGCCAGCTCTTTACAGCCTCTACTAAGATACCGTTCGTTTTCGTGTATACGTGTTAGTAAAATGACTAAATGTTATGCAAACAACGTTTTTGGCTAAACATGCAAATTATGTTCAAACTATGTCGTTTAATGCATCAAAGTTAACGTCAAAGTTATTTAGCATGTGAGATTCTTTTATAAAATGATAAATATCGAAAATAATTAAAACTCATAAATGAATACAATATACACGGACGAAAATACAACCCGGACAAGATAACGAACCAAAACAAAAATGAACAATATGGATAACGATGAAATGATGTGTGATTTTGGAAAAAGGAGACACGTGATGGCTTTTACACGTGATGACCAAAGTTGTAAAAAAAGTGACGAGGCTCGGAAGATGTGGGAAGCTCTCATTTTTTGAATAAAGGAGTCCATTTTATTCGTTCTAATCAAATTTTAATCGACTTTATAACACTTTTTTACAAAATTCCGATGACGCTCTTATAGTTGTATAACGCACGATGATAGGCACCGTAAATCGAGTTGAGTTCAAATAATACAATGTTTTTACGTAACTCGGTTGGTCATCGATTTCGAATTAATAAAATACGAAACTGTCACCTTTTTCAAAGCGAGTTGTAACTCGTACAGGGGGCACTCGGCCGAGTGCCATGGGACACTCGATCGAGTAGCACCCCAAAATATGGGCAGTGAGCCTTTTAGAGGTTCACTCGATCGAGTTTTTGCCATGACTCGATCGAGTGGACTCCTTTATTCAAAAAACGAGAGCTTCCCACATCTTCCGAGCCTCGTCGCTTTTTTTACAACTTTGGTCATCACGTGTAAAAGCCATCACGTGTCTGCTTTTTCTAAAATCACACATCATTTCATCGTTATCCATATTGTTCATTTTTGTTTTGGTTCGTTATCTTGTCCGGGTTGTATTTTCGTCCGTGTATATTGTATTCATTTATGAGTTTTAATTATTTTCGATATTTATCATTTTATAAAAGAATCTCGCATACTAAATAACTTTGACGTTAACTTTGATGCATTAAACGACATAGTTTGAACATAATTTGCATGTTTAGCCAAAAACGTTGTTTGCATAACATTTAGTCATTTTACTAACACGTGTACACGAAAACGAACGGTATCTTAGTAGAGGCTGTAAAGAGCTGGCGGGGTTGGGTGTCCTTCGTGGGCTTCCCAACACGTACCCTCACCTCTTACTCAGAACCATGGTTTCCGGATGTCCGAAACCATTGGCACACGAGAGTCATTCGATGCACGATTGATAAGTGTGGTTTGTAGTGCCTATTTTGTAGTGTTTTAGTCCCATTTTCCTTGTAGAATCGCTCCTTGGGAGCGGTTTAGGGGCTTCTTATGCTTCCTTTAGTTCATTTCAGGTTCCCGAGACCGATTTGGAAGAGTTGGAGCGATTCCGACTCTATATATACACATTTTGGAGCCAACGGAGTAAAGGAACGATGATTCGATGCCTTGGAATCGACCCCGAGACCTTGGGACCCAATCCCGAGCCTCCGAGACCCGATCCCGAGCCCCAAGAATCGATGGGAAGCCCATGAGAAGCAAGGAGGGACCAAAAAGTTCATATTGGACGCCTACAAGACCCATCCCGATCGGGAAGGCCTCAAACCCGATCGGGATGAGGAGCACAAAAGGCGTAGCTACTGTGGAGCAATCCCGATCGGGATGGCATATTCCCGATCGGGAAAGTTGAAGTTTCTCGATCGGGATTTCCCTTCCCGATCGGGAATGTGCTGCTGCTGCCCGCATTTCCTTTCTTTCTTCTCCCTTCCATTTGTAACCCTATATATACCCCCTCTCTTGTATTAAGAGAGGATTCTAGGTTATGCACTTCATTAGACATTAAACCCTAGACTACTTTAGGTTAGATTAGATTAGATTAGTGTAGATTAGTCGGTAATTAGTAGTTAATCTTAGTTTAATCTTGTATTATTGGATCTCTTGAAGAATCCATCCAAGATTGACAACCTTGGTGGAATTATTTGGGTTTTCTTTTATACAAGTGTTCTCCTTTTCATCCTTTGTAGTTGGTATAATCTTTCCTTTCTCTTTTCCTTTAATCTTTCATGTTTAATCTTCCAAGTTTTAATCTTTGATTGTTGTTCATCATTTTCACTAGTTTGTTTATGTATGTTTTGATGTTTGTGTTGTTTCCTCTTGTTTATGTTAGTTGTAGTTTGATAATGTTAGAGTAGAGTTCTTGCTAGGGTTAGTAGGGTGATTAGGGTGTTAATTGGATGATTAGAGTTTGTTGGAGGAATTAGTGGAAGATTTGGGTTTCCTCTTGGTTGATGCATATTACATGTTTGTTGAAATGATTGAATGACTAAGTAGGTTGGAATGCTTGTTTTTCTTGTCTTTCTTTGTCGTGTGTGTCGCCGGATGGGTTCCATGAGGAACCTCTAGGTCGGTCTAAGTTGCGAGAGCCCGGACCAACCTAGATCACCCTACTACCTCCTTCACTCTAGCTCTTCCTTGACCATTCCATTACCCCTTTGACCCCGACCTAATTCTAGCCCGTTTTCCTTGTTTGTTTTCTTTAGTCTTAGTCTAGCCTCCTCTCCCTCTTATCATTCTCTAGCTTAGCACGTTGACTTAGTCTCGTATTTGGGCCGACCTTAGTCTTTACGCCTCTTACCGTCCCCGTGGATTCGACCCGACTTACCCTAGCTACCCTAGTTAGGTTTTGCCGTTTATTTATTTGATCGGTGGGATTCACGACAAATCCCTCCCGTCAACGATATCCGATAACTCGGCGACGGCATCGTAATGCAAAGGGACGAACTCATAAGCTCTAGCACTAAAAGTGGGTCGTGCTTTGTGCACGAAACGCCTAAGACGGTGTCGGTTCGCCCAGTCAGGTTCTCGGCTGTGATCGAGTGGAGGTTGGCACAGACCAAGACGACTACGAGCCACTACTCGACGAAGAACATGCTGGTGAACCAACTACGTCTGGAGGATTTAAGTTTTCCTTCACTTGCTTTTCTAAGTAGCCTCTAAGGTTAGGAGTTTTGAAATGTAGTGTATGCTTTGTTTTGCAGTTTGTGACCCTTCCTTGGGCCAACTACGAGGGTTTGCCCGGGTGTGGGGGGCAGAGTTGTGGTCGAGGAGCTATAGGAGGATGCTTCTGCCCGCTCTATTCCGCCTGGTTTGGGGCCAAATTACCAAATTGGTAAATAAAATGGCACCAATGTGACAAATGGGTAAAAAAAGTGTCACTTGTGCCAAATTGGTAAAAAAAAAGTAGCATGCAAGTGACGGATTGGTAAAAAAATACTAGATTTATAGAGTTTCGATTTTCCACCCGGTTTTTTTCCGGTGTGTATCGGTTTGGTCCGAAAAGATCGGAATTATTGTTAATTGAGTTTTCATTTTTTTCAAAAATATGGTTTGCCTACTTGATCGGTTTAACCTTGTAAATTATACCACAATCTTTAATTTCGCATAACTCGTTCCATATTAATTAGACTTGGCAAAACTGACCCGACCTGAATAAGTCAACCCGAACCCGACCCGACACCCGAAACCTTTTTTACACACTTCATATTTTTTCGATCGGTTCGTTTCAACTTGTTATTTTTATTATGTCATTACGATAGCTTTTTTACCAATTTATCATTTAGGCTGTCGTGTCGGATAAATGCATGTGTACATCGGTAAAAATACTATATCGAAACCAAAATTGATGAAAATCCAAAAATTTTCATTCCTTTCTCATTTTTAGATTTTGGTAAAAAAATCGCCTTTTAACCGAACCGCTCAGACCGGATCAAGTAGGAGGGGATTACCGTGAAAAAAAAAAAGAAAAAGGCTGGACAAAAAAAATGAAGTCCAAGGAAAAAGCAAAAGGCCCAAAACAAAAGAGCCGGCCGTAAAAAAAAAGAACCCTCAACATCCCCCGACCAGATACGGTCAATCCCTTGACCGGGGCACGGTCAACTTAAATGAAGAATCCCACGACCGGGGCTAAGAGGTCAACCCAAAAAAAACAAATTCAAAAACCCATGACCATGGTCAACGGTCAACCCAAGTGAAAGTCCCTTGACCGGGGTACGGTGAATTCAAAAATTATCGATGCCCATACCATTTAATAGAAGGGTGACAATCAGGCTGGTCAGATAACACCACATTTAGCCTTCTCACATTACAACCCTCAAGACCTTCTCGAGACCTAGGCTAAGAGACAACCCGGTATTTTGAGGATTTAAGCTCCATAGGATACCCCTAACCATTAGGGCCAGACATGGAAATCAGATCCCGCATTATCAACCTACCGCGATCGAAGTCCGAGTCATTTTTACTCGACTTCCCCATTTCCTACCACATTACAATACCTTACCCTCGAAGCTTTAGCTCCACAAAATCGAGCTCCAGATTTCAAAACATCAAAGCCACTTTCTACCTGGCACCACATTTCCAAAAACATCAAAACCAGTTACCAACCCCAAACACGGGAACTCAACCTGCGGTCGGCATAGAACATGCCCAAATAGTTCACACCACCTCTGGGGGCTACCCCGGAGAACGCTCACAGTCACGGGATCAACATCCTAACTGTTCTAGCCCTTTGATCAAGACATCATTGGGAATTCACCTAGCCTACACCATAGCTATGACTAGTTACACACAAAGCCCTAATAAACTAAGCACCATAATATATCTTCCAATCCACTGAACTACGGCTTGGTTTGATTTCACTACACGTGAATACGTAGGCAGCCTTTCAACAAGGGCACAACCACCCACGTTGACACACGTTCAAAAAGCACCATCATTCCGGTCACGACACTGTCATGTTCTCAACAGTTAGCTTTGTCGTCCAGGAGGCTTCTCTTAGACAGAAGATCTCCATCCACTCACAAAATCCAAAGACTTTCAAAATCTAGCCTCCTTTCTATAGAGTGTCCTAGTACTCGGCTCAGTCGAAGATGAGAATCCGTCAGGGACTCGAAGCAACACCCACTTTGGGAATGTACCCCAAAACCAAACATTCAAAGAACCCTAGACTACAACATTGCCACTGCTGAGTCCTGCAGAAGCAGTCTCATTACAGACTATGACACATCCTTCCCATTTCGATATATGTTCGACCGTGTTGCCACTCGCCTAGGCTACAGAATAGCGCAACTTAAGAGTCTTGTCATCTTAGGTGGCCCACCCCCCTACCGAGTTACAGTCCAACCCCTCGAGAGTCCAAGTCGTGTCTGTTAACTCGTGGTCCTATCACGTCCAGAGTCGAGTCTGTCGGTTCCTCCCCCCTCAAATTTTCACTTCAAAGTTTGCAAAACTTAGCCATTTGATAAAATCCTTTTCGACAAGGTCAAATTTCAGTCTATTTAAACTGCAAATTTCTTTTCTACCCCTTTCGACTTTGAAAACCTATCTCCTAGCACGTGTGCTACTATCAGGACTTCGATTTCAAAATTAAGCAAAAATCTTTTCCCCAGCGCGAGTCAGTCTATAGATGCTAACTGCATTTCTTATGTGCTATCTTGCTACCTGCTATGCCTGCTATTTCTGCCTATGTATCTAACATTTCAGGTACCAGCTAGTGCTTCCCAACGGAACATCAAAGGCAGTGTTTCTCCTGGAATACTACATGCAAGTTGTCATGTGTCGGCATACGGGTACACCCAAGACTTCAGAAGCAAGTCCCGTGCAACTACTCTACTCCCCAGCGTGAGTCGGTGTTTCTCCTGGAATGTTACATCCAAAATGTGATGTGTCGGCATACGGGTACGCCTATGACTTCAAAGGCAAGTTCGACTCCCCACAGAGCTATCATCATCAGGACAGGTATGACCCTCTGCTTATGGCTGGCGAGCCCTTCACGCAAGTCTAATGGACTATAAACGACCTGACCGGAGGCTGCCAGGTCGTAATCCTCGATTGGCCTGGTAGCTACTCTGACTTTCGCCTTGTCCAAGCCTCAGTCAGAGTGGGGGCTCTATAGACACCCGCATTTTGCCTGCTAGTGTCTATAGCAGTTCCCGACAAAAGACCCGATGATGATCGGACGTAAACGTGACTTAATACGCCCGAATACGGACTCGAAATAAATAGTATCCGACGTGGGCATTTAGCGGAGTGCAAATCTCTCAAAACCGACCTCAAATCCAGGCCCAGTGGGTCGTTTCCAATAAAATGAGACTAATTTGGGCCAAAACCTCACCGGAAATAAAACCGTCTTTTAGCGACCGAGTCAAAACCCGGTCAAGGTCGAATCCCGAGACGAACCAGCCTCACATTATGTCCAAATACACAAAATGAATCAAGTTACAACAACCAAATCCTTTCAAAAAAAGTCAACAAATCTTTCCCTATTTACACTCCTTCCGTTCACACCCACTCGATCGAGTGGTTCACACCTACTCGGTCGAGTAAGGCAGTGAACCGGGCGAACAGTTCCTGAACCGGGCACTCGATCGAGTGCACTTACACCACTCGATCGAGTGACCCTAAACCGGGGCATTCTCTATATATACTCCCTCATACTCATTCATTTACCAACTTTTTTACACAACTTTTTACCCATCAACTTCGACACATAACTTTACACAATCCCAAGCAATACATTTTCAACCTCAACATTCAATCATCCATCATCTACATACACACATACACATTCAAATTCTTGAGATCAAAACCCGTCAAAGACACACACCATAACTCACCCTACATATCTCGACACTCCCGCGCTCCCGTCGCTATTACGAGTCCGTTTCCGAGACCAATTAAGCATGTAGGTTGAGGGTGTAATTCAAATCCCAACATCTCCTTTCTCCTTTCTCTTTTTCGATTATATATGTATATGTATTATTATTATTATTATTATTATTATTATTATTATTATTATTATTATTATTATTATTATTATTATTATTATTATTATTATTATTATTATTATTATTATTATTATTATTATTATTATTATTATTATTATTATTATTATTATTATTATTATTATTATTATTATTATTATTATTATTATTATTATTATTATTATTATTATTATTATTATTATTATTATTATTATTATTATTATTATTATTATTATTATTATTATTACTACTAACTACTAACACTAACATTTTATTTTCGTTACTAACATTTTAATTTTGCTACTAACATTTTATTTATCGCAATCTAACATTTTATTTACGTACTCTAACACCTAAAATTTTATTTACTGTTTATATTCCGTCTTATATAATACCGCGTATAATTATTTAACAAAACTATTTTCAAAACGATCCGAGCAACGTCCGTTGAGGCTAAATTAATGATCGTAGGCCTTAAGGCCAAATTACGATATTAAAATGCCGAGGACTTAAGTTTGCAACGATGGTCGAATTTTCGGGTTGAATATGTTTAATTACGAATTCCGTCTAAAGTCTATTTAATCCCTTTACAAGTCGTATTGGAGGTGGCGCCCTTCGAGGTGCGCCGCCCTAAACACTTAAGGGCGTAATAGATCGTGGAGATTCGTCGTTAAATATGTCCGACCACATCTCTTTCAAAATATTATTCTAAAAGAATCATCGACAAATCGGATTAGGACGAAACCCATTGACGCCGAATTAATTGTCACACGATCCGAAAGGATTGATTACGGCATTATGGCGCGGAGGGAATCGATATTTGTTCTAACCCGATCAAACTCAATTTTGCAAACTCGCTCTAAATACTAGATGTCGGTTCTATAACCGAATGTCGAGTAGGACGAGCCATCAAAATTTACACTAATATAGATTGGACCATATTTATATTTAGTGTAATTGCATGTCAATTTCAAAATCAATAAATCGGAATAGCCACCTTTTCCGAAACAAGTTATGACTCGTACAGGGGGCACTCGACCGAGTGCCATAGGCCACTCGATCGAGTAGCACCCCAAAAACCGGGCAATAGCTACTTCGAAGGCGCACTCGATCAAGTCCATGCCATGACTCGATCGAGTGGGTCCTGTAGCCCAGAAAACCGAGAGCTTTAATGCATCATTCGAGCCTCGTCTTTTTACGACTTTAATCGTCGCGTGTAAAGTCAATCACATGCTTACATTTCCAAAACTCATGCATATCATTTCACTTAAACGACTTCGATTGACGGTCTCTCACTATTAATCTTGTGTCGACGACTCTTTAGTCGTATCCGACACATGATTAATCTAGACACCAATTTCTCAACGTGATAAGTCGGGACAAGGCACCGAGACTCGGGATCGGGCCGGCACAACGCCTAGGTCCCCTATCTCCGTCCTTCGCTTAATACACAATATAATGTGTATTTAATCGGAGTTCGTCCATTTGCACAACTTACGGTCTAGTTTGTATTTATATATATGGGTCCGTTTCAAGTTATTATCTATCGCTCTTTATATCTCGTTTATTCTTCTTTATATTATTCGTTATTTTGTATTGGCCGGGTTGTATTTCCGCCCGTGTATTTTGTACATATTTACGAGCTTTATTTATTTTGATGCTTATCGCTTTATAAATGAACCTCGCATGCTAAATTACTTTGACGTGAATCTAGATGCATTAAACGACGTAGCTAACCCATAATTCACATGCTTAGCCAAAAACGCTGTTTGCATATCATTTAGTCGTTTTACTAGCGCGCGTACACGAACACGAACGATGTCTTAGTAGAGGCCGCTAAGTGCGGGCGGGGTTGGGTGTCCTTAGTGGGCTTCCAAACACGTACCCTCACCCCTTACTCAGAACCTCGGTTTCCAGATGCCCGAAACCGTTGGCGCACGAGAGTCATTCTATACACGAAAGCCGGTGAAAACGGTATCGGTATCGTAATGCAAAGGGACGAGCCCCATAAACTCTGAAATCGAAATGGGCCGTACTTTGTGTATGGCCCATGACGACATAGAGTGGGCTCGAACGGTTCCGAATAACCATAAAATTCGGTGGCGACTCCAACTTTGACTTAAATTTTGAACCCGAGAACAATCTCACCACGAGATTCATTCGCCTACCCAAACCCGCACGTGGCCGTGTCTGGGTGGACCTACGTTATGTCCACACTTAAGTGCTTAGGGCGGCGCTCCTCGAATGGGCGCCACCACCGTTGCGACTTGTAAAGGGATTAAACGGACTTAGAGCGGTAGTCGTAGTTAAACACGTTCAATCCGAAAATGATTTATAAATTTATATGTGCGCGGTATTATTTAGTTACGGCGATAATGAGTAAACGATAATAAAAAATATTAGTAAACGAAATTTTTAAAAAAAAGGTTAGAAGGTAAATACGATAAAAATGTTAGAATGCGAAAAGATAAAAAGTTAGTAACAAAAAAAAATGTTAGTAAACGATTAAAATTAAATGTTACTCCTTATAATAATAATAATAATAATAATAATAATAATAATAATAATAATAATAATAATAGTATATAGTATATAGTATATAGTATGTATATATATGTGTTTATGTGTGTGTGTGTGTAACGAGAAGGAGAAGGAGAGAAAGGAAGAAAATGGGTTGGTGACACCCTCAACCTACATGCTTAATTGGCCTCGGAAATGGACTCGTAGTAACGGTGTGAGCGCGGGAGTATCGAGGATGTAAATAGAGTTATGGTGTGTGTATGCGTAGAGATGATTTATGTCGGTTTTTCAAGAGACTAGGGCTCGGTTTTTGCTTAGGGTTGTTTAGGACGAAGAGTAGTGTGTAGTGTGTAGTGTAGGGTTGCTTTTTTCAAAATGTGGGGTGATTAGAGTTGGAAAATCTTGAATTGTGAATAGCATGAGGGGGGTATTTATAGGAAATACCCCTCGACCTAGGGTCACTAGATCGAGTGGCCCTACTGCACTCGATCGAGTGTCCTGAAAAGAAGGGTCTGCTCGATTTTAGTAGCCACACTCGATCGAGTGAGGTTATGGCACTCGATCGAGTGGATAGACGGGGGAAGTAAGAATAAGGAGTGGTTGACTCTTTTAAATTTTGAATTTTTTGCATGGGCGCCTGCTTCTAGAAGGTTCGCAAAGGTCGATTTCCGACTCGGACCGGATTTTGGGTCGTGAAAAGACGGTTTTATTTTTGGTGTCAGTTTTGCTCAAATTAGTCTCATTTTATTGGGAACGACCCACTGGGCCTGGATTTGAGGTCGGTTTTGAAAGATTTGTACTCCGCTAAATGCCCACGTCAGATACTATTGATTCCGAGTCCGTATTCCAGCGTATTAAGTCACGTTTACGTCCGATCATCAACGGGTATTTTGTCGGGAACTGCCATAGACACTAGCAGGCAAAATGCGGGTGTCTACAGAGCCCCCACTCTGACTGAGACTTGGACAAGGGAAAAGTTAGCGTAGCTACCAGGCAAATCGAGGATTACGACCTGGCAGTCTTTCGGTCGGGTCGTTTATAGTCCATTAGACTCGCGTGAAGGGCTCGCCAGCCACAAGCAGAGGGTCATACCTGTCCCGACGATGATAGCTCCGTGGGGAGTAAATGAGCTGTGTGGAAACTTGCTTCTGAAGTCTTGGGTGTACCTGTATGCTGACACATAATAACTTGCATGTAACACATAGGTGAAACACCGACTCACGCTGGGGGAATAAAATATTGATTTATCGAAATAATTGAAATTTTTTGGAATTTTTAGAAATATTTAGGAATGCTCAGGACGACTTGATTCCTATCTCGGGTTCTAATCTGAAACCTAAGATCAGGCCTGCGCGCGCAGGGCCATGTCTGTTGAGGAAGGACGACAGTTGGGGATACTGTTAGGATTTCCTAAAATAAATATTGAACTCTTGTTTCTACTTTCTATATCCCGAATCAAACTCTTTTCTTTTCTTCTCAAAACCTTTTAGACTTTTAAGAAGACTCAAATATCTGCTATGGGTATCGAGAACCTGACTGCGATGCTCCTGGCCTGGTCCCAATACTTTCGGGACGAGGAACAGGTTCAACTGACCCAGATGGGAATTACTGCTTTATTCCCACTTCAACGTCTCAGGGTCGACTCACACTTTCTGGATGCCTATCTAACGTTTTGGGATACTACTCATACGGTTTTTTCGTTTCCGCGAGGAGAAGTATGTCCTCTTCCCGAGGAGATTGCAGCTGTGGGTGGTTGGTGCCCTAACACTCGTCCTGCTATTCCTCCGTTTTATCCTGACCCAAGGAGAAGGTTGAGGGATTTCCTAGGTTTGTCTTATGCTGAGACAGATCGGATGGTGCGGGGAAATTCTGTTTCCCTTTTTGATCTGGCTGACAAATTTATGAACACCCAGGACGTGAGGATTACTGCTGCTCATATGCGTAGAGCTTTCACCTTTTGCATGTTGCACCGTTACGTCTTTGAGAGAAAGATGGAGGCTGACTCTTACTTGGGTCAGATTAGGCTGATTGGTGTGGTTGACCAGATGGAGACTGGTCACAGCCCGGCTTGGCTAGCGACGGGGGAAATCATTATGGGTCTTGATGCCAGGAGACTCGACCCGGACCGTCAACTGACGGGGAGCATCCGTCTTCTGCAGGTATACATCTTACGTTTTTTTTTTACGCGAAAATTCTGATGCACGTAAGTTACTCAATCGAGTGGACTCGTCACTCGATCGAGTGACCTCCTTGAAGAGCATCTGCCTGTTTTCAGAGGGGCTACTCGATCGAGTTAGCTGCAGTACTCAATCGAGTGGCCCCTAGCGAACCACCCTTTGCTCACAAAAATTTGTGTATTCCTTCTTTATCAAATTAGGCTATCCGAACGTCTATCGTTCACAGAGTCTCCTGCAGGTATTCCCAACTATCGAAGTAGTCCTCGAGAAGGCGGCGAATAAGCACGACTGATTACGTAAACCGAGCTTATTGGGACGAGGAGCTGGTATTTCATGGTGGTCCCTTGATTAGGTGGACCGTTGCTTGGTGGTTCCTTTCGAAGCTGACGGGACTGGCCAAGAGGAACCGAGCCCGCTACCTGGTGGTCCTGTCACTTGACTGGACTGTTCATATATATCCGGACCGCGTTCTGAGGCAGTTCGGTTCGTCTCAGCGAATCCCAGAAACTGAGGCTATCATTAGCGTTTCGCTCCAATTGATGGACGCTATGTGTGATACGTGGCTACAAAGGTCGTTCACCCGTCCCATGTGGACCATTCCCAACCTCTGCCAATCCGCTTGGGTTTCGGAGTCATATCGGAAGTGGACTTCCGAGGAGTCGGAGAAGGCTCGCAAAGCTTTGAAGGTCGACGAGGCCTTGAATTGGTTCGTCGGGAGACGGTGAAAGACAACAGGGGTTTCTTTGACGAAGGAGAGACTCCTGCCACTCTAGTCCGATTGGAATCGGGTCTTGAGTCACAAACCAAGACTCGAGCTAAGGATGTCGGTGCTAGCGGCGTGCGGGGGCGGGTAAGCCCCCAAACCGACTTGGCGAGACGGCTTGGGCCAAGACTGGCGACTAGAGACCGACTAGGCCCGCGTGACCGACTGCCTGAACCTGTGAGGGCCCGACTTGGGCCAATTGAAGTGATCAAGGACTCGAGTTCGAAAAAACGAGTCTGGGCCAATAAGGTTCCCGTGGTGATTCGGGAACGCTCGCCTCCACGTCGTCGTCAGTGGACGGCCAAAGAGGCCAAGGACAAGGGAAAGGGCAAGATGCCCTGAATATCGAGTCCTTAGTTTTTTTTGAATATTATTACTATTTATTCTAGACTGTCGTGTGTTTTTTGAATTTTTAAATTTTTGCATTTGTAATTTCCCGAGTTTATTGGGTTTTTTTTATAGTAATTAATAAAGGAAGCTTATTATTAAACCGTTCCTGTCTTTTCTTGATTGCATCGGTTGTGCCCTTTTGAGGGGCTGCCTACATATCCACAATTAGCAGAATCAAACCAAACGTAGTTCATGCTTTCGTAAATTTGCAATCTCGAAATACACCAAGACCATTGGTTCAAGATGTTTACAACAGTAGAATAAATAATTTTAGCTTATTGACGTGCTTTTTGAAAGTTTATGT
Source organism: Agrostemma githago (assembly GCA_958450325.1). Classification (NCBI taxonomy): domain Eukaryota; kingdom Viridiplantae; phylum Streptophyta; class Magnoliopsida; order Caryophyllales; family Caryophyllaceae; genus Agrostemma; species Agrostemma githago. The sequence goes on from OY288244.1 coordinate 39,480,963, forward strand.
AAAAAAATATTTTAATAAACTTTTGCTAATGACATTGAGAAAGGGCTTAAGGGTAGTAGCGTTTCAGCTGGTCCAGGTTGGTTGGGTTGACAAACTCATTCCCGTCCAGATCTGTTAGCATCACAACTTCGCCTGATAAAATCTTCTTTACCAAATATGGCCCGGCCCAATAGGGTTTGAATTTTCCCCTCGGGTCTATTGGTAATAAAGCTCTAACAGATTTGAGAACCAGATTTGAGAAAAGTCTTCCCAAGAGGTCACCCATCTTAACACTACTCTCACTCAAGTACGTTTAACTGTGGAGTTCTTATGACCAGCTACCAGAAATGACTTTGAACTTTATTGACATAATCGTTGGTTTGAGTTCTTTTAAAGGGATCTTTTTTTTTCACAAACTACATTTACTTTTGAGTAATTAATTGTTTTTCCCAAATGATTTACATATTTATGATTACAAAAAATTATTCTGGCAAAAAACATGCACTTTCGAAATTGACTTTCGGACTCATGATTTCATTAATTTATAGATATTTGTATTTTAATTTCTATTTTCAACGTTCTTTTATTGCTAGTTCTTTCGATATGTTTTTTCTTTTCATTATTGGTATAATTAGTGGCTAGACTTGTCGTGAGCCTCCAAATTACAATATTTATCCACTTCTAACACAAACTAGTAGTTAGTGAAAGTAGGGGTCGAACCCACAAGGAAGGTGATTATGTTGTTTTAAGTGTGTATAAATCTATATAAATTAGTAACCAATATGGGGGGATTTATGTGTGAATAATTACTCTAAGTCTAATAAACTAACAAAATAAATTAACAAAATAAAATAAACTAATACGAATAAACGATCTAACAAATATGAGAAAAGTACTTTGACCAAGCAATATCCACCATCAAGTTTAACGAATTGATCATTGACTCTTCTACTTTACACTTTATACTAGAATACTTTGCTATGAAGTTTAATCGACTTCCAATTCCACTTATTAATAGTTATAAGATATGAGAAGCATACTCAAATAACCCTTACGATATTGTCAATTTAAATCAAGCGTCTAAATCATATCAATATGTAGATTAGAACGATGGAATTTAGCAAAGATGAAGAATGATTACTCAAGCGGTATCACTTTATTTCATACAAGTATAATCTTTATAACTCAACAACGATGTAAAGCATGCGAATTGGTGAATTATATTTGCTACTCGGATATAGTTAAACAAACAAAAGATTCATTCAACTATTCTAGCAATGGTTTATCAATAACAAAAACTAGGTGATCAAGCTAGAAGATGAATTAACAAACCAAGAAATAATGCAAATTAAACTTGATATTCTAATATAAAAATAAAATAGAAATGAGTCTTACAATTCACTAACTTGAAAGGCTTCGACTACTTGTTCCAAGAATAAGAACTTAGCCCTCCATACAAAAGAAATACTTGCAAAATAAACTAGAAAATGTATGTGTTTTTGAGAATTACAAGTGATGATTGATGTGTTCGATGATCCATGTGATGGTGAACTTCTCCTCTTTATATAGTCATCCATGGAGCATCTTCATCAATGGCTATTAAAGCCTCATAAAATGCCTCATAAAAATGATCATAATAAAGAAGAAGAGTAAAAGAGGTGAGTAAAGAAGAAGAACAAAAGGTTAGAGAAAGAATCCTATGCGACAAAGAATCCAAGAAGGAATCCTATGCACAAATTTCTGCCGCTGGCAGCGGATTTTTGGAAATCCGCTGGCAAGAAATTCCGCTGGCAGCGGAATTTGGAAAATCCGCTGGCAGCGGATTTTAGAAATCCTCTACTTCTTTCTTCTACTTGGTCTGGGCTTCCACTTAACTTCGGGCTTGATTTGTCTTCACTTCCAAAGGATTGTTGACACTTTAACCCAATAAACATTTCAATTACAACCCATATTACTTTTCACCCATTAATCCACCTAATTACACATTTTATTATATTAACCCATCAATTACGACATGCACACAATAATCCGTCAAAACACACCCAAATCAACAAAATATTCAACTAAATGACCCTTATTAATCCCTACTAAACTAGACTAATCAAACATCCCCACGCTTAGACCTTTACTCGTCCTCGAGTAAATTAAATTAAAATAATGATCCTCCACAAGGTCTATACAGCGAAGCGTAGGTAGCTTGATACAACCAACAACTACTCTCAACTCTCACATCCCCTCCTTATACCATCCCTCAAAATATATGGTCAAAGAAACAGAATAACCTATTCACCAAGACCACACTACAATTAATGCTCACTCACAACCAATCACAATATCCGACTACATAACAATATTCGACAAATAAAAGCATATGTAGTTGACATTCACTTATTACTCCATCTCTAAGATGATCCTAAACCAGAATCACCCTTCTAACCTCCTTATGACTCCCGAATCATGAAGAAATAGCAAAAATAGTAATCAAAATAATGATTTTTTTTATTTTTTTTTTCTAATCCCTCATTTTGCCTAAACCGCCCGCCCTTGCGGGTTTTCGATTTAGCTTTTATTCCTCACTTCTACTCTCATGGCACGCTTCTCGTTTCTTCATTTTACCCGGAGCGCCCTTTCGGGTTTTCACTCCGTCCTCGGCCATATACCCATTTTTGCCTAGGCGCTCGCCCTTGCGAGATTTCACCTAGCCGGGTTTCTTTTTTCTTTTTCTTTTTCTTTTCTTTTTTTTTTCTTTTTTTTTCAATTTTTTTTTCGATTTTTTTTCGATTTTTTTTTTTGAAATATGAAATTACATATATACAAGTATATTCCACTTCCCACGCTTAATCTCCACATTGTCCTCAATGTGAGGAAAATTAAAGAAAAAGACATAGAAAATGAGAAGAAGGAACATACCAAGCAATCAAGTGTCGGGGGAATCCCCGATGTCATCTTCCTTAGAAGTGGTAGCTTGCCCCTCAATCTCGCCAAGGATCGCGGACGATGGTGGTCGAGCGTCCGGGAACCGTGCTAAGAGAGTACGGGACAAAGTTCTCATCAAGTCTCTAGTCTCCAAAGTAGCGGCATGAGTTTCGTCCAACCGTGCACGCATGTCATGAATCATAGCATCGGTCGAGGCACACCAAGCATCTATCTTTGTAAACCAAGCTTCTCGATCCACTTTTAACTCATTATTCGCCCCCTCCAAAGCATCCACACTCTTATTCTTCTCACGACTCCTCCCTTCCTTCACCCTTGCTCCTTCTCCTTTTTCACGAGCTTGACCATCCTCATCACTCTCATCTTCCTCACTCTCAACATCGTCATCACTTTCCTCTTCCTCCTCCTCCTCCTCATCATCAATGTCACGATCCCGGCGAACAAAAAAAATCTTCCGAAACTTCACCATAGACCAAAGGATCATCCTCGGGTCTTGGTAATTGTAGATAAGAATCATGATTCTTACCCCATCGATAATAATAAGACCCTTTTACCTTCATGCGAGGTCGTAACATCTTAGCGTGAATCAAACAAGGAATATCAAAGAGGTAATTATCAAGTAACGGATTCTCCCCCTCCGCCACTTCAATATTCAAGTAATTCATAATGAGAGTAACTAACCCACCACCATTTATAATTCCCCCATCCTTAGTACCCAAAGCTATGCTAGATGAAACAAAAAGACCAACCCAATCGGGAACACCTTCGCCATCCGGCATCATAGCCCTCAAGTAACCAAAATGAGAGTGGGGAAGCTTGTTAGGCTCCCCCTTACAAAGGAATGAGTTAACAATCAAACGATGAGCAAGTCGAAGACATGGGTTAGGAATACTTGAACTCAACTCACCGGATTTACCACCCAAAAGCAACCCCGTAACCTCTTGCCACCAAATCCCTCTCTCTCTCACCCCCACATACTCCTTATCACACATATCCCGAATACCAAAAGCTTCCCTCAACTTCGCATAAGTCAACTCACGAGCTTTACCATTCAATTTGAAGCTAATTGCGGGTACAAGTTTAGTGCTTTTTTTAGAAATCGAAATGGTGGAAAAGAACTCAAGTGTATACCTCCGATAAGTATGAGCTCCCTTCTCCATAAATTCTTCTAAACCCACATTTTTCATTAGCTTAGTCATGACATCAAGCATCCCCAATTTCTCAAGAGTAGAACGGCAAAGAAATCGAGTTCCCCTCATCTCCTTCTTAGATAACCTATCCCAAATTGGGTCTTGAGCTTTAGTTAACCAAGATGGTTTGGTAACGGGAATATGTTTAGGATGGACGGGTTTGGGTTGAGCTTTTTTAGTGACGGTTTTGGATTTTTTTTGGTGGTGGTGTAGAAACGGTAGTGGAGTAAATTTTCCTTTTAGCTCTCCACATCTCTCAAGTAATGATCAACAAAATCTCACTCACAATTCACTCAATTTTTTTTTCTTTTTTTTAACACTTCACAATTCACTCACAATTCACCAATTCAATCACCCAAATTTTCACACCATCACAACAAAAATATCAAAGACACAAAACGATTCAAATAACACAAGGAGAGCAAGAAAACCCAAAATTGAGCAAGAATAAGCAAAATTCAAGCTACTAATTAATGGGTAAGAGGTAAAATTTCAAGGAATTGGAAGAAGAATTTGAAAATTATACCTCTTAAAATTTGAAACAATGAATGAATGTCCTCCTTGCGTTGATTAAGATCGAATTCGACTGTACCATGAGAATGCCAAGACTCAGACCAACAACAGCGACATAGACCACCTTGAACCACCACCACCAACAGTAGCAGCAGCAACACCAAAAACGAGACACCACAACAGCACAGACCAACAACACGACCACCAACACAGACCCATCACCATGGCAGACAACACAAGCAGCAGACACGGTACCAATTCGGTAGACCCGAACAAACAGCAGCAGCTGCTTGACGGAACAACACCAGCACGTCGACTGGTGCTGCTGCCAGCGGCTAGCGTACGCCACGCCCAGCGGCCATTTCAGCCTCTGCTACTCAATTCCGTGTTGATTCAATTTCCGACATTGATTGCTTGGTTGTCGGGTTTAGTTTCCGACAATCGATTGCTTTATTTTTTTTTAATGCAAAAATATATATTCTTGAATTATAAAATCGAATTACATCGATTTCATACCCGAGAATCATACCTACAATATAGAAAAACGAAATTAATTAGAAAAATTAAAAATTATTTTAAAATAACGGGAAATAAATAAAAAGAAATAAAATAAAATAAAATAAAAGAAAAGAAAAGAAAAGACGGGTTGCCTCCCGACAAGCGCCTTATTTAACGTCGTGGCTCGACGTAAAGAGAACGGATTCAATCTTCATAAATTGGGTCGGAAATGTCGATTTCCTCGACCGTTTCCTTAGATCACCGTCTATCTTCGTCTACAAACTACCTTATTCAAAAACAACAAATGCATCAAATAGCAAAAACCGGGTTGCCTCCCGTAAGCGCTGGTTTAATGTCCCGCACGACGCTTATTCATTAAAGAACGTTTATGGGGTCACACAACACTACCTCTTTTATAAAGTAATCCATTTTATATTAATATCGGAGCAGGTTAGTGCTCTTAAGAGACGGTCAAATAAGCTAGCAAAAGAGTTAGTGAAAACTCTAAAAAAGCTTATAATAAGAAGATACCATACACCCCACATGGATATACAAGAATGTAGAATGTTATTATCCGTGTCTAAAAAAATTTCAAAAATAAATAAGGATTCATGGTATGGGTCTTTAACGAATGATGTCATCTCAAACAATTTTTCCTTGTCCTTACTCCTTACAAATGTGTCGCTCAAATCCCATAATATATAAGCCTCACCTGTGGGCGATGACAAATCAAATTCAGGTTCAACATGCGACAAAGTCAACAAAAGTGAGTCACTTACCTCTTCTTCATCATCAAGTTGAGCAACGTCATCATGGATAAGGGAAGTAGGATACTCATTTTCAATCACATCACTAGAAATCGACTCAGGGCTTGGAGAAGTCTCGAAATATTGGGGAAGTTCAAGAAATAAAGTGCTTATTTCTAATTCTCGAGCGTCGATTACCAAAAGATCAACCATATCCCATTTTTCACTATGACTTAACTCAAGAAATCTACCCTCACATTTAACTTGCAAATCGATTTGAGATGCTAGATTAAAGTTATGGTAAATCTTTACCAAGAGTCTTTCATTGCTCATATGTAAATATGGACGTTCTAGTACATACTCCTTGAGCCTTTCAAAATAGTGATGTAGTAACTCATTATCAAATTGGGGACACCACAAATTCATTTTGGATGACCAAGACGAAGACCCTTAATTAAAATAAATATTTACAAGGAACACACACACACACACAAAAACAAATAATTGCCCTCCCCGGCAACGGCGCCAAAATTTGGCTAGACTTGTCGTGAGCCTCCAAATTACAATATTTATCCACTTCTAACACAAACTAGTAGTTAGTGAAAGTAGGGGTCGAACCCACAAGGAAGGTGATTATGTTGTTTTAAGTGTGTATAAATCTATATAAATTAGTAACCAATATGGGGGGATTTATGTGTGAATAATTACTCTAAGTCTAATAAACTAACAAAATAAATTAACAAAATAAAATAAACTAATACGAATAAACGATCTAACAAATATGAGAAAAGTACTTGGACCAAGCAATATCCACCATCAAGTTTAACGAATTGATCATTGACTCTTCTACTTTACACTTTATACTAGAATACTTTGCTATGAAGTTTAATCGACTTCCAATTCCACTTATTAATAGTTATAAGATATGAGAAGCATACTCAAATAACCCTTACGATATTGTCAATTTAAATCAAGCGTCTAAATCATATCAATATGTAGATTAGAACGATGGAATTTAGCAAAGATGAAGAATGATTACTCAAGCGGTATCACTTTATTTCATACAAGTTTAATCTTTATAACTCAACAACGATGTAAAGCATGCGAATTGGTGAATTATATTTGCTACTCGGATATAGTTAAACAAACAAAAGATTCATTCAACTATTCTAGCAATGGTTTATCAATAACAAAAACTAGGTGATCAAGCTAGAAGATGAATTAACAAACCAAGAAATAATGCAAATTAAACTTGATATTCTAATATAAAAATAAAATAGAAATGAGTCTTACAATTCACTAACTTGAAAGGCTTCGACTACTTGTTCCAAGAATAAGAACTTAGCCCTCCATACAAAAGAAATACTTGCAAAATAAACTAGAAAATGTATGTGTTTTTGAGAATTACAAGTGATGATTGATGTGTTCGATGATCCATGTGATGGTGAACTTCTCCTCTTTATATAGTCATCCATGGAGCATCTTCATCAATGGCTATTAAAGCCTCATAAAATGCCTCATAAAAATGATCATAATAAAGAAGAAGAGTAAAAGAGGTGAGTAAAGAAGAAGAACAAAAGGTTAGAGAAAGAATCCTATGCGACAAAGAATCCAAGAAGGAATCCTATGCACAAATTTCTGCCGCTGGCAGCGGATTTTTGGAAATCCGCTGGCGAGAAATTCCGCTGGCAGCGGAATTTGGAAAATCCGCTGGCAGCGGATTTTAGAAATCCTCTACTTCTTTCTTCAACTTGGTCTGAGCTTCCACTTAACTTCGGGCTTGATTTGTCTTCACTTCCAAAGGATTGTTGACACTTTAACCCAATAAACATTTCAATTACAACCCATATTACTTTTCACCCTTTAATCCACCTAATTACACATTTTATTATATTAACCCATCAATTACGACATGCACACAATAATCCGTCAAAACACACCCAAATCAACAAAATAGTCAACTAAATGATCCTTATTAATCCCTACTAAACTAGACTAATCAATTAGATATTTTATTTACTTTGAACTATCGGCCGTTATTTTATTTTATCAGTTTTCTATCCTCATCGACTTTCCTCTTGTCTACTTAAAGTTTTACCCGAATTTTCTTTTTCATTAAGTAAATTTTTATTTATATTCATTTTTTAAAATATCTTCCAAATAATATTGCAGAATAGTTATTGAATTAGACAGTTGACGATAAATTAATTTTCAATTTTCTCATTAGTAGTCCTTAATTATTAGATTTTCTTGTATTTGTTAATTTTTTTGTTTTTCTCACTTATACCTCTCTTTTTTTTAAAAAATAATTTTGACTGATTATTAAACATAGGTACGACTTTCTAAAATATTAATCTTTCTTCCAAACAAAACAATTTGAAAAAAATTAATTTACAACAATAATCATTGTTTTCGGAGTCAAAGTTAATTCCATAAAAAAATATTGATCCATTGGAATTCTTAAATATGAGTTTAAAAAAACGACTTTTTTCACACTGAGAATATCGTAAGGAAATAAATCAATAACTTGAAAAAAATAAAAATACAACGCTCAAAAGTTGCGGTTATGAGTCATTCTCGGTCACTTGATATGCTATGTACGCCGCATTATCATATATTACACTATTTAAATGTCATCCGGTCTTTGAAAAGTCATACTTAAGATTATATAATTTTAATTAAAAATATTATCAAGTTAAGAGAAATCAGCACTTCCAAAATTATGATTAGTTGAAAATCAACAGATTACACAACCATAGTTTTCTTGTAATTAATTTTTTTTAAAATCATTTTTTTCTTAAAACTAAATAAAAGAATAATAAATATTTTATTTAAGTAATAAAATATTTTCAATTTTAATATTTTTATTTACTTTCATATTATCTATATATTTAAATTGTAATGAATTTTTTTAAGACCAATATTTGACATTTGGCTTAACTTAAAAGCAACTTGATTAAAGTCTGAAGAACCACATTAGCCACATACGTTTATTAAATCAGTGACTAAAAAATATTTGCCACAGAACAAATTCGTGGTTAAATATATTTTTGCCATAAGTGTGGTATCTTTCGTGGCAAGAGTGGTTATTGACTACGAATTTAATAAAATTCGTGGCGCAAGTGAATTTTAGCCATCGGAAAAATTGTCCCGTGGCATATTTTTTTCCCCAGGTAGTGAATCAATTTTTTTCCGTGGATAGGTAAAAATTAGCCATGAATAACAAATTATCGTGGCATAATTCACGATGCAAGTGTCAGTTTGTTGTACTGGGAATTGCAGGTGTACACGTCAATTTGGGTGGATTATAAATTCGATTGTCTTTAGAAATCATAATGCATATTTGAATTAATCGGATTATGAACCCTTTTAATTCGACCCTTATTTAACTTAATTAAAATACTGGATTAAGTGTTAACCGAGTGACGACACGACTTGGACGGGATGAACTCGGTGTACGTTAAGAACGTATTGAATTATTTAGGTTATGAACCATTTAATTCCACTTCTAATTGTGTTGAGCTGCTTCTATTTAATCGGGTTAAGTATCGATTAGGACATCGACGTTTTGTACAGAAAAGTTCAATACGAATGATTAATCGAATTGATTCAATTTAGGAGTCTGAATGATCGGGAGATTAGGGCTTCAAGTAAAGAACTCGGGAATTGCAAATCAAGGATTCGAGAGGCTAATTATTAAATTTGAAGAATTAAGAATTGTTAAAAGTTTCGAAAGATCGAATAATATTTTTTGTTGTCCTTTTGAACTCGACGAATTAAGAATGTCGAGGGAAGGGGGGTATTTATAGTTTTTTTAAGGCTAAAATCGATGCTGAAGCGCACGCCACCGCGCGACTTGATCTGAAGCGTGTGCCACTGTGCAACTGTATTGCTTGGCGTCGCAACTTGCAAAACATTCCTAAATGGAGAGATATAGATAGGATCTTAGGATATTTTGATGGTTTCTTTGACTCGTTTTGACCCGTTGAATCGACTTTGACTTTGCATTTCGGGACCGACTTGGGCCCTAGAGCTGGTGATAGGGGTAAGCTCGAACCCGACCCGATTATGCTTGGACCGAACAAAGCCCACAACGAGACGATGCACTCACTCGGGATATTCGAACCAAGCCCAATAAAGTTAGGCGTGTGCATGCTCACACACGTCCGAAATAATGTCTAGGTAAATTGGATAAAGTGAAGATTGCAACAAATATTACGAAGATATGTGCAAGATTACAAGGGGATATTTTCGTGTAATTCCTACTCCAATTAAGCCGATACAATCTTCTCTTAAAGTGGCAACACGGTGGATTGATATCAAGGTACATGGGATATCCATGAGATGCCGATTTCATGGAGATAAACGAGTATCTCACCCAAAATAAAAGGATGCAATCTTTCTCTTTATTAGGAAACACAATAAGGGAGATCCTATGAAGATCACCCATTTTAGGCGAGAAGATCAAAGAGATACACACAAAGGATAAGCTACTATATTTTCAAAGATTAGCTGCTTGTTTCATTGATCATGTATCTCTTAAAATAGGCTAGTATATCATAAGATAAGAATAATATCTCGTAGGATAATCTACACGTATAAGGCTATATAAGTCGTGTTCGAGTTTGTCAATGTTTGCTAGTGAAAGAGACGTGGAGCAGGTTTTGGCTAGGGGAGAGCAAGTGTACGCGCTTGTGGCATCTAACCTGTCCACAGTTTCAAGAGAGAATAACCTTGACCAAGGTTAAATTAACCTTGACCAAGTTTACTCTAACCTTGACTCTGTTGAACGCGTTAAACCACTATTGCGTGAGTTTGACGATGTTTTTCCAGACGATTTACCAGCGGGTTTACCTCCATTGCGTGGAATCGAGCATCAAATTGATCTCGTACCCGGCGCGCCCTTACCAAACAAGGCGGCTTATAGGAGTAATCCCGAAGAAACGAAAGAACTCCAACGACAAATTGAGGAGTTAATGGAACGAGGGTACGTAAGAGAAAGCATGAGCCCGTGCGCGGTTCCAGCTTTACTCGTCCCTAAGAAAGATGGCACATGGAGAATGTGCATCGATAGCCGAGCAGTGAATAACATCACCATAAAATATCGATTCCTGATTCCGAGACTCGATGATATGCTTGATGAACTTCGTGGCTCAACCATCTTCTCCAAAATCGATCTTCGAAGTGGTTATCACCAAATTCGAATGAGAGAAGGAGATGAATGGAAGACCGCATTCAAAACCAAACATGGTTTATATGAATGGTTGGTCATGCCTTTCAGCCTTACTAATGCACCAATCACTTTCATGAGGCTTATGAACGAGGTTCTAAAGTCCTTCATTGGAAAGTTCGTGGTCGTGTACTTGGACGATATCCTAGTATACAGCAAGGGCATTGAAGAGCACCTACGACCCTTAAGACAAGTGTTCGAAACGCTAAGAGTGCAAAAACTATACGGCAAAGCCGAGAAGTGCTCATTCTTGGTCGACAAAGTTATATTCCTTGGATACGTTGTATCTCGGGATGGAGTTGCCGTAGATCAAGAAAAGGTGGAGGCTATTCGTTCTTGGCCTATCCCTAGTACGGTGACTGAAGTACGATCATTCCATGGATTGGCTTCATTCTACCGATGATTTATTCGTGATTTCAGCACGGTTATGAGCCCAATCACGGGTTGCTTGAAAAAGGGAGCGTTTGATTGGAACGAACAAGCTCAAAAAGCGTTCGAAAAGATCAAGGAGTTGCTATGCAACGCACCTGTACTTCGCTCTACCCGACTTCTCTCAACCGTTTGCAGTTGAGTGTGACACAAGTGGCGTGGGAATTGGGGCTGTCTTAATCCAAGCTCAACGACCCATTGCTTAGTTTTCGGAGAAATTGGGGGGCGCTCGTTGTAATTACTCTACATACGACAAAGAGTTCTATGCGATCGTTCGAGCACTTGACCATTGGAGTCACTATCTTCGCCCTAGTCATTTTGTACTTCACTCGGATCACGAGTCTCTCAAGTACATACATGGGCAACAAAAGCTCAACCCGAGACATGCAAAGTGGGTTGAATTCCTTCAATCATTCCATTTTTCATCAAAATACAAGGAAGGCAAGAGTAATGTAGTGGCTGATGCTTTATCACGGAGATATGCGCTACTTACCACGCTCGAAGTGAAGTTACTAGGGTTCGAGTTAATCAAAGAATCCTATGTGCTTGATGATGAACTAAGGGAGATATTCGAAGAATGTCAAAAGGGTGGATATAAGGAATACACGATACAAGAGGGTTTTCTATTTAAGGGAAATCGACTTTGTGTTCCGAAGCATCCAATTCGTGAGTTATTAATTCGCGAAGCACATGGTGGTGGTTTAGCCGAACATTTCGGAGTCCAGAAGACGCTCGACATCTTACACGAGCATTTTCATTGGCCGAAAATGATTGGTGATGTCCAAAACATCGTAGGCAAGTGCGTTACTTGTCACATGGCGAAAAATTCCTTTAAAGCAGGAGCCTACATGCCATTACCAGATCCGGGACGACCATGGGAAGATGTGTCGATGGAATTTATTGTGGCCTTACCTCGTACTCAAAGAGGAAGGGATGCAATTATGGTGGTCGTTGACAGATTTTCGAAGATGGCGCATTTCGTGGCTTGCCATAAGACGGACGATGCTAGTAACGTCGCGGATCTATATTATCGCGAGATAGTCCGTTTACATGGAGTCCCGAAGACTATTGTGTCCGATCGTGACTCAAAATTCTTGAGTTACTTTTGGAACACACTTTGGAGAAAAGTCGGTACTAAGCTACTATTTAGCACTTCGCATCACCCTCAAACCGATGGGCAAACGGAAGTGACAAACCGTATCTTAGGGACTATTCTTCGAGGTTTGGTGAGTAAAACTCAAAAGGATTGGGATCTTAAGCTTGCACATGCGGAGTTCGCGTATAATCGATCTCCCACCTACGCAGCTAAGCACTCTCCCTTTGAGGTAGTTTATGGGGTTAACCCGTATTTACCTATCGAGTTACTCCCTATCCCTAAAGGGAAATTTGTTCCCAAGGACGCAGAGGACAAGGTCAAAGCAATGACAAAGCTACATGATCAAGTCCGAGCTAGAATCGAGGTGTTGAACAAAACTTACAAGCGGCGAGCTAACAAAAACCGTCAGGCTAAGACATACCAACCCAGGGATTTAGTTTGGTTGCACTTGCGCAAGGAAAGGTTTCCGGGAAAACGAAAGAACAAGCTCATGCCGCGAGCCGAGGGTCCGTACAAGGTCGTTGACAAGGTAAACGACAATGCTTACAAGATCGAGCTTCTAGGAGATTATGGAGTCCACGCTACATTCAATATAGGGGACTTAAGTCCGTACTTAAGCGATGATGGCCTTGCAGAACTAAAGTCAATTCCTTTCGAAGGAGGGGATGATACGGGTAAGCTCGAACCCGACCCGATTATGCTTGGACTGAACAAAGCCCACAACGAGACGATGCAGTCACTCGGGATATTCGAACCAAGCCCAATAACGTTAGGCGTGTGCATGCTCACACACGTCCCAAATAATGTCTAGGTACATTGGATAAAGTGAAGATTGCAACAAATATTACGAAGATATGTGCAGGATTACAAGGGGATATTTTCGTGTGATTCCTACTCCAATTAAGCCGATACAATCTTCTCTTAAAGTGGCAACAAGGTGGATTGATATCAAGGTACATGGGATATCCATGGGATGCCGATTTCATGGAGATACACGAGTATCTCACCCAAAATAAAAGGATGCAATCTTTCTATTTATTAGGAAACACAATAAGGGAGAACCTATGAAGATCACCCATTTTAGGCGAGAAGATCAAAGAGATACACACAAAGGATAAACTACTATATTTTCAAAGATTAGCTTCTTGTTTCATTGATCCTGTATCTCTTAAAATAGGCTAGGATATCATAAGATAAGAATAATATCTCGTAGGATAATCTACACGTATAAGGCTATATAAGTCGTGTTCAGTGTAAGCATTATTCATTCAACAATTAAGCAATAAAAATTCAGCAAAGTTTTTTATTATATCAAAACTTGTGAAAACCCATTTCGAGAAAGAACTTCGAAATCGCGTCGAGGAATTGGTGCGCCAATCTCTACGTTATTAGTGTCGGATTCAAGGTCGAATTCGGGCTAAATATCTTTGGTTACGTTTGTCTTTTATTTCATCACAATAAATTCTTACGTAATTCAAAGTATTTTCTTTCCTAAAATAGACGTGACACAAAACACAAAATCCAGGAAGTCCTTAACCACGAACCAAGGTTATATTAACCTTAGTTCAATTTCACTCCAAAAATCGACGTCAGCACTCAAGGTTACATTAACCTTCGACCCAACTTCATTTCCTAATCTAAACCGCTTCCGCATTCGCATCAGCTGGAATGGACTATAATTAGTGTCGACGGGACCGTAACGACTCGACTAAGACAGTCTAGATGTTGAATTAATTTTCCGAGTAGTAAATTGATCTGAACTATAGAAAACATATCTAAAACACTGTAAAATAGTATCATTTCGCAGTCCAATCATCATCGGGTGTTTGCCCGAAGCTCGAGTAGACACCAAGTAAGAATCTGGGTGTCTACAGAAGCCCTCAGTTTGACTAAGACATATACAAGGCGAAAGTGAAAGTAAAGCTCCCAGGTCAATACAGGATTACAGCCTGGTGGCTATCCACTCGGGTCGTTTATAGTCCGTTAGACTATCCGTTAGCGCTCGCTAGCCAAAGGATAGAAATCATACCTAAGCTCTGTTACCTGAGATTGCTTCCGGGATGGAGCGATGAAATGGAATCCATAACGGTGAAACAAATTCATTCGATATCGATCCTACTTTGAGATGGGAGGTTTCTCTGATATCTTCAATTAAGTATGAAGTCTTCGCGAAACCTTGATGGATAGAATGAAGCTAAACTTTTGACTGGGGCTTGTTTGGGAATAGCATAAAGTTCTTGAACCATTTCAAAGTCAACCTCGTTAAACACCCCATGTTAATTGAATTATTGAAGATGTCCTATTTATGACCTATCGCTTTGCGTAAAGAGATTTGAAGTACTACTCATATCAACAAAGTACACTTTCTTTTCTGGTTTGTCCATGATAAGAACTCCACAGTTAAGCACGCTTAGCTGAGATTAGTATTGGGATGGGTGACCTTTTAGGAAGGTTTCTGAGTGGCGCAGGAGTGAGGACAAAATGCGCTGGAAAGGACTCGTGTTGGTCTGTGGGACCAGTACAAAGCCTGTTAGGCTACTGCAGTTAACATTTCCGATCCTAGCTAGATTGGGTCGGGGTGTTACACCTTGTCAGACTGTTTAAGGTTTGGATTTAGTGGAACTGATTGAAAGTCCGAGTTCAGATTGTTCGATCAGAGCTCTGATTTAAATTGCTTCAAAATGTGGGGGACCGATTCAAAGTCCAAATTCAAACTATTCGGGATTCCGATTTAAACTACTTGAAAACTTGATAGGACGGATTCAAAGACCGAGTTCAGACTATTCAGGGCCTTGATTTAAACAGCTCCAAAGATATGGGGAATTGATTCAAAGTCCGGATTCAGACTGATCAGGGTTCTTGTAAAGTTCTCGAACCGTTTCAGAGTCTAAGATCAAAGTGACCAGGGTTCTAATTTGAATTCGCTTGAAAATTTGACGGAACCAATTTTATGTCCGGATTCAAACTATTCAGGGTTCTTGTAAAGTTCTTGAACCAATTCAAAGTCCAGTATCAGCAAGATGCGAGCTCATCGTTTCTTCCATGGTTTGTGCCTTGGCACCCTTTTGCTCACTCCCTTGCCCTTGATTCATGGTTTGAGTTGAACCTTGATTAAAGTCATTAGAGAAATTGTTCCCTCTATTGATGTTTTGATAGTTGACTTGATTTTGGAAAGGTTTTGAAGAATTTCCCTTTGTTGTCCATTATAGAAGTTTCTTTGGCCTCCATTGAAGTCTTGACCTTGGTTCTATGAGTTATCTTCGGTGAATGGCCTAGGTCCCCCTTGAAAGGTACCCATGGCACTACATCCCTCAATATTGCTACCTTGGTGCCTGGTGCAAGAACTAGCGACGTGATTGCCACCATATATGGTATGTTGATAAACCACGGCTTGCTTGGACCCGGCGATCATGGATGAAACCATATTTGTGAGATTATAGAGTTCCTCACCATAATCCCCTTGGGCTCTAATTGTACTCACATTGCCCTTATTAGAACCAGTTTTTCGATCGATCCCCAAAAATTATCATGCTAGCCGCCATATTATTGATCACCTCATTAGCTCGATCAATGGTAAGGAATTCAACTCCACCCACAGGTGCCACATTCATTATGTGCGCATCATCATCGGACACACCCGGGCAAAATTCCATAACAAAATCACACTCAGTAATGCCATAATGTGGGCATTTAGCAAGTGGTCTCTTGTACTTCTCACAAAATTCATATAGAGATTCATCGCAGCCTTGAGAGATATTGGATATTTCCTACTTCAAGTCCTTAGCTGTTGAGGCGGGGAAATATTTTTCAAGGAACTTGTACAAAAATCACTTGTGACTTCGATTAAAAATGACATATGACTTCGGTTATATAGGCGTAGCATTAACTATACGAGTTATGGTTTCAATTTATAACCGAAGCCAAAAGAAGGTAAAAAGCTTTGGTTGTTAAGATGAACTGAAGCCAAAAGTACTTTTAGCTTCTGTTGTTCATAGGAACCGAAGCCAAAAGGTTTATAAAAGGCTTCGGTTGTTGATATTAACTGCAGCCAAAAGTACTTTTGGCTTCAGTGGTTTGTTGGAACCGAAGCCAAAGGTTGATAAAAGGCTTTGGTTGATGACTACAACCGAAGCTAAAAATACATTAAAAGCTTCAGTTTAAAATAAATAACCAAAACCTTTTCATCGTTAAAAAATTATTAAAAAAATCCAATAGTTTCACATGAAATTTATATTTATTTTTTTTGGTAAAATGTAAATTATATTAATATGATCAATCCTCAAATTACAAACGTTTTCAATACCAATCTAGCCTGATACATGACAGCTAAATCAAAATAGATAGGATAGCAGCTACACGCCGCTTCACCCTACTCTCAATTTCCTCCCTTAATCTCTTCATTATTACTTGTGGTCTTATAACCCATCCATTCTTCCAGCCATTGTTCTTAGCGATCCATACTTCATAGATAACTGCACATACAGCAGCAAACACGATTTGTTTGAAGCAGTCAGATTTATGTTTTATCCTGGTATAGTGCTGGAGCAACTCCACTTCTGGTAACTCCATTCCAACCCAGTCTTGTAGCAGCCTATGCAATTGTTTCGTATAAAAGCAATCCCAATATAAGTGCCCATGACTCTCCTCGTGCTGTCCACACAGGTAGCATAAGTTAGACCTCGTGATACCAAAACTCATCAAACGATCCTGTGTAAGTAATCTCTCATTCGCATAAAACCACGAGATAAAGTTATGCTTGGGCATAGCCATTCGACTCCACACAACACATCACCAATCTTTCTTCATACCAGTACCACTGAGCCACCGATACCCTCCATCTACTGTGTATCCTTTGATATCTGCTCTCCATCTACCGTCACTATATCCTATGAGAAAATCATTTTTAACACTACATATCTTCCTCCATGTCCAACTTGAGGCCATAGTAGGTTGATATGTACACCATGGAGCACCATTTAAGTAAATTGCATTTACCCATTTAATCCAAAGGTGGTCCGCTTTTGTATAGATCCACCACACATATCTCCCCAAAAGGGCTTTATTCCACATCTTACCAGCCTTGATACCCAGCCCACCTCTCTTCAAATCAGCACAGCATCTCTCCCAGCTAACTAGAGGACTTTTATTCCCTCCTACAATGCCCCTCCACAAGTACTCTCTACATAAGCTTTCAATTCTCTTAATTACTGTATTAGGTAGTAGGAATATTCTACACCAATACTGATGCAGTTGACCAAGAACCGCTTTAATTAATACAAGACGCCAAGCATAGCTCAAGTGTCGCGCTCCCCATCCTTGAATACGGTGTGTGACCCAGTCAATCAATGCTTCACACTCATGAATCTGCAGACGCTTATACGTAATTGGTACACCAAGATATTTGAATGGAAGATTTCCACATTTAAATCCACATGATTGCAGTATGCGTGCCTCCATTCCCGCTGTTACTCCATTCAAGTAGATCTCCGACTTATCCTTATTGACAGTAAGTCTAGAGCATTGAGCAAAGAACCTGAATGCCTTAATCAACAACTGCACAGACTTCTGATTCCCATAGCTAAAGACCATCAAATCATCGGCAAAACAAAGATGAGTCAATTTCACTCGTTTGCACAATGAATGATATTTAAATTCTTTCTTTAATTCCATAACATCCATTAGTCTTGTAAAGTACTCCATACAAATCGTAAACAACACCGGTGACATGGGATCACCTTGTCGTATACCCCTTTTACCCCTAAAAATCCAAAAGTTGACCCTTTCAAAGATAAGGAGAAAGACGGAGATGTTACACATTCCATAATCCAACCCACCATTTTACTCGGCAAATTCAATGCAACAAGAAGTTGATGCACAAACTGCCATTCAATTGAGTCATACGCCTTTTTCAGACCCACTTTCATAATGCATCTCGGAGTACAACTCTTCCGATTATACAATCGGACTAGGTCTTGACACATGAAATTATTATTAGTAACCACCAAAAAAGTTTATACATTATCCAAAACAATACCACTTACAAAGCTAACTATTACAACCAACCAAAAATATAAAAATTCCAGAGAATAATTCAAGCTATTTTAACATCATTTCCGACTTCTTCCATTGATGTATAGCGCTATTCTTCTCATTTTGGTGAGCCAGGTACCATTGCATTAAATCTTTGTCATATACAAGGGAGAGCTGCACCTATATATCATAGAGCGAGTTATTTAGTACTAATTACTAGAAAGTGGAGAATATAATTTTGTAGCTGAAGAAGGTTTTGCGTATATGTACATTCTAAATTATTATATGGTGGAGAGTTATAGTCACTCGTAGAGTTGTAATACGAGCAGTTACACAAGATAAAACATTTATCTGACCAACAAAAACTAACAGTTTGCAAGAAGAGGCGACAACAGATTATTCTGCAAACAATGATTCTAAGTTCTACCATTTTCGCTAAAAAGTACATCAAAATCATTGTTTCAAAAGATACTACACTATATTAAATTTGGGAAGAGGATAAGGCATACACAGAAGGTGAAAAAGCAGGGCCGTCAAGAGCCAATGAGAAATGTTAACTTACATGTTCTCTTGAGCCATAATTCACATTCTACCAAAAAATATTTTGGATCAGTAAAACTAACAAGAATAAATCACAAGATAATACTCGTAGTAGAAAAAAATGAAAAAGAAAGTGAACGGGTGAGTGTTATCTAGCTGCCAACTCAACATAAAAAAAATCTGTAATATCCCCTTCACGGACGTAATATGCTTCATAACTATCCAAAACAGAATTAATGCACTATTCTAATGGCAAACCCAAATAGAACATGTTGAGTGATGGATGGACCTCACGCCACCCGTCAATCCTCTACAAGAATGTGAGATGTGTTCCGTTTTATCCATGAAATGACCAAGTCCCGCATGAATATGGGAAAGTGGCATCTTGAATGCATTGATACACACATCAATTCAAAGTAGTGTAAGTGGGTCAACGACTTTCACAGAATTAAACCAAAATTTGGACCAAAATATAACATATAATGAAGAACATGGCCGCAGCTTGCTCTGAAAATAAGAACACTCTGCGTTGAGGTTCTGTCAATTCAGTTCCACTTCTTCATTTCTTTTCTTGTCTTCTCTTCTATCCTTATACTCCGTATTTGAAATGCATGAAAATACCGAGCTCAAAAAAGGATTTCATCGAAGGCCAAGACCTCCAATAATAAGAAATGTGAAGTCAAGCTTAAAAAGACACAATTACATGTATATAAAAAATCTGCCAAACATTATAAAATATACTTTCAAATCCGGCATTTTAGATATGAACTCCAACTAAACCCAAACTACACTAGACTAAGAACGACCCAGACACCAAGACGACCCCCCTGTTTTTTTCGGCTCACTTAAATTCACCAAGCTCACTTCATTTCAGTTTAGTTAAGGCTACTTGAGCGAAAAGAAGAGGGTTGAAGACTCAATAGTGTTTGAGGTCAAGATATGATAGCAGCAGGAGACTTAATTGAATCAAACCCATTTGCCTCACCCTGCAACCCACTAACAACTGACATTACTGCACAACCAGAAAAATGTACTCCAATTAGTTAACCTAAACAACATAGGCAACATTAATGAACACACTAGAAATGCTAATTTTTGTGATACACCAGAATGACATGATAAGTTCCTTTATCACTCCATGGCCCGACAACCTTACTAAGCGCTAACCCTGGAGTCTTCCATCTTGATGTTTCCTGCAGTCAATAGCTTTTAATTACACTTGGGACATCAAGAGTCTAAGACCTTGTTCTTTCTAGCTCACTTTAGTTCACCAAAAGTACTTTATTTCAGTTGAGTTAAGGCTACTTGAGGGACAAGAAGAGGGTCCAAGAGTACAGAGTGTTTGGGGCCAAGATATATTATATAATAGCCGTAGCCAGCCATTGGGTACTTACATTAGTATGGTGGTAATGAGCAGCAGCAATCTCCATGGCTTCAACATCAAATGAATCAAACCCTTTAGGATTCTTAATTAAAAAGTCTTCTTCTAAGAGAGGCATAGCCTGAATTAGCAGTAAACCTGCTTTTCAAATCATCATCCTTCTTCATTTTGAAGCAATCATCTTGTTAATCTAGTTCACTGCCATCAACCAACCTTAATTGGGTCAACAAAGCATTAAGGCCTAATATAGAAAGACAATTCCAATACACTTCAGATATCAGCTATAACGAAAAATAAGTATCTAAGCATAGAACATTTCAATTGACAGAAAAACATCGAGAAACTTCAATGAAAAGAAAGGCGTTATGATCCAAATATGGAAAATCAAACAAACATACCCAAAACCCACCTGCACCCGTCAAAACTGAAAATCAACATGAATATTCTAGAATTATTGTTCCTGAAATAACAATATGAAATCAGAATGAAAGAGATACAAAAATGGGTGTTGTATTCTAGCCACCGTGTATGGCAGAGGCTGCGGCTCTGCTGACGCTGGTGGTCTACCATGAACGGTGTCTATGCGGCGAATGGCGGCGGCAGTGGTGTGGTTGTTGATGGATGTGTAGGAGTAGTGGTTGCCATGGGAGTCGAGCGAGGAATTGATTTAATTGATTGAATTGAAACCCTAATTTGTGAGTGTGGTTGTTTGATTATAAAATTGATTCGATCTATTTATTGATTCTAGACCTCGCAAACGGGTCAATTAGATTGTGTCGGTTGTAAAATATTGGGTTAGTAACAATCACTTGTTTAGGGTATTTCAAGTATGGGATCAGGTCAATTTTGTCATGTATATTTCAGATACTTTAGACATGTTTTCGTATTTATAAATTACAATCGTCTTGAATGTAGACTCTAACCTTGCTTTCATCGACTCATATTGACCCAACCCTAGTTCCCAACTCTAATGAGACGAGATAACCAACGAGCAACTCGAACTAAAACCCAATTCATGTTAATTGAATACGGGTCAGGGTCGGGTCAGAATATGGGTCATATCGAATACAAATCAATCAAATACGGGTCTCAAGTCAGCTTAGGGTCATATATAGTTTCGAACGCTCAACTTTTTATTTCTTTAAGTTAAATAAATTAAAATAATATTAAATTTTCATTTCTTTTAATTGTATTATTATATTCTTAATTACAATGTTTATATTCTAAAATAAATCAATATTTAAACGGTGTATTAAATGAATAAAATATTTGTATTAATTTGAATATTTGTTTATATTTGTAATTTAAAATATTAAAAGTATTATTGTTTTAATTATAAATCCAGATATAATACTTCAATGAGTGGGGTTATTAATGTGTTATTAATTTTAATAAATTATTGTTTACCCAACGAGAGGGTTATGCTTTGACCCTAAATTAACGAGGCATTACATGTTCGAGTCAAACAGGTCGTGCGCAGGGTCGAAAAAAACAGGATCATGACCCTAAAATAAGCATTTCGTGGCAGGTCAAGTTTGTAAAAGTCTAATTCTGCGTATAGCTCGGTACTTAGAATATTGTTTAGACATTTTAGGAATACATTATTAATTAATTAATTATAAAAATAATGGCAGCTTTTCTATATATAATTCATTACATTTATGTTAAGGTAAATGGTTACTGATCCTTAACTACTACTGTTGCCATTTTGAACCACTTTTGGCTACGGTTTACGAACGCAAACAAAGCATTTTATATTTGGGTAAGGTTTACAAACACAATCGAAGCATTTGATATTTGGCTACGGTTCTATGATCACAGTCGTTGCCATTTCGAACAACTTTTGGTTACGGTTTTGAAACTTAACCGAAGCATTTTATATTTGGCTACGACTTTTTTATACAACCGTAGTCATTTATAAATCCTATTCCATAGAATATTGTGCTTACGATTATTAAATGCAACCGTAGCCTTTTCCACTAGCCAAATGTATATTTTGTACTAGTGAGGAATGTGGCCTTCAAGTCTTTCCAAAAGATGATCGAACCGATAGGTAGAGAATACAACCAATCTCTAGCACTATCTTGGAGTGAGTGTGGAAAAGCTCTTATATAAAACCCATCATCCGAGACATTGAGAGGCTTTGCACTAGCACAACTCATGTGGAAGTCGCAAAAATGCACATGTGAGTCTTCATTAGCTAATCCATGGGACTTGCTCAAGTGGTCTAGAAAATGTCCTTAAGCACAAAATGATCATCTTCTTCCTTGTCCGGATACACAATACTCATGGGTTGAGCATTGAGATCCGGTGCTTTCATCTCCCGAAGTTGATTCAACGAAGTTCATATAAGTGGGTGTGGTCATAAAGGTCTCTGAGGTGTCTCCTAGACTAGGTGTGGATGAACTAATGTATACGTTTTAGTTCGATGGTTCAAGCATAACATCAATTTTACCCGGACTGGTTACTCGTAACCGACGTCCCACTATACGCGATGTATTCTGATTAGTCTAGTTTAGTAGGGATTAATAAGAGTCATTTAGTTGACTATTTTGTAGTTTTGGATGTGTTTTGAAGGATTTTGGTGCATATGTCCAAATTGATGGGTTAATGTAAAAGAATGTGTAATTAGGTGGATTAAAGGGTGAAAAGTTATATGGGTTATAATTGAAATGTTTACTGGGTTAAAGTGTCAACAATCTTTTGGAAGTGAAGACAAATCAAGCCCGAAGTTAAGTGGAAGCCCAGACCAAGTAGAAGAAAGAAGTGGAGTATTTCTAAAATCCGCTGCCAGCGGATTTTCCAAATTCCGCTGCCAGCGGAATTTCTTGCCAGCGGATTTTCCAAATTCCGCTGCCAGCGGAATTTCTTGCCAGCGGATTTCCAAAAATCCGCTGCCAGCGGCAAAAATTTATGCATAGGATTCCTTCTTGGATTCTTTTTCGCATAGGATTCTTTCTCTAGTCTTTTGTTCTTCTTCTTTACTCACTTCTTTTATTCTTCTTCTTCATTATGATCATTTTTATGAGGCTTTATGAGCCATTGATGAAGATGCTCCATGGATGACTATATAAAGAGGAGAAGTTCACCATCACATTCATCATCCAAGACATCAATCATCACTTGTAATTCTCAAAAACACATAGTTTCTATCATATTTTCTAGCTTATTTTTGCAAGTAGTTCATTTGTATGGAGGGCTAAGTTTTCATCTTGGAACAAGTTATTGAAGCCTTTCAAGTTTAAGGAATTGTAAGACGCGTTTCTATTTTGCATTATTATTAGAATATCAAGTTTAATTTATAATAATTCTTGGTTTGTTAATTCATCTTCTAGTTTGATCACCTAGTTGTTGTTATTGATAAATCATTGCTAGATAGTTAAATGAATCTTTTGTTTGTTTAACTATGTCCGAGTAGCGAATATAATTCACCAATTTGTATGCTTTTCATCGTTGTTGAGTTATAAGGATTAAACTTGTATGAAACAAAGTGATACCGCTTGAGTAATCATTCTTTCATCTTTGCTAAATTCCATCGTTTTAATCTACATATTGATACGATTTAGACGCTTGATTTAAGTTGACAATATCGTAAGGGTTATTTGAGTATGCTTCTCATATCTTATAACTATTAATAAGTGGAATTAGAAGTCGATTAAACTTCATAGCAAAGTATTCTAGTATAAATTGTAAAGTAGAAGAGTCAATGATCAATTCGTTAAACTTGATGGTGGATATTGCTTGGTCCAAGTATTTTTCTCATATTTGTAGCATCGTTCATTCATATTAGTTTATTTTATTTCGTTAATTTATTTCATTAGTTTATTAGACTTAGAATCAAAATCACTAAAATCCCCCATTCGGTTACTAAATTATATAGAATTACGCACACTTAAGCGACATAATTACCTTCCTTGTGGTTCGACCCCTACTTTCACTAACTACTAGTTTGTGTTAGAAGTGGATAAAAATTGTAATTTGGAGGCTCACGACAAGCCTAGCCATATTCCAAATTGGTTATGTCAAGGTGTTCATGGTTGATTCGTATGGGTTTCGCGGCATGTCCTTATGCAAATTGCTAATGGAGTCCGTCTCGATTATCGGAAAGACTATGCGCACCGGTATAGACCTTATTTAGACCGATTGAGACTTAGTGTAAACCATACATACTGTCGTCATAATGCATGTTTGACTTCTTGCTGCTTGGTCTCCGTGTCATTTTCAAAAACGTCATTTAAACTTGCATCTTTTCAAAATATCCATATTTCAAAAACCCGGAATCTTGCCGAAATTTCGACTTAGCTTTTAACTCAATATAAGCCTATTTTCTAGCCGACATGCTGCCCATTTCAATATTCAAATTTCTTATAAAAAGAAGTTTCTACTTTTCAAAAAAATCTGGTCATGTCGGCATGCTGCCAATTTAAAAAACTAGGACCGTCATTCAATTTTCAAAAAATCCAATTCTTTTCGTAATCTCTCCAACCCTAGGACCTACCGGGATCCATTTGTCTAGTCCCACCTAGGTCGTCACAGGTCAATAGCATCGTAACTCCGTCGATCTTACATCGTGAGTTTCTCCCATATCCCCGTCCGCCCTGTCCATAAAGGCACGACTGACACGCGTGGGGCATACTCCCACAAAGGGAAGCCCCTCTAAGAACTCAAGTCAAAAAGTCTGGGGAAGTCCCATGTGACCCTCCCTTCGAGCAGGACGCGGCCCACATAGCCGCTTCCTAAAAGAAGTCTCACTTTACATCACCTGTTAGTCGAGTCTTCTTCGAGTCTGTCTTCTTCTTCTCTACTTGGGTTGTTCTGATTATGGGGATCCGTGTTCGAAGTTCTTGATTGCGTGATATCTTTCCAGACAGACCGCCCTCTACTAGGTTAAGGATGGAACAGACCCTCAACGAGCTGGAAGCTATGATGGAAACCATGGTCGGTTAGCTGACCGAGGTTGAAAACCGGCTGGTAGCTATAAGAGCCAATCAGGCAGCTACAAATGCTAGGCTAGCCATTGTCGAACAAAGGGGCCTTGACTCGGAGCTTATGAACTCTAGGCCCACGACTAAACTAATCAGCACGGTTCGCAGATTGGAGGAACAGATCCATACCTCCATGGGTAACAACATTCATGCTGAGAAATCACGGATCTATACCCTGGTAAATGAACAACAGCACTAAAATTTGAAACTCACAGGATTGCCCATGTTTGAAGTGACCGAGGACCCTCTACTTTACATGAGGGCCTTCAAAGAATTCATGGTCATCAAAGGAGTCAAATCGAACTTGTTCATGAACCTGTTCGTGGCATCTCTCGAGAAACATCCTAGAGCCTGGTACTACAGGCTCGGCCCTAAGAAGTGCCCAACTTGGGATGACGTATCCACTGAGTTTGCTCGGAACTATGCTGACAATATTGAGATCCAGACCACAATGTGCACCTTGGAGGTCATGGCCTAAGAGCCCAAAGAAGGGTTCACAAAATATATTCAACGCTGGAGGGCTGAAAGTGTTAAGTTGGTCGATGAGCGCAATGAGAAAACTCTGGTAGAAACGTTTGTGAAGAATCTCCTACCTTTCTACCGAGTCCATCTCCGGTACGTTGTCATACCCAACTTCACTACCCTCACTGAAATGGGTATGAGGATCTAAGATGACCTGAGGCTAGAGGGTCTAACCAAAACTTCTAGAAAGGGTTACAAAGGGGCCTCTTCCACGACCAAGACATCAGCCGCCTCTCACAACATATTTGATGAGGTTGATCTACTAGATAACCCATCTAAAAGGAATGCCCCGTAGAGGATATTTACCGACATAAGTGTCACTTATGCTTACGCCTTACAAAGGCTTTCTTCCAAGGGCATAATACAACCTATAGGCCTAATTGTGGACCCTCCCGTTGTTCGGCGCCGCAAAAACTAGGATGCACAAGCCTATTGCAAATTCCATAGGGGTAATGGGCATGATACCGAGAAGTGTTGGAAACTAAAGTTCCTCATCCATGATCTGATCGAAAGCAGTAAAATCTCTCTACCTAGAGATAAGCCAAACAACAAGGATAAGCCTTTCAGCACCCACGCCATCTATTCCAGAGAGGTAATCGACTGTTCTCATCTCATCTGTCCCTCCGTCTCACAAGTAAACGGGATTTTTTGTGATGATCAGGATGACGTGCACCTTGTCAAGGGGGAAGTTGTCCCCATTACTAGTGAGGAAATCCGAAGGCTAAGTCTAAGGCTCTAGCCAATAATCACCTCACCAGATTAGGTCGTCCCTACCAAACTACTAGCTCTAAGGACACCCCTATTTCGGTAACCACCACTGACCCCATCAGAAGGGATACCGCGCCCGAAGAGCCGACAACTGACACGGCTCTCGTGAAATATTTAAAGAAAACCCGAGTTGACCTCACTATATAGCAACTCTTGGTCGTCAGATCACAAGAACATTGAGAGCCACTTACTAAGGCTCTCGATCAAATCAAAATCAGTTCGACCGCTACCTCTGTTGAAATGGTAGCCACTATTATGCTCTATCTTAAGGGAAAATCTAAAGAATAAGGTCACCTTATCACCTTCTCTGAGGTAGACTTACCTCCATTCGGGGTTGCTCACAACCTAGCTTCGTATATCACGGTTATATGTCGCGGAAAATATATTCCCATGACCTTGATAGGTGACGTGTCTGCCATCAATGTCTTACCCTTAAGGACTGCCAAGGCTCTTGGTATTACCGAGGCCAAGTATATTCCGATCGCTCAAACCATTCAAGCTTTCGATGGAATTCCGAAGTCGGTAGCTAGTGTAGTCAAGTTGACTATTGTAACATGCCCGGTGGAGAAAGAACTGGAATTTCAAGTGATTGACGTCACCTCTTCCTTTAATTTACTCTTTGGACATCCATGGATCCATGTTGCTAAAGCGGTATCCTCCACCTTGCACCGGAAAATCAATTTGCCTCTAGGTGACAGCATTATCACCCTAGAGGCAACCCCAACGTCTGTGGCTAACTGTAATTCCACAAGTCATCTCGGTACAGACCTTTGGGGGTTCGATTTTGTGGGAATGGTCGAAAAAGATTCCTTTTCAGACCCTACTTCACCACCAACATCATTACAATGCTACAAAACTTGGGATACTTCCCCGGGGCTACCTCTAGGCCATATCGTTGAACTGGGAAAATAATTGACATTTTAAAAGATGAAGACTTACATCTGGGCAAGAGATACGGTTCAACCTCGAGCAACATCGTTCGGGTAAGCACCGAAAAGGCCTCCGATCTCATAAAGGGCATCAACTTGATACCTTATAGCCCAAGTCTAAGCGATTATTTCATCAGGCCAGTATTTGGGGCTATCCAAGTGGGATTATTCCAACCCTCTACTACGCACTCCGGGACCAAACTAGCTCGAGATTGTAACTATATACTAGATGACATACTCACCCTCCTCCAATCTGAACCAAAAGCTGACACTGAAGATACCAAGCCCGTGCTGGGGCTATTGTTCGCGGAAGACAGGATCATCCCGACTCCGAAAGAAGAATTGTTGATTCGAACAGGCTGATCTCGGAAGTGGATTCCAGGGAGGGAAACAAGGCATGGAAAAAGACCGTTAAATGGACGGACGGCCAGGGCTGGATCTACAAGTTAGTTGCCGGTGAAGGAGACATGCCCGATACTGATTCCGATTCTGAGTCTGAGTCCGAGTTAGAGTCTAGGGAGTCTGGTGCTAGAGTCAATCATGTAACCTCTCTCCCTCCAATCACTACTGTTGGCGCCACGGGGTCTGTCCCACGCGCCCTTCTCATTCCGCCACTGATCAATGATCAGATGGTTGTCGTATACGAGCCGTTCTCTAAATTTTCTATCAATAATAACAACCAATTTTCTTACGAGTTGTTTCTTTTTAATTGTAATTCTGCTTTCAAAAATATTTTTTGCAATGACATTGAGAAATCCGACGAACAGGTACCACTACCTCCTCACCTGATCGAACAGTTAGAGCAACGGGAATCAAGGAATGCGGTCATTGAAGAGACCGAATCTATCAATGTGGGAACAACCTTAGAGCCTCAGATCCTTAAGATAGGATTATCATTAGATCCCGAGGAGAAACAACAGTTTAGAAACCTTCTTCAAGAGTCCAAAGACGTTTTTGCATGATTCTTCAAGGACATGCTGAGGATAGACCGGGAAATATTCGAGCACCGCATACTGATCAAAGACGGGTGCAACCAGTTAAACAAAACCTACGCCTAATGAGGCTCGAATGGTCTCTCAAAGTCAAGGAAGAAGTCGACAAACAATTCAAAGCCGGTTTCATACAAGTATCCGAATATCCGGATTGGTGAGCAAACATCGTACTGGTACCTGAAAAGGACGGTAAGGTGTGCGTATGCATAGATTTCAGAGATCTGAATAAAGCAAGCCCGAAAGATGATTTCTCGCTGCCACACATTGATATAGTGGTAGACAACACGGCTGATCATGCCCTTTTATCATTAATGGACGGGTATGCCGGACACAACCAAATCAAAATGGTCGAGGAAGATATGAGTTAGACCATCTTCACTACACCTTGGCGTACTTACTGCTACATCGTTATGCCATTTGATCTCATTAACGCTGGGGTCACTTACCAGCGAACTGCTACGACTTTGTTGCTCGATATGATGCACAAAGAAGTAGATCAGAGGTTTACGTGGACAATATGATCGTTAAATCCAAGAATTGGTATGGGCATGTTGTCGCCCTAAGAAAATTTGTCACCCAACTGCGTAAATACAACATGAGGCTAAACTCTCAGAAGTGTCGTTCGGGGTAACCTCATACAAATTTGTAATAACCCAGTTCTTCTAATGACATTAATTAACAAGGCGGAAAATAATTAAGTCGTAAAAAGGGGTAACAATTAAAATTGTTGACTCATAAGGAGTCTTTTAGTGATAAATGAACCGTTTGTTAAAATAAAACAACTGAAAACCGAATTACAAAATAGTCTCATCTTCTAAGTTAAAATAGTCTGACCAAATTTGTGTTACAAGATTTATAATTTGACACTCTCATCTGCTAAGTTGTATCTCTTGCACTCATGCATGCCCCCATGTCCAGTCTTGAGGGTTAGTCAACCTGAATGCTTATTTAAATATACATGTCCCACTTAGTGGGAGTAACCTATCCGTCCTTCTAACACGGCCCCGAATAATAAATGTAGTATAATCTTTAGGTTATCTAATTAATACATAAGCAGGCATGTCACATTATAAGTCGACATGTATACAATGTGAGATACACATGAAGTGAGTTCAGTTTAGCATGTGAACATAACGACATGTGAAACAAACATGCAATATGAATTACGATAAAGCATACATTATGTAAATAGCATGCGAAAAGCAAAACAGTAAAATATACATCATGTGACTAGCATGTGAGAAATAAAACAGTAAAGCAAACATCATGTAAATGGCATGGGAAAAGTAGACAGTAAATCATACATCTTGTGAATAACATGAGAAACATAATGGATATATCATCATCGAGCATATATACGTAATGTGAATCAACTCATTCAGCATGTGATAAGTGTATTTTGTAGTGCCTAAATTGCTGTGTTTTGGTCCCATTTTCCTTGTAGAATCGCTCCTTGGGAGCGGTTTATGGGCTACTTATGCTTCCTCTAGCTCGTTTCAGGTTTCCGAGACCATTCATGAAGAGTTGGAGCAATTCCGACTCAATAAATACACTTTTTGGAACCAACGAAGCAAAGGAACGATCACCCGATGCCTTGGATTCGACCCCGAGACCTTGGGACCCGATCCCGAGCCTCTTAGACTCGATCCCGAGCCCCGAGAATCGGTGAGAAGCCCACGAGAACCAAGGAGGGATCAAAAATACCTTAAGAGAGGCCTACAAGACTCATCCCCGACGGGTATGGCCTCATCCCGTCCGGGATGAGGTGCACGAATAGCATAGGTTCTGTTATGGGCCCGTCCCGGTCGGGACCAGTCCTTCCCGGTCAGGACCGGTCCGTCCCGGTCGGGATCATGGTGCTGCTGCGCGTGACTCTTTAATTCTTCCTTCTTCATTCTTGTAACCATATAAATACTTCCCTCTTGTATTGTTTATGGAACCTACCTGACATTAGACTCTCTTAAGCCTTTTTACAAGATATAAACCCTAGATTTAGAGTTCATCCTTTTAGATTAATATTCCCTTAATCTTTAGTTAATCTCCTTTTAATCTAGCTTGTAACTAGTCTTGTATTAAGTGGGTTCTTGAAGATTTCTCCAAGCTTGGCATCCTTGGAGTTGATTTGGGCTCTTATTTATACAAGATTGCATCTTTTTCTTCCTCTTGTTGTTGGTATAATTTCTTATTCCTTGTTCTTTGTTTATTTACTCAAGTTTGAATCTTTACTTAGTGTTTTTGTTATTGTTCTTGTTCTTCATAATGGATGTTTGGTTTTTCATGTTGTTTTCTCTAATTATTGTTGGTTTGTTCTTGATAATGAGTGAGTAGTCTCCTTGTGGGGTTAGTAGAGGGATTAAGGGTAGATTATGGGTGATTAGGGTTTGATTAGGGGTAAAGGTGACTCTTTTGTTGTTAGTCACATAATGGGCACTCTATGTGTTTGTTGATTTGCTTGTGTGAGTAGTAGTGGCCAATGCTCCCATACTTGTGCTCATCTTCTCATTGCTTGTCTATTTTGTGGTTATGTTGAGGTTAGTCTTAGACGCGAGAGCGCGAACCTACCTCGACATCGGTCTACTTAGCGAGAGCCCGGACCAACTCTAGCAATTAGGAGACACCTACACCCTCGACCACCCCAATTACCCTACTACACTTATGAACCCGACCTACCC
Organism: Agrostemma githago; assembly: GCA_958450325.1. Classification (NCBI taxonomy): domain Eukaryota; kingdom Viridiplantae; phylum Streptophyta; class Magnoliopsida; order Caryophyllales; family Caryophyllaceae; genus Agrostemma; species Agrostemma githago. The sequence goes on from OY288244.1 coordinate 39,512,397, forward strand.
CACTTCCTTTCATATTTGATTTCAACTTCTTAGTTAGTCATCGTTTCTTTTAGTTTACAAGTTTGTTTGATCATTAGTTATTCCATTTTAGCATTGTTTTAGCCTAGTTCATTGTTAGCCTAGTCTTACCTCTTCCACCACCATAGTTTACCAATTATTGTCTTCCTTGTGTTTGTTTGTGTGACTTAGCCTTGTTTGTGAGTGGACCTAGTCTAGACACTACAATACCGTCTCCGTGGATATCGACCCTACTTGCCCTAGCTACCCACTAGGAATAGTCGGTTATTTATTGATCGGTAGGACCCACGGCAAATCCCACCATCAATTTGGCGTCGTTGCCGGGGACGGTGCATGTTTAGACTTAGTTTGCTTATTAGCTAGACTTAGTTACCCCTCTTGTGCTCTTCTTCTATCTCTTGTACATATAGTGTAGTTTGTTTTCTTAGTTTCTTTAGCTTCTTTTTCTCTTTGTCTTGTGGAGTGCTTGCATATTGTCTTTGCCTAGTGCCCATAAAGCACTAGGTGTTCTCACGTTTGCTCTAGTGTGTAGTGTATGCCTAGGGGGGAGGTGAATTCTTTCTCTTCAATCCAGAGCCGGAAAGACTCTTTAGAGCCTTTCGCCAACGGACGATTGGCCGGGTTAGAATCTCTCAACCAAGTGCTAGCAATACCACCGAAGAACAAGCTCAAGGATCCGACTTTATCGAGCAACCTCAAGGCAATACCGAAGGGATCTTCATAAATCCGTTCGGTACTTCTCAACCTAGTTCCCCTTCTACTTCTACATCAACACCGTCTACACCGTCCTCTCCCGCATATCCAATAATGCCCAAGTTCTCTTCACACTCGACGTTTACGGAGGATGTCTTGCCCGGTCCAACCGCTTTACTGGAGGCATATACCGGCAATTTTGTGGCAAAGACACAATTTATTCAATTGGTCGAGCGAAGTCAATTTAATGGCTTACCAACCGAAGATCCCCATCAACACATGGAAACCTTTTTGGATTATTGCGATGCTATTTCACAACCGGGAATAACCCAAGACCAAATCCGGTGGGTACTATTTCCTTTCTCATTGATCGGTAAAGCAAAGCAATGGTTCAAGGGGTTGGACAAGGCGACTCTTGGTATTAATACTTGGAAGAAGCTAGCATTGGCTTTTTACCAACAATTCTATCCCCCGGAAAAAACAAATCTATTGAGAGCTTCTATCACGGGATTCCAACAACGTGATGAAGAAAGCCTCTATGAAGCTTGGGAAAGATTCAAAGCCTTGATCCGCTCTTGCCCTCACCATGGTCTTTCACAATGGTTCCTTGTTCAACAATTTTGGAACGGATTATATGAAGACTCAAGGGCCATACTCAATATGGGATCTAATGGAAGGTTTACCGAGGTGGATGATGACCAAACTTGGTCAAGAATTGAAGAGATGGCGGTCCACAATTCCCAATACTCAAGACCTAGGAAAGCGAATCGAGGAGGTAGGCACGAGGTCGATGCTATCACACAACTAAGCATTGACCTTGGAGCTCAATTAAAAACTCACATGGAGACCATTGACAAGAAGCTCCAATGCCACCTCAATCAAGTTCAAAGCGCTAGTTCCTCCAACCAACACTCGGTCTATGAAGTTAATGCTTTGGGATTTGCACCTCCTTTGCCTTATTATGGGATGTGTGGTACTTGTGGAATCGTTGGTCATGATCCTATGCATTGTCAAGGAAGCGTTGAGCAAGTGAACGCCTTTCAAGCGTTCAAGCAAGGTGCCTCCTATTCTAATCAATACCAAGCTTCCAATCAAGTCCCTCAACAACAAGCTCTACAACTTTGTCCCTATGTTCCACCTCCCTTAAGGGACAACAATCATGGTTACCAAGGTTATCAAGGCAACCCAAGGCCCCTCAACAACTTCAAACAAAATAACCAAGGTACCTTCCACAACAACAATCAAGGGTTCCAACAAGGGAACTTCAATCAAGGTGGTTTCCAAGGAAATCAAAACTTCCAAAGACAACAAAACCACAACCAAGGGAATCAACAACAACAAGCAACTCAAGCTAACCGTCAAGAAAGCAAGCCTAGGAGCCGGTCTCCTATTCATGATTATGGTACTCCGTTAGCTCTCACCAATACTCCGCACAATCCACAATCTCCACCTCGTGATTTCGACATTCAAAAATCTATGTTGGAGATGCAAAGGAGTCAAATGGAGATGTCAAAAAACCAAAAAAGAGTTCTTTGCTTATGTTCAAAGGGATAACATGGCGAGAGATGCTCATACGAAGATGCTTGAGACCCAAATATCTCAACTTGCGTCGGGAAGCTCCTCAAGGCAAAAGGGGCAACTACCTCCTCAAGGTGAAACACCAAAATTTGAGCATGTAAATGCTATTACCACGAGGAGAGGTACATCTTATGACTCCCCTTCATTCCCTAGTGAGCAAGAACCAATGCAAGAACCAACAAAGAAAGTTGCATCTCCAATTCAAGGAAGCTCAAGCAAGGAAGATCAATGGAGGAGCAAGTCTTATGGGAGATCGAAAAACCCATTGAAGACAAGCTTCCCCCACTTCAAGCAAAAGAAAAGGGTAAAGGAAAAGTGTCATGTGAGAAGTCCACCCCTATTGAGCAAAGCAAGGTTCAAATCAAGTTGCCTTTCCCAACAAGGCAAATGAGGACTAAGGTGGATGTCCAATTTGACAAATTCCTAGACATTGTGAAGAAATTGGATGTTAATGTCCCATTCACCGAGTTACTTACCCAAATCCCGACATATGGAAGATTCATGCGAGAAATCCTAGCTAGGAAGAGACTATTGCGTTCACAAGGGTGGTGAGCGAGCTTATTCAAGGTTCCACGCTTCCAAAGTTGAAAGATCCGGGTAGTTTCTCGATCCCATGCACCATAGGCAATTACAAGATCGAGAGAGCATTATGTGACTTGGGTGCGAGTGTGAGCATCATTCCTTATTCCATTTGTGAGCGATTAGGGATGAAGGAGCTGAAATGTACGTCCATTACACTCCAAATGGCCGATAAATCTCTTAACCGACCATTGAGGATGTTAGAGGACGTACCGGTACGAATCGAGAAGTTTTTCATTCCGGTCGACTTCATCATGCTCGATATGCCGGAAGATGCCAACACTCCCATTATCCTTGAGCGCCCATTTCTACACACCGCCGGTGCTATGATCGATGTGAAGAACGGTAGGATCACCTTCGAGTTAGGCGAAGAAAGGCTAGTGTTTGACCTCCAAGGAAACACTTCGCCTACTAACGATGAGTCATGCAATATGATCCACGACACGGAAGACATCGATCTAGGGGTTGAGTTGGGACAAAGCTTGAAGAGCAATTCATATGAGCTTGAGGATGACGACTCCGAGATTGAGGTAGATGAGTGTCCATATCATGGGTTTGATGACAAGTTGAAAGGCAAGAAGCAAGATGAGCCTCTCTTGGGGCCGCATGAGGACAAGTGGACGTTTGGGTATATCCCGAAGGATCAAAAGTATAAGTTCAAGCCATTGAACTTACAAGATCGGGACGCCCCGGGAACGTCGAGGCAAGGTCATGGAGAACCTTGGTATTTGGATGCTTATATTACTAGCTTATATATGGCCTCGACTTGTTTCTTCGTGCCCTCGATGGAGATGGAATAGGTTATAGTGTTGTTGAAAAAGATTGAAAAAATGCACCACCCTTGGTTTGACGGAGTTCCACAAGAACCGTCTCTTTGTATATATCTCTTTCTCTTGTAATTTCTTTTAGTTTTGTGAAATTCTTGATTATTTGGATTGTTGATGAGCGATGTGAGGGAGGGACTTTGATGATTGTATTTTGAGCTTATTTGATAGGTGAAAAGTGAAGATAAATTCTAGAGAGGAATGGTCATTGTTAGAGCTTGGATTGGGTGAAGGGGAGTCGGTTTTTGAAGCTTGAAACGAGCTTTGGGAGTTATAGAGGGTTAGAAAACTCTTCCCGGCCGAGAAGAGTGCATCCCGACCGGGAAGGATGAACCATCCCGACCGGGAAGGATGTCATCCCGTCCGGGATGGGTGTGCGAAAAATTGGGTCTATTGGAGTGCCATCCCGACCGGGATGGGCAGGTCATCCCGACCGAGACCATCCATCCCGACCGGGATGGACCCCTGTTCTTCCTTTGGCCTTTTCTTCGTCGTTCGAGCCCACCCTACCACTTTATACCCCTTCCCAACCTCCCTACCTATCCTTGCTCTCATCATATGACCCCTACACCTCATATGCACATGTTCACCTCATTTTCTCTTCACTTTACGCTGTCTTTCACACCAAAACCCACCTCCTTATACCTTGGTGCCCCAACCATGGAACCTTATCGTGTTTGGAGAGGAATAGCAATGTCAAAGACACAAAGTGTCAAGAGGGTTTATTTATATTGATTTGGTCTAGGTTGACTTTCAAAGTCAAAGTTTGACCAAAGTGGACTAGTCAACCCTTAGTTCGATGTAGTCACTAATTAGTCCTTAAGTGCTTATTATAAAGTGTTAGTGTTGTTTCGCACATTTAAGCATGTTCTAACATAGTACTTTTGGGTATTTGTCTTTTAATACTCTATACTTTTTGGGCATAATTATTCAGTACATTTATTCTTCAAGTGTACGTTTTTAGTATTTTTATACGGTTTCGTATTTGTACAAGTATACTTATCTTTTAAAACCTACTTATACTTAGTAAAATATTTCAAAAATCAAATAAATTATAATAATTATAAGAATAATTTTAACCTTATTATGTATCATATTTCTCAAAAATTAGAGTTTTACAAAAATAACTTTAAGTAATAACGAAATCAATAATAATATTAAGGGTACTAAATGAGTAATTTTTCAAATGTTATTTTTAACTCACGATTTTTTTACTCAACATACTTTTGTAAGTTAGGTTTCCAGATATAAAGTCATTTTTCAGAAATAATAAGGTTTATTATTTTTAACAAATTAAAAACCAAAACAATACGGTTTCCAATACTTTCTTTTAAATCTTTTAAAATACTTAATCATCATAAAAGTGAAATATATTTTTATTTTGGATACCTATATTTTTACATAAGTGAACCCCAGAAACTTAGAGTAAAATATTTTATAAATGTTGTTAAATAAAATCATCTTTCCAGATCTGACACATTTTATTACAAATTTTATAAATGAAAATATATATGATGGATTTATATGATATGGAACGTGCATATATATACTAGACATCATCAGGAACATAATATATATTTTTTTAAGTCCAAACAATACGTTTAACATCAAGAATCATATTATTTACCTAGATAGTATATAAAATTATACAGTACCAGTTTACGAAATAAATTATTATTAAATATATATAATCATGAAAACTTAATTTTCATATTTTTCATATATACTAGACATTCAGATCTACAAAGTTTATGAAGGAACCTAAGGCTAATGTGAAACGTATTTTATAAAAACAAATCGTAAACATACATCATACATCACAGAATCCATTTTAAAGGATGTATTGTTGAGTGATAAATCAACACATAGTTAACTTCAAACTTGGTAATCTAGTGATTTAGTCCTAAACATGATGTTATATGTTAATTAGAGTCTAAAAACTATACTACAAGATTTGAGGGCGAAGGAAAGTTAGGTTACCTTAAGCATAAATAATCAATCCTACAACATACAAGAAAAGGAAGATCGGTAGTGCTCCTTTTCTATTGCTCCTCTTCATAAATTAGGTACAAGGACACAAAAACAAACTAAGTTAGTAGTTATACTATTAAATAACTTAGAAAATAAGTAGTATAAGATAAGAGAAAGAAGGGATTAGAGCTCTTCAAAATGGTGGTGTAAAGGCTTAAGGACTTTGGATTATTTTGATAGTTTTTCTTTGGTTTTTAGAAAGGAGTTGAAGGAGGAAGTTAGTTGGATGAACATATAATTTTAAGGGTCATATGAAGATGATTATAAGGCACTTGGTCATGCCTTTGGTGAGGAAGTAAAGGGTGGACAAGAATTTTACAATTACTCAAAGTAGCTAATCATACTTTAAGAGATACATTACTAGAAATGGTGTTTTTTTATTAGTTAGGCATATTTTGAGACTTGGACTTCAAAGTGATGGTATAGCATGCCTTAGGATGATATTTGTGAGTTTATTTGGTCACGCAATGGTTAGGAAAGAAGTACGAAAATCGAAAGTCGAGAAACGATTCGTCGGGTGACAATTTTCATTGCAATAGGAGCTGTCCAGTAGAATATTTTATGATTCACTTAGAAATTGAAATTTTGAATAAGACCAATGTTTAGATCTTTGAAAAATAATAAATTTAGGCTTCAAAATGCCTCTCAATCGGAGTCCGTATGAGGAAATATAAACATTTTACGAAATCGCGCAGAATTGCGATAATGATAGAAATTTCAGTTTTGCAAACAGTGAAGTGAAATAGAAAGTTTCCAAAGGCACAAGAATTGAATATTACTATTTAAAATAGTTTGTCAAAACTTGTTTTATTAATATTAATCGTTATTGAAAATAACTAAAATAGTCAAAAAATACGGGGTGTTACAAAATTACTAGGTCACATCATTAGCCGACGTGGTATCGAAGTCGATCCGGTAAAAATCAAAGCCATCACTGAAACGAATCCCCCCCAAGAGCGAGAAAGAAATAAGGGGATTCCTCGAAAAGTTTCAATACATCAGTCGATTCATATCTAAGTTGATTATGGTATGTGAAACCATTTTCAAGAAGCTAAAAGTAGGGGAACAGAAGCTATGGGATGAAAAATGCCAAGCAACTTTTGACAGTATCAGGGAAATTTTATCCTCCCAACCAGTTTTAATGTTGCCTCAACCTATTCAGCCTCTATCGTTATATTTGACAACTACCAAGACAGCCATGGAGGCTATGTGAGCCCAAACCGTCGAGACTGAAGAACGAGCCATCTACTACATCAGCAAGAAGTTCTTGGAGTATGAAATCAAATATACCATGCTCGAGAAAACTTGTCTCGCTCTGGTTTAGGCAACCAAGAAACTTCGACATTACATGCTCAGTTATCGAGTACAAGTGATCAAAAATGAATCCCATCAAATACTAGTTTGAAAAAACAATCCTAAACGCCGAATATCAAGATGGACTCTAATGTTAGTTGAGTTCGACTTATAACTCGTGCCCTGAAAGTCGTTAAGGGCTGTGCAGTAGCCGAGTTCCTCACCGACGGTCCCGTGACAGAAAGCGAGTGTACCAACACTTGGCCCTTTCTGGACGAGGACATATTCCATGCAGACACAGAGACATGGGATTTGTACTTTGATGGTGCTTCCAACTTTCGGGGATACGGATTCAGAATACTTTTAATCTCACCAAAAGGGGAACATACTCCCGTATCCATCAAGGTAGACTTCAATGTAACTAACAACGCCGCTGAATACGAAGCTTGCATCCACGGGTTACAAGCTGCTATCGATTTGGGAATTACGAATCTCTGAGTACATGGCGATTCATCCTTGGTCATCAATCATGCTCCTCAAAAACGGAAAATTCAAAATGCCAACCTCGTGGCCTACCAGGCGTGAGTAAGGGTTCTCAAAAAGCAATTCCACAAGGTAGAACACGTATACCTGCCCAGGGAAGAAAACCAGTTTGTTGATGCGCTTTCCAAGTTGGCATCCCCACTGAACATTCCCGATCACTTGACCAGCATGCCAATTTGTGCCGAGAAACGATCTGAACCAGCATACGTTAGCACCATAGAAGACACCAAAATAGTTGACCCCGAGCCGTGGTATATCAAGCAGTCTTGAAGTACAAACTGACGAGAGAATATCCTCCCGACACCGAAAGTCGAGCCAAGAGGCCCTACGAAGACTAGCTACTCAATTTGTCTGCACAGACGATGGGCAGTTATACAAAAAGACAGCACAGAAGGGCTCTCCTCCAATTCATTGATGGGATAAGAGTCAAAAACGTTATGGCCAAAGTACATGACAGTGAGTGTGGCCCACACAGGAACGCTCAAATTTTGGCTCGAAAAAATCATGAGGTTCGGGTATTACTGGAATAATATAGAAATTGATTGCCAGTACTACGTCAAACACTGTCATAAATGCCAGATCTTCTCCAATGTGCAACACATGCCATCATCTTTATTATATATTATGACGTCGTCGTGGCCGTTCTCGACGTGGGGAATCAACATAATCGAAAAAGTTAATCCCTCAAAATCGGGGGGACAGTGCCTCATCTTGGTAGCCATCGACTACTTTACCAAATGGGTCGAGGACGAATCCTACCGCATTTTGAATGCCAAGCATGTAGCTAAGTTCATCCAAAATAAAATTATATGTCGGTACTAGATCCCACATGAATTCATCTGTGATCACGGGACCCATTTCCAGGTCGAATATGCAGCCCTGGTGGCTAAATACAAAATACAAAGACACACATCTTCGCCCTACTGACCCAAACAAACGGAGCGGTAGAGGTCACCAACAAGACAATTATCACCATAGTTAAGAATATGACTGATAATTAACGGGAATGGCCCGATAAAATGCCTTTCGCTCTATGGGGGTACAGAACGTCAATTCGCACCACCACTGGAGCAACACCATCTTACCTAACTTATGGGATTGAGGCAATCCAACCAGTTGAACTGGAAGTGTCATCCCTCTGAAAGTCAAGTGCCTGAAGTTGATTGGGTTCCAGCACGGTAGAACTCGCTGATTCTATTGGACGAATGGCGAGTCCGCGCCCTCAACAACATTAAGGTATACCAAAAAAGGATACAATGGGCCTTCAACAAGAGAGTTAGGCGAAGACATATCAAAGAAGGGCACCTGGTCCTCAAATTTGTCCGAGCAGTCGACCCAAAGGGAAAATTTAAACACAATTAGGTCGGGCCATATCAGGTAAGAAGGTCCTGTAAGGAGGTGCCGTAAAGTTGGCGGACTTGGACGAGAATGACTTTATGAATCTTACTAACATGGACCGGCCGAAGAAATACTGCCCCTAACCATAATGTCATTTGCTAAAGTTTATCAAAGTTATTTTTTCTCTTTTACAAAGACAAGTCAATGAGCTAAGATCATCCGTCTTACCATCGTACACATCTCGCACTACTAGTCTTGATGTACTTCAAAATTGCAAAATTCTAAACTCTGAACTACGTCTGTTTGATTTCACTAACTGTGGATATGTAGGCAACCCCGCAAGGGCACAACCATTGCAATTATGAAAAATGGGACTAGTTTGCCTAATAAAACCTCTTTTATTATTAGAATACCAATAAATTTGGAAATTCGAAATACAAAATTCGATAAACACACACACGACACAAATAATAGTAGTATTAATTAAATAATAAAAGAGAGGGTCCTCAGGGCATTTTGCCCTTACCCTTATCTTTCATATCCTTCGAAGCCCACTGACGTCGAGGCGGGGACGGACTTTCTCGAATTACTAAGGGAATCTCCTTAGCTCGGACCCATTTCCTCGAAAGTGAATTTCCACCACAGTATTCGGCCCGAGTCAAGACCTGGGATTCCATCCTCCCACGGCAGCAATCTCATCAGGCAAGGGGCAAATTTTGCTCCGAGGAAACGTGAAAACATGAAAAACATCATCCCAGTACGATAGATAAGTGATACGAGCAAGCTCGAACCATTGATTATTGGGCCAAATAAGGCTCATCACGGAACGATACACTCACTTGAAGTGTTCGAATCTAGCCCAAATAAACTTGGTGTGTGTATGATCACACACGTCCAAAATTAGACCAAGATTGTGGGAAGATTGCTATCCAGAATCTTATGCAATTAGGGGAAGATATACTTGAAGATAAGCGTAGGATTTCTCACCAAATCATCACCAAAAATAAGCAAGTACAATATTCTCCAAGAATAGCAACAAGACAAAATAAAAGCAAAGAAGATCAGATGCTGATATGATAAAGATACACGAGTATCTTCCTCCAAATAAGGGTTGCAATCTCTCTTTATATTAGGCAACACAATAAAAATGATTCTCTAGTGATCACTCTAGGTAGGCGTGGAGATTAGCCAAGATACACACGAAGATAGCTGTCATATTTTCAAAGATTGGTGCCTATTTTTACTAGTTATGTATCTCGTAGAATAAAGTAAGTATCTCGTAGATTAAGCATAATATCTCGTAGGATAATAAACTCGTGTGAGGCTATAAAAGCCAGTAAAGCTGGAACCGCGCACGGGCTCATGCTTTCTCTTACGTACCCTCGTTTCATTAACTCCTCAATTTGTCATTGGAGTTCTTTGGTTTCTTCAGGGTTACTCCGATAGGCCACCTTATTTGGTAAGGGTGCACCGGGTACGAGATCAATTTGATTCTCGATTCCACGCAATGGAGGTAAACCCGCTGGTAAATCATCTGGAAAAACATCGTCAAACTCACGCAATAGTGGTTTAACGCATTCAACAGAGTCAAGGTTAGGGTAACCTAGGTCAAGGTTATTCCCTCTTAAAACTGTGGACAGGTTAGACGCCACAAGCGCGTACACTTGCTTTCCTCTAGCCAAAACCTGCTCTACATCTCTTTCACTAGCAAACATTGACAAACTCGGGTTGTTAGTACGATTAAAATGAATCGAACGAATGTCCTTCGGCGCCATAGGCCTTAGGATGACCTTCTTACCATCCACCAGTTCATGCTCGTTGCTTCGTCCTACATGAAGTACATTGCGATCAAATTGCCATGGCCTGCCTAATAACACGTGACAGCATCAATGGGAATAACGTCGCAAACCACCTCGTCCTTGTAAGGAACCATCGTAAAACCAACACGGACTTGTTTAGTTACCTTAACTTGGTTCCCATCATCGAGCCAATGTAAGGTATAGGGTCTCGGGTGTGGTGTGGTTGTTAGGGTTAATTTCTTAACCATGTCTTGTGAGGCGACGTTGGTACAACACCCCACATCAATAATCACGTTACACCATTTGTCTTTGACCAAGCATTTAGTGTGGAAGATTTGGTCATGTTGTTCGGCCCCAACTGGTTCAACAACGGTGTGCAAAGTATGACGTATGACCAAAGACTAAACATGACTTGGCGCTACTCCTCCCCATTCGTGACATATAATGGTTTATCCTCGTCACTAAAACCCTCCATTAATTATTTAATTCATCGCGATAACTAATTGTCTCTCTTAACGTGATGACTCTTTTATTAGAACAATCGCTTAGAAAGTGGCTGAATCCTTGACACATGCCTTTGGATTTGGTGTCTGTTTTATGTGTTGTTTGGGTGGCAATTACGGATTTTGGGGTTTGGCTTGAACTAGATTCTCCGAATTTATTGGGTGTTTCAGATTTTGTCCAAGTGTTCGTTTTAGTGGTCGGAGTAGTTCGTCATTTTTGTTGGCCCTCTACTTTTAAACACAAAGAGCATAACATCAAACGGCGCATAAGGATGTAAATCTACCACATCAGCTATGTTACGATTTAATCCCCTACGATGAAAATCAAATAAATAGGTTTAAAAGAACTAAAATATTTTAAAATAAAAATAAATATTATTTGACTCGGGAAAAAAAATAAAGCTTGGAAAAAAAAGATGAAACATAAGGCCGAAACGTGATAGAGTTATGACGAAGTCATAGCAGAAAGGATAAAAGCGCTAAGAAAATAGCGGGTGTTACAGTCCTCTCCACTAAAAGAAAGTTTCGTCCTCGAAACTAAGAATAAGTAGAAAGGAAAGGAAATTACCTCACTCGAAAAGATGAGAACACAAATTTCGCATAAAATTTTGCTCTAAAAGAAAATTTTACAACTTTCAAAGTGATACGAAGTCAAATGCAAATATTTATTCCAAGAGGAATTGGGCTAAGCTACCCGGAGTTTAAAATTTTCTAAATTAATGAAATCATAAAGTAAAGTTATTTGATAAAATAACGTTGTTAAATAACATTTGTAAACGAACTCGAAGAAAATTGGGTAACCAAACATTTTCAAAACAAAAGTAAAACAATTTGATTAAGAAATTCAATAATATTTTGTTTTATGATGAAACAAAATTTAGTTTTGAGAAATCAAATTTTATAGTTAGTCAAAATCGAACGAGTCATCAAACATTTTCAATAACAGATTCAAAAGTCCACCATCAATAAAACGAAAACTAATTTCAAAATGTTAAAATTTCGAAAATGTTATCAAAGTAATTATGAAAACTTTCAAAAATGTTATCAAACCTGAACATACAAAATAATTTCGACAATGTTAAAACGTTTTACACAATAATCCTATAGAAATTGATGTATTTGGAAAAATGAAAGTCTTGAAACTAAATTCCGATCGCTTGAAACAATAATCCTATAAAACGTTTTACACAATAATTTCGATCGCTTGAAAATCAAAAATTGAAATAATTTAAAATAAATTATTAAGGTATTTTGAAACAGAATTAAATATAAATATCAACCAAAGATAAAACCACTCGGCTAATATACATTAAAGATGCATTTTCGAACTCCTCAATATACGCACTAATTGACATGGTCCCTTGTTTCAACTCGGCTACCTTACGATATAAGTCGATTTTGTAACTTTTACGAACATACCTCTTGCATAACTTATTTTCGAGTTCCTCCCATGACCGGATCTTAGGCTTTTCCTCCCGTGCTCGCCTAGTCTTCATACTTTCGAACCACAGGGACACACTTTTTGTTAGCCTCAAGGTAGCATACTTGCAACACTTCTCATCGAGGACATCCTTCAATTCAAAAATCCTCTTAACGCTCCCAATCCAAGTACTCTTTCGGATCTATCCCTCCCCTGAATTCAGGAAACACTGTGACTTGGAATTCGTCATGGGGCATGGGCACATCCACGAATCTCCTAGCGCCTCCTCCAAGTCTATTCACGGGCAAATTGCGCAATGCACACAGCAATTGTTGGATGAGATTGTTGTCATTACCCCCTCTATTATTGATGTTGTTTACGTCATTTTTGACATAGTTGTCATTGATATCGTTATCTCCCATGTCGCTAAAAACGGCTCTGATACCAAAATGATGCGAATGCGGAAGCGGTTTAGAATAAGAAATGAAATTGGGTCGAAGGTTAACGTAACCTTGAGTGATGATGGGGATTTTGGAGTGAAATTGAACTAAGGTTAAGGTAATCATGCTCAAGGTTAAGGTAATCCAAAATAAGGTCGTTTGTGACACGCCTATTTTAGGAAGAGAAATACTTTGAATTACGTATCGATTTTGTGATGAAATGAAAGATAAACGTAACCAAAGATATTTAGCCCGAATTCAACCTTGAATCCAAAACTAATAACGTAGAGATTGGCGCACCAATTCCTCAACGCAATTTCGAAGTACTTTCTCGAAATGGGTTTTCACAATATTTGATATAAATCAAAAACTTGCTGAATTACTATTGCTTATATGTTCAATGATGAAAATGCTATGGAACGTGGCTTTTATAGCCTTACACAAGTTGATTATCCTACGAGATATTATGCTTAATCTACGAGATACTTACTTTATTCTACGAGATACATGACTAGTAAAAATAGGCATCAATCTTGGAAAATATGGCAGCTATCTTCTTGTGTATCTTGGCTACTCTCCACACCTACCTTGAGGGATCACTAGGGGATCATTTTTATTGTGTTGCCTAATATAAAGAGAGATTGCAACCCTTATTTGGAGGAAAGATACTCATGTATCCTTATCATATCAGTATCTAATCTTCCTTGCTTTTATTTTGTCTTGTTGCTATTCTTGGAGAAGATTGTACTTGCTTATTTTTGGTGATGATTTGGTGAGAAATCCTACGCCTATCTTCACGTATATCATCCCCTAGTTGCACAATATTCTGGAGAGCAATCTTCCCACAATCTTGGTCTAATTTTGGACGTGTGTGATCATACACACACCAAGTTTATTTGGGCTAGATTCGAACACTCCAAGTGAGTGTATCGTTTCACGATGAGATTTGTTTGGCCCAATAATTAATGGGTCGAGCTTTCTCGTATCAACAAGCATTAAGGAAATGTAAGTCTACCTGTAGCTGACGGACAGTAAGCAACTGAGAAATGTCCATCTGATTCAAAGCGACCTTTTCCTCATCTTTGAAGCTTCGAGACCAAGCTTGAAACTTCCCATACAACAATTCGATGCCCAAAACTGAAATTTTGCGAGAATATAATGAGGAATTTTTTTTCTTTGAATTGTGGTGAGGATGCAGAATTGAAGGCGGAATGTCGCGTTTATATACGACGAAACCCTACAGTGCCTCGGGGTTCGCGCCGCAGTAAATAGGAAAGTCAAAAGTTGAGGCGCGTGGCCTGCCTTGCTTGAGAATTAAGGCGCAAGGGTGGCCGCGCCTAAACACTCGTGCGCAGACTCTGTCGCGCCCTTAAATACAGGCCCAGGTGCTACCCAAAGACTAACGCGTCCTAAAAATCGTCTCAACCCAAGAATATTCCAATTTATTTCGAGAATCCTCTCACATCAAAAAATTTCACTCCCCAGCAAGTCGTCCGATTTTACGTCCAAACTCGAAACTTTCAAAATTCCTTTGCCAAAATAACCTCTACAACAACGTGTCATATGCATATTTACCATGAATGTAACAGGTTTGATGCGACACTACTATCAAGGCACCACCACAAGGACATATATGATCTCCAACTTATGGCTGGCGAGCCATCTTACGCGCAATCCACTGGACTATAAATGACCCGTGCGGAAAGCTGTCAGGTCGTAATCCTCGATTGACCTGGGGGCTACTCTGACCATCACCTTGTCTAAGCCTCAGTCAGAGTGGAGGCTCTGTAGACACCCGCATTTTGCCTGCTTGTGTCTGCAGCAGTCTCCAAAAAAAACGCTCGATGATGATCAGACGTCAACATGCATCAATTTGCTCAAGTACGGGATCAGAATCAATAGTATCCGGCTTGAGCACATACCGAAGTACATATCTCTCAAAACCGACCTCAAATTCATGCTCAGTGAATCCTTTCCAATCAAATAAAGCAACTTAAAGCCAAAAATGCCATTGAGGCCAAAACTGTCTTTTATCAACTCAGTCAAACCCGATCAAAGCTGAAAACCTGAAACAAGGCAAATACAAAAAGAGTCCAAATACACTCGAAATCAAAGTCAAGTAGAATAAAATCTTACCTCGAATAACACGGATGTCAATCTCGTATCTCGAGCAACTCACTACTACAAAACATCAAATACACATGGGTCGTTTTCACTAATAGACATGGGTTTCGCGACCCATGTTAAGTTGAGTGACATCTATTGTCAAATACGTCGACATAGGTCATATGACCTATGTCTATCTAAAACATAGACATAGGTTTGTCTAATAAACCATGTCTATTTTTATATTAGACATAGGTTTCCATGATTAACCCATGTCTATAAAAATAATAGACATGGGTTATATGTACGCCCTATGTCTATTTATAAATATAGACATGGGTTATTTGTTTGTCCTATGTTTATTGTCATAGTATAGACATGGCTTATTCTGTACGCCCTATGTCTACTGAACTGCTAAACTACAAAATAGGCGCCCCACTTTCACATAAATAGTAATTTAAATTTTATTAATAACAAAACAATTAAATAATTACCGCAATTAATTAATTACCGTCACAAAACATTATCTTTCTTCTTCCACACTATATAGATACTTGACTATGTTCTAAAACGGTGAAAAACAAGATTACAGTGTCGAGCAATAACAACATAATATAATGAGGCAAAATAAAAGGAGAATAAGTAACAGAATAATGTGGATCAATGTCTTGGTGGTTGGAATATTGTCATGCATCCGATCCCTGTCATCAAACAAAGTGTTTAGTCGTTTTCATCTTTCAGCTCGAGGAGACACAACATCATTATTAAGTTAGGGGTCCATGGATTAGGATTAGGATTAGGATTAGGATTATCATACTACTCCATATCTACGACAATCATATTCGGTCAAACCATCACCGATTACGACGCAGAAACTAACCCTACTTGAGTAGTGGAGTAGAAAACAATGGGGGGCAAAATAGATGGTGGTATTACAAATTACAAATTAAAATGAATGAGATCAAGTAGAAGTGGAGTGGGCTTGAAAGACATAAACAACATACGGAGTACGATGGAGTGAGGATATATGATCCTAAATACAAAAACAGCAATTTCACCAGATATCAATCAATCAATCATACTGATTAGCATCATCATCATTGACTGAATCAATCAAACAAGAAATTAAGATCAGCATGTTCCTCTTAAAAAATGACTAGCTACACAAATGAGGTGTAATAACAAGATTAGTGGGGACGGATGGAGGGAGTAGATGACCTCATATAATTAATTAATTAATTAATTAATAGCGTACTAGTGTTAAGTTCTGAGAGAGCAAGGAAGGAATGGAACTCAAATCAGTGGTCTTACTAGTATCCTTGTTTGTACTACCAGTCGTCTTACTCTTAGTCTTAGTCTTAGTCTTAGTCTTAGTCTTAGTCTTAGTCTTAGCAGCAGTAGCAGAAGGTGCTCCTCCTCTGGGGATGGCGAAAGCCCACCCCCAGCAAGTCCTGGGCCTTCCTTCTCCTCTTCCGGTGGTGGTGTTGGTGTCAAGCCAGTGGGTGTTGGATGAGGAGGTGGTGGAAGTGGATGAGGAAGATGGAGTGATGATCATGAAGCCACAGTAGCAGTGAAGTTAATAATACTGTAATTAAATACGAGTAGAGTTTCAGAGAAGAAAGGAAATTACCAGGAGAGTAGGAAAGAAACATCAAGACTGTTGTATACATTGATTATAAGATTATCATTAGTCACTGACTGAATATCCGGACCTGGAAATTGCCCATTTATCAAAATACCCTGCATTTTAAATAAATAAAAACATGATTACCACAAGGTTATTTCATTCCCACGTAAAACAATCTAGTCAAATTAATTAATACCAATGCTTGTAATAATTGATAACTAACTGATTATGACTTTGTTCTTAAAATAACAAATGAGTGAGCATTTTACTTTCACGTCAACTAGTATAAAACCGTGTCACGAGAGATTAATTGGAGTATAATCAAAGGAGACTGAGATTTGACCTTATCCAACATAAAACCGTGTCACGAAAGACCAATTGTATGTATAATCAAATAAAGGCAATTGAGCGAGAATAAATGGAGATGGAGGCACTACTACCTGTTGAGGAAGATCAAGAGGGTAAATGACACCATAAGTGACATTCTAGTAAAAGAATCTGTATGGATCTTCAGCAACAACAAGCAATGCCTGCATTATTTTTCCTCCACTCCCCATCATTATCTTTTAACTTTTGAGGATTTGTCTATAAACATGTGTAGTTATTCAAGTCATAATTTCAATAAATAATTCACCTGTAATATACCGATACAATTCAACAATCGATCACATCTGATCACAATAATCATAAAATGTAACATAGTATGGATTTAGAAGTATATCCTCTCCTTCGCAATATATTGTATATAAATGTATCAGACAAGACTTTGAGATTAAAAACTATGTATGGTGAACTAGCTTTTCTTTTGCCTTCTCCTTCAAGAGATGGTGGGGCAGGTGATTACTTGGGCTTTTAATTTAATAAGGAAGTTATCAGCAGCTGAATTTGTGTATGATGTAAGCAAAATTGATGCACCCTTCATCAACAAAGCCTTCACAGCATAAATCTAGGTTGAAATGACCTATATGAGAGCTTGATTGTTCCGATAAACAAATTGAATCGATGATGGTAAAAAAACGTGCTCAAGAATACCCCCAGGTGCCTATAAACAACATTTAGCCAACAGCAGCGTCAAACCTAGTGAGGCGGCTGAGCCGATGCATGCAGAGAAGATAGGTGACTATACAAAATGGATATCAAATGAACAAAACTGAAAGACCAAGATAGATGCCATACATCAGATATTTTCATTTTGACAAGTCCATCATTGGGTCCAAAATCAACAGTTGGTGCATTGGATTTCTGCAACAAGTTCAAACAAAATCAGTCAATTACTTCTCAGGGTGCTGGAAAAATATATCCCTTCTAAAGTTGTATGAATATAACAAGAGGATGACGCAAATCGTCAAATCATGGGATTAGGATCCTTATTTTTACAAAAAAAAAATCTAGTATTACTTTTGAGTTTTCTAAGATCTGTTTTAGGCATAAATGCATATCATATTTGTTGCAAGTGTAACATGGCATTGATAAATGAATTCCCTATCTTATGCAGTAAGGCTGACTAACACGACACATAAATTCCAACACCAATAGTATAAATGATCCAGCAATTTTTCTCTATTAAAATGACGATATTATGGTGTCTAAAGTACCTGATATATTTGGTGCAATATCGTGTCAATTAATGCTGCAGTTGAATGTTCGCTACATTTCAGCCTCTCGTCCAAAACAGCTCGTTTTGAACAGCTAAATCTACCAGCAACCTAGAAAAAAATGATTAATTATTAGTTATAAACTATAAACTGCTCAACTAAAATTGAATGTTTTGAAGCATGACCATCCAAACAAGAAACTTGCATCATCAACTAATAGCAATAAACAAAAATTTCGAAATTGAAAGTTGAATCGTCAAATACAGAATAATATAATTGGATCGTAAGTTGCAGCGACATAGTAAACAGCAGTCTCACAGAGGGAAGGACAGGAAATCAATCTAAGAAACCTTAATTGACGAAAGACTACAGAAACGTTAATACAAAAGGGGGGAAATAAAAAACCTCATGTTTCCAGGAAGGAAGCGTACGGAGTTGAGAAGAAGCTTCAGCAAGAGCTTTTTTTTTGCGAGTAAGCACGACTGAACAACCGCTGCTGGTTTCTCTTTGGGAAATCGAACAACCGCTGCACGACTGAACTGGCCTGTCATTCGAGGATGCAGAACATAAATGGAAAAGAAAAAACAGGTGGGTGTGGGTCCCCGACAGGTGAGGGAACGACGGTGAGGAGGGAGGCAACTACGGGAGGATGGAGTTGGAGGATGGGGCTGCATTAGGGGTTTCGGTTGTCTGGGGTTAACTTCTCTGAATCCAATATATATTTACCTTCTTGATTTTGAAATTAGAACAGGCCTGACATTTCTCTTCTCTGAAACTAATGATGAACCTAAACACAGATAATAATTATAGTAAACATGGACCTAAAATCCCAGAGATAACATGAACCCTAATAAATTTCAAAAGCAAATCAATTTTTACTCAATAAACAGTAAACAGCCATACGAAATTCCAATTTCATATTCAATTTCAGACGTAAAAATTGATTGTGCTATAACAACAGACACACGAAATTTTGAATGAAATTAACGATAGAGAAAAGGGAGAAAATACGACATACTGGATTGATTGTCCAAATACAAAGGTAGTTGATAATTCTTCAAAACACATCATAAACATAGGTTTAAAGATTCATAACCACAATACACGAATTCGACACAAATCAACGAAACTTCAACAAACCATAATTAGAGTACACAGATTACAATTAACCAACTCTCAACAAACCCTAAATCGATTCTCCCAATTCACACCTAAAACCTAATTGAAACCTGAACAACACCGATCCAGGTAATATGGAAAGGAAGAAACTGACCTGTTGAAGAAACTGACCTGTTGAAGAAACTGACGGCAAATTGATGTTGAGAGCAAGGAAAAATTTCGATTTGATGTCAATTTCTGCAGAGCGTCGATTGATGTGGATTGAAGAAACTGCAGAGCGAGGAGTCTGAATCGCAAATTGGAAGAATGAAGGAAAGGAACCTGGTCGGCGGTAGGTCGTCGACGGTGGAGAAAGGAGAAAGGCGACGGCGTATGGAGCGTCGCTGCGTTTTGGGTCGCGATATGGTATTTGCATTTTGGGTTTGGATGTCTTAGGGTTTTGCTGGCTGAAATGTATGCTATGGTTTGGCTGAAGTGTATAATAGGAGTACGTGATATGGATACTCAAGTGATTAAATTTTTATTTCAATAAACATGGATTTTCATATACTCTACTTCTATTCATATATTATAGACAGAGATTTTAATTTGACCCATGTCTATAATTTATAGACATGGGTTTTAATTTAACCTATATATATTCTCTTTTATATACATGGGTTTTTTAATTAACCTATGTCTATTAAAAATAGATGTGGGTTTTACTTTTGACCTATGTCTATTAGTTGATGTCTATGACTAATTTTGTAGTAGTGACTTCCGACCCTTGCGAATCTAATCGCACGGAGTGCTACCCCTCATAATTAAAGCGCGCCAGATGACGTGGTCCAGGATCAATGCGCCATCCTTCTTGCGCTTCTGCGTCGAAATTTGAATTAGGTTTCGGCTTTCAAACGCATTTTAAAACTTGACGTCCCCTATATACATGACCCAACTCATCGTTGAATGGACTCTTTTCTCGGCCATTGGTGCATTTTGCATATTATGCCTCACACAACTCTAAAAACGTCCTAACTCTTTCCACATCCGAAAAACTCTCCGTGTCCATACCAATACTCCATCGAGCCATACTTTGAGACATTTGACATGTTGGTTGAGGGTATTCAAACCCCATTTATAATCCTTACTCTATTTACTATTAGTACTAAGCCCCGTGAAAATTCACGGGGTTGTATTAATATTACTCTGTAGTTTGTACTACGTATACGTAGTTCGCTATATGATTTTTTTACGGAGTTAGAATAATTAAATAATTGGTTTTTACTCATAACTCAACCCATAAAGTAATGTAATTTATAGCAAATCAAACGTTGTACGTACTTATCATCTTATGTAGTTATGTAACATATCAAAAAAATTCTTACATTATAGTGAGACATATCAAAAAATTTGTATGACAATAGTTAGTCTCATGAATTGTGTAACAAAGAGTAAAATATAAGATTAGCTTTCTTAAATTTTGGTTTACCTTTTATTTTCAAAAACTTGTACTTCGTATTTTCTTAATTCAAATCTTTGTGACATACTCCATCTCATTTTATGATAAAATTTCATGATGACATACATGTCATTTTTTACTTACGTATTACAATAAAATACAAATGTTAACCCGTGCGGAAATTGCATGAATTACGTTTAAACAATTTGTTATAACAAAAAAACTTCGAAATGTTGATCATAATCTTACGAAATTTGTAGGAATTTCTTTTACTATATGTAGACACCCGCATTTTGACTGCCAGGTGTCTATGGTAGTTTCCAAAAAAACACCCGATAATGATCGGACGCTAACGTGTTTCTACGCGCTCGGATATGGGCTCAAAACCATTAGTTGTTGGCTTAAGCACTTATGGAGTACCAATCTCGCAAAACTGACCTCAAATCCAGGCCCAGTGGGTCGTTTCCAGTCAAATAAGACTAATTTGGGTCAAAACCGACACCGAAAATAAAACCGACTTTTAGCGATTAGGTCAACTCCGGTCAAAGTCGTTTCCGAGACACACAAAAAACAGCCACATAAACATCAAAAACTCAGCCCAAACACAAAATATCCAATTCCAGGTCCGAAGCCCGGACCACTCGATCCAGCTGACCCACTCGATCGAGTGTCAGCTCCACTCGATCGAGTGGGCCCTCATTCAAGCCCGGCTGCAGGCGCTTGGGCCACTCGACCGAGTCAAGTGGCTACTCGGTCGAGCAACCCTAGACGAGGTACATGGGCAATGCCTATATATACACCCCCATACACACCCTTTTACACAACTTTTTCATCATCTTGAAACCCTAATTTTACACAAACTTTGATCAACTTTTACCACATCTTTTACCCTAATTCAAGCCTAATCAAACCCTAGTCCTATACACTCAAGCCCTAATCCTAGTACTTAGGAGGCAAACCCTAAACCACCACAACTCGACTTACATCTCGATACTCCCGTGCAAGCCACAACTACGAGTCTCGTCCGAGAACAAGAACATGTAGGTTGAGGGTGCCAAAACCCGCTTTCTTCCCTTCTCCTTCCTCTCTCGTCATCTTCCTCTTTTTTTGTTTTTTTAGTTTTTTTATTTACTTATCGCGTCTATAATATCGTTAATATCACTAGTATAAAACACTAAATTACTTGTGAATTTGTGTCGAGTGTGAGTGATGGTGAGATAAGAAAACCCGAATATACAAGAGTATTGCACTCAGCGTTGCCGGTCGCTTATCCCATCACCCCGATCACTTGATTATTGAAACAAGTCAACCTGAACAATAATATTTATTACGATCGCATCATCATTCGATCGCATATTTCATCAATTCTAAAACCTTTTTTCAAAACAAGTACTTCTTTTTAATAAGGGTCGAAACCCGTTGACCCGGATCCGACATCACATAATCCTTAGGGATTTATTACGATGTCGGGAAGCCGAGGAAATCAAGTCTCTTAATTCAAGCATCGACCTACTAGATTCGATACCAATTCCGTAATTGGATGTTGAATCTAACGGTTTAGTCAAATGATCTAACTAATCCGATTTTTCGTTGATGCTAATATAGATGTCAATAATTCGATAAGAATGCGACACTATAAACGCGGAGGAAAATTTATATCGTTTTAGTTAACTTAAACGACTTATAGCAATCTTTTTAGTTCCGCTCTAATATTCGATATCGATTTAATAATCGAACGCCGAATATGACGAGCATGATCCATATGAATCGAGCATAAATTCCATAATATTTATGCCCGATTCAACAAACTCATCGAATCATCAAAATCAAAAGCAATTTCGAAACCGATAACGAGTTGCAAAACAAACTCTGGTTCGTACAGGGGGCACTCGATCGAGTGCCTAGCCCACTCGGTCGAGTGGCACCCCAAAAACGAGACAGAATGCTTTTTCGACCTCCACTCGGTCGAGTCCCACAGTGACTCGGTCGAGTGGCAACGTACTCGTCCGAGTTCGTCAATAACTCGACCGAGTAGGGTCTAAAATACGGGACAAAAGCCTTTTCAGAGGTTCACTCGGTCGAGTCCCTCAATGACTCGGTCGAGTGGCCCTTTATCACGCCAAGCCGTGAGTCCTACAAGGCCATTCGAGTCTCATTAAACTTTTTTATGACTTAGATCGACACGTGCCTAATCAATCATGTGAAACATCACTTTTCAAAACTTTGCATCATCCTATTTACGTCATTCTATATCATTCCATATCGCAAACTGTTATTATCGTTATACCGTTACTAACCGTTTGTTCTTTTGTCGATTTATCTTTTATTGTTTATTTTATTGTACTAAAATGAACCTTCACATGCTAAATTTAACTACCACGTTAGATCTAGTTGCATTAAATCGACATAGGAACCCTTTCAATCTTTCGCATGTTTAGGGAAAATAATGTTTGCATATTCATTTTTCCGTTCAACTAACGCGCGTATTAGAAAGTCACTCGATATCTTAGTAGAGGCCGCCAATGTGCGGGCGGGGTTGGGTGTCCTTTGTGGGCTTCCCAACACGTATCCTTACCCCTTACTCAGAACCTCGGTTTCCGGATGCCCGAAACCGTTGGCGCACGAGACTCATTCAATACACTATAACCGGTAGTGACGGTATCGGTATCAAATGCAAAGGGACGAGCCCAATAAACTCTGACATCAGAAATGGGCCGTGTTTTGTACACGGCCCACTACGACATAGAGTGGGGCCCCAACTCCCACAAAGTTCGGTGGCGACTGCACTTCGATTTAAATTTCAATTCGATCCATTCTCATATGGAGATTCATTCGCCTCCCCAAACCCGCGCGTGGCCGCGTCGGGGTGGACCTACGTCATGTCCACACTATATCAATTGTTTTTTAGTCTTTGTTTTATAAATGATGATCAATCGACAACATATTACACCCATGATAATTTATATAGTTATTGATGTTAATTTTAATGGGTGGTTTCATTTTAATTTAATAAGCGGTTATTTTAATTTATTATTGTTGTACATTAGGTAACTTCTCCTCAAATTAATATTTTACTTCTAAAAAATTGTGGTGCCGATACATCATCATTTTTTGGTGAGGATCGATGTGAGAGCTTTATTTGACATTACTTTAATAAAATAGGGATTTCGCATCTAACATTTCTAACATTTTTTTTATCGCATTTTTTTTCCTAATCGAATTAAATCACTCCAACATCGACATAGGCAATAAATTTAGGGCGTTACGACCAAAATGCTCAATTCAATCATATTGAATATTGTAGACACCTGCATTTTGACTCCCAGGTGTCTATGGCAGTTTCTCAAAAAACACCCGATGATGATCGGACGCTAACGTGTTTCTACGCGCTCGGATATGGGCTCAAATCCATTAGTCGTTGGCTAAAGCACATATGGAGTACACATCTCACAAAGCAGACCTCAAATCCAGGCCCAGCGGACCGTTCCGAGTCAAACAAGACTAATTTGGGCCAAAACCGACACCGGAAATAAAACCGACTTTTTTACGATTGGGTCAACCCTGGTCAAAGTCGTTTCCGAGACGTACAAAACAACCAATCCAAACATCAAAAGTCCAAGTCAAACACAAGCCATCCAAGGTCGCGGCCCAAAACGATGGACCCGCGCAGCCCAGCTGGGCCACTCGATCAAGTGCCCCACCCACTCGATCGAGTGGGCCTGTTTCGAGCCCGACTGCTGGCACAACGGGCCACTCGACCGAGTCAGCTGGTTACTCGGTCGAGTAACCCTAACCGGGGTCTTTGCCTTTGCCTATATAAGCAACCCCATGCACAACACTTTTGGACAACCCTAGTTTCACATCCTCTACACTCTACAACCCTATTCAACCCTAATACTATACTAAGAAAACCCTAGCCCTAGGCTAGGAATCGTAACCCTAAACCTAGCTTTACGAATCAGACACCCTAACCACCACAACTCAACCTCCATAAGCCTCGAAACTCCCGTGTTAAAGCCGCGACTACGAGTCCATACCGAGCACAAGAACATGTAGGTTGAGGGTGCAAAACCCTTTCTTCCCTTCTTCTCTTCCTCTCGTCATCTTCTTCCTCTTCCTCTTCGTTTTCATTTTTTTTTCATTTATCGCATTCTAATATCGATAGTATTATTAGTATAAAACATTAAAATACCCGTCGATTTGTGTCGAGTGCGAAGGATGTCAGGATAAGGAAACCCGAATATACAAGTGTACTGCACATAGCGTTGCCGGTCGCTTATCCTGACACCCTAGCATTTGATTATTGAAACGGGTCAATTTCAACAATAGTTCGTTTATTTTCGTTTGCATCGCATATTGCATCGATTTTCTAAAAACTTTCTTCAAAGCACATATTTTCTAAGGGTCGCAACCCGTTGACGCGGATCCGGCATCACAATCCTTAGGGATTTATTTCGATGTCGGAAAGGCCGAGGGAATCAAGTCTTTCAATTCTAGCATAATGTCAATCTCGTAGATTCGATACTAATTCCACAATTAGACGTCGAATCTAACGATCTAGTCATACGAATTAGCTAACGCGATTTCTATTTATGCTAAGATAATTGTCATACAATTCATTAGAATTACGACGTTATTAAACGCGGAGGAAATCTACCATATCGCGGTAGTTAATTTAAGGCGACTTAAATTTATTTCTTTTTATTTTCACTATAGTATTCCATATCGATCCAATAATCAAATATGGGATACAACGAGTATTCAAGTTCAGAATTGAGTATAAATTCCACAATATTTATGCCCAATTCATCAAATCATCAAAAATCGAAAGCAATCTCGCAATTAACAAAATTACGAGAAGCGAACCTGGTTCGTACAGGTGCCACTCGACCGAGTGCCTAGGCCACTCGATCGAGTGACATCACCAAAACCGAGACAGAATGTCTCTTACGACCTCCACTCGATCGAGTCTCACAGTGACTCGGTCGAGTGGCAACGTACTCGGTCGAGTTAGTCAATAACTCGGTCGAGTAGGGTCCATAACACGAAACAAAATGTTTCTACGACCTCCACTCGGTCGAGTCCCACAGTGACTCGGTCGAGTGGCGACGTACTCGGTCGAGTTGGTCAGTAACTCGGTCGAGTAGGGTCGTAAAACCTGGACAGAACCCTTTTCAGAGGTCCACTCGGTCGAGTCACACAATGACTCGGTCGAGTGGCCCTTAATCACGTCAAACCGTGAAGTCCTACAGTAGCATTCAAGTCTCGTTAATCATTTTTTCGTGAATTAAGTCAACACATGCCTAACCTATCACGTGAAACACCTTTTTTTTCAAAACCATGCATTAACTCATAAGCATCATTCCATATTATTCCATATTTCGTAAACCGTTATATTGTTACTAACGCGTTTATTGTTTCTCTTGTCAATTTTCGGTTGTTTATTTTATCGTACTAAAATGAACCCACATGCTAAAATTCAACTTTGACGTTAGATTTTAGTTGCATTAAATTGACGTAGAAACCCTTTTCAATTTCTCGCATGCTTAGGGAAAACAATCCTTGCATAAGCATTCTCACCGAATTACTAACGCGCGTATTAGAGAGTCAATCGATATCCTATGTTTGAGGGTACCGAAGATCCGGTCCACTACATCCGGGTTTTCAAAGACTTTATGGCGGTCAAGGGGGTAAAGTCCACCATGTTTACCCACCTTTTCCCTTCCTCCCTGGAGAAACATCCTAAGGCCTGGTATTACAGGCTCGATTCCAAGAAATACAAAACTTGGGATGATGTGGCGACCGGATTTGCTCGGAACTACGCCGACAATACTGAAATCCAGACTACAATGCGTACTCTGGAAGTGATGGCCCAAGAGCCCAAAGAGGGGTTCACCAAATACCTACAACGATGGCGGGCCGAGAGTGTAAAACTGGTCGACAAGCCCAGTGAGAAGGTCTTAGTGGAGGCTTTTGTCAAGAACCTCCTCCCGTCCTACCGGGTCCATCTCCGGTATGCTGTTATCCCCAATTTTGCTACCCTAACTGAAATGGGTACAAGGATTGAGAACGACTTAAGGTTAGAGAGCCTGACTAAGGCCTCTACCAAGGGCTATCAAGGGGCAAGTTCATCCACGGGCAAGCCCACACCTGCAGCTGCAACTCGCAGCATCTTTGATGAGGTAAACCTGCTTGACACCTCATCCAAAAAGAACACACCAAATCGGGTATTCACAGATATAGGGACTACCTATACTTATGCCTTATAAAGTCTATCTTCAAAGGGTCTGATCCAACCGATAGGCCCGATGCCCGAGCTTCCAGTAGAAAAGAGGCCCAAAAGTTACAACGCCCAGGCCTACTACCAATATCATCGTGGTAATGGGCATGATACCGAAAAGTGCTGGAAACTGAAGCATCTAATCCAGGACTTGATCGAGAGTGGGAAGATCCCGTTGCCCGGAGACAAGCCGAGCAACAAAGAAAACCCGTTCAGTGCCCACGCAATATTCACCGGTGAGGTAATCGACTGTTCTCACCTCATCTCCCCCTATATCCCACAAATCAACGGGATATGGTTCGATGATGAGGATGATGTGTACTTAACCAAAGGGGAAGCTGTCCCCATCACCCTTGAAGAGATCCGAAAGGCTAAATTCAAAGCCTTAGCCACCAACCATCTCGCCACAGCGGGGCGCTCTACTCCCACATCCGTCACTGAACCTGCCAGGGCGGAATCTACCCCTGAAGAAACAAGCACTGACATGGCTCTGGTCCAACAAATGAAGAGGGTTCGAGCTGATCTAACCATATGGCAATTACTGGTTAGCTCACAAGCTCATCGGGAAGCACTGACTAAGGCTCTCGATGAAATCAAGGCCGACTCGCAGGTTACCCCTACTGAAATGGTAGCCACTATTATGCCTTATCTCAAAGGCAAGTCCAAGGAAGAAGGCCACTCATCACCTTCTCCGAGTCAGATCTACCAGCGTTCGGGCCCAATCATAATCTGGCCTTATACATTACGGTCATTTGCCGAGGAAAATACCTCCCAATGACCCTTATTGACGATGGGGCCGCCGTGAACGTCCTACCTCTAAGGACCGCTAAAGCTCTCGGTATCACCAATGCCGACTACCTCCCTACAGCGCAGACTATCCAGGCTTTCGACGGAAGCCCAAAACTGGTGGCCGGGGCCGTTAAATTAACAATAATAACGGGCCCAATCGAGAAAGAGTTGGAGTTCCAGGTGATTGATGTCACCTCGTCCTTTAACCTACTATTAGGAAGGCCTTGGATCCACGCAGTCAAGGCCGTATCCTCCACTCTTCACCGAAAAGTCAAGGTGCCACTTCGGGACGACATCATCACACTAGAGGCTACTCCAATTACCGTAGCAAGCTGCAATGCTACGGGCCAGACTGACCCACGAGGATTTGATTTCGTGGGCATGATCGAAGAAGAGTATCTCTTTAGGCCCTACTTCACAACTAGCATCGACACGATGCTACAGAACCTGGGCTATCTACCGGGAGCAACCTCAAGGCCATATCTTCCAGCTGGGAAGATTATTGAGGTCCTAAGCGATGGCGAATCACATTTCGGGTTGGCGTATGCTATAACCCCAGAAAACATGGTTCGGGCCGGTATTCACAAGGCCATCGACATTCTCAAGGGTACTTACATAGGCCCTTATAGCCCGAAGTTAACTGATTACTTCGTCACTTCAGTCTTCGGAGCCATTCAAGTGGGCCTCTACCAACCCACAATCACATATCCCGAGACCAAAACGGCTCGGGAATGCAATTTCATCCCCGATGACATATTTGCCCTCGTTCAAACCGAGTCCAAGGAAGGGGAAAGCAACTCTGATCCCGTGCTGGGGCTCCTATTTGGAGAAGACAAAGTCGTCCCTACTCCAAAGGATGACTTGGTCAACCTGATCCTCCACAGCGATCGGTTCGACCCAACAAAGCTGATCACCGAAGTTGGTGCAGATACAGGAAAAAGGGCTTGGAGGAAGACCATCAATTGGACCGACAGTCAAGGACGGGTCTACAAGCTGACCACCGGCGAGGGAGACATGTCGGATACCGAGTCTGAGTCTGAGTCAGAGTCGGAGTCTGAGTCCGAGTCTAGAGGGTCTGGTGCTAGAGTCGAGTCTGTAACCCCTCTTCCCTTATCCACTGAGGTCTCGGGGCCTGTCCCAAGACCTCTCCCTATCCTGCCACTGACCAACGATCAGATGACCGCTCTTTTCGAGCTTTTCACAAAATTCACCATTAATAATAATAACGAAAACTGTTCTGCTTACGACTTGTCTTATTTCCAAAATTTTCTCAATTTCAAAAATTTTATATGCAATGACATTGAGAAGCCCGAAGAACAGGTACCTCTACCCCCACATCTGATCGAGCAGCTCGAGCAAAGGGAGTCCCGAGATTCGGTAATCGAAGAAACCGAATCCATCAATGTGGGAACCACTTTAGAGCCCCAGATGCTTAAGTTGGGCCTATCCTTAGATCCAGAGGAGAGAAGACAATTCACAGACCTCCTCCAGGAATTCAAAGATGTTTTCGCATTGTCCTACAAGGACATGCCGGGTATAGATCGGGAGATAGCCGAACACCGAATACCCATCAAAGATGGGTGCAAACCGGTAAAGCAGAAACTCCGAAGGATGAAGCCCGAACGGTCTCTCAAAGTCAAAGAAGAAGTCGACAAGCAATTCAAAGCAGGCTTTATACAAGTGTCTGAATATCCAGACTGGGTTGCAAACATCGTGCTGGTACCCAAGAAGGACGGCAAGGTGCGGGTATGTGTAGACTTCCGGGACCTTAACAAGGCTAGCCCAAAAGACGATTTTCCGTTACCACACATCGACATATTAGTGGATAACACGGCCGATCATGCCCTTCTATCATTCATGGACGGGTATGCCGGATACAATCAAATTAAAATGGCAGAGGAGGATATGAGTAAGACCACCTTCATTACACCTTGGGGTACTTACTGTTACACTGTTATGCCATTTGGGCTTATCAATGCGGGGGCCACCTATCAACGGACCGCCACCACTCTACTACACGACATGATGCACAAAGAAGTGGAGGTTTATATGGACGATATGATCGTCAAATCCAAAGATCGAAGCGGGCACATCCCAGCCTTAAGAAAGTTCTTTACCCGACTACGCAAATACAACATGAGGCAAAACCCTCAAAAATGCAGTTTCGAGGTAACATCGGGCAAATTACTGGGCCATATCGTTAGCCAACGCGGCATCGAGGTCGACCCAGCTAAAATCAAAGCCATCACCGAGATGCAACCACCCAAGACCGAAAAAGAAATACGGGGGTTTCTCGGGAAAGTCCAATACATTAGCCGGTTCATTTCAAAGTTAACCATGGTATGCGAGCCCATTTTCAAGAAACTGAAGATCGGAGAACGGGTACTGTGGGACGATAAATGTCAAACGGCTTTTGACTAAATCAAGGAGATACTGTCTGCTCCGCTGGTATTAATGCAACCTCAACCCGGTTTGCCTTTGTCGTTATACCTAACAACGACCGAGACAGCCATGGGGGCTATGCTGGCTGATAAGTGTGGTTTGTAGTGCCTATTTTGTAGTGTTTTGGTCCCATATTCCTTGTAGAATCGCTCCTTGGGAGCGGTTTAGGGGCTTCTTATGCTTCCTTTAGTTCGTTTCAGGTTCCCGAGACCGATTTGGAAGAGTTGGAGCGATTCCGACTCGATACATACACATTCTGGAGCCAACGAGATAAAGGAACGATGACTCGATGCTTTGGAATCGACCCCGAGATCTTGGGACCCAATCCCGAGCCTTCGAGACCCGATCCCGAGTCCCGATAATCGATGAGAAGTCCATGTGAAGCAAGGAGGAACCAAAAAGATCATATTGGAAGCCTACAAGACTCATCCCCGACGGGTATGGCCTCATCCCGTCCGGGATGAAGTGCACAAATGAGAGGGTTGCTGTATTGGGTCCATCCCGACCGGGACCAGCTCCTCCCGGCCGGGACCGACACCTTCCCGACCGGGACCACCTCCTCCCGGCCGGGAAGAGCCACCTGGCTGCCGCGCCTTTGTTTTCTCTTCTCCCTTCCACTTGTAACCCTATATATACTCTTCCCTTGTTATCTTAGCTTATGTTAGACATTACCCACAAACCCTAGCCTAGTTTTAGCATAGATTAGATTAGATTAGTGTAGATTAGTCCTTAGATTATCGTTAATTATAGATTAGTGCTTGTAATTTGGGAATTCTTCAAGATCTTCACCAAGCTTGACAAACTTGGATGTTTGTTTTGGGTTTTTCTCATCTATGCAAGTTTTCTTCTTCCTTTCTTCTTCTAGTATGGTATAATCTTCTTTCCTTTCTCTTAATCTTTGTTCTTTCATTAAATTTTGATTCTTTAGTTCTTGTTTTATTGTTTTGTTCATCATCTTGTTAGTTTCACTCATGCAAGTTTGGTTGTTTGTCTTGGTTTCTCTTATTAGTGTTAGTTTTAGGTTAGATATGTTAGAGTAGTTTCTTGCTAGGGTTATTAAGGTGATTAGGGTGTTAATTGGATGATTAAGGGATTGTTGGAGATGTTGGTGGAAGATTTGGGTTTCCTCTTGGTTGATGCATATGACATGTTTGATGAAATGCTTGAATGACTAAGTAAGTTGGATTGCTTGTTTTTCTTGCCTTTCCCTTGTAGGTGTTAGTTTGCTATGGGTTCGGTTTCCTCATTAAGTTGCGAGAGCCCGGTGAGGACGACCCCTAGGTCGGTTTAAGTTGCGACCGCTCGGATGCGATCTAGGCCATAGCGCGCTAGAACCCCGTTTGTCATGTGTGTCGCCAAAATGGGTTCCATGAGGAACCTCTAGGTGGGTCTAAGTTGCGACCGCCCGGACCGACCTAGATTACCCTACTACCTCCTTCACTCTAGCTCTTCCTTGACCATTCCGTTACCCCTTTGACCCCGACCTAATCCTAGCCCGTTTTCCTTGTTTGTTTTCTTGCTTTAGACCTAGCTTAGTCCTAGTCTCCCCCTCCTTAGTTTAGCTCGTCTCGAACCTAGTCCTAGACCGTAGCATACCTTAGTCCAACCTCCCGTCCCTGTGGATTCGACCCGACTTACCCTAGCTACCCTAGTTTGGTTTTGCCGGTTTTATTTGACGGTTGGGATCCACGACAAATCCCTCCCATCAAATTGGCGTCGTTTCCGGGGACGGCGTAGTTTAGACTTTTGTGTGCTTAGTTTTGGACTTTGTTCCTGATTTTTGTGTTCTCTTCTCCTTGTGTATCTCCGTTTTTCTTCTTGTGTGTTACTCTCCCTTCCTAGTGCCTCAAAAGCACTAGGATACTAACGTTTGCTCAAATGCTTCTAGCTCATCCTAGGTACCAAAGCAACGTTATGGACATGGCGCGTCCAAGCTACCATCAATCATCACGGGACAACTATGGGGCGAATTACCAAAACCCACAACTTTACCAACCATATCAACCTCATCAACATTCTTATGAACCCTCTTCTTATGGTTACCAAGAAAGTTGTCAAGGATCATCACAACATCCTAACAACTACCAAACACCCTCACATAACCCACAACCGATAATCCCCGATTTCGAGACTTATCAAATGTTGGTCCAAATGCAAAAGAGTCAACAAGAGGTGTTGATGGCATTGCAAGAGAGTCAACATGAGATGACGGTTTTAATGCAAAAGAGTCACCAAGTGATGTTGACTCACATAGAGGGGGTTAAAGAGGAGCTTAGGGCCCAAATAGCGGTGCAAGATGCTCGAATCGATGCACTCACGGCTCGTATCACGATGTCGGCCACTCGAGCTCCACAACATGTTGAGGAAGGTTCATTTGGGCAAGAAGGTCGGGTGCCTCCACAAGAAAGGCAACCCAACCTTGAAGCTACAAATGAAGAAGAGGGGGTCGATCGAGAGACCATTGTTGAGTGTTGC
Source organism: Agrostemma githago (assembly GCA_958450325.1). Taxonomy (NCBI): domain Eukaryota; kingdom Viridiplantae; phylum Streptophyta; class Magnoliopsida; order Caryophyllales; family Caryophyllaceae; genus Agrostemma; species Agrostemma githago. The sequence continues at coordinate 39,545,327 of OY288244.1, forward strand.
TTGGGAGGTGAAGATAGGGGAAGAATAGAGGAAGTTGAAGCTTCAAGGGCCAACAATGGGGAGGGGAGTGAACATGATTCTCAAGATAACTCTTGGGGAGTCGATGTATTGGCTATCAAATTGGATTTGTTCGATTTTCTTCGTGATGAACCGGATGACAATCCAAAGCCAAGTGAAGACATACCTCCTCTAGGCCATATAGACAAGGCAAGTGAAAAGGAGCGTAATACTTGGGAAAAAGAAGTAGATGCCTTGGAACTTGCCTTGTATGGGAAATTGGAGGATCCTAGAGCCTCCAATGAAGAAAACTTGATGCCTTCTCCTCCTCCATCGCACTCGATTTCTAGTCCCTTGTCTTGTGAGACGGTTGGTGAAGAGGATCCTTGTCGGGCGGTGGAAAAGAGTTCCACTCTCGACCCCGTAGAAGAAGCGACACCCCTAGGGTGTGATCTCCCACATCATGACACCGAGCACGACTCTAGACCACTATACCTACCGGATGGTCATAAGAGTCGTAGCTATGTTGGTTCCGAAGACCCGGAAGATCACGATAACCCCGAGCATAATGAAGATGATCGCTTCTTCCCTCCGACTTGGAAGCTTTTGAAAGTGGCTAGGCTTGGCCATGTGAGCTTAAATGAAGATATTGCTAGGGCATTTGACTTACTCCTTCGAGCTCTTGATGGCTATGGAGGTGTAATTGGTGAGAGTACCTTATTGTATATATCTCTTTTTCTTGTTCTTTTTGCTTTTGTGTGTGTATATATGTTTGTTTGGTACCTTGGTCTCTAGGATTGGTAGTTTTGTGAAATTCTTGTCATTTGGATTGTTCATGAGCGTTGTGAGGGAGAGAATTTGATGTTGCATTTGAGCTTATTGTCATAGGTGTGAAGTGAAGATGATTCCTAGAGAGGAATGGTTAATGATAGAGCTTGGTTCGTAAGTATGGAAGTCGGTTTTTGAAGCTTCGGTGAAGCTTTTGGGGTTTTGGAGGTCAAGAAGACCCATCCCGGGCAGGAAGGGAGCTTCCCGACCGGGAAGTTTATGCCATCCCGACCGGGAAGGAGCCGTCCCGATCGGGATGGAGGTGCAAAAATTGGAGCTTACTGGAGTGTCGTCCCGACCGGGAAGGTGGCTTCCCGACCGGGACGAGTGTGTCTTCCCGATCGGGACCATCCATCCCGACCGGGATGGTCCCCTTTCTCTTCTTTTGGCCTCTTTTGCCCACCCAACCATTGTATGCCCCCACCCAACCTCCCTACCCATCCTTGCTCATGTCATATGACCATTGCACTCCATTTACATACCCTCACCTCATTTCTCTTCCCTTTACACCGAATTTCACATCGAATTTCCACCCCCTCACACCATTACTACCTCACCATGCGGTTTGATCGAGAATGAAGAGGAATAGCAATAACGAAGACAAGTTTTGTGCCTATATTGATCTATAAGACGATGGAGCGAGTGAGTTGCTAACCTATTGGTACGGCAACTATCCTTTCTTTCCCGTCTTTTATAGCTTGTTTTCTTTTGTGTTTATTCCCTTCCCCTTGAGTCATGGTACCTTAGCGGCCTTCGAGGCCTTGGTAGTGGTTGATCCCGACTCTCGATGATGTGACTACATCGAGAGTCATTTTCAAAATCCAAATTTTACAAGTTTTTCACCCTTTTTTGTCGGATTTAGTCGGATTTAGGCGGAATCCGGGCTAGGTGACTTGATTACACCTAGCCCTCCCCTCCCATTTCCTTTTATTTCCTTCTTTTTATTTTTCTTCCCCCTTCCATATCTTTTCTTGTCTCGGCCCATGGTGACTTGACTACACCCCGGCCGGACACCTTCTACCATTTTCTTCACCCTTATTTTTGATTTTTAGCTTTATTTTCGTAGTTTATTTTCTTTTTCTTTTGTGCTCCATGCACTACGGTCGAGCATGAGGACATGGCTCGACTTAAGTGTGGGGGAGCGATATTCTAGCGTAGTTAGTTTTATTTTCTTAGTTTTTGGAAAAAAAATCTTTTAAAAAATCCTAAAAATTTGAAAAAATTTCACAAAAATCAAAAAGATTTTTCTTTTGTGTGTTTTCCTCTTGTGTCATTGTGTCGTATATTTGTTTTGTATGCGTGTTTTGCCTCCCTTTCCCTTATAGGTTGCTTTAATTGCCGTTAACTTTGGAAGGCTTTCAAGACTCCCGGTAACATCTTATCTCTTTTTCTTCTTTACCTCTTGCGGAGTTTGGAGGAGATTGTGATGTTGTGTGCTCGGGTGGAGCTTTGTAAAGTGTGGATGATTTGGTGGCTTGTTTGGATGATCGGGGTGGTGTTTGTGTTATGTATGTGTTCGTTTTGTGTTGTTCTTGTTTTGTTGCTTTTGTTTCTTTTTCTTTCGTTTTCATTGAATCTTTGTTTTGTGTTTTGTTGTGTGTCTTGTGTGTAACCGTTTTCGAAAACCCGGTTTAGAGGCTAGTGTGTGAGTGTGTACTTTCCCTTACTAGTAGTGTAAATCGAGTCTTGGACTTTATTCTAGTAGAATGACCCTAAATCAATGAATTCGTTGGTCCTTTACCTTGAGTCCACCTAGCTTACTAGGGATTTACTACGGGATTTGCATTTTGACCATTATGACCACCCACGGTGTGAAAAGGCCTTGGTTGCCGAGTCCCGTCCCTTAGGTGACCGTGTTTGAAATTGTTTGATTAGTCCAAGTTCTCCAACTTTTTGTGGGTTTGAAAGGGGATGCGCAACCCCAACTTACCCATTTACCTACCTCCCACGTATATCCACACAATAAGTTGCAATTTGTTGAATTCTCCCTTTCTTGTCATACAAAGAAATGCCAAAAAGCCAAATCAAGCCAAAAGGGCAAAGAAAAGAAAATGAAAGAAAATGAAAGAAAGAAAAGAATGAAGAAAAAGAAAAGGCACAAAAGCCAAAAATAAAATAAAAAAGAAGGAAAAAAGAATGGCATGGCAAAACAAGGCAAAAATGCAAAAGAAATGAGAAAATGCCAAAAGAAAACCCGATTCACAAAAATAACCCCTACCTCTCAAAATAAGCCTTTTTCCGACTTTTGCCATGAAGAGCCTACCAAAGGACCGAGTCCCTAGGAAGGATTATAGCGGCATTAGTCGGTCTTCCCTCATTTTGCATATTTCCACTTTTTACTTGGACTAGTTAGGCGGTTTCGGACACGGGATGACCCTCTTGGCTCTTTGCTAAAGGGGGCGGGGTCTCACTTACCTACAGTGTCACCGTGGTTCATCCTTTTTCCATCCCACCGATCGTCCCGTAGTACGTTCTTAGAAGGTTAGGAGGAACCTAGGTAAGTTACCAACGTTTTTATTGCTTTGTCGTCATACGATTAGGGTTTTGTCCATCTTTGTTTGTATTGCTAGCTTGGGAACGTTGTCACTTGCCTCGAGTCCTAAACCGGTGTTTCTTTCACCGCTTGTTTGAGGGAAGCGGTATTTCTTTTCTTTTGGGTGCAACCTTTTGTGTGTTTGTTTGTGTGCTTGTTTGTTTATGTGTTTTGTGTCCGGTTGCATCCGCAGTTTTGTCGCAAGACCCGACTTGCCTTGCGGAGTGCACTTTTCCTCTAAGTGCACTCGCGTGAGTTGAAAGGGCGTAGGGTGCGCTAATACCCATTCGGCTAGTATAGTAGTTAGTATGTGCTTACTCGAGGGCGAGTAAGGGTTAAGTGTGGGGGAGTTGATAAGTGTGGTTTGTAGTGCCTATTTTGTAGTGTTTTGGTCCCATTTTCCTTGTAGAATCGCTCCTTGGGAGCGGTTTAGGGGCTTCTTATGCTTCCTTTAGTTCGTTTCAGGTTCCCGAGACCGATTTGGAAGAGTTGGAGCGATTCCGACTCGATACATACACATTCTGGAGCCAACGAGATAAAGGAACGATGACTCGATGCTTTGGAATCGACCCCGAGACCTTGGGACCCAATCCCGAGCCTCCGAGACCCGATCCCGAGTCCCGAGAATCGATGAGAAGTCCATGTGAAGCAAGGAGGAACCAAAAAGATCATATTGGAGACCTACAAGACTCATCCCCGACGGGTATGGCCTCATCCCATCCGAGATGAAGTGCACAAATGAGAGGGTTGCTGTATTGGGTCCATCCCGACTGGGACCAGCTCCTCCCGGCCGGGACCGACACCTTCCCGACCGGGACCACCTCCTCCCGGCCGGGAAGAGCCACTTGGCTGCCGCGCCTTTGTTTTCTCTTCTCCCTTCCACTTGTAACCCTATATATACTCTTCCCTTGTTATCTTAGCTTATGTTAGACATTACCCACAAACCCTAGCCTAGTTTTAGCATAGATTAGATTAGATTAGTGTAGATTAGTCCTTAGATTATCGTTAATTATAGATTAGTGCTTGTAATTTGGGAATTCTTCAAGATCTTCACCAAGCTTGACAAACTTGGATGTTTGTTTTGGGTTTTTCTCATCTATGCAAGTTTTCTTCTTCCTTTCTTCTTCTAGTATGGTATAATCTTCTTTCCTTTCTCTTAATCTTTGTTCTTTCATTAAAGTTTGATTCTTTAGTTCTTGTTTTATTGTTTTGTTCATCATCTTGTTAGTTTCACTCATGCAAGTTTGGTTGTTTGTCTTGGTTTCTCTTATTAGTGTTAGTTTTAGGTTAGATATGTTAGAGTAGTTTCTTGCTAAGGTTAGTAAGGTGATTAGGGTGTTAATTGGATGATTAAGGGATTGTTGGAGATGTTGGTGGAAGATTTGGGTTTCCTCTTGGTTGATGCATATGACATGTTTGATGAAATGCTTGAATGACTAAGTAAGTTGGATTGCTTTTTTTTCTTGCCTTTCCCTTGTGGGTGTTAGTTTGCTATGGGTTCGGTTTCCTCATTAAGTTGCGAGAGCCCGGTGAGGACGACCCCTAGGTCGGTCTAAGTTGCGACCGCCCGGATGCGATCTAGGCCATAGCGCGCTAGAACCCCGTTTGTCATGTGTGTCGCCAAAATGGGTTCCATGAGGAACCTCTAGGTGGGTCTAAGTTGCGACCGTCCGGACCGACCTAGATTACCCTACTACCTCCTTCACTCTAGCTCTTCCTTGACCATTCCGTTACCCCTTTGACCCCGACCTAATCCTAGCCCGTTTTCCTTGTTTGTTTTCTTGCTTTAGACCTAGCTTAGTCCTAGTCTCCCCCTCCTTAGTTTAGCTCGTCTCGAACCTAGTCCTAGACCGTAGCATACCTTAGTCCGACCTCCCGTCCCTGTGGATTCGACCTGACTTACCCTAGCTACCCTAGTTAGGTTTTGCCGGTTTTATTTGACGGTTGGGATCCACGACAAATCCCTCCCATCACTGGCCCAGACAGTCGATTCAGAAGAACGGGCTATTTACTACATCAGTAAAAAGTTCCTCGAATATGAATGCAAATACACAATGCTCGAAAAGACGTGCCTAGCGTTGGTTTGGGCCACTAAGAAGCTCCGACATTACATGCTTAGTCACGAGGTACACGTATTATCAAAAATGGATCTTATCAAGTACCTGTTCGAGAAGCCCATCCTCAAGGGCAGGATGTCCAGGTGGACTTTAATGTTATCTGAGTTTGACCTCAAGTTCGTACCATTAAAGGCCATCAAAGGCCGGGTGGTAGCCGAGTTCCTCACCGATAGCCCGATATCCGAAGAGGACCACACCGACACTTGGGCCTTTCCTGATGAAGACATATTCCATACCGACACCGAGACATGGGATTTGTATTTTGATGGAGCATCCAACTTTCAAGGATTCGGGGTCGGGATTCTGCTAATCTCACCACGAGGGGAACACACTCCCTTATCCATCAAGTTGGACTTTGACGTGACTAATAATGCAGCCGATTACGAAGCATGCATTCACGGGTTGCAAGCCGCCGCCGATTTAGGGGTAACAAACCTCCGGGTCCACGGTGATTCATCATTGGTCATCAATCAGGCTCTCCAAAAATGGAAAACTCGGAACACCAATCTCGTGGCTTACCAAGCACGGGTAAGGGTTCTAGAGAAACAATTCCAAAAGGTAGAATACATTTATCTGCCCCGAGAAGAAAATCAATTCGCATATGCACTTTCCAAATTAGCATCTCTACTGAACATCCCGGATCACCTGACCAGCATGCCGATTTGTATCGAAAGACGGTCCGAGCCGGCCTATATCCATGCCATCCAAGACATTGAGCTAGCCGATCCGGAACCATGGTATCAGTCGGTCCTAGTCTACTTGGCAACGGGAGAGTATCCCCCGGGAACTGAAAACCGGGCCAAGAAAGCCCTGCGGAGATTGGCAACCCAATTTGTTCGCACGGACGACGAGCAATTGTACAAAAAGACGACACAGGGGGCTCTACTCCTATGCATCGACAAAATACCGGCTGAAAAGGTAATGGCCGAGGTACACGACGGTGAAAACGGCCCGCATATGAACGCTCATATGCTAGCCCGAAAAATCATGAGGCTCGGGTATTATTGGAATGCCATGGAAACAGACTGTCAGCAGTATGTCAAACACTGCCATAACTGTCAGATCTTTGCCAACGTACAGCATATGCCATCTTCCCTCTTATATACGATGACATCACCGTGGCCATTTTCGACATGGGGTATAGACATAATTGGAAAGGTGCATCCTTCCGGAACGGGAGGTCATTGCTTCATTTTGGTGGCCATCGACTACTTCACCAAATGGGTCGAAGCCGAGTCATACCTTGTCTTGAACGCCAAGCATGTGGCCAAATTTATCCAGAATAAAATAATATGCCGATACGGGATCCCACACGAGTTTATCAGTGATCACGGGACCCATTTCCAAGCTGAAACTGCCGCATTGCTGGCAAAATACAAAATTCAAAGGCATACATCTTCCCCTTACCGACCTCAAACAAATGGAGCGGTAGAAGCGGCCAATAAAACAATTGTCACCATACTTAAAAAGATAGCTGAGAATTACTGGGACTTGCCCGAAAAAATACCCTTTGTCCTATGGGGATATCGAACCTCGATCCGCACCGCAACCGGAGCAACCCCGTATTACTTTACATACGGAATGGAAGCGGTCCAACCAGTCGAGCTAGAAGTGCCATCCCTCAAGATTTTACTTGAAAGCCAAGTACCTGAAGCAGATTGGGTCCAAGCCTGATACGATTCGCTAGTCCTTCTAGACGAACGGCGATCACGGGCCCTCAACAATATTCAGATATATCAAAAGAGGATCCAACGGGCTTTCAATAAAAGGGTTAGGCCCAGAAACATCAAAGAAGGGGATCTAGTCCTAAAATCGGTTCGCGTCTTACTACCGGTTGACCCAAGGGGTAAATTCAAACCCAATTGGGTTGGGCCATACTTAGTCAAGAAGGTCCTATCAGGAGGAGCGGTGATGCTGACAGACTTGGACGGGAAAGAATTTGTCAACCCAACCAACTTGGACCAGCTGAAGCGCTACTACCCATAAACCCCATCTCAATGTCATTTGCAAAAATTTATAAAATTTGTCTTTTTATAAATTTTCAAAAATTATAGACAAGTCAATAAGTTAGAATTAATTATTCTACCGTCACACATCTCGAATTAATAATCTTGATGCATTTCGAAAATTGGAAAAGTCAATCGAATCAAATTTGAACTACGTTTGGTTTGATTCCGCTAATCGTGGATACGTAGGCAACCCCTCAAAAGGGTACAACCATTGCAATAAACGAAAAGACGGGAACGGTATTCTTTAATACGTCTTTATTAAACCGATAAACTCGGGAATTACAAAAAAAAAACATGGCACACACAAAAAAAAATCACACCCAAAAAATAATAATAATGGAGACTAGTATCCAGGCATTTTCCCCTTCCCCTTGTCCTTCGGGTCACGTGGAGCCTAAGGTCTTCGAGGTGGCGGCGAGCGTTCCCGAATCACAAGTGGAACCTCCTTAGCACGAGCCCGTTTCTTCGACGACGGGTCTTCTACCACAGTCTTCGGTCCAATGCGAGCCCGCACGTGCTCGGGTAATCTATCCCGTGGGCCAAGTCGGTCCTGCACGGGTAGTTTTGGGCCTAGCCTCCTTCCCAAGTCAGTCTGGGGGCTCACCTTCCCCCAAGCACCTTTAGCACTGGACCCTCCAGCTTGGGTCTTGGTCTTCTTCTGCCCTGACATAAGACGGACTAGGGTAGCAGGAGTGTCTCCTTCGTCAAAAAAGCCCCTGTTGTCTTTAGCTTGCTCCCTTCGCAGCAGGTCGAAAGCTTCATCAACCTTCAGCGCAGCTCGGGCTTTAGCATCGCCAGCTTTGGTCCACTTCATGTAAGAGTCTGAAACCCAGATCGAGTGGCGAGATTTGAGAACGGGCCAAGTATGCCGTGTGTACCATCTTTGCATCCAGGTATCACACATTACATCAGTCAGTTGGGTAGGGTCACTCACAACCGCTTCAACTTCAGGGATTCGCTGGGTCCATCCATACTGCCTTAGTATGCGATCTGGGTAGAGATGAACCGTCTGCCTGAAAGATAGGATCACCTGATAGCGGGCTCTGTCCCTCGGGTCCAAGTCACTCCAAAGGTAGATGGGCCACCACGGAACTACCCATCGAATTAACGGGCCACCATGGAATGACAAAACCTCGTCCCAATACTTTTGCGTGATCTAACGAGAAAAGTCAATGGCCCGCCTCCTCGTCATCACCTGGTTATGACGATAGTTGCTCGCATCAAGGGGAGGATCTATCACTGATAGCCTCTCATAAAGCCAAATCTGCAAAAAGGAAACAAAAACATGAGTTCCCGAGGTGAAATAGGCGTCCGCCTAGGGCCACTCGGTCGAGTGCCTAGGACACTCGATCGAGTGGTACCCCTGAACACAAACAGGGGGCTTCTACGAGGGCACTCGATCGAGTGCCAGGGTGACTCGATCGAGTGGTACCTCTGGGAGCAGATCAGGAGGTTTCTACGAGGGCACTCGATCGAGTGCCAGGGTGACTCGATCGAGTACCCCTTGCAGTAAAAAAAAATATAAATTCGCAAAAAAATCAAGAAATCGAGAAGGCGCAAAGTAACATACTTGCAGCAATCGGGTGCTCCCGGTAAGACGAATTGATGAGTCCCTCTTGCGGTTGTCCAATCCTTGGATAATCTCGCCTGTGATCAGCCAAGCCGGGCTGTGTTCAGTCTCCATCAAATCTACTACGGTCAGAAGACGGGTGTTTCCCATGCAGGATAACAAATCCATGTGACCCTCGAAAGCATATACATGGAGCATGCAGAAAGAAAAAGCCCTACGGCTGTAAGCCGGTCTGACTTGAACATCAAGAGGATTCATAAATTTCTCAGCCAAGTCGATCAGAGAAATATTATCACCTTCCATCGTGCGGGATACCTCGTTGTGAGAAAGCCCTAGAAATTCTCGAAGCTTCCTCCTCGGATCATAGATCGAGTACGGGACAGCCGGACGGAGTATCGGGTTCCATCCTCCTATAGCTGCAATCTCCTCAGGTAAAGGGCAAACTTCGCCCCGAGGAAAGGCAAAGACATGATATATGTCATCCCAGTAAGCCAAGCATGCATCCAAGAAGTGACGATCAACCACCATCTGACGGAACGGGTACAACTGGGTTATACCCGTCTGGTTAAGCGCTACCCTATCTGCGTCCCGGAAGCGCCGGGACCATTCTTGCAGCATCACGGTTAATTTATCAATTCCCATGACTAGTTTCTTGAGAAGGATGAAGAGTTTTCTTTTTAAGAAAGGGAGTGAATTGTGATGAATTTGTGAGAAAATCAAGAGCATCAAAGGGGTATTTATAGGATTAATTCTATAGTCCTCTTTCCGTATCACAAGAGTTTCCTAATCCCAATCGGAATCAAGCCACAAGCCTAGTCCCGATACTAGCACAAAATATTCATCCCGAACTTTCCTAATTGCTTTAGGAGTCAAAATTTCAAACAAAATTCCAAATTTCAAAATTCTCAAAATTTTCAAAATTTCAAAAATCATTTTTCCCCAGCGCGAGTCATTTTACTACCTACGTGTTGCATGCATTTTATGTGACTTATACAGGTACGACTCAAACAGGGACGTGCAACCCACTATATCTCCCCACCGGAAGCCAACGGTGGCATTTCACGGGATGGGCCTACATACAGGTGCACCCAGGACTTATGCGACAAGTCCAATTCCCCACGGGATTATCATCATCAGCTCAGGTAAGACTTCTAGGTTGTGGCTGGCGAGCCCTTCACGCGAGTCTAATGGACTATAAACGACCCGACCGGAAGTCCGCCAGGTTTCAATCCTCGATGGGCCTGGTGGCTATTCTGACTTTCGCCTTGTCCAAGTCTCAGTCAGAGTGGGGGCTCTGTAGACACCCGCATATTGACTGTCAGGTGTCTATGGCAGTTTCCCAAAAAATACCCGATGATGATCGGACGCTAACGTGTTTCTACGCGCTCGGATATGGGCTCAAATCCATTAGTCGTTGGCCAAAGCACTTATGGAGTACACATCTCACAAAACAGACCTCAAATCCAGGCCTAGCGGACCGTTCCAAGTTAAACAAGACTAATTTGGGCCAAAACCGACACCGGAAATAAAACCGACTTTTTTACGATTGGGTCAACCCTGGTCAAAGTCGTTTCCGAGACGTACAAAACAACCAATCCAAACATCAAAAGTCCAAGTCAAACACAAGCCACCCAAGGTCGCGGCCCAAAACGATGGACCGGCGCAGCCCAGCTGGGCCAGTTGATCGAGTGCCCCACCCACTCGATCGAGTGGGCCTGTTTCGAGCCCGACTACTGGCACAACGGGCCACTCGACCGAGTCAGCTGGTTACTCGGTCGAGTAACCCTAACCGGGATCTTTGCCTTTGCCTATATAAGCAACCCCATGCACAACACTTTTGGACAACCCTAGTTTCACATCCTCTACACTCTACAACCGTATTCAACCCTAATACTCCACTAAGCAAACCCTAGCCCTAGCCTAGGAATCGTAACCCTAAACCTAGCTTTAGGAATCAGACACCCTAACCACCACAACTCAACCTCCATAAGCCTCGAAACTCCCGTGTTAAAGCCGCGACTACGAGTCCATACCGAGCACAAGAACATGTAGGTTGAGGGTGAAAAAGCCTTTCTTCCCTTCTTCTCTTCCTCTCCTCATCTTCTTCCTCTTTCTCTTCGTTTTCATTTTTTTTTTCATTTATCGCATTCTAATATCGATAGTATTATTAGTATAAAACATTAAAATACCCGTCGATTTGTGTCGAGTGCGAAGGATGTCAGGATAAGGAAACCCTAATATACAAGTGTACTGCACACAGCGTTGCCGGTCGCTTATCCTGACACCACTAGTAGAAAAATGTCAGATTGCTGCTCCTTATTTGAGGCGTTTTAGTTAAATAGCAGCAAATAATTTACCTTTTTTTCAATAAAATATAGAAAGGAGTCTTTTTAAAAGTAAATTCATAGAAGATACTGATGCGGCGTCTATCTGCAGAAACCGACGCCTCACCACCACTTACTGCTATTATATTATTATTTTAATTAGTTATTTATTTATTTTAGCCAAACCCCAAACCCACCTGTCTCCTTCTTCGGGCATTGCACTACTCGACTTTCGATCTCCAAAATGGAAACACAGAGTTCCTCATTCGCTAATACAAATCCTAGCTCCATCCAGCCTCCTTCCTTCCGCCTCAGTTCCGCCGGTCTACTCCGCTTCTCCTTCCGACTGTGTCGCCTGAGTTCGCTCATCCGACGCTTGTTTTCGCTCATCCGTCGCCTGAGTTCGCTCATCCGCCGCCTGTTTTCGCTCATCCGCCGCCTGTTTTCGCTCCTCCTTCCTATTCCCCGCCACATGTCGCCGGAGTAGACTCAAGTTATTCCTCGCCCCTCTCTAATCTCATTTACTCGTCGCTAGGGTTTGATGAGTAATTTTTTTTACGAATTTCTTCTTCTTTTCCGTTTAATTGAATCTTATGTTACTAATTATTTGCTACACTTGAATTATATCGGTTTTTGTCACTAACTTATGGTTTTGGTTACTAATTTTGGGGTTGTCAGAAGCTGAAAAACGGATTGAAACAAAATTAGGGTTTACTATTATTTGATAGTGTTTTTGTTACGAATTACTTTGAAAAGATTGAAACTTTAATGTGTAGAGTACTTGAGAAAGATTGAAACTTCAATCCTCGACAATGTTACCTTATAACAAGTACGGTGTCTATCCATTTAAAGATGAAAACGGGCTAAATATTATCATGTTCAGATAGATGGGACATGTTCATGTCAAAATTTGCTGCCTCAGTCTAGTCTTCGGTGAGAATTTTTTGTTGCTGAATGTAGATGTGAAAAGTTGTAGATATATGTCATGCACCTTAATTAGTTTTGTTAGATGAGTCCTAAGGTGCATAATTCTGCTTAATGTTTGGTTATAGAAACTAACTAAAGAGCTTGAGGGTAATCATACCAGTTCGTTTTTTAAGGGGACAATAATGCTCACTATAATTCAGTGGCGATTAGTGTTATTGTTGATGGCACTAATTGATCTTTGACTGTATCACAAGTCTCATATAGTAGACGGGTCTGGTGTACAGAATAATGGGGATCCCTTTTATTTGATTGTTGTCGTTCTCATGGTGTTTATATTCATTATTAAATTGTATCTTATGGTGTGTGTATTATATGTTCTTTTGGATTCCGGTCTAACTTGTCCTAGTGACTAGTCATAGCAATGGAATAATTCTTTTTAGATTCTTTATAGATGTTTCTTCACTTATATTGTCACATTTTGAATAATTCTGACATACTATGACCATTCTTCACTTATAGATGTTTCCCTCATTTCTTATGACCATTCTAATTTTTTATAGCGAATCTAATTCTGACCATTCTTTTCCTGCATTTTTTCTATGATCTTTATAGCATTCCTGCAATATATGTGTATGTAATCAGTACTAACCTAATGTTTTTTATGTTATTGATATTACTGTTTTGTATTAGCTTTTTCGATGAAACATCTTCAAGTCAACACATCAAAGTGGCCAGTAAGCACATGGTCTAATCCAAATGCATGTTGTTTGACAGGCTAAAGTCGTATGCCTCAAATTACTAATTTATAATCACTTATAACCAACTAACTAAAACAATAGTATAATGGAAATAAGGGTCGAACCCACAGAGAATTGGACTAATTATAACTGTGTACTAATGTAGAACAATAATAAACTAATTAATTAAACAATAAATATGGGGGGTTTTGATTGATTTTCTAACAACTAAAACTGATAAAGATAAAAACTTTAAGTAAATCAAATGATTTAAACGGTCTCGGGTCAAGTACAAATCCACAACTTAATCACAATTGATCATCGAAATCCGGTTCAAATTATTATTCTTAACTACTTTATCGTGAATCGAAAATTATAATTCTTCTTACGAATAACTAATTAAAACGTATCTCGTTCTTAATTAGATCTAACTGTTAAACAACCTAAACAATCCAGTTCTAGATTTAATTCAACAACAGCATTAATAAATAGAGAATTCGATAAAGAGATAAATAAACACATACAATCGAGTTGTGTCATAGATCTATGATAATTGCTCATAAGTCTTAATATCAACGAATCCCGTTCAATAATTAAGTCTTAGATGTTACTCAGGTCAAGTTAATCAACAAATCCTGTTCAATTAACAAAAATAACAATAGAACGATGAAATAGAAAACTAGTTGATCACTCTAGAAATCAATAACAACATTCATATAATTAAACTGAGCAATTAATCAATAATCAAGAATAAAGATTAGAACTTTCAAACTCACAATCGATAATTAAGCGCTTCAATGTCTTGAACCGAGATAAGAAATTAGTTACACATAGTCTTGGAGAAAATTAGGGTTGAACGTTCCCTTGTCATCTAACGTAAAACTACAATATGAATAATAATACCGATTCTAATAATCTATACTAATAGTAGTCTAATACTAGTAAATAATTAAGGTAAGTCTATTACTTACCAAATTCTAATAATAAAATAAAATAAAATAATAATACTAATAAATAATAAGCTGTCACGGAACCTAAAGCGATTAAATTCCGTCTTCAATTTCCGAGTAGCACGAGTCTGTCGAGACTGTCGGTTCTGTTGCTTCTTCTGGGCTTTCATGCTTCAATTGGGCAACCCGATGATCAATTAAATCACATAAATATTCTCAATTACAATTAATATCGTGAAATGAGAATTCTACTCAATTAAGCCCAAAATCATTATCACGTCACCAAATATACTCCTAAATCGACGCTTCTGACCCGTACTAAATACGGTCTATCAAATATCCCCACGCTTGAACCTTTACTCGTCCTCGAGTAAAACTCGAAGAACACAATAAACAACCATCACTAGTCTAAACGCACGGGACAAATATTACACTCACGGCCCTCACTCACCTTCCTTCAAACTCCCTCGGGACAAGACAACATCACCAACAAGTCTCGCCAAGAATCGAATCATCATCACGACAAAAGGATATCAATAAATCAATAAAAGCTAACACCAAATTCTAACGCCCCTTATCGCTCCGATCCTAAAATGGATCACATGTGCTACAAATGTCACCGGTGGTAAAAGATGTATACCACAATATTACACAACCAACACATGTGATCAATCCTAAACTCCTCTAATCGCCAAATCAAACAATTACACCCAATCGCATAAACAAGGTGCAATCATTTCACTCCGCACCGCGATTCTTCTCACCTTTGCCAACTATCCTACCCGACCGACCTTCTATGTCACCCTTCTTATGACGCCAACACCAAGAAATGGATAAAGTAAATGTGAGTTTTTTTCCTAATTCCTTCATTTTGTCTAGAGCGTCCGCCCTTGCGGATTTTCACTCTAGCTATTCTTTTTTTTTCTCACACTACTCTCGTGGCACGCAACTCGATTTTTCTTTTTACCCGGAGCGCCCTTTCGGGTTTTCACTCCGTCCTCGGCCACATTTCCCATTTTTGCCTAGGCGCCCTTTCCGGGTTTTCACCTAGCCGGGATTATTTTTTTCTTTTTTTTTCATTTTTCTCTTTTTTTTCTTCTTTTTTTTTCCTTTTTTTTCATCATTTTTTCTTTCAAATTACAATATGAATGACGGTTGCAAGACAAGACAAATATATAAATCCCTCCCCACGCTTATTCCGAGCATTGTCCTCAATGTGAGATTAAGGACACAAATAAAAACAATAAACGGGGAAAAGAACCTTAAACATTGATAATTGACTCGTCACAACCATTGCAAATTCCAATACCATCAGAGTAAACAATTATTCTCACGCTTCATCGATATCTCATTTCACCCTCAAAATGGTACCCGTCACCATCACAAAAGTAATTCAGCCACCCAAAGCACCGACTCATCAACACAACCAACACTAAATTAACTAAATTAACTGTATACCGAGAGTAGCAACAACAAAGAACAGTTTACCCGACCAAAGAATCGGGCCAAATTAGCAATTTCAACTTCAGCCATAATCAACAACGCATCAACGAACTCGGCCAAAAATCCACACAATTGACGCCAAATAGACTTTTGTCACACCAAATACTCAACCGGAGTCGTCTTTTGATTTTTAGGGGCCATGACAAGAGTTTCTAAGATAGCCGAACCAACTCAACTAGTAAAGACCACCTAAAACATGTGAATTGTGAACACCGACGACACACAGGAACGAACCAAGCACTCGACAGACACAACCCAGTAACGTGGAACTCCGTATGAATGTAAGACTGGAGTGTGACTCGACTGGAGGAAGGGAAATTCCAAGTTACAGCAAACAACAGAAACGGAATCGACAACCGAGACCAAACCAGACACCGGAATCCCCAAAACTCGGGAGAAACAGAACTTGAAACTGACTCAAAACAGTTCACAATTAGGACAAGGAAAAGTGAAGGGAAGAAGAGGTGGGAATCTACACGACCAACCTGACCTGACTGAACTGGAACACCAACGACCTTGACCGGCACAAACACCGCCCGCACGAGCATCAACACGCAGACCGACGACTGACTGACCCTTGACGGACAACCCACCGGCGACGACACAGACGGACGAAGCGACACCCCACTCAGACCGGACACGGACAACCGACGACGGAATCAGACCGGCGACCACCAGCGACGACAACTCTGACCGGCGCACACAGGGACAGACCGACGACAAGCTTGAATGTGAAAAGAGGAGGAAAGGATTTTGAAATTGATTTGGGGAGAAGGGGAATTAGGGTTAGGAAATTGGGGGATAGGATTTAATTGAATTAATTTGATTAGGAGAAGAAGTTGATTAGGGTTGTAGGAGTAGATTTGGGAAGAAGGAAAGAGATGGATGGGAGAAAGGGAGTCGGGTAAGTTTAATTGATTTTTGATTTTTTTTTTTCCTTTTTTTTTATGAGTAGAAAACAGCATGTAGGGTGTAATGAGGCGCGCGACCCGCATGAATGTCAGGCGACTCGCGCATAAGCCTGATTCGTCATGCTTCAGATCGAATTTCTTCGTCTTGTCCTCCTTCCTACAAGTACTAAAAATTAGGACTCGATTTAAAATTAGAAATAAATATATTTATGACTTATTCTACAAAAAAATACGAAAACGATTATTAATCTAATGAGAAAAAAATATCCTTAATAAAATTTGAAAAATAAATAAATAAATAAAATTAAAATAAAAACAGACTAGACACGGGTTGCCTCCCGGAAGCGCTTTTGTTTAATGTTGTTCGCTCGACTTCTTGCAGAAAACTGACCCGAATTAAAATAGTATTATATTACTTACCTCAACCGACAATGGAGCAATCGAACGGAATGAATGTACGGAACAACTCAATGCCCTTAGCAATCGATCAAAAATACTCGCAAATAGATTAGAATAGTGACGGTAAGAGATAAAAATCAATTGACACCACCTATAAATAAGAACATCATAATAATCTTGCAATGAACATCTTTTCGACCCTCTATGCTCAAAAAATGAATTAAAATCAATGTACTTCTCTTTATAAGATGGATTTTTCATAGGTACGGTCAAATAGGCTCGAGGATGAACATAAAACTTTCTCGGAATTAACACCGATGAAGATTCGAAGGGTATCGGTGGTGGTTCTTTCTTGTGAATATAAAATTCCGCGAATATGTCCCCTATTTCTTCCACCTTTTCATCACCGTTCATGCTCACTAATTCACCTCTCATAGCGAAATCATCTTTCGGCTCATCAAAAACAACTATCTCCTCTTCTCCTACTCCGACTTCCCTAGTCTCCTCAATGGTCACACTTATTTCCTCTTGCTCATTCTCAACAATCATAACTAGAGAATTCTCCAAGACTGAAACATCACTCGTATCATTAAGACTTGAGGAATCTTCAATATTAGTGCAAGAGGGATCAATATGTGTAGAAACAGTGGAAGAGGGTGAGGAGTATATCAAGTCATCATAGTCATCCTCCTCGTCATCCCAAAAACCATCATCACTATCAACATCACACTCTTTATAAGAGTGATATACCCCATCGGGTTCAAGGGGAATAGTCTCATCAAAGTCCATGTTCTTATTAACTCCAGACTCCTTAAAATTTAGAGAAAACTCATCATGTGTCTCAAGTATATCATTAGATGTCGTTATTTGCACAACATGACTCTCGAGGTTCTCAATACTAGCATTGTTCTCTTGCTCGTATTGAGCCATACTAGCTTGAAGGGTCATTTGAGCAGTAATCAGGTCTCTAATCATGTCTTCCGTAGATATACGAGAATCATGTTGGGTGTTCAAATTTTTATCGAAACTCGTTGAAGGTGTCCTAGAGCGTGAGTTTTCCAACTCCCATTCTTCAGTGTCGTGAGCCAAGTATATGAAAAGTTCCCACTTCTCCTCATAACTAAGTCCATCAACGAATCTCCCCTCACTTAAAGAATTAACATGCATCAAAGTTTCATCATTTAACCCATTGTAAACCACATGACAGAGTTCCCAAATTTGATATCGGTGACGACATCTAGAGACGTACTCACTCAATCTATCAAAATATTTGTAAAATAGTTCATGCTCATATTGAGGGAAATATTTAGTCGCCATCTATCGGGTAAATTTAGACTCACTAAAAACACTCGACAAAAATTAAAAATAAACTACACTCTCAAAAAAAAAAATACGATTAAAAAAACTAACTAAAAACTATTTACACTAACACACAAAAACAATTAATGCCAATTCCCCGGCAACGGCGCCAAAATTTGACAGGCTAAAGTCGTATGCCTCAAATTACTAATTTATAATCACTTATAACCAACTAACTAAAACAATAGTATAATGGAAATAAGGGTCGAACCCACAGAGAATTGGACTAATTATAACTGTGTACTAATGTAGAACAATAATAAACTAATTAATTAAACAATAAATATGGGGGGTTTTGATTGATTTTCTAACAACTAAAACTGATAAAGATAAAAACTTTAAGTAAATCAAATGATTTAAACGGTCTCGGGTCAAGTACAAATCCACAACTTAATCACAATTGATCATCGAAATCCGGTTCAAATTATTATTCTTAACTACTTTATCGTGAATCGAAGATTCTAATTCTCCTTACGAATAACTAACTAAAACGTATCCCGTTCTTAATTAGATCTAACTGTTAAACAACCTAAACAATCAATATCTAGATTTAATTCAACAACAGCATTAATAAATAGAGAATTCGATAAAGAGATAAATAAACACATACAATCCAGTTGTGTCATAGATCTATGATAATTGCTCGTAAGTCTTAATATCAACGAATCCCGTTCAATAATTAAGTCTTAGATGTTACTCAGGTCAAGTTAATCAACAAATCTTGTTCAATTAACAAAACTAACAATAGAACGATGAAATAGAAAACTAGTTGATCACTCTAGAAATCAATAACAACATTCATATAATTAAACTGAGCAATTAATCAATAATCAAGAATAAAGATTAGAACTTTCAAACTCACAATCGATAATTAAGCGCTTCAATGTCTTGAACTGAGATAAGAAATTAGTTACACATAGTCTTGGAGAAAATTAGGGTTGAACGTTCCCTTGTCATCTAACGTAAAACTACAATATGAATAATAATACCAATTCTAATAATCTATACTAATAGTAGTCTAATACTAGTAAATAATTAAGGTAAGTCTATTACTTACCAAATTCTAATAATAAAATAAAATAATATAATAATACTAATAAATAATAAGCTGTCACGGAACCTAAAGCGATTAAATTCCGTCTTCAATTTCCGAGTAGCACGAGTCTGTCGAGACTGTCGGTTCTGTTGCTTCTTCTGGGCTTTCATGCTTCAATTGGGCAACCCGATGATCAATTAAATCACATAAATATTCTCAATTACAATTAATATCGTGAAATGAGAATTCTACTCAATTAAGCCCAAAATCATTATCACGTCACCAAATATACTCCTAAATCGACGCTTCTGACCCGTACTAAATACGGTCTATCACTGTTAATTGCTGCTGATTAGTTGTTACTGTCATGTGATCTGTTTCCTGCACTTCATTCTAATTAGTTGATGGTCTGTTAATTGCATTTCTACAGTACATGCACTATTAATTGCTGCTGATATATAGTTTGCACTGATTCTATCTCGAGAGCTTGGTGACCAAGTTTGTACTCTTGTTAATTTTCTATTTTTTTACATTGAAATTCAGCCTAGCATTCTACCTGACCCCTTCTGAGCATCTTAATTGTTTAATAATTTTAGTTGCATCTTCTATTCTAGTTCACTTTTTACTCGCATACTCGCAGTATGCTCTTTATGATGACTCATTATTTAATCTATATCATCTCAAAAACAAAAGTCTGAATTCATGATATTCGCTGTTTTTTTATCATTCGATTGTGATGATTCAATTATTAGAAATTGAGATGTGATTGTGAATCTCCTCATCGAATTGTGAAACCTTCTAGATAAGTATCATATACCGGTTTGTACATATCTTCTTGTTCACTTCGTATTTGCAATCTGCTCTATACGGTCTCGACTATGATTTAATTGCCATCTATTAAGCTATTCAACATAAAATTTCATGTTTTTATTATGTGATTGCAGTATAAAAAATGAAAGTCAGAATTCATGATATTTGTTGTTTTGATTATTCAATGTATTGAAATGTTATTATCTGAATTTGAGCTTGAAGATGGAGATGATTCAACGACTTAGTGATATTATTTATTGGTATCTTCCGATTCCTCACAAAGACAACATACCGGTTTATATTTTATGAAGTTTAATTCTACCAATGACTCAAAGTACAGTGAAAGAAGAGAAGAGTCCTTGAAACTAAATGTCGTAGAAGTTTTAACCCTGAAGTACTAAGGCTATTGTTTTAGGTAGTATTAGTGTTTAACACTCTTAACTTAAATTTTAGATATAAAGTTATTAAACTGTTAATGCCCAATGGATAACTCTTGTATTGACTTGCCTTAAAATTCCTTGTTGGTTCATGTTGTGTGAAGAATTGGCATTTATCTTTTTTTTTGTCCTTTTATCATTTGCATTCCACTAACATTGGAGGCAATATATAATCAATCGGTCTTAATTATGACAGATATATCTGTCATAACTCATAACATTAACATAGGTCAAATATATCCAACTAGGAAGGAAATACCAAAAGTCTTTTCCTACAACCTAGGCACATGAGTTTGTCTGATCCTAAATATTTGACCTGTCTTAAACTTAAGACGGATATACCCGTCATAAACAAGAATTTGCGACATATAATACAAGCACACCTATTATACCAGGGGCATTCACGTATCATCATTTATAGTCACGTATCATGTTTAACTTTGTACATATTTTGTTTCCTCTCAAGCATTGTTATTAACATGTTATCGTATATATTATAAGTTAAATTCCTTCAAGCTTAACCCATTGACCGTATGTGTTTTCCAGGGTTGTTGCTTATGATGATGTTTCAATCAAAATTACGCATTGCAGAATATGTTCTGTTCTGTTATTCTGTATAATCCCTCCTGAAATCGGTATGGTTCATAGGTTACATCACTTGTATATCTATAACAACTCTTTTGAGGGTGAAATTTTGTCGAATATTTCAGGCTGCTCCGATCTTGTTAAGCTCAGTGCAGGGTTCAACAATCTGGTCGGAAGCATCCCGATTGAGATCGGTTCTATTACCAGGTAACAATCTGACAGGAAATGTACCTACATCTTTAGGAAACCTGTCGTCGCTCTCTGTCTTTTCTGTTTAATAATTTGGCTGGTAGCATTCCGAGTAGCTTTGATAAATTGAAATGAGATATTTGGGATTGGCTCAAAACAAGTTGTCCGGGTTATTCCCACACTCCGTTTTCATCCTCGACTCTCACTATTATCGAAATCCATGGTGCAGGTACTACTTTCTCAAAGTTGATTTTTATTGGACAGAGTCGATAATTACTTAATTTAGGATATATAATCTGAAACCTTGAATTGCCCAATCTGTGCTTTAGGTCTAGAAGTTAATGGGATTGACACCTTTGGATCTTGCTAGATCGAATATGGCTAAGAGCGGTAATATTAGTAGGAACTCATTTTGTCCATGTGGTTCCAAGAAGAGATATAAAAGGTGTCGTTCCTTCCATTCATTCGATGAATTATTCATAAAATGGTGACTTCGATATTATTCGACATTGTTTTACAGAATAACAAATTGAGTACTCGGTAATTGTCAAAGCTGGAAAATGACGATTTTACTATTCCAGCCACCAACTGACCTAAATCCTTTGTTTCCTGGCCTTGAACTATCCAGCACTACCTATTGTTCTTGTATCAATCGGTGGAGAGGCCAAGGTAAGGGATTCAGAATACTGGTTGTCCAATATGACACTAGTTCAGATTATTTTGGAAAATACACCTTGCCTAGAGGTTTCACTTTCATAACTAGAGAATTATTAATTCAATGGTTATTGTAGGTTCTATGTGACAAAAAATTTAAGATAATAGTGAACAAAGTAATAATCTACATAATAGAACAAAATATCAAGTGGAGTTGCTCCCACATAATTCTGTTTTCCGCATGGGATTGCTACTTTGAATTGGTCAGTGTAAATTCATATACTATGTTTAGATGACAACTACAAATAATTTGTTACCACTTTTTTGATGAAATTTATGTGCCACTTAAGTGAAGATAATGTATTATTATCCTTATTTTCAATAGGTTGGTGGGAGAGTAGAATTATTAGCGCACACATATGGCTCGGGTTGTTGGACATCCACATAGAGCTCCTTTCATTGAAGTTTATTGCACTACCAGAGCTAGAGAATATTGGATGAAAGCATTTGCTTATGGTTTATTAAGTATATGAGCATTTTAGGATTTTATTAAGTTTGAGTATTTTAGGATTTTATCATGTTTATGAGTATTTGTAAATGTATCCATGTTACATTTTTAGGCTTGAATAAATGTTGTGTATGTTGATTGAAATAGATAATGTAAAATATTTGATTTGGTTACATTGAAAATGAATATTGAAAGTCACCTAAAATGCTAAAAAAAAATTTTTTTTTATTCAAAATTAATTCTATTTGCGGCGTCTTATAAAAAAACGCCTCAAAAACGGCCATCATGTGCGGCGTCTTTTATAAAATAACGCCTCAAATACTGCCATTATTTGCGGCGTTTTATGGACAAAACGCCGCAAATAAATCCCTATTAGAGGCGTTTTCTGTGATGCCGCACTATAATTTTCTATTTGCGGCCCCGCCATATGAGGCATCAAGAAAAACGCCTCACATATGGGGTTTTTTGGAGCCACAAATCAACTTTTTTCTACTAGTGCGCACCCTAGCATTTGATTATTGAAACGGGTCAATTTCAACAATAGTTCGTTTATTTTCGTTTGCATCGCATATTGCATCGATTTTCTAAAAACCTTCTTCAAAGCACATATTTTCTAAGGGTCGCAACCCGTTGACGCGGATCCGGCATCACAATCCTTAGGGATTTATTTCGATGTCGGAAAGGCCGAGGGAATCAAGTCTTTCAATTCTAGCATAATGTCAATCTCGTAGATTCAATACTAATTCCATAATTAGACGTCGAATCTAACGATCTAGTCATACGAATTAGCTAACGCGATTTCTATTGATGCCATACAATTCATTAGAATTACGACGTTATTAAACGCGGAGGAAATCTACCATATCGCGGTAGTTAATTTAAGGCGACTTAAATTTATTTCTTTTTATTTTCACTCTAGTATTCCATATCGATTCAATAATCAAATATGGGATACAACGAGTATTCAAGTTCAGAATTGAGTATAAATTCCACAATATTTATGCCCAATTCATCAAATCATCAAAAATCGAAAGCAATCTCGCAATCAACAAAATTGCGAGAAGCGAACCTGGTTCGTACTGGTGCCACTCGACCGAGTGCCTAGGCCACTCGATCGAGTGACATCACCAAAACCGAGACAGAATGTCTCTTACGACCTCCACTCGGTCGAGTCTCACAGTGACTCGGTCGAGTGGCAACGTACTTGGTCGAGTTGGTCAATAACTCGGTCGAGTAGGGTCCATAACACGAAACAGAATGTTTCTACGACCTCCACTCGGTCGAGTCCCACAGTGACTCGGTCGAGTGGCGACGTACTCGGTCGAGTTCGTCAGTAACTCGGTCGAGTAGGGTCGTAAAACCTGGACATAACCCTTTTTAGAGGTCCACTCGATCGAGTCACACAATGACTCGGTCGAGTGGCCCTTAATCACGTCAAACCGTGAAGTCCTACAGTAGCATTCAAGTCTCGTTAATCGTTTTTTCGTGACTTAAGTCAACACGTGCCTAACCTATCACGTGAAACACCTTTTTTTCAAAATCATGCATTAACTCATAAGCATCATTCCATATTATTCCATATTTCGTAAACCGTTATATCGTTACTAACGCGTTTATTGTTTCTCTTGTCAATTTTCGGTTGTTTATTTTATCGTACTAAAATGAACCCACATGCTAAAATTCAACTTTGACGTTAGATTTTAGTTGCATTAAATTGACGTAGAAATCCTTTTCAATTTCTCGCATGCTTAGGGAAAACAATCCTTGCATTCTCACCGAATTACTAACGCGCGTATTAGAGAGTCAATCGATATCCTAGTAGAGGCCGCTAGTGCGGGCAGGGTTGGGTGTCCTTCATGGGCTTCCCAACACGTACCCTCACCCCTTACTCAGAACCTCGGTTTCCGGATGCCCGAAACCGTTGGCGCACGAGAGTCATTCAATACACGATAACCGGTAGTGACGGTATCGGTATCAAATGCTAAGGGACGAGCCCAATAAACTCTGACATCAAAAATGGGCCGTATTTTGTACACGGCCCACTATGACATAGAGTGGGTTCGAATGGGCCCGAACTCCCACAAAGTTCGGTGGCGACTCCACTTCGATTTAAATTTCCATTCGAACCGTTTTCATATGGAGATTCATTCGCCTCCCCAAACCCGCGCGCGGCCGCGTCGGGGTGGACCTATGTCATATCCACAAATATCTGGGGTGGCGAGATGAGAAAACACGAACACAAAATTATTTCACTCGCGTCGCCGGTTGCTTATCTCGTTGTCTCACGTGTTTAGTGTGAAAGGAGCAAGTCCACTTCTAAAACGAACATCGAATTCATAATACTAAAAACAACGCATCTATCCCTCACGATCATTCTCGACAAACATTTTCCAAAACGGTCACATTCAATAATCAATTCTACCCAAAGTTGGGATGCGCATCAGACTAGACGCAGAGGCTGAGGCGCTTCAGCATTGAAACGCCTGGCCGCTCGCGCTTGATCATCAGGGCGCACCATGGTGCGTGTTCCTGTCTATGCGTATTTCGAATTTTGGAATCAATTATCGATTGTCTTCGACGCATAGTTAAATGAATTCTTAACATTTGATATCGATTCTGTAATCGAAAGTCGAATTAGAATTAAACGAATTATGTTTATCCGTTTATAACGAGTCAATTCTCGTCTCCAACTCATCAATCATTCTGATGACGACATACAAATCAAATCGTGCAAATTGGTAGTCTTATCATCATTACCGTATATACAATATTAGTCAAAACTATTTTCAATACGACTAAGAGGGAATATCTGATGACGCTAACTTGAACGTCGTAGACCGTAATGGTCAAACAATGATGTCAGGAACGCGTAGGATCTAACATTGGTAATGACGAGTCGCAAACTACTTTCTAAAGTGACTTGGAACGAATATTTGTTGATGATAAATCGATTGTCGTGTGCTATTATTAGCCAAGCAACGGTGTCGACACGTGGAGAGTCTAACGTTCGTAAGGAAAAGTCGAGACGAGACACTTCGAGACCACGGGATCAAGCTAGCATCACGCTTGGATCCTGTACGCCATAGATTCAGGCGCAATAGTCCTCACGCTTGAGTTCTGGGACGCATGGCCACCCGCGCCTGAGTTCCAGGGCGCAAGGGACCATGCGCCTAAGTCATGTTCTCTGATCAATGTGCAATGCAATCCGTAGCCGATCAGAGTCTGTCCAATCATTTAATTCACAGTTTCTGTTTACGTTCTCTATTTACGACTCCGATTATAGTTTACGTTTACCGTTTCTAATTTGATATTATTATTGCTATGCTCGTCGTATTGTGAAATGTGGTTGTATTACGCCCGTGTAACTTGTAATCTACTTTCAAGTTATTTATTTCCGTTGTTTGGCATTTACTATTTTCAAATAAACATCTCATGCTAAAACAACTTCGACAAACAAATCGAGATGCATTAAACGACGTAGTGAACATACAATTCGCATGTCTAGCATAAAACAATATTTGTCATAACATTTCACCATCTTACTAACGCGCGTACAAGATCACCAATCAATATCTTAGTAGATGTCGTTGTGTGTGGGCAGGGTTGATTGTCCTTCGTGGGCTTCACAACACGTACCTTCACCCCTTGGGATGCCCGAAACCATTGGTCACGAGAGTAATTCAATACACGATATTCGATTTATTCGACATCGGTATCGTGATGCAAAGGGACGAACCCCTACAAGCTCTAGTACTAAGGCAAACCGTACTTGGTGGGCAGTACGTCTAAGTAAAGAGTGAGTTCGAACGGGTCCGAACTCCCATAAAGTTCGGTGGCGACTCCATTATGATTTAAATTTCAATTCGAGATCAATCTCATACGAGAATATCCGCCTACCAAAACCCGCGCCTGACAGCGCCGGGCGTGAACCTAGGTCGTGTCCACACCTATGTTTTAAATGAAAACCCTAGAAAGAGCCCGAGGTTCGCGCAAAAGAAAAGTCAAATTCATCCCAAAAAAAATACTCTTATTTCATTATTGTATATTTTTCATATGGAGATAAAAGAAGTATGAGTAATTCTTAATGAAAAGGAGGATGCATATGCTAAGCTAAGTAGCTAACAGCCTAACACTTGCATGAAACATCCTCAAACCCAACTTGGGTGTGGAAATGAGTTATAACTCGGATAGAACCGTAGATTTAATAAGTAGATTCAAATTCTGTCACTTACAATAAATGATCTATTGTAAGTACGTCATAGCGTCATATGTACAACAGCAACAACACATAGAAATGCGTGTATGCGTTGTTATTACGTCATTTGATGAATTTAAATCGGTGAGGTACATTACCTAATATCTACTTCTTCAATCCTCATTTTTGTACCTTCTCGCTTTCTCTTCTTTCTCTTTCGGCAAATTTTTATCTTTGACAAGAATATCCGTTAAAATTGTGATGTGTTAAATAATATTTCCTCTAATTCATTCAATCCTTGACATAAATTTTTTCCACCACTTTTAAGAAAAGTGATAAAAGTGAGGTATTATTGGTAAATCAAATGATTTTATGGGTCCACCAAACATAAAGTAAGTAAAAAGTAAAAATTAGTAACATTTCGTGTAAATAGATGTATGATAGGAGGATTATATGCTAAAGTGTTTTATCAAAAGAAGAAGGTAAAAAATTAATTGGATTGTCCATTTATATTAAGTGTAAAGAATTGAATGAATGTAGAGAGTAATTATTTAGGTGCATAAAGATAAACATTTGGCTACTTAGATAAACTATTTTTTTTGCCAGCAAAGTAAAACCTCCCTATTACAATCGGAGAGCATACACAGAAGCATGTACTCTAATGTTAAGGGATCGATAGATTACATACTACATTATGATAAAAAGGGATCGATAATACATTAAATAAACTCTCTAAGTTTGCTTCATCTATCCATCCTCCTTTCCACTAACCAAATAACTCAACTCATATATTTTCCCGCCTAAAGCTATCCACAACAAAAATTAAAAAAAATAGACCAAATGAGCAAGGTGTGAATCGAACCCTTAACCTCATGTGCATCACCCTTCTCCTCTCCAACTAAACTCTAACATCTTACTAATTTAAATATCACTACATCACATATAAAGCTATACACCACAGAAAGTATGTAATTAAGGAAATTTGATTGATTACATTGATTACGAAAATCACATGTTTTAAATGGAAGATATCACATACAATATTTAATATGGAATGTATGATCAAATTTTTTTAAAATAATATAAACATATTGTATTCCGTTTTAACCAAATAGTTGCATTACTTTTGTTAATAGAAGATTGCACTATCCCATACAATATTTTACATAAAATATAAAATAGTTATGATTATTATTGTATATCTTTCTGATCATATTCGAAAATCATATTCTTAACATCGATATAAAATTTAATAACTATATAAAAATGGAATATATATTCCGATTGCTATTACAAATCCTGATACATAGTAAAAACTCACCGAAAATTCTCTATATACTACTCTAAGACAATAACAGTTACTAACATTTTCTTCAAAATTACACTAATTTAAATTGAGAAGTAAAAGAACATTTCACTAATAAATTCGCAAACTATTCATTTTCATTAATGTTAAAGAAATTGAAAAAAAAACTTCTTTTTATGAAAATAATTAGATAAATTATAAGATATGATGTCATTAATCTTGAGAAAAAAAATCAATTATCTAAAAAATTTATTTTTGAAAAGAGCTATTTACTTTAACTTTTACAAAGATATACTCTCCCCGTCCCAATGAATTCTTTGTCTATTCCATATTGGGGCGTCTCAATGAATTCTTTGCCTTTCTATTTTAGGAATGTTATATATGTGTGTGTAATTTGACATCCTCATGAATTTGGCTTCACATGTCATTTCATTATTGGACCTTTTCACCTTTGTGCCAAAAGTAAAGACAAACAATTTATCGGGACGGAAGGAGTATACTCACTCGATACCATTAAGATCTTCTCATTTATTCAAATGTGAGGATTATAATTATCATATAGAATGATTATTTTGGTAGGGGAGACTACAAAATACGGAATATACTATTAAAATCCATATAAAAAAAGTTTCACAAATTACATAATATAAGTCTTACACCTGAGACAGTCCATTTTTTATTTATTTTTAAATTTTCTAATGAAAAACTGAATAGCTTTTTCACACAAAGAGAACGTATCACGGCGTGCTAACCATTAAAAAAAGTACATTATTATACAATTTTTGATAAATATTTATGTATTTTATGGTATGTTAAAGAGAGAAATAGGTATCTCGAGATGTGAGATGATATAAACCGAGTATATAAAAAATACTCTCTCTGTTTCAATGAAAGCTTCCACCTAAAAAATGGCACATTTTTTAGGATAATAATAAAATATTCAAAATTAGAGAGGGTGTAAAGTAGGTGGGTTACCTAGGTAAGAGTGAAGAGTTATACCAAAAAAGAAAGTGGAAGCTATCAAAGAAATTTACGAAAAAGAAAATGTGGAAGCTTTCAATGAAACGAAGGGAGTATAAACAATATTTTCACACGTTATTTAATACTCCGTACATTTCAAAACATTACTCAAATAATTTGAGTAGTTTTGCGATTTAAAAAATATTTTCCTATTTCTAAATTATACAGTCGATAAATAGTAAAAATAAAATAATAAATTTTTTATTTTAAATCTTAAATGAAATATTCTATAAGATAAATATATTATAAATAACGTGCATTGCACGGGGTCTATACTAGTATGATGTTATTTGATCCGTAATTTATTTGTGACGAATAAAACCGTCACAAGGAAGATTTACTCTTTCTAATAACCTATGATTCCACAAGTATTATTCTTTTCTATACTTTGTGAAGTAAGTTAATTTCCTTCCGTCTCTCCTTTTCAAACCCATGTACTACACGTCTACACCCCACTTTGTACCATCCTCTACATTCTATATAATTCCTCCGTTTTACTAAAAAAGTTACCCTTTTTACTAAGAATTAAAGTGACTAGAAATGTGTGGTAGAAAAATAAATCATGAGAAAATATGTACATTACAAGTAATAGTAACCACAAAAATCAGACAAAAAAAGAAATAAAACAAAACGTCACTCTTTTAGAGACGAGTCAAAAAGGAAGGAGTAACACTTAAACAGAGACAAAGATAATGAATAGTACTCCCTCATAATATGAATTTTCTTCCCCTTTATTTTGGGGAGAAAATTAAGGGCAATAGCAATGGTGTATGACAACTTGACAAGTTCCATATCATTTAAGGAGCTCCTTACCCATTGTTCCCCACAATAAGAAGTCCTAAAGTAAGAAATCGGTTTCATGTAAGAAATCGGTTTCATGTAAGAAAAAAGAGAGAAAATGAGGGGAGCACATAAAAAATAAGGTATTTTAACCATTGAGGAGAATTAAGAAGTTTCATAATTAATAATTTGGGTTGATATGTTAGTGAAAAAGTTTAGTACAAAACTTTAACCATTGATATTGATTAAGAAAATAAATAAAAAGTGAGATATAAAGTGAAAAGGTGTTGGTAGAGCTGGCAATCCAGTCGGGGCTACCGCTGTCGGCCCAACCTGACACAATATTTTGGCACGATCGGCACGGCCTGGCTGGAAAATCATGCCAGGCACGGACCTGGTCCGGCGTGCGTAAAGTCGGGTCCCGACATTGTTTTTGGGCGAAGACCGTGCCAGGCACGAGTCAGGCATGGGCACGGATTGGCCGACACACTGACATGCACGACTTGGGCCCAGTTTCACGCCGGCACGGGCACGAATACAGTACGAAGCACGGGGCACGCCCGAATTACTATACAGAGACAAAGAGACGTTGGAGAATGAGAGAAGAGACGAGAGACGTTGAGAGTTGAGAGAGCCGTTTATGGCTGTTGTTAAACAATCATTTTTTATTTATTTTTTTATTCCTGAATCTATAAATAAACATTCTATTCAACTTAATTTCATACAAATCATTCTAATCATATATATTATATACTCGTATATTAAAGCAGAAATTATCTCAATATGTGACAATGTCACGTGACATTCTTATTACAAACTTGTCATATTTAATTAATTAATCTTTATTATTAATCATTACCATATTAATGACAATTTAATTATTTTAAAAAAAATTGTCTTATTTTAATATTTTAAACAATCCATCAATGTTTAATTGCAATATTAATTTTTTAGTACATTATTGTCGTAAGTAACAATATTTTATTATTAATCATTATCATATATTATTATCGGTGATTATAATTTAAATAGGAGAATATTTTTTAAAAATTTTAAAAAAATCAGTATTAATTAAGTTGTCCATTTTGAATAACTTTTTAAATAGACATTATTAAGCATCTATTTTATTTTAAAACTAGAAAAATATTTAATTTATCCTCAAACTACTAATTTCTTTTATCAAATATCACGTTAATTTCACTTTACCATTGGCTAAAAGAAATTATTTTTATTATTGACTAATTATGGTTGTTAATTAATACAGTATATTAATATTAATTATGATCTTAATTGATGCCTAATTATGGTTACTGCTAATATTACTTCTATAATCATTTTTAAATATCTTTGTATCATCCATATCTACACGTATTTCTCAATTAATATTGAGGTTAGTGCACATCAAAATTAATGATCAATTTCATTAATTGTATGATGTTATCGACCTTCTAACTAATGTTGGATCAATCCTTCTAACAAATCGAATGAAAGTCGTTCATTTAATATCAGTTTATTAGATTTAGTTTAAAATTACTATGGTTTCAAAATCACAACTCTTTTCATCTCGGTCATTTATTTACCTTTTATATTATTTATGGAAAAAAAATTAATCAAAGATGAACAAATGACTGAGACAAAGAGAGTATAAAGGAATATGTGTATCTTATTGAGGTGCAATTTGTTTTTTATGTAAGATACGTTACATGTCGCTTAGATATGCATCAGAAATTAGGTTTATACCTGAGTACAAACTTAGCAAAATGGGTTAGGAGGATGGGTCACGGTTTTAATAATTTACGTTCGGATATTTTTTTGCCCGAGTATATATTACGGGTTGAAAAATAAGATTAAGTTGGTATGTTTTGATTTTATACGGGTTTTAGGTCGAGAAATGTCAAAATATCGGCAGGGTTAAAGCATTTTCATTACGTTTATTATCTTTATTTTTAAATTGTAAATGTAATTGTTTTCAAAATTCTTATTTATGTAGTGTGGACATGACGTAGGTCCACCCCGACGCGGCCACGCGCGGGTTTGGGTAGGCGAATGAATCTCGTGGTGAGATTGCTCTCGGGTTCGAAATTTAAGTCAAAATGGAGTCGCCACCGAATTTTGTGGTTATTCGGAACCATACGAGCCCACTCTATATTGTCATGGGCTATACACAAAGTAAGCCCACTTCGATTTCAGAGTTCATTGGGCTCGTCCCTTTGCATTGCAATATCGATACCGTATAAACCGGCTTTCGTATATAGAATGACTCTCGTGCGCCAAGGGTTTCGGACATCCGGAAACCAAAGGTTCTGAGTAAGGGGTGAGGGTACGTGTTGGGAAGCCCACTAAGGACACCCAACCCCGCCCGCACATGGCGGCCTCTACTAAGACATCGTTCGTGTTCGTGTGTGCGCGCTAGTAAAACGATTAAATGATATGCAAACAGCGTTTTCGGGCTAAGCATATTAATAGTATGTGAACTACGTCATTTAATGCATCTTATTTTTGGTCAAAGTGATTTAGCATGCGAGGTTCGTTTATAAAGCGTAAAAGCAAGCAAATAAACAAAGCTCGAGAATAAATGAAAAAGGTGACGTACAAGTTACACGGGCGGAAATACAACCCGGAATTCACAATACAACATTACGTAAAAGTAATAAAAATAACGCGATACAAAGATATGGACGGACCCGTATGCAAGCTAGACCGCGAAGTGTGTAGATGGACTAACCCCGATTAAATACACATTATATCGTGTACTAAACGAAGGACGAAAATATGAGACTGTGGCGTATTGCTTGCCCGATCCCATATCCCGTAGTCTTGTCCCGACTTATCATGTCAAAAGTTGATCAAAGTCGTTCTACGTGTCGTGTTGTGCATGGTTTTGAAAATAGGAGAGTCACGTGATAGTCTTTACACGTGATGACTAATGTCGATAAAAAGGCGAGGCTTGGAAGGTGTGTCAAGGCCCTCGGTTATGGGGATACAGGACTCACTCGGTCGAGTGGTAGGTGTACTCGGCCGAGTAGCACCTGTACGAGCTATGACTCGCGTTTTATGTGTTTTAAATCGAGAGTTGGCCAAATTAAATTAAAATATTGACGAATTCAAATTTAATTCGGTTTGCCGGTAATATAATCATGTCTCATATGATTGTAATACCGTTATCGGATTTTTGGAAAAGGAGTTGCCACGATAAACGTGGGTTTTGGAAAATGGATTCACGTGATTGGCTTTACACGTGTCGACTAAGAGTCGTAA
Organism: Agrostemma githago; assembly: GCA_958450325.1. NCBI lineage: Eukaryota > Viridiplantae > Streptophyta > Magnoliopsida > Caryophyllales > Caryophyllaceae > Agrostemma > Agrostemma githago. The sequence continues at coordinate 39,578,269 of OY288244.1, forward strand.
GAAAGACGAGGCTTAAATGTTGCATTTAAGCTCTCGGTTTTCTGGGTTACAGGACCCACTCGGTCGAGTCATGGTCTGACTCGGTCGAGTGTGCCCTCGAAAAGTAATCTGCCCAGTTTTATGGGCACTACTCGATCGAGTGGCCTATGCACTCGGTCTAGTAGTCCCTGTACGAGTGTTAACTCGTTTCATTTTTGGGGTTGAAAACGACGGTCGGTCGAATTAAATACGAATATCGCTTGATTCGAATCTAACTCAACCTCCGGTACTATAATCGTGTACATATACGATTATAATACCGTTGTCGGGATTTTATGAAATGTTTGTGTTAGAAAATTTGAATTAGTAACGAAATGCTTCCCTCTACGTCACGACATCGAAATTAACCCTTTCGGGTTATGTGATGTCGGTTTTCGTGTCAATGGGTTCCGCACTAATTAAAATGGGATCGAATGCGTTCAACTATGATTAGTCGCGATCACGTCACGCCTTTGAGCACATTGGGGCAGGGCTCCTCGAAAGGGCTCCACCTCCGTCGTTGCTCGTAAAAGGATTAGACGGACTTTAGGCGACAATTATAGTCAAACGTATCCGAAACCGAGATTTTGATACTAGTTATATATATATACACGGTATGGTTATAATGTTAGCAACGAAATGTAAAAGTTAGTATGCAAAAAAGTAAAAATGTTAGAATGTTAGAGTTAGTGTTAGGATTGCAATACTAGTATAAGTATAATATTAACGATACAAAAATGTAAATAAAAGCAATAAAGATCGAGATGGGGTTTAGGACACCCTCAACATACATGCTTAGTAAGGACCTCGGAAATGGGCTCGCAAATAGTGACGGGACTCTGGAGTATCGAGGACGTATGCAAGTTATGGTGTGTGTGTGTGTTGTCGGTTTATCGAGGGACAAGGGACTCGGTTTTTTGTGTATAGGGCTTAGGGTTGCTAAGGCTTGTAGTGTAGAAAATGTGACTGAAATGTGAGGTGAATATGGGGTAAAAATGGATGTGTAAGAGTTGGTCAAAAGTTCTTTTTTTCTGAATGGGGTTAAGGGGGTATTTATAGGAGAACCCCACGGCCTAGGGTCACTCGATCGAGTGCCCTAGTGCACTCGGTCGAGTGCCTTCAGGAATGAATCTGGTCCGGTTTTTTGACGCTCCACTCGACCGAGTGGGTCAATCCACTCGATCGAGTGGGTCAAGCAAATCGAGACAAAATAGGAAGGAATTGATATTGTTTGTTTTGATTGATTTTTTGAGTTTGGATTTGTGCGCCAGCTGAACCTGGCTGATTTATGAGACGGTTTCGTCTTTGACCGGGTTTTGACCCGGTCGCTAAAAGACGGGATTTATCTTTGGTGCCGGTTTTGGCCCAAATTAGTCTCATTTTGCTCGGAACGACCCACTGGGCCTGAATTTGAGGTCTGTTTTGTGAGATTATTACTCCGCTAAAAGTCCATGTCAGATATTATTGATTTCGGGCCCAAATCCGAGTATACTAAGTCACGTTTGCGTCCGATCATCATCGGGTGTTTGTTGGGAACTGCTATAGACACTAGCAGGCAAAATGCGGGTGTCTACAGAGCCCCCACTCTGACTGAGGCTTGGACAAGGCGAAAGTCAGAGTAGCTACCAGGCCAATCGCAGATTACGACCTGGCAGCCTTCCGGTCGGGTCGTTTATAGTCCAGTAGACTTGCGTGAAGGGCTCGCCAGCCATAAGCAGAGGGTCATACCTGTCCTGCCGATAATAGCTCCGCGGGGAGTCAGACTTGTTGCATAAGTCCTAGGCGTGCCTATATGTGGGCCCATCTCGTACCATTTCGGGGAAAATGCCGCCTCGGGCGTTCCGCTGGGGAAATATGTGAGTTGTACGGGCTTGCTTTTGAAGCCTTGAGTCGTGCCTGACCTGATGATGATGCTCCGTGGGGAGTAAAACTTGCCTTTCGGGGCGTAGGTGTACCCGTATGCCGACACATCGCGTCTTGGATGTAGCATACCGGGGGAAAGTTGACTCCGTTGGGGAATTTAAGTAGTTTCGCGGGGACTTGCTTCTGAAGTCCTGAGGTGTACCTGTATGCTGACACATGATAAATTGCATGTAACACATAGGCAAAACACCGACTTGTGCTGGGGAAAAATGTACTGGATTTTGAAAAAGAAAAAGTTGGAATTTTCGAAGAAGCGATTTTTTTTTGAACTTAAGGAATTTTTTTTTTTTTTAGAAAGAAATTAGGAAAGCTCAGAATAACTAGATTCCTATTCTGGGTTGAAGTCAGGCCTGCACATGTTGGGGCCCAATTTACTGAGGAGGCAGGGTTAGTCAGGTTATTGCCAGGCTTCCATATTATAAATACAGGTTTCCTGCTTCAGCTTCCTGCACCTCACATCAAAAACCCTTCTCTTCTCTAAAAAGAATCTCTCAGTCTTTCAAGAAATCAAGTTCCTGTCATGGGTATCGAGCATCTTACTTCAATGCTTTTTGCTTGGTCCCAACACTTTCGGGACGAAGACAGGATTCAGCTGACCCAAATGGGGATTACCAGCCTATTTCCTCTTAGGCGTCTGGTGCCTGATGTGCATTTTCTGGATGCTTGTTTGGCGCTTTGGGACACTACCCATCACGTCTTCGCGTTCCCGCGGGGAGAGATATGCCCTCTTCCCGAGGAGATCGCAGCCATTGGAGGTTGGAGCCCTGTTGCTCGCCCTGCCATTCCTCCGTTCTACCCGGACCCGAGGAGGAGACTGAGGGATTTCTTGGGTCTGTCTCATGCTGAGACAGATCGAATGGTGCGGGGAGATACTGTCTCCCTTTTCGACTTGGCTGACAAGTTCATGAATAGCCAGGATGTAAGGGCTACACCTTCTCACCGGCGTAGGGCTTTCGCGTTTTGCATGCTGCACCGCTACGTCTTCGAGGGGTTGATGGATGCTGACTCGTGCGTGGGCCAGATTAGGCTGATTGGAGTGGTTGACCAGATGGAGACTGGTCACAGCCCTGCTTGGCTAGCCACGGGAGAACTCATCATGGGTCTGGATGCTAGGCGACTTGACCCGACCCGGCAACTGACGGGGAGTACCCTTATTCTGCAGGTAAACGTCTCTCGATTTTTTTCAATTTTGCTTCGCGCGATTTTTTTTGTTTCGCGGTTTCTTGAAGTCCGTAAGTCACTCGATCGAGTGGACCTACCACTCGGTCGAGTGGCGTCTGTAAAGTGTTTCTGCCGGCCTGTGAAGGGCTTACTCGATCGAGTCAGAGGGTGTACTCGATCGAGTGTCATACCTGGTAGTCTTCTGTTTGTTTTAGCGAGTCCTACTCGATCGAGTCAGATGGTGTACTCGATCGAGTGTCACACCTGACGAGCTTCTGGTTGTCTTAGAGAACCTCACTCGATCGAGTCAGAGGGTGTACTCGGTCGAGTGGGCTGTAGCGAACCATTCCGTCACTCATGAATTCCGTGCATACGTTTGCAGGTTTGGCTGTCGGAGCGCTTATCGATCATAGAGCCTCCTCCGAGCGTTCCAAACTACCGTAGCAGCCAACTCAGTTCCAGGGGGCGCAAGATAAGCTCGAATCACCATATAAATCGAGCTTATTGGGACGAGGAATTGGTGTTCCATGGTGGCCCGTTGATTAGGTGGACGGTTGCTTGGTGGTTCCTATCCAAGCTGACGGGGTTGGCCAAGAGGGACCGAGCTCGTTACCTCGTGATCTTGTCCCTTGACTGGACAGTTCATATCTACCCGGACCGCATTCTGAGGCAGTTCGGTTCGTCTCAGCGCATTCCTGAGACTGAAGCCATTATCAGCGTCTCGCTCCAACTGACGGACGCTATGTGCGACACCTGGCTGCAGAGGTGGTTCACCCGTCCTACATGGACTATTCCCAACCCTTGCCAATCTGCTTGGGTTTCTCGAGCCTACGAGAAATGGACTTCTGAGGAGTCCGAGGAGGCTCGTAAAGCTCTGAAGGTCGATGAGGCCTTCGAACTGGTCCGTCGGGAGACGGCAAAGGACAACAAGGGATTCTACGATGAGGGAGAGACCCCTGCTACCTTGGTCCGGTTAGAGTCGGGTCTTAAGTCACATACTAAGACTCGAGCTAGAGATGCCGGTGCTAGTGGCACGCGGGGGCGGCAAAGCCCCCAGACTGACTTAGAGCGGCGACTTGGGCCAAGGCTGGCGGCCCGGGACCGACTGGGTCCGCGCGACCGGCTCCCTGAGCCCGTAAGGGCCCGACTTGGGCCAATCGAGGTGGATGAGGACTCGAGTTCCAAGAAGCAAGTCCGGGCTAAAGAGGTTCCTGTGGTGATTCGGGAACGCTCTCCTCCGCGTCGTCGTCAGTGGACGGCCAAGGAGGCCAAGGACAAAGGGAAGGGCAAGATGCCCTAAATACCGAGTCCTTAGTTTTATTATTTAAATATTACTATTATTTTTTTGTCGTGTGCTTTTTTTGTAGTTTTTTTTTGAATTCCTGCACTTGTAATTTTCCCAAGCTTTTTGGGATTTTTTTTTTTGTGATAAATAAAAGGAAGTTTATTATTAAAACCGTTCCTGTCTTTTCTCGATTGCATTGGTTGTGCCCTTTTGAGGGGCTGCCTACGTATCCGCAATTAGCAGAATCAAACCAAACGTAGTTCAGGCTGAGGAAATTGCAATCTCGAATTACACCAAGACTATTGGTTCAAGATGTTTTGCGACAGTAGAATGAAATAATTCTAGCTCATTGACTTGCTTTTGTAAAATAAATGATTTTGATAAAAATTGCTAATGACATTGAGAAATGGCTAAGGGTAGTAACGCTTCAGCTGGTCCAGGTTGGTTGGGTTGACAAACTCATTCCCGTCCAGGTCCGTCAGCATTACTGCTCCCCCTGATAGGATTTTCTTCACCAGATATGGCCCAGCCCAGTTGGGTTTGAATTTTCCCCTTGGGTCAACTGGTAGCAAGGCTCGAACAGACTTAAGGACTAGATCCCCTTCTTTAATGTTTCTGGGCCTTACTCGCTTGTTGAAGGCCCGTTGGATTCATTTTTGGTAAATTTGAATGTTGTTGAGAGTGCGGGATCGTCGTTCGTCTAGTAGAACCAACGAATCGTACCGTGCTCGAACCCAGTCAGCTTCGGGTACTTGACTTTCTAGCAGAATTCTGAGGGACGGTACCTCTAGCTCTACTGGTTGGACGGCCTCCATCCCATAGGTTAGGTAGTATGGTGTCGCTCCGGTTGCGGTGCGAATTGACGTCCGGTACCCCCATAGGGCAAAAGGTATTTTGTCGGGCCAGTCCCGATAATTATCAGCCATCTTTTTGAGTATGGTGACAATCGTTTTATTGGCTGCCTCTACCGCTCCATTGGTTTGGGGACGGTAGGGCGAGGATGTGTGCCTTTGGATTTTATATTTGGCCAGCAGGGCCGCGGTCTCAGCTTGGAAATGGGTTCCATGATCACTGATTAATTCATGCGGGATTCCATACCGGCATATTATCTTGTTCTGGATAAATTTGGCAACATGCTTAGCATTGAGGATGCGATATGATTCAGCTTCGACCCATTTGGTGAAATAGTCGATAGCTACCAAAATGAAGCAGTGTCCCCCAGTACCGGAGGGATTTACTTTCCCGATTATGTCGATACCCCGGGTTGAGAACGGCCAGGGTGACGTCATGGTATAGAGCAGAGATGGCGGCATATGCTGCACATTGCCAAAGATTTGACAGTTATGGCAATGTTTGACATATAATTGGCAGTCGGCCTCCATGGTGTTCCAGTAATACCCGAGCCTCATGATTTTTCGGACCAGCATGTGAGCATTCATGTGTGGACCGTTTTCGCCATCATGTACTTCGGCCATTACCTTCTCGGCCTTATATTTGTCAACACAAAGGAGAAGAGCCCCCTGTGCCGTCTTTTTGTACAGTTGCCCGTCATCAGTACGGATGAACTGGGTGGCTAGCCTCCGTAAGGCTTTCTTGGCTCGGTTTTCCGTCCCGGGGGGATACTCTCCGTTGGTCAGGTATGTTAACACGGCTTGGTACCATGGTTCGGGATCGGTTATCTCGATGTCTTCAATGTCATAGACGTATGCCGGCTCGGACCGTCTTTCGACGCAAATTGGCATACTGGTCACATGGTCGGGAATGTTCAGTAAAGATGCTAATTTTGAGAGTGCATCTGCAAACTGATTTTCTTCCCGAGGCAGGTATATGTATTCTACCTTTTGGAATTGTTTCTCGAGATCCCTTACTCGTGCCTGGTAGGCCACGAGATTAGCATTCCGAGTCTTCCATTTTTGAAGTGCTTGGTTAATGACCAAGGATGAATCGCCATGTACCCGGAGATTTGTGATCCCTAGGTTGGCGGCGGCTTGTAGCCCATAAATGCATGCTTCGTATTCTGCTGCATTGTTAGTGACGTCAAAGTCCAGCTTGATGGAGACGGGAGTATGCTCCCCTCTTGGTGATATTAGGAGGATCCCGACTCCGAACCCTCGAAAATTAGATGCTCCGTCGAAGTATAAATCCCATGTTTCGGCATCGGTATGGAAAATGTCTTCGTCTGGGAAGGACCAGGTATCGGTGTGCCCTTCCTCAGTTACCGGGCTGTCGGCGAGGAATTCAGCTACTATTCGCCCCTTAATAGCTTTTAAAGGTACAAATTTTAGGTCGAACTCTGCCAACATTAGAGTCCATCTTGAAATCCGGCCGTTAAGGATGGGTTTTTCGAAGAGGTACTTGATCGGGTCCATCCTGGATAGCACATGGACCTCATAGCTGAGCATATAATGTCGGAGCTTTTTAGTGGCCCAGACTAGAGCCAAGCACATCTTTTCGAGCATGGTATATTTGCACTCATACTCTAAAAACTTCTTACTGATGTAGTAGATGGCTCGCTCTTCGGAGTCAACTGTTTGAGCCAGCATAGCCCCCATGGCTGTCTCGGTCGTTGTTAGGTATAACGACAGAGGCAAACCGGGTTGAGGTGGCATCAAAACTGGCGGAGCCGACAGAATTTCCTTGATTTTGTCGAAAGCAGCTTGGCATTTGTCATCCCATAGTACCCGCTCCCCTATTTTCAGTTTCTTGAAAATTGGTTCACATACCATGGTTAGCTTGGAAATGAATCGACTAATGTACTGGACTTTCCCGAGAAATCCCCTTATTTCTTTTTCGGTTTTAGGAGCTTGCATCTCGGTAATGGCTTTGATTTTAGCTGGGTCGACTTCGATACCTCGTTGGCTAACGATATGACCCAGTAATTTGCCTGACGTTACCCCAAAACTGCATTTCTGAGGGTTTAGCCTCATGTTGTATTTGCGCAGTCGGGTGAAGAATTTTCTTAGAGCGGTGATGTGACCGTCCCGTTCTTTGGATTTGACGATCATGTCGTCTACATAGACCTCTACCTCTTTATGCATCATGTCGTGTAGTAAAGTGGTAGCGGTCCTTTGGTATGTGGCCCCGGCATTAATGAGACCAAATGGCATGACGGTGTAGCAGTAAGTACCCCAAGGTGTAGTGAAGGTAGTCTTACTCATGTCTTCTTCCGCCATCTTGATTTGATTATACCCGGCATACCCGTCCATGAATGACAGAAGGGCGTGATCGGCCGTGTTATCCACCAGTGTGTCGATGTGTGGTAACGGAAAATCATCCTTCGGGCTTGCTTTGTTAAGATCCCGAAAGTCTACGCATACCCGCACCTTACCGTCCTTTTTAGTAACCGGCACGATGTTTGCGACCCAGTCCGGATATTCGGACACTTGTATGAAGCCGGCTTAGAATTGTTTGTCGACTTCTTCCTTTACTTTGAGAGACCACTCGGGCCTCATTCGACGAAGCTTTTGTTTGACCGGTTTGCACCCATCTTTGATAGGTATGTGGTGCTCGGCTATTTCCCGGTCTATCCCCGGCATGTCCTTGTAGGACCACGCGAAGACATCTTTGAACTCTTGGAGGAGGTTTATGAACTGTTGTTTCTCCTCAGGATCTAAGGATAACCCTATCTTAAGTATCTGAGGCTCTAAGGTTGTTCCCACGTTTATGGATTCGGTCTCTTCAATTACCGGATTCCGGGATTCCCTTTGCTCGAGTTGCTCGATCAGATGTGGAGGTAAGGGTACCTGTTCGGCGGATTTCTCAATGTCATAGCATAAATCATTTTTGAAAACAGGATTTAAAAGAGACAAGTCGTAAGCAGAACGGTTGTTACTATTAATTGAAAATTTGGAAAACAGCTCAAAGAGAGCAGCCATCTGATCATTGGTCAGTGGCGGAATTGGTAAAGCACTCGGGACAGACCCCGAGGTGCTAGCAGCAGGAATGATAGAAGGGAGGGAGATTACAGGAGTGACTCTAGCACCGACTTCTCTAGACTCGACCTCAGACTCTGACTCAGACTCGGACTCAGACTCAGGCATGTCTCCCTCTCCGGCGACCAGCTTGTAGATCCTTCCTTGACTGTCAGTCCACTTGACAGTCTTCCTCCAGGCCCTTTTTCCCGTCTCGGAGCCAACATCCGAGATCAGCTTGGTCGGGTCAAACCTGTTGCTGCGGAGAATCAGGTTGACCAGGTCTTCCTTTGGAGTCGGGGCTACGGTGTCTTCCCCGAAGAGTAGCCCTAGCGCGGGCTCGGCATCGTCCGCTCCGTCGGACTGGATGAGGGCGAACACCTCATCCGGGATGTAGTTGCAATCCCGGGCCAAGTGGGTCCCGAGGTGCGTTGCATTGGGTTGGTATAGTCCAACCTGGACAGCCCCGAATACGGGTGTGACAAAGTAGTCAGACAACCGTGGGCTATAAGGGCTCAAGTAGGTACCCTTCATAATGTTGCAGGCTTTTTCAATTCCTGCTCGGACAACGTTGTCCGGAGTGAGGGCATAGCCAAGGCCGAAGTGAGAGTCTTCGTCCTTAAGGACCTCGATGATCTTCCCAGCTGGAAGGTCGGGTCGAGAGGTAGCCCCCCGGAAGGTACCCTAGGTTCTGGAGCATCGTGTCAATGCTCGTGGTGAAGTAAGGCCTAAAAAGGTACTCTTCCTCAATCATCCCCACAAAGTCGAACCCCCAGAGGTCCGTGCGGCCCGTGGCGCTACAGCTAGCCACGGTCATTGGGGTCGCCTCTAGAGTAATAATACCGTCGAGTAGAGGCATCTTGATCTTGCGGTGGAGGGTGGAGGATACAGCTTTCACCGCGTGAATCCACGGCCTTCCTAGGAGCAGGTTGAATGAGGAGGTGACATCAATCACCTGGAATTCAAGCTCCTTTTCTACTGGGCCCGTGATGATGGTCAGTTTTATGGCCCCAGCTACCGACTTTGGGCTCCCATCAAAGGCTTGGATGGTTTGAGCAGTCGGAATATAGTCAGCCTCGGTAATGCCGAGGGCTTTGGCGGTCCTTAGAGGAAGGACATTCACGGCCGACCCGTCGTCGACTAGGGTCATCGGGAGGTATTTTCCCCGGCAGATCACCGTGATGTAAAGGGCCAGGTTGTGGGAGGTCCCGAATGGCGGTAGATCGGCTTCGGAAAATGTGATCATTGGGCCTCCTACTTTGGTCTTACCCTTCAGGTGGGGTAGGACCGTGGCTACCATTTCAGCGGGGGTAGCTAGAGAGTCGATCTTGACTTGATCGAGAGCCTTTGTAAGTGCCTCTCGATGTTCTTGCGAGCTAACAAGGAGTTGCCATATAGTAAGGTCAACTCGGGTTCTCTTCAATTGCTTCACGACGGCCGTTTCGGCGGTCGGCTCTTCAGGGGCGACTTCCATCCCGAGTGGATCGGTGATGGTTGTCGGGATAGGGGTGTCCCTAGTGCTTGTGGCTAAGTAGGGACGACCAAGGTTGTTGCTGGCTAGGACTCGAGTTTTGACTTCTCGAATCTGTTCAGGGGTGATGGGAACGGCTTCCCCTTTAGCGAGGTAGATATCATCCTCGTCGTCAAACCAGATCCCGTTCACTTGCGGGATGTAGGGGGAGATAAGGTGAGAGCAGTCGATCACCTCCCCGGCAAAGATGGCATGGGAGCTGAAAGGGTTCTCCTTGTTGTTGGGCTTATCTCCGGGTAGCGGGATCTTTCCGCTTTCAATTAAGTCCTGGATCAAGTGTTTCAGCTTCCAACACTTCTCGGTATCGTGCCCATTGCCCCGGTGGTATTGGCAATAGGCCTGAGCATTGTAGTTCTTGGAGCGTCGCTCGACCGGAACTTCAGGAGTTGGGCCTATCGGTTGGATTAGGCCTTTTGAGGATAGCCTTTGTAAGGCATAAGTATAGGTAGTACCTATATCAGTGAAGACCCGAGGTGGGGTGCTCTTCTTGGACGGGGCATCTAGTAGATTGACCGCGTCAAAAATGCTGCGGGTTGCAGCCTGGGGCTTAGTGGTGGATGAAGAGGCCCCTTGGTATCCTTTGCTAGTAGCCTTGGTGAGGCTTTCTAGTCTTAGGTCATCTTCGATCCTCATACCCATTTCAGTAAGGGTGGTGAAATTGGGTATGACTGCGTACCGGAGGTGAACCCGGTAGGAAGGGAGGAGGTTCTTGACAAAAGCCTCCACTAAGGTCTTCTCGTTGGGCTTATCGACCAACTTCACGCTCTCGGCCCTCCAGCGTTGAAGGTATTTAGTGAAACCTTCTTTTGGCTCTTGGGCCATGACCTCCAGAGATCGCATTGTGGTTTGGATCTCGGTGTTGTCAGCATAGTTCCGAGCGAACTCGGTAGCCACATCATCCCATGTAGGGTATTTTTTCGGGTCTAGCCTATAGTACCAGGCCCGTGGGTGCTTCTCAAGGGATGCAGCAAAAAGGTTTTTGAACATGGATGAGTCCACTCCCTTGATGGCCATGAATTCCTTGAAGGCCCGTACATGTAGTAACGGGTCCTCAGTTCCCTCGAACATGGGCAAACCTGTGAGGTTCAGGTTTGCAGGCAGCTTGTCACTCACCGTGGAGTACTCTCGGCTATTCTCCCGGTGGATATTGTTACTCTCAGTCAAATGGACTTGTTCTTCTAGCTGGCGCACTGCGCTGACCAGTTCAGTTATGGGCCCAGTAGTCCCGACATTAGGGGTCCCTTGCTCCACCGTAGCTAGGCGAGCAACAATGGCCACTTGGCCAGCCCTCATTTCGGTTAGTTGGGCCTCGATGTCGGTTTGCTTTGCGACCATGGCGTCCAAAGCGGTTTGCAGACTGTTCAAAGTAGCCATCCTTCGAGCGTGTCTGGTTGCCGGCGGCCTGTCTGTAAGAACACCGCGTAATCAGAAACTGAACCCAGATCTCGGAAAAGGAAAGGAAAAGTACATCCCGAGCAACCCTAGGAAAGGAGACTAAAGACTCGAGAAAGACATCTAGACGGATGACTCGATGGGTGGTATAACTTCCTCAGGATTTCGGCTTTGTGGGCCTAGTCCCGTTCGAAGGAAGGTCCACGTGAGACTTTTCCCCAGACTTTTGACTCGAGTGTATGGACGGACTTTCCTTTGTAGGGGTATGCCCTACGCGGGTTGGTCGTGCCTTGACTGATAAGGCGGACTCGGGAAAGGGGGGAAACTCGTGATATAAGATCAGCGGAGTTTCGACGCTATAGACCTTCGACATACTATGCAAAGACCCGACACATGGCTAGACGGTAGGTCCTATAATAAGGAAGGTTTACTAGGATAGTTGGATGTTTGAAACTTGAATATTGAATGGGCGGAAGAATTTCCGGGAGTTTTGAAAAAAAACGGAATTCCGAAAACCAAGATTAGAATTTTGAAAAAAATTCAGAAAATCGAGATGGTGTTGGAAATTCACGAATTAAAATGGGCAGAATGCCGACTAGAGAAAAGGATATTTTGAGTCAAATCAGTTGATCCTAAATTTCGGCGGCATTCCGAGTTTTGAAAATTGGATATTTTGAAAAGACGGGTCCCGAAACGGACAGCATTTCGGGTTTTTCAAAATTTGGGTGTTTTTGGAAAGATGCATTTTTTGAAATGACGGTTTTTGAAAAATGACACGGAAACCAAATAGCATGTAGTCAAACAAGCATTATAACGACGCTTATGTATGCTTTACACTAAGTCTCGGTCAGTCACAATAGGGTCTATACCAACGACGATCGCATTCTCACGAAATGGGACGGACTTCCTAGCCAATTTTGAACTAGAACCTGCCGTAAAACCCCGGTGAGTTCCGCCATCGAAGTCTTTAGCGCACCCATGTAGGAATGCACCGTGGTATAGTGGGACGTCGGTCACAAGTAACCGGCCCGGGCAAAATTTGGGTTATGCATGAACCATTAAACTAATGCGCACACACTAATATTCGAACGATTTCTCTTCGAGTCTCACCCTAGGAACCCCGATGCCATGTAGTACATCAGGTATCCCCAGCGGAGTCGCCAAATTGTGGACATGACGTAGGTCCACCCCGACGCGGCCACGCGCGGGTTTGGGTAGGCGAATGAATCTCGTGGTGAGATTGCTCTCGGGTTCGAAATTTAAGTCAAAATGGAGTCGCCACCGAATTTTGTGGTTATTCGGAACCATACGAGCCCACTCTATATTGTCATGGGCTATACACAAAGTAAGCCCACTTCGATTTCAGAGTTCATTGGGCTCGTCCCTTTGCATTGCAATATCGATACCGTATAAACCGGCTTTCGTATATAGAATGACTCTCGTGCGCCAAGGGTTTCGGACATCCGGAAACCAAAGGTTCTGAGTAAGGGGTGAGGGTACGTGTTGGGAAGCCCACTAAGGACACCCAACCCCGCCCGCACATGGCGGCCTCTACTAAGACATCGTTCGTGTTCGTGTGTGCGCGCTAGTAAAACGATTAAATGATATGCAAACAGCGTTTTCGGGCTAAGCATATTAATAGTATGTGAACTACGTCATTTAATGCATCTTATTTTTGGTCAAAGTGATTTAGCATGCGAGGTTCGTTTATAAAGCGTAAAAGCAAGCAAATAAACAAAGCTCGAGAATAAATGAAAAAGGTGACGTACAAGTTACACGGGCGGAAATACAACCCGGAATTCACAATACAACATTAGGTAAAAGTAATAAAAATAACGCGATACAAAGATATGGACGGACCCGTATGCAAGCTAGACCGCGAAGTGTGTAGATGGACTAACCCCGATTAAATACACATTATATCGTGTACTAAACGAAGGACGGAAATATGAGACTGTGGCGTATTGCTTGCCCGATCCCATATCCCGTAGTCTTGTCCCGACTTATCATGTCAAAAGTTGATCAAAGTCGTTCTACGTGTCGTGTTGTGCATGGTTTTGAAAATAGGAGAGTCACGTGATAGTCTTTACACGTGATGACTAATGTCGATAAAAAGGCGAGGCTTGAAAGGTGTGTCAAGGCCCTCGGTTATGGGGATACAGGACTCACTCGGTCGAGTGGTAGGTGTACTCGGCCGAGTAGCACCTGTACGAGCTATGACTCGCGTTTTATGTGTTTTAAATCGAGAGTTGGCCAAATTAAATTAAAATATTGACGAATTCAAATTTAATTCGGTTTGCCGGTAATATAATCATGTCTCATATGATTGTAATACCGTTATCGGATTTTTGGAAAAGGAGTTGCCACGATAAACGTGGGTTTTGGAAAATGGATTCACGTGATTGGCTTTACACGTGTCGACTAAGAGTCGTAAGAAAGACGAGGCTTAAATGTTGCATTTAAGCTCTCGGTTTTCTGGGTTACAGGACCCACTCGGTCGAGTCATGGTCTGACTCGGTCGAGTGTGCCCTCGAAAAGTAATCTGCCCAGTTTTATGGGCACTACTCGATCGAGTGGCCTATGCACTCGGTCGAGTAGTCCCTGTACGAGTGTTAACTCGTTTCATTTTTGGGGTTGAAAACGACGGTCGGTCGAATTAAATACGAATATCGCTTGATTCGAATCTAACTCAACCTCCGGTACTATAATCGTGTACATATACGATTATAATACCGTTGTCGGGATTTTATGAAATGTTTGTGTTAGAAAATTTGAATTAGTAACGAAATGCTTCCCTCTACGTCACGACATCGAAATTAACCCTTTCGGGTTATGTGATGTCGGTTTTCGTGTCAATGGGTTCCGCACTAATTAAAATGGGATCGAATGCGTTCAACTATGATTAGTCGCGATCACGTCACGCCTTTGAGCACATTGGGGCGGGGCTCCTCGAAAGGGCTCCACCTCCGTCGTTGCTCGTAAAAGGATTAGACGGACTTTAGGCGACAATTATAGTCAAACGTATCCGAAACCGAGATTTTGATACTAGTTATATATATATACACGGTATGGTTATAATGTTAGCAACGAAATGTAAAAGTTAGTATGCAAAAAAGTAAAAATGTTAGAATGTTAGAGTTAGTGTTAGGATTGCAATACTAGTATAAGTATAATATTAACGATACAAAAATGTAAATAAAAGCAATAAAGATCGAGATGGGGTTTAGGACACCCTCAACATACATGCTTAGTAAGGACCTCGGAAATGGGCTCGCAAATAGTGACGGGACTCTGGAGTATCGAGGACGTATGCAAGTTATGGTGTGTGTGTGTTGTCGGTTTATCGAGGGACAAGGGACTCGGTTTTTTGTGTATAGGGCTTAGGGTTGCTAAGGCTTGTAGTGTAGAAAATGTGACTGAAATGTGAGGTGAATATGGGGTAAAAATGGATGTGTAAGAGTTGGTCAAAAGTTCTTTTTTTCTGAATGGGGTTAAGGGGGTATTTATAGGAGAACCCCACGACCTAGGGTCACTCGATCGAGTGCCCTAGTGCACTCGGTCGAGTGCCTTCAGGAATGAATCTGGTCCGGTTTTTTGACGCTCCACTCGACCGAGTGGGTCAATCCACTCGATCGAGTGGGTCAAGCAAATCGAGACAAAATAGGAAGGAATTGATATTGTTTGTTTTGATTGATTTTTTGAGTTTGGATTTGTGCGCCAGCTGAACCTGGCTGATTTATGAGACGGTTTCGTCTTTGACCGGGTTTTGACCCGGTCGCTAAAAGACGGGATTTATCTTTGGTGCCGGTTTTGGCCCAAATTAGTCTCATTTTGCTCGGAACGACCCACTGGGCCTGAATTTGAGGTCTGTTTTGTGAGATTATTACTCCGCTAAAAGTCCATGTCAGATATTATTGATTTCGGGCCCAAATCCGAGTATACTAAGTCACGTTTGCGTCCGATCATCATCGGCTGTTTGTTGGGAACTGCTATAGACACTAGCAGGCAAAATGCGGGTGTCTACATGTAGGCTCGTATATTATACAATTTTATTTGATATTATGTCTTTATACAAGTAATACATCATTCATCAGTTGTTATACATACATAATACTCCCTCTGTCCCGTTCATTTGTTTAAATTTTATATTCATTGTGAGGAATATTTTAATTAAAGGCAAACAAATGAATGGAACAGAGGGAATAACAACAATGACTAAATCCATATAATAATCGTTATTTTAGTAACATTTGTTAAGATAATTCACGTAAACATATTTGATCTTAAGATTTAAGTTGACGTTTATTAATTAGAATGCATTTCAAATATGGTTGTTTATCTTGATCCAACGGACCGACCTATATATAAATATGATCTGATTTTTTCCCACTTTTACGTTTATTATCATTTTATTTTGATAAGATATGATAAGATTTTTTTTTCCCACTTTCAAGTTTAGGTAAAAAAACAATGGGTTATTTTGGAATACTTTGGTGATTTGATTCTCAAATGTCCAGCCAGGTGGTGTGAGACCAGAAGCTAATCCTCACACACTTTTAAGTTTTAAATACATGTTGACGAGTACATTATGCACACCAAAGTCACCGCATTAGATATTTAATATTGCTTTTATCTCTTTCATATAGTCTATCCGCATATAATCACGAAAGACTAATTTTAAAACCCGTGAAACTCACGGGTCAATAAAGTTGCATTTGTTATCAGGGGGAAGAAACTATGCAACACCTGTTTTTCATATGTCAGTTCAGCTTAATTGTCTTGTAGCTCATCCAAAGCTAGACTGGAGTTAGAATGGCCGAGGATATGACCAGAACTGAAGGAAACACAGAAGATTCACCAGACTCAAATGTGGAGTTCTTAGCAGTATTATGAGTGCTACTATATACCATATTTGGCAGCAGAGAGTAGTAGGATTGAAAACCAAATTATACCACCAGGTAATGTGCAAGCATGATAAAGGCTGAGATTAGAACTAGGCTGAAGTATCAATAGGCTGATGTAATTGATTTATATGGTCTGATTGTCTTAAATGTTGTCTTGTCTTGAAACTTTGAGGTTGTAATCGGTCATTTGATCTTTAATATAATTTACACTTTACAATAAAAACTCATGGGTCGGAAATATCAAATTGTGATATGTATTCGTATTTAAAATTTGAAATATTAACGAAGTTAAGCGGCATTGTTAGAGTGACTTATCTCCTCAGGTTAAGAAAAAAATGAGTTGTGATATCTAGTTAAAACTCATTGAGATATAAGTCGAAGTTTCGATAATCTCACACATTATTGTCGCTTAAACTATAAATCCTTCAGTAAGGCCTGTTCTTTTCGGCTGAAATAGGGCTAAGCTGAGCTGAGCTGGTCTGATAGGAGCTGAGCTGGACTGATAGAAGCTGAACTAAGCTGAATTAAAAGAAGCTAAAACTAATAACTACTTATATAAATTATCTAATAATATTTTAAAAAATGAAAAAAAAATTATAACAACAAGAATTATTATTATTATTATTATTATTATTATTATTATTATTTTTTGCAAGAAAGTTATGACTCTTTTATATTAACAAAAGAGACTTGTCTTACAAAAAGTTCTAACCTCTATCTAGTGCTAGAGCACAAGAGAAAACCAAAATCAATTCTATCCAAACATAATCCCCCTACTCCTTAGCCTAGCAAAAACTTCGAATTTAATTTGCTTAACTACTGTACTATGAGATCTATGACTGTCTACAAAAATTCGATCATTCCTTTCACGCCAAATCTGATACACGGTAGCAGCAACAACACTGATATGCCAATCGTGCTTCCAATGCTTTCGATTTCTCCTTCCTTCTGCCCATTTAAGCTCCTTACTCAGTTTATACCCACGTCCTGTCATGTGCAGCCAGTTAAGAATTCCTATCCAAACCTGCTTTGAGTAGTAACACTAAAAGAAGAGATGCCCATGTGATTCCTCCGCGTTCTGACAGAGAACGCAACGGTTAACCCACTGCATTCCTCTTTTCTGCATATTGTCAATTGTCGCCAGTTTACTCTGTACTGCCATTGCAGCTATACCACCATGTTTGGGTATGATACTCATTCGTTGAAGATTTAGCCTCCATTTCTGATTTTCTACCTTTGGTCGAAACCAATCATAAGCCTTTGCGAGACTAAATTTTCCATTAATCGACCAGCTCCCAAGTATTTTCCCCGCCTCCAAATAAGATCCTGCTGCCATTAGTATCTCCTCCTTAATTCGAAGAATGCTCCTGAAAGTTGTTGTGTGTGTCTCCTTGATTGACATTGCCCATATATCTACCCTTCCAATGACATAATAATGATGCCATTTGCTCTATATATCACCCTGGTCAGTTGTTAGTTTCCACAACCATCGACTCACCAACACTTTGTTCCAGGCTGTTAGATGTTTTATACCAAACCCCCCCTTCCTTCCATGGGGAGCAAATGCTAGCCCAACTCTTAAAACCATCCCTTTATCTCCATCGTTCCCTTCCAGAAGAAATTTTTACAGTCCTTCGTTATGCACTTCACAATATTAGCCGGCAAAAGTCCATTCGCACACCAGTAGCTAAAGCATCCCATGACTACTGAATTTAGAAGTTGTATCCTTCCTGCATACGTCAAGTACTTAGTTGCCCATCCCATAATGTTGTTCCTGATCTTCATTATTAAGTCCGTATAAATTTCTTTTGTGTTGCTCACAGTATTCTGCGGTTTACCTAAGTATCTACACGGGAAACTCCCCTCTTGAAATCCTGTCACCTCCAAAATCATATCCCTAATGTAAGGCTGAACCCCACCAAAGTAAATGTTAGTCTTGTCCTTATTCGCCTGAAGCCCCGATTCCTTTTCAAACCTCTCTAAAACTAACATAGCAGCCTTAACAGATGGTACGTCTCCACGAGTAAATATCATAAGATCGTCGGCAAATATCAAGTGATTTAGCTTCACTCCACAACACTTTGGACGATATAAGACTTGATTTTGTGTGTTCATATCTCGAAGCCTCCTTGACAGTACTTCCATACTCAAAACGAACAAATACGGTGAAAGAGGATCACCTTGTCGCACTCCACTCATACCCTTGAAGAAACCGTGAGATACCCCATTAACCTTCAATGAAAACCAAGAGCCAGTGAAATTATTATTATTATTATTATTATTATTATTATTATTATTATTATTATTATTATTATTATAAAATGGGAGAATTCTATTAATGGATCAAAGCACAGTTTACAAAAAATTGGTGGATAAACGAGATACAATCTGGGCCCAGCCGAGATATTATTATTATTATTATTTTTTTTTTTTTATTATTGTTATTATACAGAACTTGTATAACCACCAAAACAAATTACATAAAGCTAGCGGGAAGTCGAGATACTATCTGAGCCCTCACTTCCTTAGCAATTGCAAAGCTAATCCTAGTGAAAATATGAACTGCGGCACGCGCTCCAGCATCATGTGATACAACAAATTTATGAATCCGCTGGAGCAGAGAAGCAACATCCGTGTCGAGCACACCAAGAGAGGAGAAGAAGAAAGGTAGGAAACCATACCCAATGGTCGTGCAGCATGCTTGATACTTGGCACACTTACGACGAGCAGCATCAGCAACGACCCGTCCAGGCTCAAAAGCAGGATGCTGAAAATACACTTGTTATTATAATTATTGAAGTATTATTTTAGGAGCTGAAAATATTGGAGCTGAGCTGAAAATATTAGAGCTGAGCTGAGCTGAGCTTATAGGAACTGAGCTGAGCTGATAGAAGCTGAGTTGGTCTGAAACGGGCTGAAAATAAGCTGAAAAGAACAAAGCCTAAGTGACGTAATATTAGGGGTTAATATTCCTAACCTTGATTTCAGTAAAAAAAAATCAAGAATATTCCATAGTATTCACATGAAATATCTGTCATATACAATTATGTGATTGTTTAATGTTATTTATTTTTCAATCACATTATATATAGATAATAAATATGATTAAATTTATATGGTATATATTGATATATTTAGACCTGTCAAAATATGATCCGCCGTCGGGCCTATTTTTTAGGGTCATGAACACGATTTTTTCAACCTGCAACCCATTTGACCAAAACCCATTACGACCAGTTAATTTAGGGTCGAAACCCGACCCAACCTATTCGACCCCTTGAGTTAATGAAAATTTATTTATATTAATAAAATATTAATATTTTAATATTATATTTGGATTTACGATTATAAACTAATATTTTTAATATTTTAAGTTGCGTAGATAAAAAAATATTGAATTTAATATACTCTTTTAATGATAAATTCATAATAAAATAATTATTATTAAAATAAATTTTAAAAAATTCTTTTAATATTTTTTAAAATTTAAACATTATATTTAAAGAGTATAATAATAGTTGTAGACACCAACATTTTGACCCCCAGGTGTCTATAGTAGTTCCCGCCAAACACCCGATGATGATAGGACGTAAACGTGCTTTGACAGACTCGGATATGAGCTTGTAATCATGGACATTTTGTTTAGACTTTTTAAGGAGTACAAATCTCACAAAACCAACCTCAAATCCAGGCCCAGTGGGTCGTTTCGAGTCAAATGACACTAATTTGGGTCGAAACCGTCACCAGGGGTAAAACCGTCTTTTAGCGACCGAGTCAAAACCCGGTCAAAGATACTTCCCGAGGCATAAACTGCCATGTCACCCCCACCAATCCGGATTGAATTCAAATACTACAAAAATCAGCCATGCAAAATAATAAACAATTCCGTTCAAGGTAGAATTTGATCTCAAGTAGGAATTCTATCCGGAGACCGATTCAGACATTGACCGAGTGTAAAACACCCGGCCAAAACACCCTCAAACCAGCCGGTTTTCCTCTTTCTTCTTGGCCAAGAAAGCGGAATTCTTATTTCCCTCAAATTCCTACGTTTCCTATCCTAAGCGGTATTCAAACTCTCCTAAACTAAGGTCGGAAACTCCCTATAAATAGGACCTCCCGTCCAACACAATTCACATCAATCATACATCTGAAACACATCAATTACAACGATTTTCCAGCCAATATACACGGTTCTTACACACCCATCACACCAAAAAAAACAGCCTTATAACACGGTTTACATACAACCCGATAGTTAGCAAATCCCGACACTTTCGAAGCCTTGCAACCTCGACGAAACCGGCCAAACCCGTTGTCCCAAATCACCCAAACCGACACACCCTAACTCATCCTCATCATTCGACGCTCCCAAGTCTAAGCCACTTTCCGACGAGCCTTATCCCGAGAAAACAAAGCATGTAGGTTGAGGGTGTAAATCAAACCCGATTCTTCTCTTTTCTCTCTTCTCTCCTTCTCGTTTTTTTACGGGTCTTTCGTCGGTCGTTTTCTATTTTTCTAATATCGATATTATTAAAAAACTATTTTTTATATCGAACATTCTTAAAAATATGATATCGATTCTTTATAATCGAATATTGTATCGAAAAGAATTATATCAAGTTTTCGACGATATCGTTACATTTTTTTCGTTCAAAACCCTTTTTACAACTTTTCGTTCAAAATTCTTTTTTCTTACTTTTCGTTCAAAAAACAAACTTTTTTTCAAAACCTTTTCTAAAGTCATTCCGACTATTCGATATCGATTTCATAATCGAATATCGAATACGACGAATATCGAAAATATAAACCGAGTATAAATTAATCCATATTTGTACGCGATTTATAAAATTAACGATTTTCGACGAAGTACAAAAAAAACCCGGGCAGCCTGCCACGCGAGTCGCGCGCCGGTCCGGTGACTCGCGCGGTGGCCTGGTCGGCCGGCTTTCTTTTTCTTCTCGTTTCCTCGCTTTTCTATTTTTTATTCTTTCTCGAGTCTTACATAAAAAGCGACTTTCGCGACATATTTTGATACATACTTTTTCTTTGACCTCGGTCAACGCGTGCTAATCAATCACGTGTCATAAATCTTTTCAAAAATCTTTCATATTATTTATTTATGTCTTTATTCGATTTATTCATCGTTACTAACCCGTTTTCTCGTGTTTGTAGCAATTTATTCTCTCATATTCTTTTTATCGTTTTATTAGACTAAAACGAACTTCACATGCTAAAATAACTTTGACGTTATTAGTTTAACATGCATTAAACGACTTAGCAACCCATTTATTTATTTTTCCTCACATGTCTTAGGAAAATAATCTCTGCATATCATTCAATCGTCGAACTAATAAAATAATCTCTACACAATTTTCATGTGGGTGTGTGGACATGACATAGGTCCACCCCGACGCGGCGAAGCGCGGGTTTTGGGGAGGCGATAGAATTTCCATATGAGATGGATCGAATAGAATTTTAAATAGAAGTAGGAGTCGCCACCGAATTTTATGGTTATTCGGAACCGTTCGAACCCACTCTATGTCGTAGTGGGCCATACTTAAAGCCTGGCCCATTTCCGATGTCAGAGTTTATCGGGTTCATCCCTTAGCATATCGATACCGATGCCGACTGGAGCGGTTAATCGTATATTGAATGACTCTCGTTGCCAATGGATTCGGACATCCGGAAACCACGGTTCTGAGTAAGGGGTGAGGGTACGTGTTGGGAAGTTCAGCGAGAACACCCAACCCCGCCCGCACTTAGCGGCCTTTACTAAGATATCGTTCGGTTTTGTGTACACGCGTTAGTTCGACGATTGAATGATATGCAGAGATTATTTTCCTAAGACATGTGAGGAAAAATAAATAAATGGGTTGCTAAGTCGTTTAATGCATGTTAAACTAATAACGTCAAAGTTATTTTAGCATGTGAAGTTCGTTTTAGTCTAATAAAACGATAAAAAGAATATGAGAGAATAAATTGCTACAAACACGAGAAAACGGGTTAGTAACGATGAATAAATCGAATAAAGACATAAATAAATAATATGAAAGATTTTTGAAAAGATTTATGACACGTGATTGATTTGCACGCGTTGACCGAGGTCAAAGAAAAAGTATGTATCAAAATATGTCGCGAAAGTCGCTTTTTATGTAAGACTCGAGAAAGAATAAAAAATAGAAAAGCGAGGAAACGAGAAGGAAAAGAAAGCCGGCCGACCAGGCCACCGCGCGAGTCGCCGGACCGGCGCGCGACTCGCGTGGGAGGCTGCCCGGGTTTTTTGTGTACTTCGTCGAAAATCGTTAATTTCTATAAATCGCGTACAAATATGGATTAATTTATACTCGGTTTATATTTTCGATATTCGTCGTATTCGATATTCGATTATGAAATCGATATCGAATAGTCGGAATGACTTTAAAAAAAGGTTTTGGAAAAAAGTTTGTTTTGAACGAAAAAGTTTGAAAAAAGAGTTTTGAACGAAAAGTTGTAAAAAAGGGTTTTGAATAAAAAAATGTAACGATTTCGTCGAAAACTTAATATAATTCTTTTTGATACGATATTCGATTATATAGAATCGATATCATATTTTAAGAATATTCGATGTATGAAAATAGTTTTTAATAATATCGATATTAGAAAAGAAAATAAAAAAGACCGACGAAAGACCCATAAAAAAACGAGAAGAAGAGAAGAGAAAAGAGAAGTGTCGGGTTTGATTTACACCCTCAACCTACATGCTTTGTTTTCTCGGGATAAGGCTCGTCGGGAAGTGGCTTAGACTTGGGAGCGTCGAGATGATGAGGATGAGTTAAGGTGTATCGGTTTGGGTGGTTTGGGACGTCGGGTTTGGCCGGCTTCGTCGGTATTTCGAGACTTCGGAAAGGTGTCGGGATTTGCTAACTATCGGATTGTATGTAAACCGGATGATGGATGTGTAAAAGCCGTGTATATTGGCTGGAAAATCGTTGTCATTGATGTCTTTCAGATGTATGATTGATGTGAATTGTGTTGGACGGGAGGTCCTATTTATAGGGAGTTTCCGACCTTAGTTTAGGAGAGTTTGAATACCGCTTAGGATAGGAAACGTAGGAATTTGAGGAAAATAAGAATTCCGCTTTCTTGGCCAAGAAGAAAGAGGAAAACCGGCTGGTTTGAGGGTGTTTTGGCCGGGTGTTTTACACTCGGTCAATGTCTGAATCGGTCTCCGGATAGAATTCCTACTTGAGATCAAATTCTACCTTGAACGGAATTGTTTATTATTTTGCATGGCTGATTTTTGTAGTATTTGAATTCAATCCGGATTGGTGGGGGTGACATGGCAGTTTATGCCTCGGGAAGTATCTTTGACCGGGTTTTGACTCGGTCGCTAAAAGACGGTTTTACCCCTGGTGACGGTTTCGACCCAAATTAGTGTCATTTGACTCGAAACGACCCACTGGGCCTGGATTTGAGGTTGGTTTTGTGAGATTTGTACTCCTTAAAAAGTCTAAACCAAATGTCCATGATTACAAGCCCATATCCGAGTCTGTCAAAGCACGTTTACGTCCTATCATCATCGGGTGTTTGGCGGGAACTACTATAGACACATGGGGGTCAAAATGTGGGTGTCTACAGAGCCCCCACTCTGACTGAGGCTTGGACAAGGCAAAAGTCAGAGTAGCTACCAGGTCAATCAAGGATTAAAACCTGGCAGACTTCCGATCGGGTCGTTTAGGGTCCATTAGACCTGCGTGAAGGGCTCGCCAGCCATAGAATAGAAATCATACCTGGGTTGATGCTGATAATGTCGCGGGAGCTTGCCTAGGAAGCTATGGGTATACCTGTTTGCAGATATATCCTGTCTTAGAATTGCGCGGGAGCTTGCCTTGGAAGCCGTGGGCATATCTGTTTGCAGATATATCCTGAATTGAGTTGCTCGAGTTTTTCCACTGGGGAACTTAGAATTTCTGGGAGTCTTGGGTGTACCTGCTGTATGCTGACATAATTTGTATGTAACATTTAGGCGAAACACTGACACATGCTGGGGAAGAAAAAGGTGATTTTTTCGAAAATTTTGAAAAGAGGAAAATCCTGCATTTTTTGGAAGGTTTGGAAATAAGGATGCTTAGGATGACTTTGATTCCTAATCGGATTCTGACACGGATTCCTGGAATTTCCTGGTTAGGCCTGTATGCTTAGATGAAGTGGGAGATATACCGACAGACTCGACTCTGGACGTGACCGGACGAGTCGGCAGACACGACTGGACTCCCTAAGGGTTGGACCGTGACTCGGTAGGGGATGGGCCACCTAAGATGACAAGACTCTTAAGTTGCGCTATTCCGTAGCCTAGGCGAGTGACAACACAGTCGAACATTGAAATGGGAATGATCTGCTATAGGGGAATTGCAGTAGTCTGTAATGAGACTGTTTTAGCAGTAACAATGCTGTAGTCCAGTGCTCCTTTTGAATTTTTGGTTTTTGGGTCATTTCCAAAGTGGGTATTGCTCCGAGTCCTGACAGATTCTCGTCTTTGACTAAGCCGAGTACTAGGACACACTATAGAAAGGAGGCTAGATTTTTTGAATTTATCTGGATTTTGTGAGTGGATGGAGGTTTCCTGCCTAAGAGAAGCCCCCAGGACGACAAAGCTAGCTGTTGAGAACATGATGGTGTCGTGACCGGAATGATGGCGCTTTTTGAATGTCTGTCAATGTGGGTGGTTGTGCCCTTGCTGAAAGGCTGCCTACGTATTCACGTGTAGTGAAATCAAACCAAGCCGTAGTTCAGTGGATTGAAAGATATATAATGGTGCCTAGTTTACTAGGGTTTTGTGTGTAACTAGCCACAGCGATGGTGTAGGCTAGGTGCATTCCCAGTGATGTCTTGATCAAAGGGCTAGAATAGTTAGGATGTTGATCCTGTGACTGTGAGCATTCTCCGGGGTAGCCCCCAGAGGTGGTGTGAACTTATTTGGGCACGTTCTATGCCGACTGCAAGTTGAGTTCCCGTGTTTGGGGCTGGTAACTGGTTTGAATGAGAAGAATTGGGATGGGATTTTAACGAGTTCTGCTCTCGGGGATTTTAATGAGTTCTGCTCTCGGGGATTTGATAAGTTTTGCTCTCGGGGATTTTAACGAGTTTTGCTCTCGGGGATTTGATGAGTTTTGCTCTCGGGGATTTGATGAGTTTTGCTCTCGGGGATTTGATGAGTTTTGCTCTCGGGGATTTTAACGAGTTTTGCTCTCGGGGATTTGATGAGTTTTGCTCTCGGGGATTTTAACGAGTTTTGCTCTCGGGGATTTGATGAGTTTTGCTCTCGGAGATTTTAACGAGTTTTCCTCTCGGGGATTTGATGAGTTTTGCTCTCGGGGATTTGATGAGTTTTGCTCTCGGGGATTTTAACGAGTTTTGCTCTCGGATTTGCATATGGTGATTGTGAATTCTGTTATGTAAAGGGGAAGTCGAGTAGAATGGCTCGAGCTTCGATTGGGCAGGTTTGATAATGCGGGATCTGATTTCCATGTCTGGCCCTAATGGTTAGGGGTATCCTATGGAGCTTGAATCCTCAAAATTCCGGGCTGTCTCTGGCCTGGGTCTCGGGAAGGTCTTGAGGGTTGTAATGTGGGAAGGCTAAATGTGGTGTTAGCTGACCAGCTTGATTGTCTCTCCCTTATTGGATGGTATGAGTATTGATAATTTTTGAATTGACCGCTTCATGGTCATGGATTTTTGAATTCTTTGGGTTGACCTCTTAGCCCCGGTCATGGGATTCTTCATTTGAGTTGACCGTGTCTGGTCGAGAGATGTTGATAATTCTTTTTTGATCATGGCCAGCTTTTTTGTTTTGGCCTTTTGCTTTTTTTCTCTTGGACTTTTGATTTTTTTTGTCCAGCTTTTTTTGTCGGTCAGACTAACACCTAAGGTAGGGACTGGCTAGTCTTATTGGATGGGTGTTTATTGTGGGAAGTGGGCTTGCCTCCCGTCTTGAACCCAAACTAGAAGACTACCCAGATTTGTCATAGGATTCGATATGCTCCTGCTACGGGTAGTTATGTGGCTTTCTATACCAGACATGGAATAGGTAAAAGGAAAACACGGGCTCGGTTTCCTGCAGTCATTATAGATGTGCCTATAATAGTCACGTGCGTGTGCTCACAGTGTATGATGGTGTTCATCATGTTCTCGGAAACACATAAGGAAAGTATGTATGGGAAATAGAAAAGCTGATTTTATTGAAACGTGAAAAGAGGACAGAATACCGCTGACTCTGACTCTGACTTGGAAATGAGGATGTAGGGTATCCTAGACTCGAACTCAGACTTAGACTCGAATCAAATCCGGACTCGGACGCTCGGTTGGTTGTTTTTTTTTGGTAAGGTCTTTGATTGGAGAGAACGACGGGTGTCACGACTCGCCTAAACTCGGCTTTGCGCAAGTGCAAGAGAGGGAGTCAAACTAGACATGGCCCGGGGTGACGGGTCGACAAAGACTCTTGGACCGGGATACTCGAACGTTGATCTAGACGAGGTAACGACCCTGGCTTGGACTCGACCATGAGACTCGGACGGGGTATGAGGGCGAGTCCGAAAATGAGACAATCGTGTTTGACCGCGTCGCGTGCTCGGACCAACCGTGGTGACCTAACCCTTGATGACTCGAGTATTTGTAGCATAGGTACGACTCGAAGAAGGCATCATAAGGACGCCAGTGTATGATGAACGTGGGGTGCCCTTAGAATGACCGTGGTTGACTGCTCGGTGGGGGATAGCCCCCGAGTGAGGCTAAAGAATCTGATAGGACTCAGATGGTGTGACACCTAAGTGACTCGGAAGTGGGATACGTGAGACAACACGTGTAAGACAAGACCCTTAGAGCAACCGTGATTGATCGCTCTACTGAAGGGTAGCCCCCGAGTGGGACTGAAGATTTTGTTAAGACTCGAGTGTCGGACGAGTGACCCTTAGATGTAAGGATCACGAACCTTTTGTTATAAGGCTATGCCTTGTAAAAGGTTGACTCGGAAAAGACACCTAGACGGGTGACTCGTGGATGGTGGGCTTTCCTTTGGATTCGGCAAAGTGGGCCTAGTCCCGTTCGAAGGAAGGTCTACGTGAGAATTCCCCAGACTTTGGACTCGAGTGTGTAAACGGGCTTTCCTTTGTAGGAGTTAGTCCTACGAAGGTGGGCCGTGCCTTGACAAGTAAGGCGGACTGGGATGGGGTGGAAACTCGTGATATAAGATCGACGGAGTTTCGACGCTATAGAATCTTACAACCTATGACAAGACCCGACACTGCTAAATACGGGAAGTCCTAAGAAGAAGAGGGTTTTGAAAAGGGAATTTGGATTTGAAAACCGAGCAAAGGTCGGATTGGAAGACCCGATTTTTTTGAAAACCGAGAAAAAAGGGTTATCGGGCCGAGATTTCGGGCTTTTTTTTTTGAAAGGTTTGGACAGCATACCGGCTAAAAATAGGATATTTTGAGTCAAAATCATAAGTCCTAAATTCGGCAGCTTTCCGGGTTTTGAAAAAAGTAGATGGTTTGAAAAGATGCAAATTTTTGAAAAATGACGGTTTTTTGAAAAACCAAAGGAGATCAAGTAGCATGTAGTCATAGAATCAGTATAACGACGCCATGTATGCTCTTAGTCTAAGTCTCGGTCGGTCTAATAGGGTCTATACCAACAACGATGGCTTTCTCGTACTGAGGACGGACTCCCTAAGCCGAGTTGGTCTTAGGACATGCCGCAAAACCTAAACGAGTTCCGCCATTGAAGTCTTTAGTGCATCCAAGTGGGAATGCACCTTGGTATAGTGGGACGTCGGTCACAAGTAACCGGCCCGGGATAGAACGGGGTTATGCATGAACCATTGAACTAAAACATGTACATTACTAATCGAACGATTTCTTTTCGAGTCTCACCCTGAGGATGCCGATGGTAAGTGACACATCAGTTAATCCCCAGCGGAGTCGCCAAATTGTGGACATGACATAGGTCCACCCCGACGCGGCGAAGCGCGGGTTTTGGGGAGGCGATAGAATTTCCATATGAGATGGATCGAATAGAATTTTAAATCGAAGTAGGAGTCGCCACCGAATTTTATGGTTATTCGGAACCGTTCGAACCCACTCTATGTCGTAGTGGGCCATACTTAAAGCCTGGCCCATTTCCGATGTCAGAGTTTATCGGGTTCGTCCCTTAGCATATCGATACCGATGCCGACTGGAGCGGTTAATCGTATATTGAATGACTCTCGTTGCCAATGGATTCGGACATCCGGAAACGACGGTTCTGAGTAAGGGGTGAGGGTACGTGTTGGGAAGTTCAGCGAGAACACCCAACCCCGCCCGCACTTAGCGGCCTTTACTAAGATATCGTTCGGTTTTGTGTACACGCGTTAGTTCGACGATTGAATGATATGCAGAGATTATTTTCCTAAGACATGTGAGGAAAAATTAATAACGCATGTTAAACTAATGCATGTTAAACTAATAACGTCAAAGTTATTTTAGCATGTGAAGTTCGTTTTAGTCTAATAAAACGATAAAAAGAATATGAGAGAATAAATTGCTACAAACACGAGAAAACGGGTTAGTAACGATGAATAAATCGAATAAAGACATAAATAAATAATATGAAAGATTTTTGAAAAGATTTATGACACGTGATTGATTAGCACGCGTTGACCGAGGTCAAAGAAAAAGTATGTATCAAAATAAGTCGCGAAAGTCGCTTTTTATGTAAGACTCGAGAAAGAATAAAAAATAGAAAAGCGAGGAAACGAGAAGAAAAAGAAAGCCGGCCGACCAGGCCACCGCGCGAGTCGCCGGACCGGCGCGCGACTCGCGTGGCAGGCTGCCCGGGTTTTTTTTGTACTTCGTCGAAAATCGTTAATTTTATAAATCGCGTACAAATATGGATTAATTTATACTCGGTTTATAATTTCGATATTCGTCGTATTCGATATTCGATTATGAAATCGATATCGAATAGTCGGAATGACTTTAGAAAAGGTTTTGAAAAAAAGTTTGTTTTTTGAACGAAAAGTAAGAAAAAAGAATTTTGAACGAAAAGTTGTAAAAAGGGTTTTGAACGAAAAAAATGTAACGATATCGTCGAAAACTTGATATAATTCTTTTCGATACAATATTCG
Organism: Agrostemma githago; assembly: GCA_958450325.1. Taxonomy (NCBI): domain Eukaryota; kingdom Viridiplantae; phylum Streptophyta; class Magnoliopsida; order Caryophyllales; family Caryophyllaceae; genus Agrostemma; species Agrostemma githago. The sequence goes on from OY288244.1 coordinate 39,607,535, forward strand.
ATTATAAAGAATCGATATCATATTTTTAAGAATGTTCGATATAAAAAATAGTTTTTTAATAATATCGATATTTGAAAAATAGAAAACGACCGACGAAAGACCCGTAAAAAAACGAGAAGGAGAGAAGAGAGAAAAGAGAAGAATCGGGTTTGATTTACACCCTCAACCTACATGCTTTGTTTTCTCGGGATAAGGCTCGTCGGAAAGTGGCTTAGACTTGGGAGCGTCGAGATGATGAGGATGAGTTAGGGTGTGTCGGTTTGGGTGATTTGGGACGACGGGTTTGGCCGGTTTCGTCGAGGTTGCAAGGCTTCGAAAGTGTCGGGATTTGCTAACTATCGGGTTGTATGTAAACCGTGTTATAAGGCTGTTTTTTTTGGTGTGATGGGTGTGTAAGAACCGTGTATATTGGCTGGAAAATCGTTGTAATTGATGTGTTTCAGATGTATGATTGATGTGAATTGTGTTGGACGGGAGGTCCTATTTATAGGGAGTTTCCGACCTTAGTTTAGGAGAGTTTGAATACCGCTTAGGATAGGAAACGTAGGAATTTGAGGGAAATAAGAATTCCGCTTTCTTGGCCAAGAAGAAAGAGGAAAACCGGCTGGTTTGAGGGTGTTTTGGCCGGGTGTTTTACACTCGATCAATGTCTGAATCGGTCTCCGGATAGAATTCCTACTTGAGATCAAATTCTACCTTGAACGGAATTGTTTATTATTTTGCATGGCTGATTTTTGTAGTATTTGAATTCAATCCGGATTGGTGGGGGTGACACGGCAGTTTATGCCTCGGGAAGTATCTTTGACCGGGTTTTGACGCGGTCGCTAAAAGACGGTTTTACCCCTGGTGACGGTTTCGACCCAAATTAGTGTCATTTGACTCGAAACGACCCACTGGGCCTGGATTTGAGGTTGGTTTTGTGAGATTTGTACTCCTTAAAAAGTCTAAACCAAATGTCCATGATTACAAGCCCATATCCGAGTCTGTCAAAGCACGTTTACGTCCTATCATCATCGGGTGTTTGGCGGGAACTACTATAGACACCTGGGGGTCAAAATGTGGGTGTCTACAATAGTACTATTAAAATAAATTGGAACTTAATATTAAAAATAATTTTTTCCTTACCCGTATTCTAACCCAACTCGCTCTACCTGTTTGATAGGTCTACATATAATGAATTAAATATATGTGGACTCTTAATAATCTTATATGGTATATTAGATATACCGGCCATAATACAAAAAAATATTTCATTTTTTTGAAAAGTTATTGTGTTTACGATATATACATACATAACTAATTAGTTAAATCAATTAAAAATATTTATATTTAGTTTAATATTTGCAAATTTCATTATTAAAATTTAATATTGCTATTACACCTATAATTTTATGTTCTAAATACATGACAAAATATTAAGAAGGTGAAATATTTCTAATCTTAATTTCATGCAGAATTTGGAATATTTGATAGTATTGATTATTATTTTGTAATCGATCAGGATTTTTTTAATATATTTAATATTTATAACGATGGTAAATGTTAAATGATTAATAATTTAACATAAATGTTATATGAATAACAAAATTATATAAATTACATAAAGGTTAGTTAAAACGAATTGAGTTGGTCACTTATATATGTAGGATGCTTAACAATTTTTAGTTTTTTTAGTAATATTGATTCCAAGAAGTGAAGATGCATATGAGCATGCGGCATGCCAAGTCAGCGAAGAAGTGCATCAACGATGCCATGTCAACAGTTGGATGCACTCAAACAATATATATATATATATATATATATATATATAGAAAGGATCAAGTGAGTCCACTTATCATAATTGAGTCCGTGAGTCCTCATCCCAACCATTAAATTAGTGATAGATTAATGGTTAAGATTGTTTTGTCAATTAAGGAAATAACTAACTAAATCTTGGTAAATATTTTATTTTTTCTCTCTCCTCCTTAATTATCTTAATGCAAATCTTGTGTCTCCCATCAAATTTTTAACTGCATCTTTCTATCACACAACAAGTGCGTCGTTTCATCTTCATTTTCACAAAAAAAAGCATCATTTCGCTACTGCCATGTTACTCTAACTCATACAATGTGTTACTCTAATTCATGAATTGTGTTACTTTAACTCATAAAATCTGTTACGTTACATAATTGTGTCTTACAAAAACAGTACGTTGCAAAATGTATGTTTCTATTAAGGATACTCCAAAACCAAAAATAATAAAACTCCATTATAATTCCAATTTTTCACACCTGTTACTCTAAGAACTTGATATTGGTAATCAAATTATACTCATAAATTGTGTGACTGTAACTCATTATGTATGTTACTCTAACGAATGATGTGTGTTATTCTAACGCATAATGTGTGTTATTCTAACTCATTTTACATCAATGAATTGGTACAGGAGTTCCAACTGAATCAACTTCATTACATATGTGGTTACTCATAATCTGTGTGTAGACACCCACATTTTGACCGCCAGGTGTCTATAATAGTTTCCGACAAACACCCGATGATGATCGGACGCAAACGTGCTTTAACGTACTCGGAAATGGGCTCGAAATCATGGATATTTAGCTTGGGCTTTTTAAGGAGTACAAATTTCACAAAACCAACCTCAAATTCAGGCCCAGCGGGTCGTTTCAAGTCAAATAACACTAATTTGGGTCGAATCCGACACCAGGGGTAAAACCGTCTTTTAGCGACCGAGTCAAAACCCGGTCAAAGATTTTCCCGAGACACGTGAGTCAGCCGTGACACCTCACACGGCTGGTTCTTACTCAAACTCTACAAAAAATCAGCCACCTAAAATAATAAACAAATCCGTTTAAGGATGGAATTCGATCTCAAGTAGGATTCCTATCCGAAAACCGATTCAAACACTCGACCGAGTGCAAACAGTCGGCCGAGCAGCACAAACCAGCCGGGTTTCTTTTCTTCCTTCACAAGAAAACGGAATTCTCGTTCTTCTCAGCTTCTTACCCAAGCGGTAATTCTAACTCAAACACATCTCTCCAAAGTCAAGGTCAGGAACTCCCTATAAATAGCCCCTTGCATACGACACAAAGGAGGACATGTTTTTCTCATACAATCATCACACACAATTAATTCATACAATCCCCAACATACATAATTCCTAAAAAACATAATTCTTTAGCATCGAGAAACCGATAGTGCATCCAAAATCCGAAGGAAACCGGTCCCGATACCCGACACCCTTCACCCGTCACCTCCAAACCGAGCCACCCTAACCCGACCGACATCACTCGACGCTCCCGTGCCTAGCCACATTCCGACGAGCCCCGATCCGAGTTAACCAAAGCATGTAGGTTGAGGGTGTAATCAAACCCAATTTCTCCTTTTCTTTTCTTCTCTTCTTCGTCGTCCGTTTCCTTTTTACGGGTCAAGCGTCGCTTTTTTTCTAATATCGATATTAACGAAAAACTATTTTCATATAACAAACATTCTTAAAAATATGATATCGATTTTCCATAATCAAATATTGTATCAAAAAGAATTATATTAAGATCTCAACGATATTAAAAATCGTTACATCTTTTCTCGTCCAAATTCTTTTTTTCAAACAATTTTACAAAACCATTTTTTAAATTCATTCCGAATATTCGATATCGATTTCATAATCGAATATCGGATACGACGAATATCAAAAAACATGAATCGAATACAAATTAATTCATATTTTGTACGCGATTCATCAAATTTAGCAATTTCGAACAAAAAATAAAAAGCCGGACAGACCCATACGCGAGTCGCGCCACGCCCAGGCGGCTCGCGCACGGGCCTGAAACCCGAGCCTTTTTTTAACTTTTTCGGTCGTTTTATTATTTATTCTACGAAACGATTTCTAAAATCTACATCCTTTCTAAAACCATTCCAAGTATTTGACATTGATTTCGTAGTCAACCGTCGAATATAACGAATGCCGAAAATATTAACTCGAGTACGGATCATGCAATGTTCGTACGCGATTTAATCGAATTTCCAAAAAACCGCTTTTGGAATCAGCCTGCCACGCGACTCGCCGGCATCCCGGGCGAGCCGCGCGGCCGGCTGCCTTGCCGCGTCCTTTCTCGTTCTTTTTTTTTTAATATTTTTCGAACATCGTTTTTTATACAAAACAACGTCTTTTCAACAATATTTTTCAGATTTCGATTAACATTTATTTTCTCGATCTCGTATATTTTATTTGCTATATTATTATTTACAAGTCGATACTAACTCGTTTGTTCATCTCTTGTAGCAAATTCATTCTTTTTCATCATTTGTTTTATTATACTAAAACGAATCTCGCATGCTAAATTCAACTTTGACGTTAAATTTTTCATGCATTAAACCGACTTAGCAACCCATTCAATTCCTCACATGCTTAGGAAAACAATGTTTGCATATCATTCATCGTATTACTAACGCGGATATTAAAAAATCGTTCGATATCCTAGTAGAGGCCGCTAATGTGCGGGCGGGGTTGGGTGTTCTTAGTGAACTTCCCAATACGTACCCTCACCCCTTACTCAGAACCGTGGTTTCCGGATGTCCGAAACCATTGGCAACGAGAGTCATTCAATATACGATTAACCGCTCAAGTCGGCATCTGTATCGATATGCAAAGGGACGAGCCCAATAAACTCTGACATCGGAAATGGGCCGTATTTTGTACACGGCCCACTACGACATAGAGTGGGCTCGAACGGTTCCGAATAACCATAAAATTCGGTGGCGACTCCAACTTCGATTTAAATTTCAATTTGACCATCTCATATGGAGATTCATTCGCCTCCCCAAACCCGCGCGTGGCCGCGTCGGGGTGGACCTATGTCATGTCCACAATTTGGCGACTCCGCTGGGGACTTACTGATGCGTTAATAACCTTCGATGTCCTTCAGGGTGAGACTCGAATAGAAATCGTTTCACTAGTACAATACGCGTTTTAGTTTTACGGTTCATGCATAACCCCATTTTCCCGGGCCGGTACTGGTGACCGACGTCCCACTATACCATTGATATAGTCCAAATTGGTTATGTCAAAGGTGTCCATTAGCCGATTCGTATGGGTTTTACGGCATGTCCTAATCTCAACTCGAGTTAGGTAGTCCGCCCCGATTCTCGATAGGCAATGTACACTGGTATAGACCCTTATAGACTGACCGAGACTTAGCTTAAGAGCATACATGGCGTCATTATACTCTTTCCATGACTACGTGCTACTTGGTCCACATCATCTTTTTCAAAACCGTCATTTTTCAAAATTTTGCATCCTTTTCGAAATATCCAATTTCAAAACCCCGGACATATACCGAACTTAGGACTTATGATTTTACTCAAAATAGCCTTTTTCTAGCCGGTATTATGCCCATTTCAAAACTCGAAAATATTTTCGAAACTTTCAAAACCCGTCATTCGGCCCACTTCTTTTTTCCTTTTCGAAAAAGGGCCGGATTTTTCTCCCCGATTTTTACTCGGGTTTTCGAAATCATATTTCAAAACCTTCTCTTCTTAGACTTCCCGTATTTAGAAGTGTCGGGTCATGTCATAAGTCGTAGGAGTCTCTAGCGTCGAAACTCCGTCGATCCTACATCACAGATTTTTCCCCCCAATCCTAGTCCGCCTTATTTTACTAAGGCAAGGCCCACCTACGTAGGACATACTCCTACAAAGGTTGGCCCATTAACACAATCGAGTCTAAAAGTCTGGGAATGTCTCACGTGAACCTTCCTCCGGACAAGGCCCAACCCACAGCGTTGGATCCTGAGGAAGGCCCACCTTTTCACAAGTCACCCGTCTAGGTGTCTTTTCCGAGTCATTACCGTTTTAGTCTTCTTCCTTTTTTTCCCTTGCTCGGGATGTACTTTTCTTAGGATTCGGGTTAAGTTGCTAATTACGTGGTGCTCTTACAGACAGGCCACCCTTCACTCGAACCATGACGCAAAAAGCCATAGACGAGTTGACCACCTCGTTGGCCCAAATCCAGGACCAATTGAGGAAAATGCGGGAGGACCAGATTGCCATCGTCACTCGGGTTAGTGCCGTGGAACAAGGAACCCCCAATGCTTCGATCGAAGATGACGGACCCTTGGCCGCATTGGCCGGCGCGGTCCAAAAGCTGCAAGAACAGGTCCATTCGACCACCAGAAACACCATTCTCACGGAAAATGCCCGTACCTATTCACCCTTAACTGATGAACTGCCCGCTAACCTCAACTTAACGGGCTTGCCAATGTTCGATGGGAGTGAAGACCCGGTACTTCACATTCGGGCTTTCAAGGACTTTATGGCTGTTAAGGGGGTCAAATCGACCATGTTTAAGCATCTCTTTGCTTCCTCTTTGGAAAAACACCCGAAAGCCTGGTACTACAGGCTTGACCCCAAGAAATACAAAACTTGGGACGATGTTGCAATGGAATTCGCGCGGAACTACGCGGATAATGCTGAAATCCAGACTACCATACGTACTCCGGAAGTTATGGCCCAAGAGCGTAAGGAGGGTTTCACCAAATACCTTCAAAGGTGGAGGACCGAAAGTGTTAAGCTGGTGGACAAGCCCATCGAAAAAGTGCTAGTGGAGGCCTTTGTCAAAAACCTCCTCCCCGCTTACCGAGTCCATCTCAGGTATGCCATCATACCCGACTTCGCCACTTTGACTGAAATGGGTACTAGAATCGAAGACGATCTAAGGCTAGAGAACCTTACTAAGGCCTCTACCAAAGGGTATCAAGGAGCTAGTTCATCCTCCAGCAAGCCCGCCACCACAACGGCGGCCCGAAGCATCTTCGACGAGGTTAACTCACTGGACACCTCGACCAAAAAGAATACTCCAAACCGGGTATTCACCGACATAGGGACAACCTATGCTAATGTCTTACAAAGGCTGTCTTCAAAAGGCCTAATCCAACCGATAGGCCCAATCCCAGAAGTTCCCGTGGAAAAGCGATCCAAAAGCTACAACATTCAGGCCTATTGCCATTATCACCAAGGCAACGGGCATGACACGGAGAAATGCTGGAAATTGAAACATCTTATCCAAGATCTGATTGAAAGTGGCAAGATACCACTACCCAGTGATAAGCCAAGTAACAAAAAAAATCCTCTTGCTACTCATGCCATTTTTACTGGAGAGGTAGTTGACCGCTCTCATCTCATTTCTCCCTTCATTTCCCAAATCAACGGGATATGGAACGACGATGAAGATGATGTTTACTTGGCCAAGGGGGAAGCTGTCCCCGTCACCATCGAAGAAATCCGGAAAGCTAAAGCCAGAGCTCTGGCCGGCACACACACCATCACTGCCAGTCTCGCCACTCCGGAAACCGTCACTGAACCTTCCAGGACGGAACTCGCTCCCGAAGAGCCAAACGCTGACACGGCCCTAGTCAGACAACTAAAGAGGGTCCGAACTGATATTACTATATGGCAGCTTTTGGTTAGTTCACAAGAGCATCGAGCAGCACTTACTAGGGCCCTTGACGAAATCAAGGTCGACTCATCGGTTACCCCCACCGAGATGGTAGCCACTATCTTGCCACACCTCAAGGACAAGTCTAAAGGAGAAGGCCCACTTATCACTTTCTCCGAGTCCGACCTTCCACCATTCGGGACCACCCATAACTTGGCCCTATACATCACGGTGATCTGTCGCAACAAGTATCTCCCGATGACCCTGATTGATGACGGGTCCGCAGTAAACGTCCTTCCCTTAAGGACAGCCAAGGCCCTCGGCATTACCGAGGCTGACTACCTTCCGACTGCAAAAACTATCCAGGCTTTTGATGGGAGCCCAAAATCGGTTGCTGGGACCGTTAAACTAACAATCATAACGAGCCCGATCGAAAAAGAGTTAGAATTTCAGGTGATCGATGTTACTTCATCTTTCAATCTGCTACTTGGGAGACCATGGATCCACGCGGTCAAAGCTGTGTCTTCCACTCTTCACAGGAAGGTCAAGCTACCTTTACAAGACGGGATCATCACTCTTGAAGCTACTCCCATAACCGTGTCAAGCTGCAACACGGCAGGCTCAGCTGACCCACGAGGTTTCAACTTTGTGGGAATGATCGAGGAAGAATACTTTTTCCGGCCATACTTCACCACTAGCATCGACACGATGCTACAGAATCTGGGTTGTCTACCGGGAATCACATCAAGGCTCTATCTTCCACCCGGGAAAGTTATCGAAACCCTGAACAGCGGGCAATCTCGCCTCGGTCTAGGCTACACTTTGGCGCCAGGATACACGGACCAAACCAAGATGGTTACGTTCGTCACCCCGGTGTTCGGAGCTATTTAAACGGGCCTCTATCAGCCCACCATCTCATATCCCGGGACCAAACTGGCTCGGGAATGCAATTTCATCCCAGATGACATCTTCGCCCTTATCCAGGCCGAATCAAAGGAGGGCACAAACAATACTGAGCCCATTCTAGGACTACTCTTCGGGGAAGACAAGGTCAACCCGACCCCTAAACAGGAGTTAGTCAGCTTGATTCTCCGCAGCAGCAGGTTTGATCCAACCAAGTTGATCTCTGAAGTTGGTGCCGACACTGGGAAGAGAGCTTGGAGGAAGACAACTAAATGGACCGACAGTCAGGGTCGAGTCTACAAGCTAACTACTGGTGAAGGAGATATGCATGCTATCGAATCTGAGTCAGAGTCGGAGTCCGAGTCAGAGTCAGAGTCGGAGTCAGAGTCAAAGTCTAGAGGGTCCAGTACTAAGATCGAGTCTGTAACCCCTCTCCCTTCTTTAGCCACATCATCGGGAGCCCCGGAGTCTGTCTCGAGGGCTCTCCCTATCCCGCCTCTGACCAACGATCAGATGGCAGCTCTCTTCGAGCTCTTTTCAAAATTCACTATCAATAATAACGATAACCGTTCTGCTTACGACTTGGCTTATTTTCAAAATGTTTTCAAAAATCTTACTTGCAATGACAATGAGAAACCCGACGAACAGGTACCATTTCCTCCGCGTCTAATCAAACAACTTGAGCAAAGGGAATCCCGAGATCCAGTAATCGAAGAAACCGATTCCATCAACGTAGGAACCCCTTTAGAACCTCAGATGCTTAAGTTGGGCCTATCTTTAGATCCCGAGGAGAAACAACAATTCACGAATCTCCTCCAGGAATTCAAAGACGTCTTTGCATGGTCCTACAAGGACATGCCGGGAATAGACCGAGAAATAGCTGAACACCGAATACCCATCAAAGAGGGGTACAAGCCGGTAAAACAGAAACTCCGAAGAATGAGGCCCGAATGGTCTCTCAAAGTCAAGGAAGAAGTCGATAAACAATTCAAAGTGGGCTTTATCCAAGTGTATGAATATCCAGACTGGGTTGCAAACATAGTACCAGTACCCAAAAAGGATGGCAAAGTCCGAGTATGTGTAGATTTTTGGGACCTTAATAAGGCCAGCCCAAAAGACGATTTTTCATTGCCACACATCGACATATTGGTGGATAACACGGCTGACCATGCCCTTCTATCATTTATGGACGGGTATGCCGGATATAATCAGATCAAAATGGCGGAAGAAGACATGAGTAAGACCACCTTCATCACACCGTGGGGGACTTACTGCTATACCGTGATGCCATTTGGGCTTATTAACGCTGGTGCCACTTATCAACGGACCGCCACCACTCTATTGCATGACATGATGCATAAGGAGGTAGAGGTCTACGTCGACGACATGATTGTCAAATCAAAGGACCGAAACGGGCACATTGCAGCCCTAAGAAAGTTCTTCACCCGACTACGCAAGTACAACATGAGGTTAAACCCTCAAAAATGCAGTTTCGGGGTAACATCGGGCAAGCTACTAGGCCACATTGTCAGCCAACGTGGCATCGAAGTTGACCCCGCAAAGATCAAGGCCATAACCGAGATGCAACCGCCTAAAACCGAAAAGGAGATAAGGAGGTTTCTCGGGAAAGTCCAATATATAAGCCGATTCATTTCAAAGCTAACCATGGTATGTGAACCCATTTTCAAGAAACTGAAGATAGGAGAACGAACACTATGGGACGACAAATGTCAAATGGCTTTCGACAAGATCAAGGAAATTCTATCCTCTCCACCGGTGTTAATGCCACCTCAGCACGGTTTGCCTCTGTCGCGATACTTGACAACAACCGAGACGGCCATGGGCGCTATGCTAGCCCAGACGGTCGATTCCGAAGAACGGGCTATTTACTACATCAGTAAAAAGTTCTTGGAATACGAATGCAAGTACACAATGCTTGAGAAGACGTGTCTAGCTTTAGTATGGGCCACTAAAAAGCTCCGACACTACATGCTTAGTCACGAGGTACATGTGCTATCCAAAATGGATCCAATCAAATATCTGTTCGAAAAGCCCATCCTCAATGGCCATATATCCAGATGGACTTTAATGCTAGCTAAGTTCGACCTCAAGTTCGTACCTTTAAAAGCCATCAAAGGCCGGGTAGTAGCAGAATTCCTCGCCGATAGTCCGGTATCCGAGGGAGAACACACCGATACTTGGGCCTTCCCAGATGAAGACATATTCCATACCGACACCGACACATGGGATCTGTATTTTGACGGAGCGTCCAACTTTCGGGGATTTGGTGTCGGGATCTTGCTAATCTCACCGCAAGGGGAACACACCCCGTTATCCATTAAGCTAGACTTTGACGTGACTAACAACGCAACCGAGTACGAAGCATGCATTCACGAACTGCAAGCCGCCGCTGATTTAGGAGTAACAAACCTCCGGGTCCACGGTGACTCATCTTTAGTCATAAATCAAACCCTACAAAAATGGAAGACTCGGAACGCAAATCTCGTGGCTTACCAAGCACGAGTAAGGGTTCGCGAGAAACAATTCCAAAAAGTGGAGTACATATATCTACCTCGGGAAGAAAACCAGTTTGCAGATGCTCTCTCAAAATTAGCATCTTTACTGAATATCCCAGCACATCTAACCAGTATGCCCATTTGCGTCGAAAGGCTTGGTGGCTTGTTTGGAAGATAGGGGTGGTGTTCGTGTTTTCTTGTGTGTTCGTTTTGTGTTGTTCTTGTTTTGTTACTTTTATTTCTTTTTATTTTGTTTTCGTTGAGTCTTTGTTTTGTGTTATGTTGCGTGTCTTGCGTGTAAACCGTGTTCGAAAACCCGGTTTAGAGGCTAGTGGGTGAGTGTGTACTTTCCCTTTTTAGTAGTGTAAATCGAGTCTTGGACTTTAATCTAGTAGAATGACCCTAAATCAATGATTTCGTTGGTCCTTTACCTTGAGTCCACCTAGCTTACTAGGGATTTACTACGGGATTTGCACCTTTGACCATTATGACCACCCACGGTGTGAAAAGGCTTTGGTTACCGAGTCCCGTCTCCTAGGTGACCGTGTTCGGAATTGTTTGATTAGTCCAAGTTCTCCACTTTTTGTGGGTTTGAAGAGGGATCGCGACCCCCGACTTACCCATTTACCTATCTCCCACACATATTCACACAATAAGTTGCAATTTGTTGAATTCTCCCTTTCTTGTCATACAAAGAAATGCCAAAAAGCCTAATCTTGCCAAGAAAGGGCAAAGAAAAGAAAATGAAAGAAAATGAAAGAAAGAAAAGAATGAAGAAAAGAAAAGGCACAAAAGCCAAAAAGAAAATAGAAAAGAAGAAAAAAAAAGAAGAGAATGGCATGGCAAAATAAAACAAAAATGCAAAAGAAAAGAGAAAATGCCAAAAGAAAACCCGATTCACAAAAATAACCCCTACCTCTCAAAATAAGCCTTTTTCCGACTTTGCCGTGAAGAGCCTACCAAAGGACCAAGTCCCGAGGAAGGATGATAGCGGCATTAGTCGGTCTTCCCTCAGTTTGCATGTTTTCCACCTTTTTAGTTGGACTAGTTAGGCGATTTTGGACACGGGACGACCCTCTTGGCTCACGCTAAAGGGGGCGGGGTCTCACTTACCTACAGTGTCGACTAACACCGTGGATCATCACTTTCCACTCCGCCGATCGTCCCGTAGTACGTTCTTAGAAGGTTAGGAGGAATCGAGGTAAGTTACCAACGTTTTTATTGCTTTGTCGTCATACTATTAGGGTTTAGTCCATCTTGGTTTGTATTGCTAGCTTGGGAACGTTGTCACTTGCCTTGAGTCCTAAACCGGTGCTTCTTTCACCGCTTGTTTGAGGGAAGCGGTATTTCTTTTCTTTTGGGTGCAACCTTTTGTGTGTTCGTTTGTGTGTTTGCTTGTTTATGTGTTTTGTGTCCGGTTGCATCCACAGTTTTGTCGCAAGACCCGACTTGCCTTGCGGGGTGCACTTTCCCTCTAAGTGCACTCGCGTGAGTTGAAAGGGCGTAGGGTGCGCTAATACCCGTTCGGCTAGTATAGTAGTTAGTATGTGCTTACTCGAGGGCGAGTAATGGTTAAGTGTGGGGGAGTTGATTAGTGTAGTTTGTAGTGCCCATTTCGTAGTATTTTGGTCCCATTTTCCTTGTGGAATCGCTCCTTGGGAGCGGTTTAGGGGCTTCTTATGCTTTCTTTAGTTCGTTTCAGGTTCCCGAGACCGATTTGGAAGAGTTGGAGCAATTCCGACTCTATACATACACATTTTGGAGCCAACGGAGTAAAGGAACGATGACTCGATGCTTCGGAATCGACCCCGAGACCTCGGGACCCAATCCCGAGCCTCCAAAACCCGATCCCGAGTCCCGAGAATCGATGAGAAGCTCATGTGAAGCAAGGAGGAACCAAAAGGGTCATATTGGAGGCCTACAAGACTCATCCCCGACGGGTATGCACCTCATCCCGTCGGGGATGAAGTGCACTTTGGAGGGTGCCACTGCCAGGCCGTCCCGGTCGGGATGGTGGGTCCGTCCCGGTCGGGATGGTCCGTCCCGGTCGGGACCAAAGGGCTGTAGTCCGCATTTCTTTCTTTCTTCTCCCTTCCATTTGTAACCCTATAAATACTTCCCTCTTGTATTGTTTATGGATCCTACATTAGTTTAGCCTCTCTTAAGCCTCTCTACAAGATATAAACCCTAGATTTAGTTCCTCACATTAGTTTGAATCTCTCTTTAATCCTTAGTTAATCTTAGTTAATCTTAGTTAATTAGTGCTTGTATTAAGAAGATACTTGAAGACTTCTCCAAGATTGACAACCTTGGGATTATTTGGGTTTCTCTTTTATGCAAGATTTCATCTTTTCTTCATCTAGTGTTGGTATAAACTTCCTTTACTCTTATTCCTTGTTACTAATTCAAGTTTGAATCTTTGATTAGTGTTGATTGTTATTGTTTATATTGTTCTTGATGATGAATGTTTGGATTGTGAAGTTGTTTTATCCTTTCATTGTTGTAGTTAGTTTGACCATGAGTGAGTAGTTTATTTGTGGGTTAGTAGGGGGATTAAGGGTAGATTATGGGTGATTAGGGTTTGATTGGGGGTAAAGGGTGATTCTTTATTGTTAGTCACACATTTGGCACACCATGTGTTTGTTGATATGCTTGTATGGGTTGTAGTGGCCATGCTTCTCATGCTAGTCTTCTTCTACTCATTGTTTGCTTTGTGTGTGGATATGTTGAGCATAGTCGTCGACATCGGTTTAAGTTGCGATTGCCCGGACCGAACCTAGCAATTAGGAGGCACCTACACCCTTAACTACCCAAGTCACCCTACTACACTTATGAACCCGACCTAACCCACTCCCTCTTTTCCATATTTGATTCATCTTGTTAGTTAATCATCACTTCCTTAGGTTGCTAGTTAGTTAGATTATTAGCATTGTTTAGCACTTCTCTTTAGTTTGCTAGTTGGTTTGTGTTTAGTTATTCTAGCTTAACCTTGTTTAGCCTAGTTGATGGTTAGTCTACTTCCTACTTCTCCTCTCATCATAATTCATCTAGTAGTAGTTCTTTGTGTTTTTTTGGTAGCATAGTCTAGTTTTAGGCCAATTTAGTCTAAACCTTGCAACACCGTCTCCGTGGACACGACCCGACTTACCCTAACTACCGTTAGGTGCCAGTTGGTTAATTAATTGGTGGCGGGATCCACGACAAATCCCACCATCAGTAAGGCAACTTGACTTGGTATTTATTTTGTTCAATCGGGGTGGACTCTTCAAATGACACTTCTTTTTTACCCTTATCTTTAGCTTGAAGTGGGGGAAGCTTGTCTTGTTGAGGTTTCTCAACCTCCCATAAAACTTGCTCCTCCGTTGGATTGTCAAAGCTTGAGCTCTCTTGAGTTGGAGGTGTCATCTTTCTTGTCGGTTCTTGCACCGGCTCTTGCTCACTCGGGAATGGAGGGGGGTCATAAGATGTACCTCTCCTTGTGGTTATGGCATTGACATGCTCAAAAGTCGGAGTTACACCTTGAGGAGGTAATTGCCCTCTTTGTCTTGAGGAACTTCCCGATGCAAGTTGTGCCACTTGATTCTCAATCATCTTCATGTGAGTTTTCATTTCCTTGTTTTCCATTAAAATTTGATCAATGGCTCCTTGTTGTGACATTTGTGCATCCAATTGCCTCTTTTGCGATTCTTGAGTACCCCTATGGATATCCACCATTTGCTCTTGCATGTCGAAGTCCCGTGGTGGTGATGATGGATTATGCGGTGTATTGGTGAGGGCTAAGGGAGTACCATAGTCATGAGTAGGAGATCGGCTCCAAGGCTTGCTTTGTTGTTGATTGCCTTGAGTTGCTTGATGTTGACGGTTCCCTTGGAACCCATGAGAATTTCCTTGATTAAAACCTTGATTGTTGCCATGGTTGTGGTTTTGATAGCCTTGGTTGAAGTTCCCTTGTTGGAACCCTTGATTGTTGTTGAATGAAGCTTGGTTACTTTGCTTGAAGTTGTTGAAAGGCCTTGAGTTGCCTTGGCAACCTTGGTTGTTGTCCCTTAAGGGAGGTGGAACATAAGGACGATGTTGTTGATGGTGTTGAAAGGCTTGTTGTTGAGGGACTTGATTGGTAGCTTGGTATTGATTAGAATAGGAAGTACCTTGCTTGAATGCTTGAAAGGCATTCACTTGCTCAATACTCCCTCTACAATTCTTAGGGTCATGACCAACGATTCCACAATTATCGCACATCCCATAATAAGGCAAAGGAGGTGCAAATCCCAAAGCATTCACTTCATGGATTGAGGCTTGGTGGGAGGAACCGATGCTTTGGACTTGAGTGAGGTGACCTTGAAGATTCTTGTCAATGGATTCCATGTGTGTCTTCAATTGAGCCCCAAGGTCAATGCTTAATTGAGTTATAGCATCAACCTCGTGCCTACCTCCTCGGTTTACCTTCCTAGGCCTAGAGTATTGCGAATTATGCACCGCCATCTCTTCGATTCTCGCCCAAGTTTGGTCATCATCGACCTCGGTGAACCTACCATTGGAGCCCATATTAAGTATAGTTCTTGAGTCCTCATAAAGACCGTTCCAAAATTGTTGGACCAAGAACCGTTGAGAAAGTCCATGATGGGGGCACGATCTAACCAAAGACTTGAACCGCTCCCAAGCTTCATATAAGCTCTCTTCATCCCGTTGTTGGAAACCGGTGATGGAGGCTCTAAGCAAATTAGTCTTCTCCGGAGGGTAGAAAGTTTGGTAGAATGCCAATGCAAGTTTCTTCCAAGTGTCGATGCCCATGGTTGCCCTATCGAGACCTTTAATCCATTGCTTCGCTTTTTCCAATAAGAGAAAATGGAAATAAAACCCATCGGATTTGATCTTGTGTAACCCCGGGTTGAGAGATAGCGTCGCAATAATCGGAGAAGGTCTCCATATGTTGGTGCGGGTCTTCGGTGGGAGGAAAACTTCGGCATTATTGGATGTAAGGGAGAAGATGGTGTAGATGGAGTTGAAGTAGATGTAGAAGGGGAGCTAGGACTAGAATCTCCAAAGGGATTGGTGAAATTCCCTTCGGCCGTCTCTCGATATGCTTCCTCAATATCGCTTCCTTGAGCTTGCTCTTGATGGGTATTGCTTGCACTTGGTTGAGAGATGCTAACCCGGTTAATCGTCCGTTGGCGAAAAGCTCGAAAAAGCCTCTCCGGCTCTGGATTAAAGAGAAAGGATTCGCCTCCCCGCCTAGGCATACACTACACACTAGAACAAACGTGAGAATACCTAGTACTTTATGGGCACTAGGTAACGACAATAAACAAGCACAACTAGAGACAAAGAAAAAAGAAAGCTAAGAAAGCAAGAAAAACTAGAGAATATTCACAAGAGATGATAGGAGGGCACAAAGAAGGGTAACTAAGTCTAGAAATGAGCAAACAAAGTCTAAACAATGCACCGTCCCCGGCAACGGCGCCAAATTGATGGTGAGATTTGTCGTGGATCCCGCCACCAATTAAATAACCAACTAGCACCTAACAGTAGTTAGGGTAAGTCGGGTCGTGTCCACGGAGACGGTATTGCAATGTTTAGACTAAATCGGCCTAAAACAAGACTATGCTACCAAACAAACACAAAGAGCTACTAATTGATGAATTATGATGAGAGGAGAAGAAAGTAGACTAATGAAGAGCTATGATGAACTAGACTATCAAATAATAACTAAATACAAGCCAACTAGCCAACTAAAGAGAAATGCTAAACAATGCTAATAATCCAACTAACTAGCAACCTAAAGAAATGAAGACTAGCTAAGCTAACAAGATGAATCAAATATGGAAAAGAGGTGGGTTAGGTTGGGTTCATAAGAGTAGTAGGGTGACTTGGGTGGTCAAAGGTGTCCACATACTAGGCAAACAATGAGTAGAGGAAGACTAGCATGAGAAGCATGGCCACTACAACTCAAACAAGCATTTCAACAAACACATGGTGTGCCAAGAATGTGACTAACAATAAGGATTTACCCCTTGTCCCTAATCAAATCCTAATCACCCATAATCTACCCTTAATCCCCCTATTAACCCACAAGTAAGCTACTCACTCATAATCAACGAAAAACTAACAATAATAAGAAGAGAACACAACATCACAACCCTAACATTCACCATCAAGAACAATAACAATCAATAACAACAAACACTAAGTAAAGATTCAAACTTGATTCAAAAATAATAAACAAGAGAAAAGAAAGTTATACCAACAATAGGATGATGAAAAGATGATATCTTGCATAAAAGAGAAACCCAAATAATCCCAAGGTTGTCAATCTTGGAGAAATCTTCAAGTATCTTCTTAATACAAGCACTAATTAACTAGGATTAACTAAGATTAACTAAGGATTAATGAGAGATTCAAACTAATATGAGGAACTAAATCTAGGGTTTATATGTTGTAGAGAGGCTTAAGAGAGGCTAAACTAATGTAGGATGCATAAACAATACAAGAGGTAAGTATTTATAGGGTTACAAATGGAAGAGAATTAGGAAGAAACAAAGCGCGGCTGCCAGGTGCTCTTCCCGGCCGAGAGGAGGTGGTCCCGGTCGGGAAGGTGTCGGTCCCGGCCGGGAGGAGCTGGTCCCGGTCGGGATGGACCCAAAACAGGAGCATCCTCTTTTGTGCACCTCATCCCGGACGGGTTGAGGTCATACCCGTCGGGGATGAGTCTTGTAGGCCTCCAATATGATCTTTAAGGTTCCTCCTTGCTTCACATGGACTTCTCATCGATTCTCGGGACTCGGGATCGGGTCTCGGAGGCTCGGGATTGGGTCCCAAGGTCTCGGGGTCGATCCCAAAGCATCGAGTCATCGTTCCTTTATCTCGTTGGCTCCAAAATGTGTATGTATCGAGTCGGAATCGCTCCAACTCTTCCAAATCGGTCTCGGGAACCTGAAACGAACTAAAGGAAGCATAAGAAGCCCATAAATCGCTCCCAAGGAGCGATTCCACAAGGAAATGGGACCAAACTACTACAAAATAGGCACTACAAACTACACTAATCAACTTCCCAACACGTACCCTCACCCCTTACTCAGAACCGTGGTTTTCGGATGTCCGAAACCACTGGCAACGAGAGTCATTCAATATATGATTAACCGCTCAAGTCGGCATCTGTATCGATATGCAAAGGGACGAGCCCAATAAACTCTGACATCGGAAATGGGCCGTATTTTGTACACGGCCCACTACGACATAGAGTGGGCTCAAACGGTTCCGAATAACCATAAAATTCGGTGGCGACTCCAACTTCGATTTAAATTTCAATTTGACCATCTCATATGGAGATTCATTCGCCTCCCCAAACCCGCGCGTGGCCGCGTCGGGGTGGACCTATGTCATGTCCACACTGTGTTACTTTAACTCATTAAATATGTTACTCTAACGAATAATGTATGTTACTCTAATGAATAATGTATGTTTACTCAGTTTATACCCTCGTCCTGTCATGTGCAGCCAGTTAAGAATTCCTATCCAAACCTGCTTTGAGTAGTAACACTGAAAGAAGAGATGCCCATGTGATTCCTCCGCCTTCTGACAGAGAACACAACGGTTAACCCACAGCATTCCTCTTTTCTGCATATTGTCAATTGTCGCCAGTTTACTCTGTACTGCCATTGCCGCTATAACACCATGTTTGGGTATGATACTCATTCGTTGAAGATTTAGCCTCCATTTATGATTTACTATCTTTGGTCTAAACCAATCATAAGCCTTTGCGAGACTAAATTTTCCATTAATCGACCAGCTCCCAAGTATTTTCCCCGCCTCCAAATAAGATCCTGCTGCCATTAGTATCTCCTCCTTAATTCGAAGAATGCTCCTGAAAGTTGTTGTGTGTGTCTCCTTGATTGACATTGCCCATATATCTACCCTTCCAATGACATAATAATGATGCCATTTGCTCCATATATCACCCTGGTCAGTTGTTAGTTTCCACAACCATCGACTCACCAACGCTTTGTTCCAGGCTGTTAGATGTTTTATACCAAACCCCCCTTCCTTCCATGGGGAGCAAATGCTAGCCCAACTCTTAAAACCATCCCTTTATCTCCATCGTTCCCTTCCAGAAGAAATTTTTACAGTCCTTCGTTATGCACTTCACAATATTAGCCGGCAAAAGTCCATTCGCACACCAGTAGCTTAAGCATCCCATGACTACTGAATTCAGAAGTTGTATCCTTCCTGCATACGTCAAGTACTTAGTTGCCCATCCCATAATGTTGTTCCTGATCTTCATTATTAAGTCCGTATAATTTTCTTTTGTGTTGCGCACAGTATTCAACGGTATACCTAAGTATCTACACGGGAAACTCCCCTCTTGAAATCCTGTCACCTCCAAAATCATATCTCTAATGTAAGGCTGAACCCCACCAAAGTAAATGTTAGTCTTGTCCTTATTCGCCTGAAGCCCCGATTCCTTTTCAAACCTCTCTAAAGCTAACATAGCAGCCTTAACAGATGGTACGTCTCCACGAGTAAATATCATAAGATCGTCGGCAAATATCAAGTAATTTAGCTTCACTCCACATCACTTTGGATGATATGAGACCTGATTTTGTGTGTTCATATCTCGAAGCCTCCTTGACAGTACTTCCATACTCAAAACGAGCAAATACGGTGAAAGAGGATCACCTTGTCGCACTCCACTCATACCCATGAAGAAACCGTGAGATACCCCATTAACCTTCAATGAAAACCAAGAGCCAGTGAAATTATTATTATTATTATTATTATTATTATTATTATTATTATTATTATTATTATTATTATTATTATTATTATTATTATTATTATTATTATTATTATTATTATTATTATTATTATTATTATTATTATTAAATGGGAGAATTCTATTAATGGATCAAAGCACAGTTTACAAAAAATTGGTGGACAAACGAGATACAATCTGGGCCCAGCCGAGATATTATTATTATTATTATTATTATTATTATTTATTATTATTATACAGAACTTGTATTACCACCAAAACAAATTGCATAAAGCTAGCGGGAAGCCGAGATACTATCTGAGCCCTCACTTCCTTAGCAATTGCAAAGCTAATCCTAGTGAAAATATGAACTGCGGCACGCGCTCCAACATCATGTGATACAGCAAATTTATGAATCCGCTGGAGCAGAGAAGCAACATCCGTGTCGAGCTCACCAAGAGAGGAGAAGAAGAAAGGTAGGAAACCATACCCAATGGTCGTGCAGCATGCCTGATACTTGGCACACTTACGACGAGCAGCATCAGCAACGACCCGTCCAGGCTCAAAAGCAGGATGCTGAAAATACACTTGTTATTATTATTATTGAAGTATTATTTTAGGAGCTGAAAATATTGGAGCTGAGCTGAAAATATTAGAGCTGAGCTGAGCTGAGCTTATAGGAACTGGGCTGAGCTGATAGAAGCTGAACTGGTCTGAAACGGGCTGAAAATAAGCTGAAAAGAACAGAGTCTCAGTGACGTAATATTAGGGGTTAATATTCCTAATCTTGATTTCAGTAAAAAAAAATCAGGAATATTCCATAGTATTCACATGAAATATCTGCCATATACAATTATGTGATTGTTTAACAATCACATTATATATAGATAATAAATATGATTAAATTTATATGGTATATATTGATATATTTAGACCTGTCAAAACATGATCCGATCCGTCGGGCCTATTTTTTAGGGTCATGAACACGATTTTTTCAACCAGCAACCCATTTGACCAAAACCCATTACGACCAATTAATTTAGGGTCGAAACCTGACCCAACCCATTCGACCCCTTGAGTTAATGAAAATTTATTTAAATTAATAAAATATTAATATTTTAATATTATATTTGGATTTACGATTATAAACCAATATTTTTAATATTTTATGTTGCGTAGATAAAAAATTATTCAATTTAATATACTCTTTTAATGATAAATTCATAATAAAATAATTATTATTAAAATAAATTTTAAAGAATTCTTTTAATATTTTTTAAAATTTAAACATTATATTTAAAGAGTATAATAATAGTAATATTAAAATAAATTGGAATTTAATATTAAAAATAATTTTTTCCTTACCCGTATTCTAACCCAACCCGCTCTACCTGTTTGATAGGTCTACATATAATGACTTAAATATATGTGGACTCTTAATAATCTTATATGGTATATTCGATATACCGGCCATAATACAAAAAAATATTTCATTTTTTTGAAAAGTTATTGTGTTTAGGATATATATATATATACATAACTAATTAGTTAAATCAATTAAAAATATTTATATTTAGTTTAATATTTGCAAATTTCATTATTAAAATTTAATATTGCTATTACACCTATAATTTTATGTTCTAAATACATGACAAAATATTAAGAAGGTGAAATATTTCTAATCTTAATTTCATGCAGAATATTATTTTGTAATCAATCAGGATTTTTTTTTAATATATTTAATATTTATAACGATGGTAAATGTTAAATGATTAATAATTTAACATAAATGTTATATGAATAACAAAATTATATAAATTACATAAAGGTTACTTAAAACGAATTGAGTTGGTCACTTATATATGTAGGATGCTTAACAATTTTTAGTTTTTATTTTTATTTTTAGTAATATTGATTCCAAGAAGTGAAGATGCATATGAGCATGCGGCATGCCAAGTCAGCGAAGAAGTGCATCAACGATGCCATGTCAACAGTTGGATGCACTCAAATAATATATATATATATATATACATATATATATATACATATACATATATATATATATACATATACATATATATATATATACATATACATATATATATATATACATATACATATATATATATATACATATACATATATATATATATACATATATATATATATATATATAGGAAGGATCAAGTGAGTCCACTTATCATAATTGAGTCCGTGAGTCCTCATCTCAACCCTTAAATTAGTGATAGATTAATGGTTAATATTGTTTTGTCAATTAAGAAAATAACTAACTAAATCTTGGTAAATATTTTATTTTTTTCTCTCTCCTCCTTAACTATCTTAATGCAAATCCTGTGTCTCCCATCAAATTTTTAACTGCATCTTTCTATCACACAACAAGTGCGTCGTTTCATCTTCATTTTCACAAAAAAAAAGCATCATTTCGCTACTGCCATGTTACTCTAACTCATACAATGTGTTACTCTAATTCATGAATTGTGTTACTTTAACTCATAAAATCTGTTACGTTACATAATAGTGTCTTACAAAAACAGTACGTTGCAAAATGTATGTTTCTATTAAGGATACTCCAAAACAAAAAATTACAAAACTCCATTATAATTCCAATTTTTCACACCTGTTACTCTAAGAACTTGATATTGGTAATCAAATTATACTCATAAATTGTGTGACTGTAACTCATTATGTATGTTACTCTAACGAATGATGTGTGTTATTCTAACGCATAATGTGTGTTATTCTAACTCATTTTACATCAATGAATTGGTACAGGAGTTCCAACTGAATCAACTTCATTACATATATGGTTACTCATAATCTGTGTTACTTTAACTCATTAAATATGATACTCTAACAAATAATGTATGTTACTTTAACGAATAATGTATGTTACTCTAACAATATACTATCCTACCTAGAATTCTGCTTCTTCATCCTCCTCGTCCTCTTCTTCATCTTCATCATCGTCAGAAGCTTTGATTTAATCTAACCACCGCGCCATCTTTTCGTTGTGTACCTCCTCACATCGAATCCACAAGCCAATGCGTAGATTTTATATAAGTTTACTGACTCATCCACAGCCTTGAAGATCTGCCCTATTTATGGAGAAAACTCTCACCCACATCCCTACATCATTCATGTGCTTTTGCGTCTACTGAAAATAATAACAGTGCCAATAAACGTGGCGAAAAAGAAACAATTAGAACTTGAAATATGGATTAAAGTAACAGATGACAAGAATTAAAATAACAGATGAAGTGCATTGAAGTAACACTGGATTCAATTAACAGAGGATGCTTATACACCATGTATAAAGTAACAGAGCTCAGACATTAAAGTAACAGATAGTGTGAATTAAAGTAACAGATAATGTTCATTAAAATAACACCAGGTATAGGTTAGTGCAAAAAATTCATATTATGATCAGAAATGAGAGTATGACACAATATATTTCTTTGAATGAGGGTGATATTCTTTGATAT
Organism: Agrostemma githago; assembly: GCA_958450325.1. NCBI lineage: Eukaryota > Viridiplantae > Streptophyta > Magnoliopsida > Caryophyllales > Caryophyllaceae > Agrostemma > Agrostemma githago. The sequence continues at coordinate 39,630,638 of OY288244.1, forward strand.
TGTTTCCTATTTTGAAGTCAATCACGTCCCATAATTATAGGAAGCAGTATCTTTCTTTTTTATTTTTTTATTTTTTTATATGGCGGTATTCTAAATCCTTTTTGTGACTCCAATGCATTACAGTAACAGATGAAAAGAACTAAAGTAACAGATGAAGTGCGTTAAAGTAACACGAGATTCAGTTAACATAATGTGCATTAAAATAACAGGGTTAGCCATTAAAATAACATATTGTGTATATTAAAGTAACACAGTATGTGCATTACAATAACTCCATATATTTGTTCGTGCGTAAAATTTATATAATGCTTAGACCTTTTTGTGTTACTCTAATTAAAATTAGGTGTTACTGTAACTCAGAACGTGTGTTACTTCAACGCTGTGTCTGCTTCAATAGAAACAAAACAATAGTAAGTATCAGTGAAGCTTAAGAAAAACCTAAAGAATAAACAAAACAATAACACGAGAGTAATGGACCATTGATATGAATCTATGAATAATCAAATAAATAAAATTCTACATTTTAACAAATATAATAAAAATTTGGAATTTATATTAACAAGAGAGCAATGAACCAGATATGAATCTATGATGAATGAAATGACTATGAAAGCAATATCGACATGAAAATCGACGAAAAACATGAAAGCAAATTGACGCAAATTAATCAAGATGATGAATAAAAATTGACGCAAAACACGAAAGCAATAACGAAACTCACCATTGTTATTGTCGATGAATTGATTATCAACAGTTGATGAAGATATCGCGACCATTGAATTCATAGTAACGGGATTTCGAGCACAAATTTGAATGAATGAACGTGATATTGGAAGTATTTTTTTTTAGGTTTTGATGAACGTGAATGTGAATGAATGAATGAGTGAATGAATGTGATGTTATTGTTTCCTAAAATTATGGGAGTTATTTTAGGAAGCAGTATCTCCATTTTTTCTTTTTTTTAATGCAAATATTAGGATGCATCTTGTCCATCCATTCTCATCTCATTCAATGGATGAGATGAGGACTTAGGGACTCATATATATATATATATATATATATATATATATATATATATATATATATAAGGACTCATAAGAGCCTTACTCTATATATAAAGAGAGAGAGAGAGGGAGCGAGAGAGAGAGAGAGAGAGAGGGAGGGGGTCAGGTGAGTCCACTTATCATAATTGAGTCTGTGAGTCCTCATCTCAACCCTTAGTTTAGTGATAGATTAATGGTTAAGATTTGTTTTCTCAATTAAAGAAATAACTGACAAAATCTTTGTAAATATTTTATTTTCTTTCTCTCTCTCTCTCTCTCTTCTCTCTAATTATCTACTCAAATCTTCTCTCTCATAATAATTTTTTTCACTGAGCCTTCTTTCTCTCACACAACACATTTCTTCAAAATTAATTTTTTTTCAATTCACAAACCCTCCCGCATAACATACTCTCCATTTTGACGCATCATAATGTTTATTTTAACTCATAGACTGTGTTACTTTGACTCATACAATGTGTTACTGTGATTCATGAATTGTGTTACTCTAACTCGTAAAATCTGTTCTATTGCATAATAGTTTCTTGCAAACACAGGAGTCGTTTCAATTAACCAAAAGAATAATGTTTGTTTTTATTAAGGATACTCCAAAATAAAAATTGGTACATGAGTTCCAACTGAATCAACTCCATTACAATTCCAATGTTTCACACTTGTTACTCATAATCTATGTTACTGTAACTCATTAAGTATGTTACTCTAACGAATAATGTATGTTACTCTAACAATATACTGTCCTACTTAGAATTCTGATTCTTCTTCATCCTCCTCGTCCTCTTCTTCATCATCATCATCATCATCATCATCATCATCATCATCATCGTCAGAAGCTTTGATTTAATCTCACCACCGCGCCATCTTTTCGTTGTGTACCTCCTCACATCGAATCCATAAGCCAGTGCGTAGATTTTATAGAAGTTTACTGACTCATCCACGTCCTTGAAGATCTGCCCTATGTATGGAGGAAACTCTTACCCACATCCCTACACCATTCCTGTGCTTTTGCGTCTATCAAAAAACAATAACAGTGCCAATAAACGTGGCAAAAAAGACACAATCAGAACTTGAAATATGGTGTATTCTAAATCCCCTGTTACTCCAACGCAATAAAGTAACAGACGAAAAGAATTAAAGTAACAGATGAAGTGCATTGAAGTAACACTGGATTCAATTAACAGAGGATGCTTATACACCAGGCATAACGTAACAGAGGTCAGACATTAAAGTAATAGATAGTGTAAATTTAAAGTAACATATAATGTTCATTAAAATAACATCAGGTATAGGTTAGTGAAAAAAATTCATATAATGATCAGAAATGTAATAATATGCAGTTTCCATACCATAAACGTGTTATTGAGTGTGTTGATTGAACGTGTATGTTTTGATTGAAGATGGTTGAAAGTGATGAATGAGATTATGACGCAGTATCTTTCTTTGAATGAGGGCGATACTCTTTGATATTGTTTCCTATTTTAAAGTCAATCACGTCCCATAATTATTGAAAACACTATCTTATTTTTTTATATGGCGGTATTCTAAATCGTTTTTGTCACTTAAATGCATTACAGTAACAGATGAAAAGAACTAAAGTAACAGATGAAGTGCATTAAAGTAACACGAGATTCAATTAACATTATGTGCATTAAAATAACAGGGGTTAGCCATTAATATAACAGATTGTGTATATTAAAGTAACACATTATTTGTATTACAATATATAACTCCATATATTTGTTCGTACGTGGCTGTCCACTGTAAATGTTTTGTTAATCGATCTTCTTCCTATTCTCATTTCTCCTCTTCCTCATCTTTGTACACTGCGTGAGTTGCAGCAGCGTTGTTATTATTGCTGTTGTTGATGCTATCTTCATCTTATTCTCGCTATTTCTCTTCTTTTGCTCGTGTTTTGCATGAACCTGCTCGACGTTGTTGTTCTTGTCGCTGTTCTTGCTTCGTGCTTTTCTGCCCGATTGATGCTTCTAATGTCGTTCCGTTAACTCGTGGCTGCTGTTGTTGTTGACTTTGTTTGTTGTTGTTGGTATTGCTGTTTCGTTCTTGCTTATTCGTCGTGTTTCCTGTTCAGTCTCTTCTTCTTCTTATCGATTATTGCTGCTTCCCTTAATGTTTGCCGCTCTCTTGTCTCGTATTGTCTTGTTGCTGCTATTCGATTCCTTTGTTTTCAGTTCGTCGTTGTATCTACTCGATCTTACTGTTGCTGCGCTGTTGTCCCTGTTGCGTTATCGCCACTACTGCTACGTTTTTCTAGTCATCCATTGCACATTCTATTTGTGCGTGATTCTTCTCTTGCTTGTTGCTGCTGCCATTGTAGTTATCGTGGTGTTAATGTTCCTGTGTTGTTCGCGTGCCTGGTTGATGTTGCTGCTGTTGTGTATTGCGTACTGCTACTTTGTGTTCGTGTTGTAGTCGATTTGTTCGGTCAACTAATGCTGCTGCTGCTATTGTTTTTGCTTCCTTCGTGTTCCTCCTTGTTTACTCAACTTTCATACTCCGTTCTCACAATAATCTTTCCGCTCCTCTCTTACTTTTCTGAGTAATTTGATTACCCAATCTCCCTCTTTCGTTTTACTCGTTTTATATGGTACGTTATACTGTATATTTGTATTTCGTAAGAATTCATGAGGACCCGACAAGGATAAGCACGTGAGCGATTCGCCGTCGTCCTAAGGTAACTTTAGGACGTTACTCGATTTTATATCGTATGTTTGAGTAGTAGTATGTAGTAAATATTTTGACTTCGATTTTATAATTTTAGCCATTTATTATTTGCTAATAGTATTATTTTTAAATTGTGTACCTTATAAATATTTTACAACTTTCGATATCGTTTTATAAATCGTTAATAATTTTATTATTTATGATCGTTGTAATATTTTGTTGGTTATCATGACATTTGTAACTAAATAATAACGATTTCATATTTTCCTCTTGTTTCGTTAATTTATAATTTTAACTCAAAATCGTATTTTTATATTATAATCGAGATTTATGTACTCATTTAATAAATTAATTTTCGTTTTACGACTTATACTAATAAACTAGAAAATAGTCGTTTTGTTTGAAATAAATTTTTAGTCAAGACTATTTTCGCTAATAATTTCTTATATGCTTCTGATTGACTATTTTAGTAAAATCCTTATTATTTATATAATAAAAGCTATTGTTAAAAATAATTTGAAAGCTTTGTAAATCTCATTTCATTTATAAAATCGTTGACTCAATTAATTTTTGATATCATTTTCTTAAAATATCTCTTTTCTAAAATTTATCGTTTTAACTTGATTCTCCTAATTTTTTTATAAAATACTATACTTTGACTTATTCTATTTGATTTATATTTTAGTAACAAATTTATAAATATATTAAAGTTACGATAACGACGATAATAATAAAATGTTAACTTCGTTAGAAAAGCTATTTTAATACATTTTACTTATTTTAATAACTCACGTATTTTCCATAACAATATTTCTATTTTAAGTAAGTTTCTAAAATTAGTAAGTTTCTATTTATAGGAAGTTTCCCTTTTAATATAAAATATTTATTCCTTTTTTCATCATATTATTTATAATGATTATATCTTTTGTATATATCGATAATGACTTGGTTTTTGAGTTATGGAATAAGAACAAGTGTGGGGTTTAGAGTAATATAGTCTGGGATGTACGTTTTTGCCATCAACTGTAAGGTTGGTGTGTCTTTATGGGGCACATTGGTTGTTGAACTGAGCATGGTTTGTGTTCAGGATAGTGTATATAAACCTTAAACTTAGATATCGCATCGTGTAAGTCGCATCGGGTCGAAGTAGACATGGTTACTTAAACCAGGACCTCTCTGCTCGCAGTCCTGTTATAGTTGAGTTGCCTAGTTAGAGACTGGATTCTGTTATGAGTTAAGTCTACAGTTCTCGAAGCTAGTTTCCAGTATTATCCCTAGTGAAAGTCTAGCCTTGTTCACACTGATCGAATTTTCATAACGCCATTTTTGAATATTATTATTATCGATTGATTTTTGACTTGCATGTTGACAAGTGCTTTAAGTTTCACTGAAAACTTAATTTTATTATATCGTTTTAATGTTTTCTCTTTTTAAATATTTTGATATAATAATACAATTATTTTTTTCATATGATATAATACGGTTGGGAGAACGTCCGAGTTACTCCCCACTGATGTGGCTGTTATGTTTATAACATGACAGGTATTTGCTGCTGGGTTTTGTGTGTGAACTAGCGAGTAGTGTGGATCCTATTCTTTCTTCATTCATGTTTATTTATGGATTTTTGTAACCCTATTTGAAGAATTTTTATTTTAGCCCTTTTGTAAAAAGTGGCTTTTGTGTTGACTGAACGTTCTTTTATTAAAATATAGAACATAAGTGTGTTTTAATCCCAAATCTACAGTGTTTCCGCCACTGTATTGGGTTACAATTTCTAGGGGATTACTGTTGGTATCAGAGCATTGTTGCTCCCGACGCTTACACCTGATTCTAGGAAAAATACCAGTAAATGATTCGAACATTAAAGAAATATTAGTGAGAGATGGGTAGAAACAAAGTAAGGACTTAACTGTTAGGTTTGCATGTTTTTGTAAATCAATGACTAGCGTTGAATATTCGTTTCTTTTGTCTGGAAGAAGATGAATGAACAAGATGATGATACGATGTTGCTCCAGGTCGGGACAAGACTTGCTTAGAACTCTCAACGCTTGCTGACTAGAGTGGACAACTTGGTGCTTCAAGAAAGATGTCGATGGTGACTTTTCAAGCTTCGGTTCAGTTTGCTTAAGCCACTGGCCAGATGATCAAGAGTAGATTCCAGTTCCGTGACGATGCAAGATGTGAAATCACTTTGGGTCCAAATGGAGCAACATAAGACTGATGTACTCGTGTCTCTACAAGAAGATGAAGATTTACCGTGAGTTCCTTTGTGAAATTCTAGACACCCGAAGATTCTCTCGATTTAGATTTTAGTTATCTAGGATCATTGACTCCTTCCTTCCTTCCTCTACTTCTTCTAACTATTCGATTAATTCTCCTACTTTACCGTCTTTCCTCTTGAGATTCTTTGGTTTGATCGAATTCCGTCTCATTGAACCTCGTGAATAGTTATAGATGTTTGATGTAATCCCCTATGAATTCTTATGCAATACAGTGGCGGAAACACTGTAGATTTGAGATTAAAACACACTGATGTTCTAAATTTTACAAAAAGAACGGTCAGTCAATACAAAGGCCACTTTTTACAAAAGGGCAAAAAATAAAAATTCTCCAAAAGGGATTAAGAATCCATAATAAACATAAATCAAGCGGAGTAGGATCCACGCCACTCGCTAGCTCACACCAAACCCCGGAACAAATAATACCTGCCATGTTATAAACATAACAGCCACATCAGTGGGGAGTAACTCGGACGTTCTCCCAGCCATATTATATCATATGAAAAATAATAGTATTACTATATCAAAATAGATAAAATGGAAAATAATTAAAACAATATAGTAACATAAGTTTTAAGGAAAAACTTAAAGCGAATGCCAACGTGCAAGTCAAAACCAGTCGACAATTATAAAATTCAAATGGCGTTATGGAAATCAATAAGTGTAACAGAATAGACTTTCACTAGGATCATACTAAAATAGATTCGAGAATTCAGTAAAAAAGAATTAGACTTCAGTCTCTATCTAGACAACTCAACTATAACAGGATTACAGGACTGCGTGCAGCGAGGTCCTAGCTTAAGTAATGTACACCCCTCCTGGACACCAACCGTAATCCAGTTCAACCCGACGACGACTTACACGATGCGATATCTAAGTTTAAGATCAAAATATACACACTCCTGAACACAAACCATGCTCAGTTCAACGACCAATGCGTCTCAATATAGACACACCAGCTTTATAGTTGATGGCAAAACGTATACCCTGGACTGTATTACTTTACCCATACAGTTATCCTCATTCCATAACTCCAAAACCAAGCCTTTATCGATTTTCAAATGAGATAATCATTGTAAATAATATGGAACAAAAGAAATACACATTTTATATTAAAAGGAAACTTTTTATAAATAGAAATATTCTAATTTTAGAAACTTACTCAAAATAGAAATATTCTTATGGAAAATACGTAAATTATTAAAAACAAGTGAAATGTATCAAAATAGAATTGCTTACGAAATTAACATTTTGTTAATATCGTCGTTATCGTGAATTAAAATATTTCTAAATTCGTCACTCAAATATAAATAAAATATAATAAGTCAATATATAGTATTTTATAAATAACTAGGAAATCGAGTTAAAACTATAAATTTTAGAAAAAAGATGTTTCAAGAAAACGATATCAAAATCAATTGAGTCGATGGATTTTTATAAATGAAACGAGATTTTTCAAAACATTCAAATTATTTTTAACAAATAGATTTTTTTAATAAATAATACAGATTTTCCTAAAAATAATCAATCGTAGACGAATGAAATTTATTAGGGAAAATAGTCTCAACTAAAAATATATTTAAAACAAAATGGACTACTTTCTCATTTATTATTATAAGTCGTAAAATGAAATTAATTTAACGAACAAGTTCTCAAATCTCGATAATAATACTAAAATACGATTTTGAGTTAAAATAATAAATTGACAAAATAATGAAATCGGTATTATTTAGTTACTAGTATTACGATAAACAACAAAATATTATAACGATCATTAATAATAAAAAATACCAACAATTTATAAAACCGTATAGAATAGTTATAAAATGTTTATAAGACGCACGATTTGAAATAATATTTTTAGCAAATAATACGAAGCTAAAAATAGAAAATCGAAGGTAAAGTATCTACTACATACTACTACTCAACATACAATATAATACCGAGTAATGTCCTAAGTTACCTTGAGTCGATATCCGAATGCTAAATACTTGCCCTTCTTGATGACTCCAAGCTCCAACCGCTTTGATATTTGTCTTACAAAAAGAACTTCGAGGCTCCGACGGAGATCGAGACAAATAAAAACAGTACAGGCATAGTTCGAAAATTAGATAAACAAGGAATCGGGGCTTGATAAACAACCCACACAACAGTAACATTAAATGAGACGAAGGACCAAAACACGGCATAGTTCGAAAATGAATAGAAACAGTAACAACCGAGTGACATACGACCAAAAGCAGTAGTGTTATGATGATCAGGAACAAATGACGGAGAAATAGCGCAGTATCGAACATCAAAAACAGTAGCAGCAGCACGAAGAGGAAAGGAGCAATGAAACTCGGACAGCAGTAGCGTTGGGTAGCGAGACCAACAACAACAATCATAGGAGCAGTAGACAATAGAAATAGAGTCACAAGACAAAGGGAACAGCAAAAGGAACGATCAGCAGAAATGGAAGAAGAAACGGACAGCAGGAATCAGACTCGAACCAAGAATCGAGGACAGCAAATGAAACAGGTCGCACACGAATAGATTATGAACTCGAGAAAGAGAAACAGAACAACAAAAACAGACGCACAAAATGAGACTAGCAGCGGCAGAGCAATCGACATCAACAACGACGACAAAGACTCACAAAGATGCGGGCAGCAGCAGAAACACGACACACAGCAGGAATGCAAAAGCAGAACGCGGCAAAAAAGACGGAAATAAAAGGGAGAGAAAGAAAATAGGAACGAGAAGGACCCACCTCGACAATAACGGCGGCAGCAGCAACATCAAAAACGTATAGCAGCAGAAAACGAAATCAACAACGACGGAACAAACCAGAGCGAGACAGGGGTGACGGAGTTGGAGTTACGAACGGAGCCGAGGAGGATCGAGCAACGGTGATGGATGATGGTGGAGCGGATGTGCGATGAAGGAGGACGAAGAGGGAGATGAAGAAAGGGGGAGAGCGGTTGACATAAGAATTAGAGGTGGAGAAAATTTTAGGTTAAAACCGAATTGGGTCGGAAACCAAACAATAATACGAGTCCAGTAAGAAGCGATAGGAGATAAATAGACATCGAGTGAAAAGTCGACCCAAGTAAGAAATCGAGTAAGAACTTGAGTAATCGGGTCAGAACGAGTAAGATAAGACGGAATAAGTAACGGGTTGAAGGATAGAGTAATACGATATGAATAGACATAAATTCATTAGTTGGCCCGAGTAGGAAATAAAGTTAAAATAATAAATAAATAGATTGACCCAATAAAATTTAGAGTAAATAATAGATTCTCGAGGTAAAAAAAAATAAATAAATAAGTATTTGGGAGGGAAAGGAAGTTGAATAGAATAGAAACATGCGGTAGGAGCGGGAATCACGAAATTATAAATTGGTCCACTAACAGAAACAGATTAAAATAGAATTAATAAATATAATAAATGATTGGGCCGAAGAAAGAAATATAAAAGTATCTCGAGATTAAAATAAATGTTCGTGAAGACACAAATTTTTTGACGAAATTGAATTAAATTGATTTCTCGAGGAGGGATAATAAATATTTTGACGAAACTTAAATCAATAAAAACTTTCGAGATAAAAATAGAAATTTGAGATAGAATAAAGATTTCAGAGATTTAAAACAAAGTCAAAATAAGTTCAATGGAAATTAAAATCAAGGATAACGAGTTAAATCGTAAACAAAATAAAAATACGAATATAATTTTAATTTAAATTAATTTATAAAATTAGGGGTGTTACATTTGAGGTTAGTAAACCCTTATTACTTGGTTTGAGGATTGTGAGTCTACCCTATCTTCTAAGCAAGTAAGAAATTCTGGAAGATTGATTTGAATGACAAATTGTGATTGATGGAATTAGGATGATACTTTAGACACTGAACCTTGGGTTATAGGTTACTTTGATTAGTTTGGAGTACTTAGAGTTGAATATATTTTGGAGTAGTAACAGTATGTCATATTTGATGGATGCATCGTGAATATTTGGGATCATAGAGTATCGTTTAAAATGTTAGCCTGAGTGTTATGGTACCATTAAAGGTTTTCATTAGTGTCGTTAGGAATTCTTGTGGACATAGATTTCCAGTGTTTCTTAAGGATTAGATAGTTGATCGTTGTTTAAGGTTGTAACCTATGAACTTTGGAGTTGAGTGATCTAACTTGAATAAATTGTTGTTAACCTTGAAGAAGAGAAACATATTGCACAATTAAAGGTTGGATTTATCGCATTGTTTTGAGGAATACTTTGATGCCAATCATTTTGTTGGAATTTACCATTCAGAACTCTTTGATCAGCGAGATTGTGACTTCGTTGAGTTATTAAACATATTATGGTTGCCTTGTTGTAATTAGGCATTTGATGGACTTCTCAGAAACCTTAGCCGAATGACGTGTTTTGAAGATGCGAGTGTTTGCGCCATTACCTATAGGTTTGAGCGTGTTTGAGGAATTGTTATACTTTCCCAACTTCTGTACTTCTGGCATTATAAATATGTTGGTGATCATTTTTGAGGATTTTGTACCCGAGCATTGTTAAATTGATGGACCTTGTTTTGTGTTCCTTACTCGAGAAATTTGGAGTATACTTTGAGTTCAAACATTATGAGCTTTGGATTTAGGAACCTTATCGATTGCAAGTTTGGGTGTGTTTTGATGACCGTTGGAATTTTAATTGATGAGACTAGATTGTAAAACAATTGTGGATTAGTATCGTGTCGTTTGAACGATTGGATAATCACGTAAGACATTTTTGGAGATGGTGACCAAGTAGTACAACCTAGTGCCTAATATTGGACTTAACGTTATTTGATTGAATTAGGAACCCGTATTGTGGGAGTCGTACTAGGAATCTCTAGATGGTTAACTTCTTCTGTAATTCCTTGAGAGCTCCGTTTGACTCTCAATTTTGTTCCTCCCATTAGCTTTTCTTAAATCCGGCTACTTTTTCTTCGGCCAATCCCCTTCGACTTCTTTATCAGGTTTGAAAATTTATGTTTCGATTTGTCGTTGATCTTGACTCTATTTATCCGTTTACCATTTTTTTCGAACGTAGGTTAGGAAAAGTTTGACTAATTTAAAATTTTGGGTTATCGTGAAATTTTAACATTTTGAGTTACAAATTTCAAAACTTTGTGCTTCGTTTTTGTTTTATTTTTGGTTGATAACATATATTTAGTATTGTCTCAAAATGCCTTAATAATTTATTTTAAAGTATTTCGAAATTGTTTCAATTTTCAATTTTCAAGTGTGTGTAAATTTTACAAAAACTTTCATAATTGCTAATATTTTGATTTCTATAAGACTAATAGGTAAAACTATTTAAAATTTTCGAAAAACTTCGTATGTCTAAGTTTTGATTTATTGTCGGTAGACTTTAAATCTGTTATTGAAAATGTTTGACGACTGGTTCGATTTCAATTTACTAACTACAAAATTAGATTTCAAATTTTTGTTTGGTCTTAAAACAAAATATTGTCGAATTTCTTAATCAAAACGTTTTACTATTGCTTTGAAAATATTTGGGTACTGTGGACATGACATAGATCCACCCCGACGCGGCCACGCGCGGGTTTGGGAAGGCGAATGAATCTCCATATGAGATGGGTCGAATTGAATTTTAAATCGAAGTAGGAGTCGCCACCGAATTTTGTGGTTATTCGGAACCATTCGAACCCACTCTATGTCGTAGTAGGCCATATTTAAAACATGGCCCATTTCCGATGTCAGAGTTTATCGGGTTCGTCCCTTAGCATTTGATACCGATATCGACATTATCGGATATCGTATATTGAATGACTCTCGTTGCCAATGGATTCGGACATCCGGAAACCATGGTTCTGAGTAAGGGGTGAGGGTACGTGTTGGGAAGTTCATTGATAACACCCAACCCCGCCCGCACTTAGCGGCCTTTACTAAGATATCGTTCGTTTTTTACGTACACGCGTTAGTTCGACGGTTTGAATGATATGAAAACATTATTTTCCTAAGTCATGCAAGAAAAATAAATAAATGGGTTGCTAAGTCGTTTAATGCATATTAAACTAATAACGTCAAAGTTATTTTAGCATGTGAATTTGTTTTAGTCTAATAAAACAAAAGAAATAAAAAAAGCTGTTACAAACACGAGAAAACGGGTTAGTAACGATGAATAAATAGAATAACGATGTAAATAAATAATATGCATGATTTTGGAAAAGATTTATGTCACGTGATGGATTAGCACGCGTTGACCGAGGTCAAAGAAAAAGTATTTATCGAAATATGTCGCGAAAGTTGCTTTTTATGTAAGACTCGAAGAGTATAAAAAATAGAAAAGCGAGGAAACGAGAAGAAAAGAAGGCCGGCGGACCAGGCCACCGCGCGAGTCGCCTGACCGGCGCGCGACTCGCGTGGCAGGCTGTCCGGTTTTTTTTTACTTTGTCGAAAAATCATTAATTTATATAAATCGCGTACAAATATGGATTAATTTATGCACGATTCATAATTTCGATATTCGTCATATTCGATATTCGATTATGAAATCGATATTGAATAGTCGGAAAGGATAAAAAAGTTTTAAGAAAAATCGTTTTGTAGAAAAAAATGATGTTTAAGAAAAATCGTCGAGGAAAACGAAGAAGAAAGGGCCGTGGATTCAGGCCGCCGTGCGAGACGCCTGAGGGTGGCGCGGCTCGCACGGTTTGCTGTCCCGGTTCGGTTTTTCGAGAAATGGTTAATTTCGATAGATCGCGTATAAATATGAATTAATTTATACTCGATCTATGCTTTCGATATTCGTCGTACCCGATATTCGATTATGAAATCGATATCGAATACTCGGAATGATTTTTAGAAAAGTTTTGTAAAAAAGTTTGTTTTTGAACGAAAAGTAAGAAAAAGAATTTTGAACGAAAAAAAAGATGTTGATTCTCTCCGCGTATAAAATCGTCGAATTTTGTTTCAAAAAGATGTAACGATTTTATTTAGCATCAACGAGAAATAATTAATTTTGTTCTTGTCGGATACAATATTCGATTAGAGAATTGATATCGTATTTTAAGAACGTTATAAAAAAATAGTTTTTTGTAATATCGATATTAGAAATAGTTAATATGCGACAAACGACCCATATTAAAAAGACGGACTAAAGACACGACCGACGAAAAAAGACGAGAGAAAGGAAGAGAAGAAAGAGAAGAATCGGGTTTGATTTACACCCTCAACCTACATGCTTTGTTTTCTCGGAAGGCTCGTCGGAAAGTGGTTTAAACTTGGGAGCGTCAAGATGATGCGAGATGAGTTAAGGTGTATGGTTGGACGTATGGTTGGGCGTGTGGTTGGATGTGTGGTTGGATGGTTTCTCGGGGTTTCGAGGCTTCTTCGGGAATATGTCGGGATTTGCTTTGAATTATTTCTAACAGATATCGAGGATGTATGTGTATAATGGCTGTAAAAACCGTCTCAAAAAACCGTGTCCTTTTGTGTTGGACGAGAGGTCCTATTTATAGGAATCGAGGTAGTCTTGCTTGTGTGACAAGAAATACCGGTTTGGATAGGAAATACGAGAGTTCGAGAGGAAACCAAAGTCTCGTTTCTTGGTGAAGAAGCCAAACATCTCGGCTGAAGAGGAGAGTGTTTCGGCTGTTTTGGCCAAGTATTTGGAGCTCGGTTGGTGTCTGATTCGGTTTCTGGATAGAATTCCTACTTGAGATCGAATTCTACCTTCAACAGAATTGTTTAACGTTCTCGAAGCTGATTTTTTTGGTAGTGTTGGAGTCCAAACCAGACACTTGAGGTGTCACGGTTTGTCTGCGAGTCTCGGGAAAAAATATCTTTGACCGGGTTTGACCCGGTCGCTAAAAGACGGTTTTACCCCTGGTGACGGTTTCGACCCAAATTAGTCTTATTTGACTCGAAATGACCCACTGGGCCTGGATTTGAGGTTGGTTTTGTAAGAGTTGTACTCCGTAATAAGTCTAAACCAAATGTCCATGATTATGAGCCCATATCCGAGTCCATCAAAGCACGTTTACGTCCAATCATCATCGGGTGTTTGGCGGGAACTATTATAGACACCTGACGGTCAAAATGTGGGTGTCTACAGAGCCCCCACTCTGACTGAGGCTTGGACAAGGCAAAAGTCAGAGTAGCTACCAGGTCAATCAAGGATTAAAACATGGCAGACTTCCGATCGGGTCGTTTAGAGTCCATTAGACCTGCGTGAAGGGCTCGCCAGGCATAGGATAGAAATCATACCTGGGTTGATGCTGATAATGTCGTGGGAGCTATGGATATACCTGTTTACAGGTACTTCATGCCCTAGAACTGCGCGGGAGCTTGCCTTGGAAGCTACGGGTATATATGTTTACAGATATATCCTGATTCTTCAGAAAATGTCGCCTGAGCTTTCCACTGGGGAACTTTTCTTAGAATTTCTCTGGAGTCTTGGGTGTACCTGTATGCTGACATAATTTGTATGTAACATTTAGGTGAACACCGACTCATGCTGGGGAAGAAATGATGATTTTTTCGAAAATTTTGAAAAGGAAAATGCTGAATTTTTTTTGAAAAGTTTGGAAATAAGGATGCTTGGGATGACTAGATTCCTAATCAGATTCTGACACGGATTCCTGAGACTTCCTGGTTAGGCCTGCATGCCTAGATGAAGTAGGGGAAGTGATAAAAAAATCCTATTCCTGCGATGACTAGGGAAAGGGATATCCTCTATTATAAATAGAGGGTTCTGGCTTCTTATTTTTCATATTCCAACCCAAATCTTTTCTTCTATCTTAAAATCCCTTAGACTTTTAGGATAAATAAAAGAAACTATTCTCGCAATGGGTATTGATCATTTGACTGCGATGCTTCAGGCGTGGGCTCAGGACTTTCGAGACGAAGATAAAGTTCAGCTAACTCAAATGGGGATCGTGGCTTTATTCCAACTTCAGCGACTTAGGGTAGATTCGCACTTTCTCGATGCTTGCTTATCATTTTGGGATACTACCCATCTTGTTTTTGTATTTTCTCGAGGAGAAATATGTCCCCTCCCCGAAGAAATTGCAGCTATAGGCGGTTGGTGCCCCAATGCTCGTCCTGCCATTCCCTCATTTTATCCTGACCCAAGGAGGAGGTTAAGGGATTTTCTAGGTCTGTCACATGCTGAGACAACCCGTATGGTAAAGGGAGATTCAGTTTCCCTATTTGACCTGGCTGACAAATTCATGAACCCAGTTGGCGCAAGAATTACTTCTACCCATAGGCGTAGGGCTTTCGCCTTTTGTATGCTGCATCGATATGCCTTCGAAAGTCGGATGGATGCTGACTCGTGTTTGGGTGAGATCAGGCTAATTAGCATAGTTGACCAAATGGAGACAGGTCACAGCCGGCTTGGCTGATAACTGGGGAGATTATTATGGGCCTTGACGCTAGGAGACTTGACCCGGATCAACAATTGACAGGAGGCATCCGTCTTTTGCAGGTATTTAACCGTTTTTTTTTCTTTTTTCGGAAAATTGCTCGATTTTCCGATTTTTTTCCCTGAATTTCGAATTTTCCGGAATTTTTGGTTTTTCCGAAATTTTTCAAAATTTCCAATTTTCGAAATTTTTGATTTTTTTCGAATTTTTTTTTTGAGTTTCTTTTTTTTTTGAATTTTCCGAAAATTCGAATTTTCGATTCTTTTTGATTTTTCGAAAGTTTTTGACTTTTCGAAAATTTTGCAGATCTGGTTATCCGAGCGTCTGTCAATCATAGAGCCCCCAGTGAACATATCCAGATATCGTAGCTGTCAGATTGGCTCAAGGTCCCGACGAATAAGCTCAAGTCATCATATAAATCGGAAGTATTGGGATGAAGAGCTAACATTCCATGGTGGGCCATTGATTAGATGGAACGTCATCTGGTGGTTCCTTTCGAGGCTGACGGGGTTAGCTAGAAGGGACAAGGCCCGTTACTTGGTGATCTTGTCCTTGGACTGGACCGTCCATATTTATCCGGATCGTATTCTGAGACAGTTCGGTTCGTTTCAGCAGGTCCCCGAAACTGAAGCCATAATTAGCGTTTCGCTCCAATTGACGGACGCTATCTGTGACACGTGGCTGCAACGATGGTTTACCCGTGTCATATGGACTATACCCCGCCCTTGTCAAACCACTTGGGTGTCTAAATCATATCTAAAATGGACCTCTGAAGAATCCCAGGAGACCCGTAAAACATTGAAGACTAACGAGGCTTTTGACTTGGCCCGTCGAGAATCGACAAAAGACAATAGGCGGTTCTTTGATAAAGAGGAGACTCCAACTACCTTTGCTGAGCCAGGGTCGGGTTCTAAGTCAAAAACTAAGACTCGAGCTAATGAGACCGATGCTAGTGACTTGGAGAGAAGGCTTGGACCGAAACTAGCGGTCCGAGATAGGCTAGGTCCGCGTGAGGTGACCGGGGAATCGAGTTTGAAGAAACGAGCCCGGGTTAAGGAGATTCCCTTGGTGATTAGGGAGCGTTCACCTCCACGTCGAAGCCGGTGGACCGAAAAGGAAACTAAGGACAAAGGAAAGGGAAAAATGCCTTGGTTTTTTTTATTATTTTAGTATTAGTATTATTTATTGTGTGCTGGATTTTTTTTGATTTTTTGTAACTTTCCGGATTTGTCTGAATTTTTTTTTTGAAATAAATAAAAAAGTTTATTAAAGAACCGTTCCTGTTTTCTTTTCTCGATTGCAGTGGTTGTGCCCTTTTGAGGGGCTGCCTACGTATCCATAATAAATGGAATCAAACCAAACGTAGTTCAGACTTAATTTGCAATTTCGAAATACATCGAGACTATTGGTTCAAGATGTTTGTAACAGTAGAATAAATAATTCTAGCTTTCGACTTGTCTTTAAAATTTTTTTTAAAAAAATGTTTTTAATAAACTTTTGCAAATGACATTGAGAGAGGTGGGTTAAGGGTAGTAGCGCTTCAGCTGGTCCAGGTTATTTGGGTTGACAAACTCGTTCCCGTCCAGATCCGTTAGCATTACTGCTCCACCTGATAGAATCTTTTTTACCAGATATGGCCCAGCCCAGTTAGGTTTGAACTTTCCCCTTGGGTCTACTGGTAATAAAGCTCGAACAGACTTGAGAACCAAATCTCCTTCTTTGATGTTTCTGGGCCTCACCCTTTTGTTGAAAGCCCGTTGGATCCTCTTCTGATAGATTTGTATATTATTGAGGGCACGAGATCGTCGTTCGTCTAAAAGGACTAGCGAGTCATATCGTGCTCGAACCCAATCAGCTTCGGGTACTTGACTTTCGAGTAGGATTCTGAGTGATGGCACCTCTAACTCAACAGGTTGGACTGCTTCCATGCCGTATGTAAGGTAATACGGCGTTGCCCCGGTCGCAGTACGAATCGAGGTCCGATATCCCCAAAGTGCAAATGGTATTTTGTCGGGCCAATATCAGCCATCTTTTTGAGTATGGTGACAATTGTTTTATTAGCCGCTTCTACCGCTCCATTGGTTTGGGGTCGGTAGGGTGAAGATGTATGTCTTTGAATTTTGTACTTGGTCAGCAAGGCTGCTGTTTCAGCTTGAAAATGGGTCCCGTGGTCACTGATGAATTCGTGAGGGATCCCATACCGGCATATTATCTTATTTTGAATGAATTTGGCAACATGGCTGGCGTTGAGTATACGATAGGATTCAGCTTCGACCCATTTGGTGAAATAGTCTATTGCTACCAAAATGAAGCAGTGTCCTCCGGTTCCCGAGGGGTTTATCTTTCCGATTATATTGATTCCCCAAGTTGAAAATGGCCAGGGTGATGTCATGGTGTATAGCAGGGATGGTGGCATATGTTGTACATTGGCAAAAATTTGACAATTATGACAATGTTTAACATATAGCTGACAGTCGGTTTCCATGCTATTCCAGTAGTATCCAAGCCTCATGATTTTCCGGACTAACATCTGGGCATTCATGTGTGGGCCGCATTCGCCATCATGTACCTCAGCCATAACTTTTTCAGCGTTGGTTTTATCGATGCATCGAAGGAGAGCCCCCTGTACTGTCTTTTTGTAGAGTTGCCCATCGTCGGTGCGGATGAACTGGGTTGCCAATCTTCGCAGGGCCTTTCTGGCTCGGTTGTCAGCTCCGGGGAGATATTCTCCGATTTTTAGGTATGTCAACACAGCTTGATACCATGGCTCGGGATCAGGTATCTCGATTTCTTCGATATCGTGGATATAGGCTGGCTCGGATCGTCTTTCGACACAGATTGGCATACTAGTCATATGATCGGGAATTTTTAGCAGAGATGCCAGTTTTGAGAGTGCATCTGCGAACTGGTTCTCTTCCCGAGGTAGGTATATATATTCTACCTTCCGGAACTGTTTCTCGAGATCCCTTACTCGTGCCTGGTAGGCCACGAGATTAGCATTTCGAGTCTTCCATTTTTGGAGTGCTTGATTAATGACCAGAGATGAATCACCGTGTACTCAGAGGTTTGTGACCCCTAAGTCGGCGGCGGCTTGTAACTCGTGGATACATGCTTCATATTCAGCGGCGTTGTTGGTGACGTCGAAGTCTAATTTGATGGACACTGGAGTATGTTCCCCTCTTGGCGAAATTAGGAGTATCCCGACTCCAAATCCCCGGAAATTGGATGCCCCGTCAAAGTATAAGTCCCACGCTTCGGTGTCAGTGTGGAAAATGTCTTCATCCGGGAAGGACCAAGTGTCGGTGTGTCCTTCTTTGGTTATGGGACTGTCAGCGAGAAATTTGGCTACTATTCGTCCTTTGATGGGCTTTCAATGGTACGAACTTCAGATCGAATTCTGCCAACATCAGGGTCCATCTTGATATCCTGCCATTGAGAATGGGCTTTTCGAAAAGGTACTTAATGGGATCCATTCTGGATAATACCTGTACCTCGTAACTGAGCATGTAATGTCGGAGCTTCTTGGTAGCCCAGACCAAAGCTAAACATGTTTTTTCAAGCATGGTGTATTTACACTCGTACTCTAAAAATTTCTTGCTGATGTAGTATATAGCCCGTTCCTCGGAGTTGACCGTTTGAGCTAGCATAGCCCCCATGGCTGTCTCTGTCGTGGTTAGGTATAGTGACAAAGGCAAACCATGCTGAGGTGGCATTAGGACCGGTGGTGAAGACAAAATTTCTTTGATTCTATCAAAGGCTGCTTGACATTTGTCGTCCCATAGTAACCGTTCTCCTATTTTCAGCTTTTTGAAGATCGGTTCACACACCACGGTTAGCTTTGAAATGAACCTGCTGATGTATTGGACTTTTCCGAGAAACCCTCTGTAGACACCCACATTTTGACCGCCAGGTGTCTCTAGTAGTTCCCGCCAAACACCCGATGATGATCGGACGCAAACATGCTTTGACGGACTCGGATATGGGCTCGAAATCATGGACATTTGGTTTAGGCTTATTACGGAGTACAAATCTTACAAAACCAACCTCAAATCCAGGCCCAGTGGGTCGTTTCGAGTCAAATAAGACTAATTTGGGTCGAATCCGGTACCAGGGGTAAAACCGTCTTTTAGCGACCGAGTCAAAAACCCGGTCAAAGATATTTCCCGAGACTCACGGACCAGCCGTGACACCTCACGTGTCCGGTTTGGACTCCAATACTACAAAAAAATCAGCTTCGAAAACATTAAACAATTCCGTTAAAGGTAGAATTTGATCTCAAGTAGAATTTTATCCGAAAAACTAAAGCAATTACCGACCGAGTGTCAAACACTAAGCCGAAATCAGCCAAAACCAGCCGAGTCCTTTGCCTTCTTCACCAAGAAAGCGAGTTCTCATTCCTTTCGAACTCTTACATTTCCTATCCAAACCGGTGTTTCTTGTTGTCCAAGCAAGACACCTCTCCTAAACCTTTGCTTCTATAAATAGGACCCTCACGACACACACAAAACACACATCGAAGATCCACGATCATTCATCGAAAAACTCAGAATTAATCTAGAATTATTCATCAACCTCGACACACATTCATCGATCATACAAGTACCGAAATACCGACGAATCCGACCCCGAGAAAACCGGCCGAAACCCGTCCCATCACACGTCCAAACCGACACCTTAACTCATCCCGCATCATCTCGACGCTCCCAAGTTTAAGCCACTTTCCGACGAGCCTTATCCCGAGAAAACAAAGCATGTAGGTTGAGGGTGTAAATCAAACCCGATTCTTCTCTTTCTTCTCTTCCTTTCTCACGTTTTTTTATGGGTCGTGTCGTCGTCGGTCGTATTTTTAATATGGGTCGTTCGTCACATATTCTTTTATTTCTAATAATCGATATTACAAAAACTATTTTTTTATATAACGTTCTTAAAATACGATATTGATTTTCTAATCAAATATCGTATCCAACAAGAACTAAATTAATTAATTCTCGTTGATGCTAAATAAAATCGTTACATCCTTTTTTTTAAACAAAATTCGACGATTTTATACGCGGAAAGAATTAACATCTTTTTCGTTCAAAATTCTTTTTTTTTTACTTTTCGTTCAAAACAAACTTTTTTCAAAACCTTTTCTAAAATTATTCTGACTATTCGATATCGATTTCATAATCGAATATCGAATACGACGAATATCAAAAATATGAATCGGGTATAAATTAATCCATATTTGTACGCGATTTATAAAATTTAACGATTTTCGACAAAATAAAAAAAAAACCCGAACAGACCGCCACGCGAGTCGCGCGCCTGTCAGGCGACTCGCGCGGTGGCCTGGTTAGCCGGGTCTCTTTTTTTCGTTTCCTCGCTTTTCTATTTTTTATTCTTTTCGAGTCTTACATAAAAAGCGACTTTCGCGACATATTTCGATAAATACTTTTTTTGACCTCGGTCAACACGTGCTAATCAATCACGTATCATAAATCTTTTCCAAAATCATGCATATTATGTATTTACGTCTTTATTCGAATTATTCAATCGTTACTAACTCGTTTTCTCGTGTTTGTAGCAATTTATTTTATTAGACTAAAACGAACTTCACATGCTAAAATAACTTTGACGTTATTAGTTTAATATGCATTAAACGACTTAGCAACCCATTTATTTTTCTCTCACATGTCTAGGGAAAATAATCTTTGCATATCATTCAACCGTCGAACTAACGCGTGTACATAAAAAACGAACGATATCTTAGTAAAGGCCGCTAAGTGCGGGCGGGGTTGGGTGTTCTTAGTGAACTTCCCAACACGTACCCTCACCCCTTACTCAGAACCATGGTTTCCGGATGTCCGAATCCATTGGCAACGAGAGTCATTCAATACACGATATCCGATAATGTCGGTATCGGTATCAAATGCTAAGGGACGAACCCAATAAACTCTGACATCGGAAATGGGCCATATTTTGTATATGGCCCACTACGACATAGAGTGGGTTCGAATGGTTCCGCATAACCAAAAAATTCGGTGGCGACTCCTACTTCGATTTAAATTTCAATTTGACCATCTCATATGGAGATTCATTCGCCTCCCCAAACCCGCGCGTGGCCGCGTCGGGGTGGACCTATGTCACGTTCACAATTTGGCGACTCCGCTGGGGATCAACTGATGAGTCACTTACCATCGGCATCCTCAGGGTGTGACTCGAAAAGAAATTGTTCGATTAGTAATGTACACGTTTTAGTTCAATGGTTCATGCATAACCCAATTCTTTCCCGGGCCGGTTACTTGTGACCGACGTCCCACTATACCACGGTGCATTCCTAAATGGGTGCACTAAAGACTTCGATGGAGGAACTCGCATGGGTTTTACGGCAGGTTCTAAGACCAACTCGGCTTAGGAAGTCCGTCCAGATTTGCGAGAAAGCGATCGTCGTTGGTATAGACCCTATTTGACCGACCGAAACTTAGACTAAGAGCATACATGGTGTCATTATACTGTTTCCGTGACTACATGCTACTTGATCTTCTTTGGTCTTTTTCAAAAACCGTCATTTTCAAAAAAAACTTGCATCTTTTCAAACCCATCTATTTTTCAAAACCCGGAAAGCTACTGAATTTAGGACTTATGATTTTGACTCAAAATAGCCTATTTTTAGCCGGTATGCTGTCCAAAATTTCCAAAAAAAATTCAAAATCTCGGCCCGTTAACCTTTTTTTCGATTTTTCAAAAAAATCGGGCCTTCCAATCCGACCTTGCTCGGTTTTCAAATCCAAATTCCCTTTTCAAAACTTTCTTCTTCTTAGGACTTCCCGTATTTAGCAGTGTCGGGTCTTGTCATAAGTCGTTAGAGTCTATAGCGTCGAAACTCCGTCGATCCTACATCACGAGTTTCTTCCCCATCCCAGTCCGCCTTATTTGTCAAGGCACGGTCCACCTACGTAGGACAAACTCCTACAAAGGGAAGCCCATTTACACAATCGAGTCCAAAGTCTGGGGATTTCACACACGAATCTTTCTTCGAACGAGACTAGGCCCACTTTGCCAAAACCCAGGGAGAGTCCACCATCCACGAGTCACCCGTCTAGGAGTCGGTCTTCAGTCCCACTCGGGGGCTACCCTTTAGCGGGGCGATCAACCGCGTTTGCTCTAAGGATCAGGTCTTACACGTGTTGGCTCACGTACCCCACTTTCAAGTCACTTAGATGTCGCACCATTAGAGTCCTATCAAAGTCTTTAGTCTGACTCGGGGGCTGTCCTCCACCCGAGCAGTCAACCACGGTCACCTTAAGGGGTACCCTACGTTCATCCTGCACCGACGTCCTTATGATGCCTTCTTCGTGTCGTACCTACGAATACTCGAGTCACCTAGGGTTAGGTCACCACGGTTGGTCCGAGCACGTGATACGGTCAAACACGGTCGCCCCCATTTTCGGATTCACCCTTATGCAGCTCGAGTCCAATTCGCAGTCGTTACCTCGTCTAGATCAACGTTCGAGTATCCCGGTCCAAGAGTCTTTGTCGACCCGTCACCCCGGGCCGTGTCTAGTTTGACTCCCTCTCTTGCACTTGCGCAAAGCCGAGTTTAAGCGAATCGTGGCACCCGTCTTTCTCTCCAATCAAAGACCTTACCAAAAAAAAACAACCAACCGAGCGTCCGAGTCCGGATTTGATTCGAGTCTAAGTCTGAGTTCGAGTCTAGAATACCCAACATCCTCATTTCCAAATCAAAGTCAGAGTCAAAGTCAGTTGTATTCTGTCCTCTTTTTTCAAAATTAAATAAAATCAACTTTTCTATTTTTCATACATAGTTTCCTTATGTGTTTCCGAGAACATGATGAACACCATCATACACTGTGAGCACACGCACGTGACTATTATAGGCACATTTATAATGACTGCAGGAAACCGAGCCCGTGTTTTCCTTTTACCTATTCCATGTTTGGTATAGAAAGTCACATAACTACCCGTAGCAGGAGCATATCGAATCCTATGACAAATCTGGGTAGTCTTCTAGTTTGGGTTCAAGACGGGAGGCAAGCCCACTTCCCACAATAAACACCCATCCAATAAGACTAGCCAGTCCCTACCTTAGGTGTTAGTATGACCGACAAAAAAAAGCTGGACAAAAAAATCAAAAGTCCAAGAGAAAAAAAGCAAAAGGCCAAAACAAAAAAGCTGGCCATGATCAAAAAAGAATTATCAACATCTCTCGACCAGACACGGTCAACTCAAATGAAGAATCCCATGACCGGGGCTAAGAGGTCAACCCAAAGAATTCAAAAACCCATGACCGTGAAACGGTCAATTCAAAAATTATCAATACCCATACCATCCAATAGGGGAGAGACAGTCAAGCTGGTTAGCTAACACCACATTTAGCCTTCCCACATTACAACCCTCAAGACCTTCTCGAGACCTAGGCTAGAGACAGCCCAGAATTTTGAGGATTCAAGCTCCATAGGATACACCCTAACCCTTAGGGCCATACATGGAAACCAGATCCCGCATTATCAACCTGCCCGATCGAAGTCCGAGTCATTTTTACTCGACTTCCCCCTTTCCTACTACATTACAATACCTTACACTCGAAGCCTTAACTTCACAAAATTGAGCTCCAGATTTCGAAACATCAAAGCCACTTGCGACCTAGCTCCACATTTCCAATAACATCTAAACCAGTTACCAGCCCCAAACACGGGAACTCAACTTGCAGTCGGCATAGAACATGCCCAAATAGTTCACACCACCTCTGAGGGATATCCCGGAGAACGCTCACAGTCACAGGATCAACATCTTAACTAGTCTAGCCCTTTGATCAAGACATCACTGGGAATGCACCTAGCCTACACCATCGTTGTGGCTAGTTACACACAAAGCCCTAGTAAAGTAGGCACCATTATATATCTTTCAATCCACTGAACTACGGCTTGGTTTGATTTCACTACACGTGAATACGTAGGCAGCCTTTCGACAAAGGCACAACCATTCACATTCACACAAATTCGAAAAAGCATCATCATTCCGGTCACGACACTGTCATGTTCTCAGCAGCTAGCTTTGTCATCCTGGGGGCTTCTCCTAGGCAGAAGTTCTCCATCCACTCACAAAATCCAGATAAATTCAAAGAATAAAGATCTAGCCTCCTTTCTATAGTGTGTCCTAGTACTCGGCTCAGTTGAAGACGAGAATTGGTCAGGGACTCGAAGCAATACCCACTTTGGGAATGTACCCCTAAATCAAAAGAATATCCAAAAGAATGGCATTGCTACCACAAAGCCCTGTCGTACGGAAACAGTCCCATTCCGAGGATTCGACCGCGTTGCCACTCGCCTTGGCTAAGGAATAGCGCAACTTAAGAGTCTTGTCATATTAGGTGGCCCATCCCCTACCGAGTCACGGTCCAACCCTTAGAGAGTCCAGTCGTGTCTGTCAACTCGTCTTGTCGCGTCCAGAGTCGAGTCGGTCGGTATATCTCTCTCTTCAAATTCTCATTTTAAAATTCGCAAAACTTAGCCATTTGAGAAAATCCCTTTCCTAGTCACCACGGGAATAGGAATTTTTATCACACTTCATCTAGGCATACAGGCCTAACCAGAGACTTTAGGAGTCCGTGTCAGAATCGGATTAGGAATCAAGTCATCCCAAGCATTCTAATTTCCAAAAAAGAATTCATTTTCTTTCCAAAAAATCAATCAAAAATCATTTTGACGGAAGGATTTGTCGTGAATCCCACCGATCAAATAATTAACCGGCTATTCCTACGGTAGATAGGGCAAGTCGGGTCGAATCCACGGGGACGGTAGAGGCGTATAGACCAAGGTCACCTAAAAACGAGACTAAGTCAACGAGCTAAGCTAGGGAATGATAAGAAGGGGGGAAAGGCTAAACTATGACTAAGAAGAACAACTAAGGAAAACGGGCTAGGATTAGGTTGGGGTCAAAGGGGTAACGGAATGGTGAAGGAATAGCTAGAGTGAAGGAGGTAGTAGGGTGATCTAGGTTGGTCCGGGCTCTCGCAACTTAGACTCACCTAGAGGTTCCTCATGGAACCCATCTCGGCGACACACACGACAAAGAAAGGCAAGAAAAACAAGCATTCTAACCTACTTAGTCATTCAAGCATTTCAACAAACATGTAATATGCATCACCCAAGAGGAAACCCAAATCTTCCACCAACATCTCCAACAAACCCTTAATCATCCAATTAACACCCTAATCACCCTACTAACCCTAGCAAGAACACTACTCAAACATAATCAAACTACAACTAACAAGAACAAGAAGAATCATCATAAGAATCAAAACATCCATAATGAAACTAGTGAAAACAATGAACTAAGAACAATACAACAATCAAAGATGCAAACTTGGATGAATTAAACAAGACAAGGAGTAAAAAGGAAGAGGATTATACCATACTAGTGAAGAGAATGAAAAGGAGAACACTTGCATAGAAGATACACTAC
Organism: Agrostemma githago; assembly: GCA_958450325.1. Taxonomy (NCBI): domain Eukaryota; kingdom Viridiplantae; phylum Streptophyta; class Magnoliopsida; order Caryophyllales; family Caryophyllaceae; genus Agrostemma; species Agrostemma githago. The sequence continues at coordinate 39,656,526 of OY288244.1, forward strand.
TACAAATCTATGGTAATCTCGACGCTTTTTTATGCTGTTATTGATGCTTACAAGCGTCTGTATTTATATTCTCGACGCTTTCCCAAAGTGTCATTTTTTTCAGTGTCAGGATTTTCCAACGCTTTTGTATGTCAATATTGGTGACGCTTTAATGCGACAAGATTATCGATGCTTCAACGTGACAAGATTATCGACGTTTTTCATCAAGATTCATTCTTCTTGGCTCTTCCTTTTGTTCACCTGGGTTGTCCCGCCATTTGTATTCCAAAAGCTTGATTGCATTTTAAACATGCACTTTCAACGAGTAAATGATACGAGTAGTCGAGTACTATTAGATTACTAGTTTGACGAGTATGTATCCAAAATAAATCTTTACCATAAAATTACATTGTCAAATTAAATACATAAACAATTCAAAAGAAGTATTGCAAAGAGAATTAGGAAAACAGGAAAACATATACAGAGTATATTGTTACAGATTTTTCACTAAAAAAATTCTCAAAACGAATCCTAGCTAGAAGTTGTGACTACTATTCGGCTCTCAAAAGGGACCGCGAGAAATGGCCCTTTCATCCTGATGCACTGCTAGAGCATTGAAGCTTACCTCGGTGTAAATAACAAGTTCATTCCAAAGATCATCGTAGAACTTTCTTGCCACTTCAGACCAGAGCAGCCTTGAAAACAATATTCTGATTCGGAGTAAAATAAAGATCAATTTCTATGGTTTTAGAACTGGCAGCTCTTTTAATCAACTCATGACAAATGTATAGCCCTCTTTCAATGTCATCAATTTTCCCGTCCGTTAAAGCTCTTAGAAATAGTCGTTGTATATGGCGCATGTTTTCTTTGTTTGGCATTTCAGCCAACAAAAGAGACAGATGTGTGAAATTGCTTCCTTCCGATCATCTCAAAACCCTATAGTGTAAAATATCAAGAACTACAAAGGTCAATGTAATTCAAAGCCCGACAAAGTCAAATAAGAATCCAGTAATGCAGTATGAGTTATCGGTTTGTATAAGCAAAGCTTATGGAACAAATTTTAAGCTAACGATATCAAACAGTTGTCACACATAACAAGGGGGTAAACACAAACACAAAAAATAAATAAATGAAAAATCCTACTGCTTCGAGTTGTGCCGAAGCCAAATATTTCATTTCAAATTTAGAAGTTAAGGAAGAATGCAAAAGAAGAGTTAGTGCAAACACATGGATCCACGATGGTTGTTGAAACATGGATCTAAACATTTCATTTCAAATATCTGCAAACGACACGGAACAAAAGTTGAAAATATCAACATGTAGCTTCATTTGTTTGTTATTCAGACCATACTAGAATTATTGAGCTTTTCTTTAAAAAAATTACATGACCAAGTAACATATAAGCAAAATGAATAAGTAGTGTATTGTTTTGTTTGTCACATTACACAGCTAGTTAGTTAACTAAGCTAAATTAGTGCTCTAAATAACGTAAAAGCATTAACACAGACGATGATTAAGCTATTAGGAGATGAAAGAAAACAAAGAGAATAAATCAATCACCCCCCACAATTAAACACAAGGATATCACAAACATTATTGAAAAGAATGCAAAATGCAATTGTCTCAAATCAGTCAATAAAAGCCATAATTGAATGTATATAGAAAGCAGCCATCCCCCCCCAAACTTAATCTCAAGTCTCACTATTAACACATAATGTAATGTCATATCAAATCAAGGGAAAGCATAATGGAGGGGGATCTCGACAATAATTTCATTATATTAGGATAGTAATTCCTTCACCCTAAGATTCATCCACATTCTCACAAGTCACAACCAAAACATGCACACTCTTATGCTTAGAAATGTAATTAGGTATTATTACCTGTAAGTCTCTTCTATGGTTTGCTTCAAAATAAATGCAACCCAATCCTCGTTCCTGTCAAAAAGTTATAGTACACCTGCATTAAACAATACACTACTTTTATCGAGCAATAAGAAATACATAACCAGTCTCAAAATCAACTCCTCTCTATAAATTGTTGACGGCTACATATTCACTTCAAAATTCTGAACATAACATGTGGACTGCGCAAACAGAAACTCCTTTGCTAGAACAGTTATCTATGTCAAATGTGAAAGGAGACAAAATGTGCATCATCTAAAAAAATAAAGACCCTTTCATTAATAAGTAACCTATAGAATAGCATACTCTAGAAAACGTTCAGTTTAAAGATAACACTGAGTGTGTTTTAATGAAATGAAAATGCTTTGAATAGGTTACCGCTTGTTTGTCTTGTTAACTTCATTACACGTGCTCCACCAATCATCAAAACAAATTAAGCTTAGAAGCTTTCATCAGCTGAATGACCTTAACTGCTCCAAGCACTCCTAATTTGGCATTCCGGCATGTTTATGTTTAATAATATTGACTACAATGCAACATTTTCCTTTACTACTTTCTTAGCATTAGCTACACTCTCAAAGCTCTCCTCTATAACAACTGAGACCTATATTCATCTTCTGCAGTTCCACAAACGTATCTTAGACAAATAAGCACAATCAACTATGAAAACACTAGATATGTACATAAGCAAAAGAAGGTTCAAAACCTAGATTTAATGGTAAAGCTTATGTTTTTTTCTTTTAATGAAAAGTATATGCATCCTTTATTCCTCAATTTAGAAGGCTTCGAGCCACATAACTCCTTATTTTGTCATCAAACAAACTGATTTTAGTAGTATCATAACTTCATATAAATAAAATCACAAACTAAACTTAAGAGGACATAACTATTGATTAATTTGTATGCATTCTCATTGTACCAATTCAGATGATGAAGAGCACAAAACTATCGATCCTTCTTAAATGTATCCAGTAACACTAAATATAAAAATAAAATACTTATAAATAAAATAAAACTAACATCCAACAACAAAAATAGAAGGCCGGATTAGTAGTATATGCAAATAGAGGTAAAATACAAGATTAATCCTTGATGCACAGTAACACCGTGCAAGTTTAGGCATTGAATGATGGCTTCTTTCACTTGAAAACCACCCACCTTATCATCTAAAATTTTTTTAGGCAAACCAATAAAGAATTTTTGGGATATCCACAACAAAATTGCAAAAGTAGCCTAAAAATGGAATTGACTTGGTTAATTAAAATGGACCAGAATACTTTATGCAACATGGGAGATGATGAACATGTGATTTTGGTCATTTCTAGGGCAGATTAAATAGTAATAAAAACATCATTTATTCATTACCATCGAACATTCAAATCAAGGATTCAAAGAAAATGAATTCCTTCACACTCAAAAATAACTAGGGATAATCAACACTACACCGACCAAAGCTCAATCAATCTTAAAAAAATTCAACAAATTAATTAATTAACCGAAATTAGGGTTAACTAATCCACCAAATAACAAAATAACAATCCCATTTTTTTCTCTTTAAATTCTAGATTATGAAAAATAAAAGGAAGAACGTTTAACAACCAACGATATTTTCGAAGAGGTGAGTCGACAAAGGGGAAGGACGGTCGGGTGATGGACCTGGTGGCAGACTAACAGACATTATATGGTAGACGCTCCAGAAAAGAGGAAGAATCGAATGAAAAAATCAAACGATTGAATAAATTTTTAGAGCAAGTGTTAGGCTAGCCGTTTTTGTCTAGTATTAGTGGGTGAGAAGATTTAGGGTTTGGTTATATCAAGGAGGGAGACGAAGAGGGAAGAAAACGGAGGGTTTAATTTTTCATCTACGCGCTCAACTAGAAATGAGCGGTTGCTAGTGTAAACGCATTAAAATAAGAAAAAAGGAAGATTATACGGTCGACGCTTCTAAAGGCGTCGAGGGCAAAGGGTCATAAAATAAGGGAATTTGTAGCAGTGATAACCCAAATTCATCCACCAAGGTTGTCAATCTTGGATGGATTCTTCAAGAGATCCAATAATACAAGATTAAACTAAGATTAACTACTAATTACAGACTAATCTACACTAATCTAATCTAATCTAACCTAAAGTAGTCTAGGGTTTTGTGTCTAATGAAGTGCATAAGCTTTACAAAACAAGGGAAGAGTATATATAGGGTTACAAATGGAAGGGAGAAGAAAGAAAGGAAATGCGGGCAGCAGCAGCACGGTCCCGATCGGGAAGGGAAATCCCGATCGGGAAACTTCCACTTTCCCGATCGGGAATATGCCAACCCGATCGGGAAAGCTCCACAGTGGCGTCCCTAATCGTGCACTTTATCCCGATCGGGTTTGAGGCCTTCCCGATCGGGATGGGTCTTTTAGGCCTCCAATATGAACTTTTTGGTCCCTCCTTGCTTCTCATGGGCTTCCCATCGATTCTCGGGACTCGGGATCGGGTCTCGAAGGCTCGGGATTGGGTCCCATGGTCTCGGGGTCGATTCCAAGGCATCGAATCATCGTTCCTTTACTCCGTTGGCTCCAAAATGTGTATGTATAGAGTCGGAATCGCTCCAACTCTTCCAAATCGGTCTCGGGAACCTGAAACGAACTAAAGGAAGCATAAGAAGCCCCTAAACCGCTCCCAAGGAGCGATTCTACAAGGAAAATGGGACCAAAACACTACAAAATAGGCACTACAAACCACACTTATCAACTCCCCCACACTTAACCCTTACTCGCCCTCGAGTAAGCACATACTACCTACTATACTAGCCGAATGGGTATTAGCGCACCCTACGCCCTTTCAACTCACGCGAGTGCACTTAGAGGAAAAGTGCACTCCGCAAGGAAAAGTGGATGCAACCGGACACAAGACACAAAAACAAACAAACACACAAACGAACACATAATTAGTTGCACCCAAAGAAAAACAAATACCGCTTCCCTCTAAAGCGGTGAAAGAAGCACCGGTTTAGGACTCGAGGTAAGTGACAACATTCCCAAGCTAGCAATACAAACCGAGGTGGACTAAACCCTAATAGTATGACGATAAAGCAACAGAAACGTTGGTAACTTACCTAGGTCCTCCTAACTTTCTAAGAACGTACTACGGGACGATCGGCGGAGTGGGAAGTGATGATCCACGGTGTTAGTCGACATTGTAGGTAAGTGAGACCCCGCCCCCTTTAGCGTGAGCCAAGAGGGTCGTCCCGTGTCCAAAACCGCCTAACTAGTCCAAGTAAAAAGGTGGAAAACATGCAAAATGAGGGAAGACCGACTAATGCCGCTATCATCCTTCCTCGGGACTCGGTCCTTTGGTAGGCTCTTCACGGCAAAGGTCGGAAAAAGGCTTATTTTTGTGGGGTTAAGATCTTTTTGTGAGACGATTTTCTTTTGGCATTTTCTCTTTTCTTTTGCATTTTTGCTTTGTTTTGCCATGCCATTTCTTTTTCTTCTTTTCTATTTTCTTTTTGGCTTTTGTGCCTTTTCTTTCTCTTCATTCTTTTCTTTCTTTCATTTTCTTTCTTTTTCTTTTCTTTACCCTTTTGGCTTGATTTGGCTTTTTGGCATTTCTTATTGGGTAACAAGAAATAGAGAACTCAACAAATTGCAAATTTTATTGTGTGGATGTGTGTAGGAGGTAGGTAAATGGGAGAGTTGGGGAGCGTCCTTCCCTTCAAACCCACAAAAAGTGGAGAACTTGGACTAATCAAACGATCCTAGACATGGTCACCTAAGGGACGAAACTCGGTAACCAAGGCCTTTTCACACCGTGGGTGGTCATAACGGTCAAAGGTGCAAATCCCGTAGTAAATCCCTAGTAAGCTAGGTGGACTCAAGGTAAAGGACCAACGAAATCATTGATTTAGGGTCATTCTACTAGGCTAAAGTCCAAGACTCGATTTACACTACTAGGAAGGGAAATACACACTCACACACTAGCCTCTAAACCGGGTTTTCGAAAACCATTTATACACAAGACACACAACAAAACACAAAACAAAGACTCAACGAAAACGAAAGAAAAAGAAACAAAAGCAACAAAACAAGAACAACACAAAACGAACACATACATAGCACAAACACCACCCCTAGCTTCCAAATGAGCAACCAAATTAACTAAACTTTACAAAGCTCCTCCCGAGCACACAACATCACAATCTCCTCCAAACTCCACAAGAGACAAAGAAGGAAAAAGGGATAGAAGATGTTACCGGACATCTTGAAAGCTTTCCAAAGCCATCGGTGATTTAAGCAACCTATAAGGAAAAGGGGAGGCAAAACACGCACAACACAACAAATACACGATACAATGACAAAAAAGGAAAACACACAAAAGGAAAATCTTTTTGATTTTTATGAAAAAATTTCAAATTTTTAGGATTTTTAAAGATTTTTTGGAAAAACTAAAAAAATAAAATTAACTACGATAGAATATCGCTCCCCCACACTTAAGCCGAGCCATGTCCTCATGCTCGACCGTAGTGCATGGGAGCACAAAAGAAACTACGAAAATAAAGCTAGAAATCAAAAAGAAAAGTGGAGAAAAGGGTAGAAAGCGTCCGGCCGGGGTGTAGTCAAGTCACCATGGGCCGAGACAAGAAAAGATATGGAAGGGGGAAGAAAAATAAAAAGAAGGAAATAAAAGGAAATGGGAGGGGAGGGCTAGGTGTAATCAAGTCACCTAGCCCGGATTCCGCCTAAATCCGACTAAATCCTCAAAAAGGAAGAGTGAAAAACTTGTAAAATTTGGATTTTGAAAATGACTCTCGATGTAGTCACATCATCGAGAATCGGAAGCAACCATACTAAGGCCTCGAAGGCCACCATGACATGAAGACACAAAAGTGTACAAGGGGAAGGGGATAAACACAAAAGAAAACAAGCTATAAAAGACGGGAAAGAAAGGATAGTTGCCTTACCGACCGGTTAGCAACTCACTCGCTCCATCGTCTCAATTAGGGGTGTTCAAAAAGTGACCCGGACCGGCAAATCCGACCGAACCGGACCGTACGGTCCGGTCCGGACCGACTACATACCGGTCCGGTCCCCGGTTTTTCAAAAACTTGGATGCCGGTCCCCGGTCCGGTCCGGTCCGGTCCACACATAAAAAAATTAATCAAATTTAGTGTATTTTGTCGGCCCGGTCCGGTCCGGTCCGGTCATAAGAGGGTCCGGTCCGGTCCGGTCTGGGTTTTTTGTTAACCGGTCCGGTCCGCGGGTTTAGATTTTATGGGTTTCCGGTCCGCGGGTCAAGCCGGTCCGGTCCGGGTTTGGACCGGTGAACACCCCTAGTCTCAATGATCAATATAGGCACTTGCTTGTTGTCGTCATTGTCATCCTTCTTCAAGCTTGAGAAAACCGCATGGCTAAGGTAGTAATGGTGCGAGGGAGTGGAATTTGATGTGAATACCGGTCTAAAGTAGATAGAAGATGAAGTGAGGATATGAAAATGAAGTATGTGGGTGGTATGATATGAGCAAGGAAGGTAGGGAGGTTGGGTGGGGGTATACAATGGTTGGGTGGGCTTAAATGTCGAAGAAGAAGCACCAAAAAGGAGTAGGGGATCATCCCGGTCGGGATGGGTGATCCCGGTCGGGTTGATAAACCCTTCCCGATCGAGATGACACTCCAGTGAACTCGATTTTTGGCATCCTCATCCCGATCGGGACGGCCCCATCCCGGTCGGGACAACACACCCTTCCCGGTCGGGAAGGGTCTTCATGACTCCCATGACCCCAAAAACTGGCTCCCTTGCTCACGATCCAAGCTCTATCACTAACCACTCCCTTCTAGGAGTCATCTTCACTTCACCTATCACAATAAACTCAACATACACATCAAATTCACTCTCTCACATCGCTCATCAAAATACCAAAATAATTACAAGAATATCACAAAACTAACAAAATCAAGAGAAAAATCACACAAATACAAACACAAGTACTCTAAAGAGGAGAGCAGAATGTACAACATGACGGTTCTTTAGGAACTCCGTCAAACCTAGGATGGTGGACTCTCCTTCAACCATAGCCCTCAAGGGCATGGAGGAGCAAGTCGAACGCGCTACCGACATCATAGTGGAGGCCCAAGAAGCGCTCGAGCTTTGCCAACCTCCACGGCCTCCAAGGAGGAGGCAAGAAGTAGGAATCAAAAGACCCAATATCATCATTCATGTTGTCTCCGGGGTCTATCCATCCTACGAGCTTAACCGACCTCTTCCTCCCTAGGCACCGTCTCCAATCATTAGCAAGCTTCATCTCCAAGAAACGAGGCACAAAAAGCGATTTTTGCCTCATCTCCTCAATGCACACCCCCACACTTTCCTCAAGTTGTGGTTTCCCATCTTCATCACTAGGCCCCACATCATCTTGGATAAGAGGATCCAAACTTCTACCGGCGGTTTCAATCTCTTCCAAGTCATTGCTTGGTGTACTAGTAAGGGGCTCTTGATGCTTATCCACATTATCGCACAAGGGCAACTCAAGGCTATCAATTTCACCCAACATCCTCACAAATTCCACCAAATCATCCAACTCACTATCCTCCTCCAATTCCTCACCAATGTTGCCTTCACCACGGGTCATCTCCTCATTCGTCACTTTTTGGGTAGACGATTGAGGTTCTTCAAAGCAAATCTCTCCTCCAAAGGGAACTACATCGGCGGCTTCATGGTTAGGTTGCTCCTCTCTCTCAAGTGGGCACCCTTCATCTAATTGCGATGTTCGGGATAAATACATTACGGTTTGAACCGATAATGCATTTAATCGAGCATCCATCGCCTCGTTTTCCCTTCGAATTTGGACCCATAATTCATCTTGTTCTTTTTGCAATTGAAGGGCCGTTTCTTGGAGGCTCCTTGGCATTTGAAGCATAGAGTGAAACACCTCCGTGTCGGGCAATTGGTGATCATTGGGGTCTTGTAAAGCTCCTTGATAATCTTGATAATCTTGATGATAATCTTGATTAAACATGGTGTCTTGATGATGCCCAAGGGGTGGGGCATCATATTGTTGGTAGTGAGGTTGAGGTGATTGGTAGTATTGTGGGTCATGGGGTTCATATTGTGGTTGGGGTGGAGGGTAATATGGTGGGTTTTGGTGGTATTGGCTTCCATAAGGTGAATCTTGATTGAACATGGTGGGTTCACATTGATAACTCGAGTAATAGTCACCATGATCGTAGGATTGATAGTCATTCACTTGTTGGTAGCCATTTTGTAGACACCCGCATTTTGCCTGCTAGTGTCTATAGCAGTTCCCGACAAACACCCGATGATGATCGGACGCAAACATGACTAGTATACTCGGACTCGGACACGAAATTCATAATATCCGACATGGACTTTTAGCGGAGTAAAAATCTCACAAAACAGACCTCAAATTCAGGCCCAGCGGACCGTTCCGAGTCAGATAAGACTAATTTGGGCCAAAACCGACACCAAAAATATTTCCCGTCTTTTCCCGACCAGGTCAAAACCCGGTCAAAGACGAAACCGTCACAATATCTCAGCCAAGTTCATTTAGGCGCACAAATCAAATTCAAAAAATGAGTCAAAACAAGCAAGATATTCTTGCCTTATTTATCTCAACCTTCGTTGATCCACTCGATCGAGTGGATTGCCCACTCGGTCGAGTGGAGCGTCTTCCGCTGGACCAGACCCGCCCAAATAGGCACTCGATCGAGTGCACTAGGGCCACTCGATCGAGTGCACCTTAGGTCGTGGCAAACGCCTATAAATACCGACTCATTCCCATGCATTTGAAGGACTTTTTGGGGACCACCTCTTTGCCCTACATTTTCAGTCACCTACCAACCCTACATTCCACCCTACAAACCTTAGAAACCCTAAGTCAAACACATCAAAAAACCGAGTTCTAGTCCCTCGATAAACCGACATATACACATACATATCCATACACACCGTAACTCGCGTGCATCCTCGATACTCCCAAGCTTTGTCGCTGTTCACGAGTCCGTTTCCGAGGTCCATACTAGCATGTACGTTGAGGGTGTTCCGAACTCCTTTTTAATCTCATTTAAAATATCGTTTTTACGCGCATTTTCATATCGTTGTATCGTAGTAACACGTACACATACACTAACTTTTTCATCTTTTCGCATTTCTAATTTTGCATCTTTTTTTTTATATCGTTACTAACTCTAATAATACCGCGTATATAATTTTAATATCAAAAGTCGGTTTTGAAACGTTGAACTACGATAATCACATTCGATCCGTCTAATCCCTTTACGAGCAACGACGGAGGTGGAGCCCTTTCGAGGAGCCCCGCCCCAATGTACTCAAGGGCGTGACGTGATCGTGATTCGTCGTAGTTGAACATATTTAACTCCATTTCCATAATTGGTACGAGACCCGTTGACACGAATACCGACATCACATAACCCGAAAGGGTTAGTTTCGATGTCGTGACGTAGAGGGATGCATCTCGTTACTAATTCAAAGGTTCGTAATCTAACGCAAATGTTTTCATAAAACCTCCGGTGACGGTATTATAATCGTTCTTACACGGTTATAGTACCGGAGTCCGAGTCAAATACAAATCGTGCGATATTTGTATTTGATTCGGCCGGTCATCGATTTCAAGTCATAAAACCGAGCAAATCAATGCTCGTACAGGGGGCACTCGACCGAGTACCGTAGGCCACTCGATCGAGTTGCACCCCAAAAACAGGGCAGTAGCCCCATTAATGATGCACTCGACCGAGTACCATAAGTCACTCGATCGAGTAACCCCCCAAAATATGGGCAGTAGCCACGTTAATGGCGCACTCGGTCGAGTCAATCAATGACTCGGTCGAGTGGGTCTGGCAACTCAGAAACCCGAGGGCTTGGACACATATTCCGAGCCCCTTTCTTATCGACTTTAGACTATTGACCGACCCTTCATCATTTTCCAAAACGTTACACACCTACACGACACGTAGAACGACTTTGACCACTTTTACATGATAAGTCGGGACAAGACTACGGAATGTGAGACTAGGCTAGCAATACGCCACAATCTAATATTTCCGTCCTTCGCTTAATACGTGACATAATACGTATTTAAGCGGGGTAGTCCATCTACACATTTCGCGGTCTAGCTTATATACGGGTCCGTCCCTGTTATCGCATCGCGTTTTTACTTTTACGTAATGTTGTATTGTGAATTCGGGGTTGTATTTCCGCCCGTGTAACTTGTACGTTCTTTATTTTACTCTCGAGCTTTGTTTATTTACTCGCTTTTACGCTTTATAAACGAACCTCGCATGCTAAACCACTTTGACCAAAAATAAGATGCATTAAATGACGTAGTTCACATACTATTAATATGCTTAGCCCGAAAACGCTGTTTGCATATCATTTAATCGTTTTACTAGCGCGCACACACGAACACGAACGATGTCTTAGTAGAGGCCGCCATGTGCGGGCGGGGTTGGGTGTCCTTAGTGGGCTTCCCAACACGTACCCTCACCCCTTACTCAGAACCTTTGGTTTTCGGATGTCCGAAACCCTTGGCGCACGAGAGTCATTCTATATACGAAAGCCGGTTTATACGGTATCGATATTGCAATGCAAAGGGACGAGCCCAATGAACTCTCAAATCGAAGTGGGCTTACTTTGTGTATAGCCCATGACGACATAGAGTGGGCTCGTATGGTTCCGAATAACCACAAAATTCGGTGGCGACTCCATTTTGACTTAAATTTCGAACCCGAGAACAATCTCACCACGAGATTCATTCGCCTACCCAAACCCGCGCGTGGCCGCGTCGGGGTGGACCTACGTCATGTCCACAATTTGGCGACTCCGCTGGGGATACCTGATGTACTACATGGCATCGGGGTTCCTAGGGTGAGACTCGAAGAGAAATCGTTCGAATATTAGTGTGTGCGCATTAGTTTAATGGTTCATGCATAACCCAAATTTTGCCCGGGCCGGTTACTTGTGACCGACGTCCCACTATACCACGGTGCATTCCTACATGGGTGCGCTAAAGACTTCGATGGCGGAACTCACCGGGGTTTTACGGCAGGTCCTAGTTCCAAATCGGCTAGGAAGTCCGTCCCGTTTCGTGAGAATGCGATCGTTGTTGGTATAGACCCTATTGTGACCGACCGAGACTTAGTTTAAAGCATACATAAGCGTCGTTATAATGCTTGTTTGACTACATGCTACTTGGTTTCCGTGTCATTTTTTTTCCAAAAACCGTCATTTCAAAAAATGCATCTTTCCAAAAACACCCAAATTTTGAAAAACCCGAAATGCTGTCCGTTTCGGGACCCGTCTTTTCAAAATATCCAATTTTCAAAACTCGGAATGCCGCCGAAATTTAGGATCAACTGATTTGACTCAAAATATCCTTTTTCTCTAGTCGGCATGCTGCCCACTTTAACTCGTGAATTTCCAACACCATCTCGATTTTCTGAATTTTTTTTTTTCAAAATTCTAATCTTGGTTTTCGGAATTCCGTTTTTTTTTCAAAACTCCCGGAAATTCTTCCGCTCATTCAACATTCAACCATCCTAGTAAACCTTCCTTATTATAGGACCTACCGTCTAGCCGAGTGTCGGGTCTTTGCATAGTATGTCGAAGGTCTATAGCGTCGAAACTCCGCTGATCTTATATCACGGGTTTCCCCCCTTTCCCGAGTCCGCCTTATCAGTCAAGGCACGACCGACCCGCGTAGGGCATACCCCTACAAAGGAAAGTCCGTCCATACACTCGAGTCAAAAGTCTGGGGAAAAGTCTCACGTGGACCTTCCTTCGAACAGGACTAGGCCCACAAAGCCAAAATCCTAAGGAAGTTATACCACCCATCGAGTCACCCGTCTAGATGTCTTTCTCGAGTCTCTAGTCTTCTTTCCTAGTGTTGCTCGGGATGTACTTTTCCTTTCCTTTTCCGAGATCTGGGTTCAGTTTCTGATTACGCGGTGTTCTTACAGACAGGCCACCGGCAACCAGACACGCTCGAAGGATGGCTACTTTGAACAGTCTACAAACCGCTTTGGACGCCATGGTCGCGAAGCAGACCGACATCGAGGCCCAACTGACCGAAATGAGGGCTGGCCAAGTGGCCATTGTTGCTCGCCTAGCTACGGTGGAGCAAGGGACCCCTAATGTCGGGACTACTGGGCCCATAACTGAACTGGTCAGCGCAGTGCGCCGGCTAGAAGAACAAGTCCATTTGACTGGGAGTAACAATATCCACCGGGAGAACAGCCGAGAGTACTCCACGGTGAGTGACAAGCTGCCCGCAAACCTGAACCTCACAGGTTTGCCCATGTTCGAGGGAACTGAGGACCCGTTACTACATGTGCGGGCCTTCAAGGAGTTCATGGCCATCAAGGGAGTGGACTCATCCATGTTCAAGAACCTCTTCGCTGCATCCCTTGAGAAGCATCCACGGGCCTGGTACTATAGGCTAGACCCAAAAAAATACCCTACATGGGATGATGTGGCTACCGAGTTCGCTCGGAACTATGCTGACAATACCGAGATCCAAACCACAATGCGATCTCTGGAGGTCATGGCCCAAGAGCCAAAAGAAGGTTTCACTAAATACCTTCAACGCTGGAGGGCCGAGAGCGTGAAGTTGGTCGATAAGCCCAACGAGAAGACTCTGGTGGAGGCTTTTGTCAAGAACCTCCTCCCTTCCTACCGGGTTCACCTCCGGTACGCGGTCATACCCAATTTCACCACCCTCACTGAAATGGGTATGAGGATCGAAGACGACCTGAGACTAGAAAGCCTCACCAAGGCTACTAGCAAAGGATACCAAGGGGCCTCTTCCTCCACCACTAAGCCCCAGGCTGCGACCCGCAGCATTTTTGACGCGGTCAATCTACTAGATGCCCCGTCCAAGAAGAACACCCCACCTCGGGTCTTCACTGATATAGGTACTACCTATACTTATGCCTTACAAAGGCTATCCTCCAAAGGCCTAATCCAACCGATAGGCCCAACTCCTGAAGTTCCGGTCGAGCGACGCTCCAAGAACTACAATGCTCAGGCCTATTGCCAATACCACCGGGGCAATGGGCACGATACCGAAAAATGCTGGAAGCTGAAACACTTGATCCAGGACTTAATTGAAAGCGGAAAGATCCCGCTACCCGGAGATAAGCCCAGCAACAAGGAGAACCCTTTCAGTTCCCATGCCATCTTTGCCGGGGAGGTGATTGACTGCTCTCACCTTATCTCCCCCTACATCCCGCAAGTAAACGGGATCTGGTTCGATGACGAGGATGATATCTACCTCGCTAAAGTGGAAGCCGTTCCCATCACCCCTGAACAGATTCGAGAGGTCAAAACTCGAGTCCTAGCCAGCAACAACCTTGGTCGTCCCTACTTAGCCACAAGCACTAGGGACACCCCTATCCCGACAACCATCACCGATCCACTCGGGATGGAAGTCGCCCCTAAAGAGCCGACCGCCGAAACAGCCGCCGTGAAGCAATTGAAGAGAACCCGAGTTGACCTCACTATATGGCAACTCCTCGTTAGCTCTCAAGAACATCGAGAAGCACTTACAAAGGCTCTCGATCAAGTCAAGATCGACTCTCTGGCTACCCCCGCTGAAATGGTAGCCACGGTCCTACCCCACCTAAAGGGTAAGGCCAAAGTAGGAGGCCCAATGATCACATTTTCCGAAGCCGATCTACCACCATTTGGGACCTCCCACAACCTGGCCCTTTACATCACGGTAATTTGTCGGGGAAAATACCTTCCTATGACCTTGGTTGATGATGGGTCCGCTGTGAATGTCCTTCCTCTAAGGACCGCCAAGGCCCTCGGCATTACCGAGGCTGACTATATCCCGACTGCTCAAACCTCCAAGCCTTTGATGGGAGCCCAAAGTCGGTAGCTGGGGCCATAAAGCTGACCATCATCACGGGCCCGGTAGAAAAGGAGCTTGAATTCCAGGTGATTGATGTCACCTCCTCATTCAACCTACTCTTAGGAAGGCCGTGGATTCACGCGGTGAAAGCTGTATCCTCCACCCTCCACCGCAAGATCAAGATGCCTCTACTCGACGGTATTATTACTCTAGAGGCGACCCCAATGACCGTGGCTAGCTGTAACGCCACGGGTCGCACGGACCTCTGGGGGTTCGATTTTGTGGGGATGATCGAGGAAGAGTACCTTTTCAGGCCTTACTTCACCACGAGCATTGACACGATGCTCCAGAACCTAGGGTACCTTCCGGGAGCTACCTCTCGACCCGACCTTCCAGCTGGGAAGATCATCGAGGTTCTCAAGGACGAAGACTCTCACTTCGGCCTTGGCTATGCCCTCACTCCGGACAACGTTGTCCGAGCAGGAATTGAAAAGGCCTGCAACATCATGAAGGGTACCTACTTGAGCCCTTATAGCCCACGGTTGTCTGACTACTTTGTCACACCCGTATTCGGGGCTGTCCAGGTTGGACTATACCAACCTCATGCTACGCACCTCGGGACCCACTTGGCCCGGGATTGCAACTACATCCCGGATGAGGTGTTCGCCCTCATCCAGTCCGATGGAGCGGACGATGCCGAGCCCGCGCTGGGGCTACTCTTCGGGGAAGACACCGTAGTCCCGACTCCAAAGGAAGACCTGGTCAACCTGATTCTCCGCAGCAACAGGTTTGACCCGACCAAGCTGATCTCGGATGTTGGCTCCGAGACGGGAAAAAGGGCCTGGAGGAAGACTGTCAAGTGGACTGACAGTCAAGGAAGGATCTACAAGCTGGTCGCCGGAGAGGGAGACATGCCTGAGTCTGAGTCCGAGTCTGAGTCGGAGTCTGAGTCAGACTCTGAGGTCGAGTCTAGAGAAGTCGGTGCTAGAGTCCCCCCTGTAACCCCCCTCCCTTCTATCATTCCTGCTGCTAGCACTTCGGGGTCTGTCCCGAGTGCTTTACCGATCCCGCCACTGACCAATGATCAGATGGCTGCTCTCTTTGAGCTGTTTTCTAAATTTTCAATCAATAATAACAACCGTTCTGCTTACGACTTGTCTCTTTTAAACTCTGATTTCAAAAATGATTTATGCTATGACATTGAGAAATCCGACGAACAGGTACCCTTATCTCCACATCTGATCGAGCAACTCGAGCAAAGGGAATCCCGGAACCCGGTAATCGAAGAGACCGAGTCCATAAACGTGGGAACAACCTTAGAGCCTCAGATACTTAAGATAGGGTTATCCTTAGATCCCGAGGAGAAACAACAGTTTATAAACCTCCTCCAAGAGTTCAAAGATGTCTTCGCGTGGTCCTACAAGGACATGCCGGGGATAGACCGGGAAATAGCCGAGCACCGCATACCTATCAAAGATGGGTGCAAACCGGTCAAACAGAAGCTTCGTCGAATGAGGCCCGAGTGGTCTCTCAAAGTAAAGGAAGAAGTCGACAAACAGTTCAAAGCCGGCTTCATACAAGTGTCCGAGTATCCGGACTGGGTTGCAAACATCGTGCCAGTTCCCAAAAAGGACGGTAAGGTGCGGGTATGCGTAGATTTTCGGGACCTTAACAAAGCAAGCCCGAAGGATGATTTTCCGTTACCACACATCGATATACTGGTGGATAACACGGCCGATCATGCCCTTCTATCATTCATGGACGGGTTTGCCGGATATAATCAAATCAAGATGGCGGAAGAAGATATGAGTAAGACTACCTTCACTACACCTTGGGGTACTTACTGCTACACCGTCATGCCATTTGGTCTCATTAATGCCGGGGCCACATACCAAAGGACCGCTACCACTTTACTACACGACATGATGCATAAAGAGGTAGAGGTCTATGTAGACGACATGATCGTCAAATCCAAAGAACGGGACGGTCACATCACCGCCCTAAGGAAATTCTTCACCCGACTGCGCAAATACAACATGAGGCTAAACCCTTAGAAATGCAGTTTTGGGGTAACGTCAGGCAAATTACTGGGTCATATCGTTAGCCAACGAGGTATCGAAGTCGACCCAGCTAAAATCAAAGCCATTACCGAGATGCAAGCTCCTAAAACCGAAAAAGAAATAAGGGGATTTCTCGGGAAAGTCCAGTACATTAGTCGTTTCATTTCCAAGCTAACCATGGTGTGTGAACCAATTTTCAAGAAACTGAAAATAGGGGAACGAGTACTATGGGATGACAAATGCCAAGCGGCTTTCGACAAAATCAAGGAAATTCTGTCTGCTCCGCCAGTTTTGATGCCACCTCAACCCGGCTTGCCTCTGTCGTTATACCTAACAACAACCGAGACAGCCATGGGGGCTATGCTGGCTCAGACAGTTGACTCCGAAGAGCGAGCCATCTATTACATCAGTAAAAAGTTTTTAGAGTATGAGTGCAAATAGACCATGCTCGAAAAGACGTGCTTGGCTCTAGTCTGGGCCACTAAGAAGCTCCGACATTATATGCTCAGCTACGAGGTCCATGTTCTATCCAAGATGGATCCGATCAAGTACCTCTTCGAAAAGCCTATCCTTAATGGCCGGATTTCAAGATGGACTCTAATGTTGGCAGAGTTCGACCTAAAATTTGTACCTTTAAAAGCTATTAAGGGGCGAATAGTAGCTGAATTCCTCGCCGACAGCCCGGTAACCGAGGAAGGACACACCGACACCTGGTCCTTCCCAGACGAAGATATTTTCCATACCGATGCCAAAACATGGGATTTATACTTCGACGGAGCATCTAATTTTCGAGGGTTCGGAGTCGGGATCCTCCTAATTTCACCAAGAGGGGAGCATACTCCCGTCTCCATCAAACTGGACTTTGACGTCACTAACAATGCAGCAGAATACGAAGCATGCATTTATGGGCTACAAGCCGCCGCCAACCTAGGGATCACAAATCTCCGGGTACATGGTGACTCATCCTTGGTCATTAACCAAGCACTTCAAAGATGGAAGACTCGGAATGCTAATCTCGTGGCCTACCAGGCACGAGTACGGGATCTCGAGAAACAATTCCAAAAGGTAGAGTACATATACCTGCCTCGGGAAGAAAATCAGTTTGCAGATGCACTCTCAAAATTAGCATCTTTACTGAACATTCCCGACCATGTGACCAGTATGCCAATTTGCGTCGAAAGACGGTCCGAACCGGCGTACGTCCATGACATCGAAGACATCGAGATAACCGATCCCGAACCATGGTACCAAGCCGTGTTGACATACCTGACCAACGGAGAGTATCCCCCCGGGACTGAAAGTCGAGTCAAGAAAGCCTTACGGAGGCTAGCCACCCAGTTCATCCGTACTGATGACGGGCAATTGTACAAAAAGACGGCACAGGGGGCTCTTCTCCTTTGTGTTGACAAATATAAGGCCGAGAGGGTGATGGCCGAAGTACATGATGGCGAAAACGGTCCACACATGAATGCTCACATGCTGGTCCGAAAAATCATGAGGCTCGGGTATTACTGGAACACCATGGAGGCCGACTGCCAGTTATATGTCAAACATTGCCATAACTGTCAAATCTTTGGCAATGTGCAACATATGCCGCCATCTCTGCTCTATACCATGACGTCACCTTGGCCGTTCTCGACATGGGGTATCGACATAATCGGGAAAGTAAATCCCTCCGGTACTGGTGGACATTGTTTCATTTTGGTAGCTATCGACTATTTCACCAAATGGGTCGAAGCTGAATCATATCGCATCCTCAATGCTAAGCATGTCGCCAAATTTATCCAGAATAAGATAATATGCCGGTATGGAATCCCGCATGAATTTATCAGTGATCATGGAACCCATTTCCAAGCTGAGACCGCGGCCCTGCTGGCCAAATATAAAATTCAAAGGCACACATCCTCGCCCTACCGTCCCCAAACCAATGGAGCGGTAGAGGCAGCCAATAAAACGATTGTCACCATACTCAAAAAGATGGCTGATAATTATCGGGACTGGCCCGACAAAATACCTTTTGCCCTATGGGGGTACCGGACGTCAATTCGCACCGCAACCGGGGCGACACCATACTACCTAACCTATGGGATGGAGGCAGTCCAACCAGTGGAGCTGGAGGTACCGTCCCTCAGAATTCTGCTAGAAAGTCAAGTACCCGAAGCTGACTGGGTGCGAGCACGGTACGATTCGTTGGTTCTACTAGACGAACGACGGTCCCGCGCTCTCAATAACATCCAAATTTACCAAAAAAGGATCCAACGGGCCTTCAACAAGCGAGTAAGGCCCAGAAACATTAAAGAAGGGGACCTAGTCCTTAAGTCTGTTCGAGCCTTGCTACCAGTTGACCCAAGGGGAAAATTCAAACCCAACTGGGCTGGGCCATATCTGGTGAAGAAGATCCTATCAGGCGGAGCAGTAATGCTGACGGACCTGGACGGGAATGAGTTTGTCAACCCAACCAACCTGGACCAGCTGAAGCGTTACTACCCTTAGCCATTTCTCAATGTCATTAGCAATTTTTTATCAAAATCATTTATTTTACAAAAAGCAAGTCAATGAGCTAGAATTATTTCTACTGTCACGAAACATCTTGAACCAATAGTCTTGGTGTAATTCGAGATTGCAATTTCCTAAGCCCGAACTACGTTTGGTTTGATTCTGCTAATTGCGGATACGTAGGCAGCCCCTCAAAAGGGCACAACCGATGCAATCGAGAAAAGACAGGAACGGTTTTAATAAACTTCCTTTTATTAATTATCACAAAAAAAAATCCCAAAAAAAAGCTTTGGAAAATTACAAGCGCAGGAATTCAAAAAAAAACTGCAAAACAACACGCGACAAAATAATAATAATATTTAAATAATAAAAACTAGGGACTCGGTATTTAGGGCATCTTGCCCTTCCCCTTGTCCTTGGCCTCCTTGGCCGTCCACTGACGACGACGCGGAGGAGAGCGTTCCCGAATCACCACAGGAACCTCTTTAGCTCGGACTCGCTTCTTGGAACTTGAGTCCTCATCCACCTCGATTGGCCCAAGTCGGGCCCTTACGGGCTCAGGGAGCCGGTCACGCGGACCTAGTCGGTCCCGGGCCGCCAGCCTTGGCCCAAGTCGCCGCTCCAAGTCAGTCTGGGGGCTTTGCCGCCCCCGCGTGCCACTAGCACCGGCGTCTTTAGCTCGAGTCTTAGTATGTGACTTAAGACCCGACTCTAGTCGGACTAAGGTAGCAGGGGTCTCTCCCTCATCGTAGAATCCCCTATTGTCCTTGGCCGTCTCCCGACGGACCAGTTTGAAGGCCTCATCGACCTTCAAAGCTTTACGAGCCTCCTCGGACTCCTCAGAAGTCCATTTCTCATAGGCTCGAGAAACCCAAGCGGATTGGCAAGGGTTGGGAATAGTCCATGTAGGACGAGTAAACCACCTCTGCAACCAAGTGTCGCACATAGCGTCCGTCAGTTGGAGCGAGACGCTAATGATGGCTTCAGTCTCAGGAATGCGCTGAGACGAACCGAACTGCCTCAGAATGCGGTCTGGGTAGATGTGAACTGTCCAGTCGAGGGACAGGATCACGAGATAACGAGCTTGGTCCCTCTTGGCCAATCCCGTCAGCTTGGAAAGGATCCACCAAGCAACCGTCCACCTAATCAACGGGCCACCATGGAACACCAGTTCCTCATCCCAGTAAGCTCGATTTATATGGTGATTCGAGCTTACCTTGCGCCCCCTGGAACTGAGTTGGTTGCCACGGTAGTTTGGAACGCTCGGAGGAGGCTCTATGATCGACAAGCGCTCCGACAACCAAACCTGCAAACGTGTACACGCAACTCATGAGTAACGGAATGGTTCGCTACAGCCCACTCGATCGAGTACACCCGCTGACTCGATCGAGTGAGGCTCTCTAAGACAACAAGAAGCTCGTCAGGTATGACACTCGGTCGAGTACACCATCTGACTCGATCGAGTAAGACTCGCTAAGACAAACAGAAGACTATCAGGTATGACACTCGATCGAGTACACCCTCTGACTCGATCGAGTAAGCCCTTCACAGGCCAGCAGAAACACTTTACAGACGCCACTCGACCGAGTGGTAGGTCCACTCGATCGAGTGACTCACGGACTTCAAGGAACCACGAAACGAAAAAAATCGCGCGAAGCAAAATTGAAAAATCAAAAGACGTTTACCTGCAGAATAAGGGTGCTCCCCGTCAGTTGCCGGGTTGGGTCAAGTCGCCTGGCATCCAGACCCATGATGAGTTCCCCAGTGGCTAGCCAAGCAGGGCTATGACCAGTCTCCATCTGGTCAACCACTCCAATCAGCCTAATTTGACCCACGCATGAGTCAGCATCCATCAGCCCCTCAAAGACGTAGCGATGCAGCATGCAAAACGCGAAAGCCCTGCGCCGGTGAGAAGGCGTAGCCCTTACATCCTGGCTATTCATGAACTTATCAGCCAAGTCGAAAAGGGAGACGGTATCTCCCCGCACCATTCGATCCGTCTCAGCATGAGACAGACCCAAGAAATCCCTCAGTCTTCTCCTCGGGTCCGGGTAGAACGGAGGGATGGCGGGACGAGCAACGGGGCTCCAACCTCCAATGGCTGCGATCTCCTCGGGAAGAGGGCATATCTCTCCCCGCGGGAACGCGAAGACGTGGTGGGTAGTATCCCAAAGCGCCAAAGAAGCGTCCAGGAAATGCACATCAGGTACCAGACGCCTAAGAGGAAATAGGCTGGTAACCCCCATTTGGGTCAGCTGAATCCTGTCTTCATCCCGAAAGTATTGGGACCAGGCAAAAAGCATTGAAGTGAGATGCTCGATACCCATGGCAGGAACTTAGTTTCTCTTGAAAGACTGAGAGATTTTTTTGTTAAAGAAAAAGAAGAGTTTGATTTGAGATGCAGAAAGCTGAAGCAGGGAAGCCTGTATTTATAATAGGGGAGCCTGTCAATAACCCTGGCTAACCCTGCCTCCTCAGTAAACTGGGTCCCTACATGTGCAGGCCTGACTTCAACCCAGAATAGGAATCTAGTTATCCTGAGCTTTCCTAAATTCTTTCTAAAAATTCTTTAAGTTCAAAAAAAAAATCTTTTCTCAAAATTTCAGCTTTTTTTTAAAAAAAAATCTAGTGCTTTTTCCCCAGCACGAGTCGGTGTTTTGCCTATGTGTTACATGCAATTTATCATGTGTCAGCATACAGGTACACCTCAAGACTTCAGAAGCAAGTCTCCGCGCGACTACCTCACTCCCCAGCGTGAGTCAACGCTTATCCCGGTATGCTACAATCAGAGCCATGATGTATCAGCATACGGGTACTCCTACACCTTCAAAAGCAAATTTTACTCCCCAACGGAGCTACCACCGGCAGGACAGGTATGACCCTCTGCTTATGGCTGGCGAGCCCTTTTACGCTAGTCTACCGGACTATAAACGACCCGACCGGAAGGCTGCCAGGTCGTAATCTGCGATTGGCCTGGTAGCTACTCTGACTTTCGCCTTGTCCAAGCCTCAGTCAGAGTGGGGGCTCTGTAGACACCCGCATTTTGCCTGCTAGTGTCTATAGCAGTTCCCGACAAACACCCGATGATGATCGGACGCAAACATGACTAGTATACTCGGACTCGGACACGAAATTCATAATATCCGACATGGACTTTTAGCGGAGTAAAAATCTCACAAAACAGACCTCAAATTCAGGCCCAGCGGACCGTTCCGAGTCAGATAAGACTAATTTGGGCCAAAACCGACACCAAAAATATTTCCCGTCTTTTCCCGACCAGGTCAAAACCCGGTCAAAGACGAAACCGTCACAATATCTCAGCCAAGTTCATTTAGGCGCACAAATCAAATTCAAAAAATGAGTCAAAACAAGCAAGATATTCTTGCCTTATTTATCTCAACCTTCGTTGATCCACTCGATCGAGTGGATTGCCCACTCGGTCGAGTGGAGCGTCTTCCGCTGGACCAGACCCGCCCAAATAGGCACTCGATCGAGTGCACTAGGGCCACTCGATCGAGTGCACCTTAGGTCGTGGCAAACGCCTATAAATACCGACTCATTCCCATGCATTTGAAGGACTTTTTGGGGACCACCTCTTTGCCCTACATTTTCAGTCACCTACCAACCCTACATTCCACCCTACAAACCTTAGAAACCCTAAGTCAAACACATCAAAAAACCGAGTTCTAGTCCCTCGATAAACCGACATATACACATACATATCCATACACACCGTAACTCGCGTGCATCCTCGATACTCCCAAGCTTTGTCGCTGTTCACGAGTCCGTTTCCGAGGTCCATACTAGCATGTACGTTGAGGGTGTTCCGAACTCCTTTTTAATCTCATTTAAAATATCGTTTTTACGCGCATTTTCATATCGTTGTATCGTAGTAACACGTATACATACACTAACTTTTTCATCTTTTCGCATTTCTAATTTTGCATCTTTTTTTTTATATCGTTACTAACTCTAATAATACCGCGTATATAATTTTAATATCAAAAGTCGGTTTTGAAACGTTGAACTACGATAATCACATTCGATCCGTCTAATCCCTTTACGAGCAACGACGGAGGTGGAGCCCTTTCGAGGAGCCCCGCCCCAATGTACTCAAGGGCATGACGTGATCGTGATTCGTCGTAGTTGAACATATTTAACTCCATTTCCATAATTGGTACGAGACCCGTTGACACGAATACCGACATCACATAACCCGAAAGGGTTAGTTTCGATGTCGTGACGTAGAGGGATGCATCTCGTTACTAATTCAAAGGTTCGTAATCTAACGCAAATGTTTTCATAAAACCTTCGGTGACGGTATTATAATCGTTCTTACACGGTTATAGTACCGGAGTCCGAGTCAAATACAAATCGTGCGATATTTGTATTTGATTCGGCCGGTCATCGATTTCAAGTCATAAAACCGAGCAAATCAATGCTCGTACAGGGGGCACTCGACCGAGTACCGTAGGCCACTCGATCGAGTTGCACCCCAAAAACAGGGCAGTAGCCCCATTAATGATGCACTCGACCGAGTACCATAAGGCACTCGATCGAGTAACCCCCCAAAATATGGGCAGTAGCCACGTTAATGGCGCACTCGGTCGAGTCAATCAATGACTCGGTCGAGTGGGTCTGGCAACTCAGAAACCCGAGGGCTTGGACACATATTCCGAGCCCCTTTCTTATCGACTTTAGACTATTGACCGACCCTTCATCATTTTCCAAAACGTTACACACCTACACGACACGTAGAACGACTTTGACCACTTTCACATGATAAGTCGGGACAAGACTACGGAATGTGAGACTAGGCTAGCAATACGCCACAATCTAATATTTCCGTCCTTCGCTTAATACGTGACATAATACGTATTTAAGCGGGGTAGTCCATCTACACATTTCGCGGTCTAGCTTATATACGGGTCCGTCCCTGTTATCGCATCGCGTTTTTACTTTTACGTAATGTTGTATTGTGAATTCCGGGTTGTATTTCCGCCCGTGTAACTTGTACGTTCTTTATTTTACTCTCGAGCTTTGTTTATTTACTCGCTTTTACGCTTTATAAACGAACCTCGCATGCTAAACCACTTTGACCAAAAATAAGATGCATTAAATGACGTAGTTCACATACTATTAATATGCTTAGCCCGAAAACGCTGTTTGCATATCATTTAATCGTTTTACTAGCGCGCGCACACGAACACGAACGATGTCTTAGTAGAGGCCGCCATGTGCGGGCGGGGTTGGGTGTCCTTAGTGGGCTTCCCAACACGTACCCTCACCCCTTACTCAGAACCTTTGGTTTCCGGATGTCCGAAACCCTTGGCGCACGAGAGTCATTCTATATACGAAAGCCGGTTTATACGGTATCGATATTGCAATGCAAAGGGACGAGCCCAATGAACTCTCAAATCGAAGTGGGCTTACTTTGTGTATAGCCCATGACGACATAGAGTGGGCTCGTATGGTTCCGAATAACCACAAAATTCGGTGGCGACTCCATTTTGACTTAAATTTCGAACCCGAGAACAATCTCACCACGAGATTCATTCGCCTACCCAAACCCGCGCGTGGCCGCGTCGGGGTGGACCTACGTCATGTCCACACATTTCCATATTCTTGAAGATCATACCCTTCTTGATTACCCCAAGAAGCTTGATAGTGGTAGGGGGACGTCATGTCATACCCTTGGTTCATGGAAGAAGAGGAGTAGCTCATATCGGCTTCCGAGTGTGTGGAGTTTAGATCAAACCCCATGCTTGCTCGAAAATCGTAGTCCATACCCGGTTGACGACTTCTCAATCTAGCAACTGTCCGTTAAAGCGGCTCTAAGTCGCAAGAAGAAGATAGTCACCACCTCTAAGCACAAACTGTAGACTAGGAACAAACGTGAGAAGTCTAGTGCTTTTTGGGCACTAGACAAGAGAGAAATAAACCACACACACACAAGAAGCAAGGTAACAAAAAGAAAAAGGAAAAACACAAACACAAAGACAAAGTCAAGTAACTAGGAAAACAAAGTCTAAACTAGCACCGTCCCCGGCAACGGCGCCAAATTGACGGAAGGATTTGTCGTGAATCCCACCGATCAAATAATTAACCGGCTATTCCTACGGTAGATAAGGCAAGTCGGGTCGAATCCACGGGGACGGTAGAGGCGTATAGACCAAGGTCACCTAAAAACGAGACTAAGTCAACGAGCTAAGATAGAGAATGATAAGAAGGGGGGAAAGGCTAAACTATGACTAAGAAGAATAACTAAGGAAAACGGGCTAGGATTAGGTTGGGGTCAAAGGGGTAACGGAATGGTCAAGGAAGAGCTAGAGTGAAGGAGGTAGTAGGGTGATCTAGGTTGGTCCGGGCTCTCGCAACTTAGACTCACCTAGAGGTTCCTCATGGAACCCATCTCGGCGACACACACGACAAAGAAAGGCAAGAAAAACAAGCATTCTAACCTACTTAGTCATTCAAGCATTTCAACAAACATGTAATATGCATCACCCAAGAGGAAACCCAAATCTTCCACCAACATCTCCAACAAACCCTTAATCATCCAATTAACACCCTAATCACCCTACTAACCCTAGCAAGAACACTACTCAAACATAATCAAACTACAACTAACAAGAACAAGAGGAATCATCATAAGAATCAAAACATCCATAATGAAACTAGTGAAAATAATGAACTAAGAACAATACAACAACCAAAGATGCAAACTTGGATGAATTAATCAAGACAAGGAGTAAAAAGGAAGAGGATTATACCATACTAGTGAAGAGAATGAAAAGGAGAACACTTGCATAGAAGATAACCCAAATTCATCCACCAAGGTTGTCAATCTTGGATGGATTCTTCAAGAGATCCAATAATACAAGATTAAACTAAGATTAACTACTAATTACCGACTAATCTACACTAATCTAATCTAATCTAACCTAAAGTAGTCTAGGGTTTTGTGTGTAATGAAGTGCATAAGCTTTACAAAACAAGGGAAGAGTATATATAGGGTTACAAATGGAAGGGAGAAGAAAGAAAGGAAATGCGGGCAGCAGCATCACGGTCCCGATCGGGAAGGGAAATCCCGATCGGTAAACTTCCATTTTCCCGATCGGGAATATGCCAACCCGATTGGGAAAGCTCCACAGTGGCGTCCCTAATCGTGCACTTCATCCCGATCGGGTTTGAGGCCTTCCCGATCGGGATGGGTCTTGTAGGCCTCCAATATGAACTTTTTGGTCCCTCCTTGCTTCTCATGGGCTTCCCATCGATTCTCGGGACTTGGGATCGGGTCTCGGAGGCTCGGGATTGGGTCCCATGGTCTCGGGGTCGATTCCAAGGCATCGAATCATCGTTCCTTTACTCCGTTGGCTCCAAAATGTGTATGTATAGAGTCGGAATCGCTCCAACTCTTCCAAATCGGTCTCGGGAACCTGAAACGAACTAAAGGAAGCATAAGAAGCCCCTAAACCGCTCCCAAGGAGCGATTCTACAAGGAAAATGGGACCAAAACACTACAAAATAGGCACTACAAACCACACTTATCACATTTCTTCCCCAGCATGAGTCAGTGTTTCGCCTAAATGTTACATGCAATTTGTTATGTATCAACAGACAGGTACCCCAAGACTCCCCGAATAATTCTCAAAGACTCCCCAGTGGAAGGATCATGCAACATTTCTGTTAAGGAATCGGGATATATCTGTAAGCAGATACACCCAGAGCTTCCAAGGCAAGCTCCCACGCAATTCCAAGATGGGATGTGTCTGTAAACAGACACACCCAAGACTTTTTAGGAGAAGTCCCCGCGCTATTCCAAGATGGGATGTGTCTGTAAACAGACACACCCAAGACTTTTTAGGAAAAGTCCCCGCGACATTGTTGACATCTACCCAGGTATGATTTCTATCTTATGGCTGGCGAGCCCTTCACGCAAGTCTAATGGACTCTAAACGACCCGATCCGAAGTCTGCCAGGTCTTAATCCTCGACTGGCCTGGTAGCTACTCTGACTTTCGCCTTGTCCAAGCCTCAGTCAGAGTGGGGGCTCTGTAGACACCCACATTTTGACCGCCAGGTGTCTATAGTAGTTCCCGCTAAACACCCGATGATGATCGGACGCAAACATGCTTTGACGAACTCGGATATGGGCTCGAAATCATGGACATTTGGTTTAGGCTTATTACGGAGTACAAATCTTACAAAACCAACCTCAAATCCAGGCCCAGTGGGTCGTTTCGAGTCAAATAAGACTAATTTGGGTCGAATCCGGTACCAGGGGTAAAACCGTCTTTTAGCGACCGAGTCAAAACCCGGTCAAAGATATTTCCCGAGACTCACGGACCAGCCGTGACACCTCACGTGTTCGGTTTGGACTCCAATGCTACAAAAAAATCAGCTTCGAAAACATTAAACAATTCCGTTAAAGGTAGAATTTGATCTCAAGTAGAATTCTACCCGAAAAACTAAAGCAATTACCGACCGAGTGTCAAACACTCGGCCGAAATCAGCCAAAACCATCCGAGTCCTTTGCCTTCTTCACCAAGAAAGCGAGTTCTCGTTCCTTTCGAACTCTAACATTTCCTATCCAAACCGGTGTTTCTTGTTGTCCAAGCAAGACACCTCTCCTAAACCTTTGCTCCTATAAATAGGACCCTCACGACACACACAAAACACACATCGAAGATCCACGATCATTCATCGAAAAACTCAAAATTAATCTAGAATTATTCATCAACCTCGACACACATTCATTGATCATACAAGTACCGAAATACCGACGAATCCGACCCCAAGAAAACCGGCCGAAACCCGTCCCATCACACGTCCAAACCGACACCTTAACTCATCCCGCATCATCTCGACGCTCCCAAGTTTAAGCCACTTTCCGACGAGCCTTATCTCAAGAAAACAAAGCATGTAGGTTGAGGGTGTAAATCAAACCCGATTCTTCTCTTTCTTCTCTTCCTTTCTCACGTTTTTTATGGGTCGTGTCGTCGTCGGTCGTATTTTTAATATGGGTCGTTCGTCACATATTTTTTTATTTCTAATAATCGATATTACAAAAACTATTTTTTTATATAACGTTCTTAAAATACGATATTGATTTTCTAATCAAATATCGTATCCAACAAGAACTAAATTAATTAATTCTCGTTGATGCTAAATAAAATCGTTACATCTTTTTTTTAAACAAAATTCGACGATTTTATACGCGGAAAGAATTAACATCTTTTTCGTTCAAAATTCTTTTTTTTTTTACTTTTCGTTCAAAACAAACTTTTTTCAAAACCTTTTCTAAAATCATTCTGACCATTCGATATCGATTTCATAATCGAATATCGAATACGACGAATATCAAAAATATGAATCGGGTATAAATTAATCCATATTTGTACGCGATTTATAAAATTTAACGATTTTCGACAAAATAAAAAAAAACCCGAACAGACCGCCACGCGAGTCGCGCGCCTGTCAGGCAACTCGCGCGGTGGCCTGGTTAGCCGGGTCTCTTTTTTTCGTTTCCTCGCTTTTCTATTTTTTATTCTTTTCGAGTCTTACATAAAAAGCGACTTTCGCGACATATTTCGATAAATACTTTGACCTCGGTCAACACGTGCTAATCAATCACGTATCATAAATATTTTCCAAAATCATGCATATTATGTATTTACGACTTTATTCGAATTATTCAATCGTTACTAACTCGTTTTCTCGTGTTTGTAGCAATTTATTTTATTAGACTAAAACGAACTTCACATGCTAAAATAACTTTGACGTTATTAGTTTATTATGCAATAAACGACTTAGCAACCCATTTATTTATTTTTCTTGCATGACTTAGGAAAATAATGTTTGCATATCATCCAAACCGTCGAACTAATGCGTGTACGTAAAAAACGAACGATATCTTAGTAAAGGCCGCTAAGTGCGGGCGGGGTTGGGTATTCTCAATGAACTTCCCAACACGTACCCTCACCCCTTACTCAGAACCATGGTTTCCGGATGTCCGAATCCATTGACAACGAGAGTCATTTAATATACGATATCCGATAATGTCGGAATCGGTATCAAATGCTAAGGGACGAACCCGATAAACTCTGACATCGGAAATGGGCCATATTTTGTATATGGCCCACTACGACATAGAGTGGGTTCGAATGGTTCCGAATAACCACAAAATTCGGTGGCGACTCCTACTTCAATTTAAATTTCAATTTGACCATCTCATATGGAGATTCATTCGCCTCCCCAAACCCGCGCGTGGCCGCGTCGGGGTGGACCTATGTCATGTCCACACCCTCTTATCTCTTTTTCGGTTTTAGGGGGCTGCATCTCGGTGATGGCCTTGATTTTGGCTGGATCGACTTCGATACCTCGTTGGCTAACGATATGACCCAGTAATTTGCCAGATGTTACCCCGAAACTGCATTTCTGAGGGTTTAGCCTCATGTTGTATTTGCGTAATCGGGTGAAGAATTTTCTCAGGGCGGTGATGTGACCGTCCCTGTCTTTAGATTTGACGATCATGTCGTCTACGTAAACTTCCACTTCTTTATGCATCATGGGGTGTAATAAAGTTGTGGCGGTTCGTTGATAGGTGGCCCCGGCATTAATGAGACCAAATGGCATAACAGTATAGCAATAAGTACTACAAGGTGTAATGAAGGTGGTCTTATCCATATCTTCTTCTGCCACTTTTATCTGGTTATACCCCGCATACCCGTCCATAAATGATAGGAGGGCATGGTCAGCTGTGTTATCCACCAGTATATCGATGTGTGGTAACGGGAAATCGTCTTTCGGGATCGCCCTGTTAAGATCCCGAAAGTCTACACAGACACGTACCTTACCATCCTTTTTAGGGACTGGTACGATGTTTGCAACCCAATCTGGATACTCGGAGACTCGTATGAACCCAGCCTTGAATTATTTGTCGACTTCCTCCTTGACTTTGAGGGACCATTCGGGCCTCATGCGTCGGAGTTTTTGTTTAACCGGCTTGAACCCTTCCTTGATCGGTATATGGTGCTCGGCTATTTCGCGATCAATCCCCGGCATGTCCTTGTAGACCATGCGAAGACGTCTTTGAATTCTTGAAGGAGAACTATGAATGGTTGTTTCTCCTCGGGATCTAAGGATAATCCTATCTTAAGCATCTGAGGTTCTAAGGTTGTTCCCACGTTGATGGATTCGGTTCTTCGATTACCGGATTGCGGGATTCCCTTTGCTCTAGTTGCTCGATCAGATGTGGAGGTAAGGACACCTGTTCCTCGGGTTTTTTCAATGTCATTGCACGTAATACTTTTGAAATTGAGAAAGTTTTGAAAATGAGACAAGTCGTAAGCAGAACGGTTGTTATTATTGATCATGAATTGAGAAAATAACTCGAAGAGAGCTGCCATCTGATCACTAGTCAGTGGCGGGATAGGCAGGGTGCCCGGGACAGACCCCGAGGCACCAAGAATAGCTAAAGGGATAGGGGGAGTTACAGGACTGACCCTAGCACCGGACTCACTAGACACAATCTTAGACTCCGACTCGGACTCCGACTCAGACTCAGACTCAGATTCTGGCATTTCTCCTTCCCCTGTGATCAGCTTGTAAGTCCTTCCTTGACTGTCAGTCCACTTGACAGTCTTCCTCCAGGCTCTGCTCCCGGTCCCGGATCCGACCTCCGAGATTAGTTTGGATGGATCAATGGTGCGGCTACGGAGAATGAGGCTGACCAGCTCATCCTTCGGCGTTGGGGCCGCGAGTTCCTCTCCGAAAAGTAGCCCTAGTGCGGGCTCGACATTCCTAACATTTTCGGACCGGCTGAGGGTGAAAATGTCGTCTGGTATGTAGTTGCAGACCTGGGCCGAGTGGGTCCCAGGGCGCATGGTTGTGGGCCGATATAGGCCAGTTTGGACGGTCTCGAACACTGGAGTGACAAAGATAATCTTGTCGGTTCCGGTTTGACCCATGTTTTCCGGGGTTAGGGTGTAGCCCAGGCCGGTTTGAGTCCTCCCATTGTCCAGAACTTCGAGGATTTTTCCTGCAGGGAGATCGGGCCTTGATGTAACCCCCGGTAGAAAGCCCATATTTTGCAACATTCGGTCAAGGCGAACCGTAAATTAGTGTCGGAAAAGGTATTCTTCATCGATAACCTCTACGAAATAGAAACCCCAGAGATCGGTACGGCCCGAGGTGTTGCAGTTAGCCACAGTCATAGGTGTGGCTTCTAGGGTGATGACGGTGCCATGCAAAGGTAACTTGATTTTCCGATGCAAGGTGGAGGACACAGCCCTGGTCGCGTGGATCCAAGGTCTTCCCAAAAGAAGGTTGAAGGAGGAAGTCACGTCGATCACTTGAAATTCTAGCTCCTTCTCTATCGGGCCTGTTATGATAGTGAGTTTTGTGGCTCCGGCTACTGACTTTGGGCTTCTGTCAAAAGCCTGAATGGTTTGAGCTGTGGGAATGTAATCGGCTTCGGTAATGCCGAGGGCTTTGGCGGTCCTCAAGGGGAGGACGTTGACTGCTGACCCGTCGTCAATTAGGGTCATGGGTAGGTACTTTCCACGGCAGATGACCGTGATGTAGAGGGCCATGTTGTGGGCTGGCCCAAATGGTGGTAGATCAGCATTAGAGAAGGTAATCAGTGGGCCTTCCTCTATGGATTTCCCCTTTTGGTGGGGCAGAACCGTGGCTACCATTTCAGCTGGAGTAGCCATAGAGTCGATTTTGACTTGATCGAGGGCCTTAGTGAGTGCCTCTCGATGTTTCTGGGAGCTAACTAAGAGTTGCCATATAGAGATGTCAACTCGAGTCTTGCTCAACTGCTTTACAAGAGCCTTTTCAGCAGTTGGCTCTTCTGGGGCGGGCTCGACCCTAAGTGGCTCGGCGATGATGAGGGCTTGACTAGTGGCTAAGTGTAGACACCCACATTTTGACCGCCAGGTGTCTATAGTAGTTCCCGCCAAACACCCGATGATGATAGGACGTAAACGTGCTTTGATAGACTCGGATATGGGCTTGTAATCATGGACATTTGGTTTAGACTTATTAAGGAGTACAAATCTTACAAAACCAACCTCAAATCCAGGCCCAGTGGGTCATTTCGAGTCAAATAAGACTAATTTGGGTCGATTCCGACACCAGGGGTAAAACTGTCTTTTAGCGACCGAGTCAAAACCCGGTCAAGGACATTTTTCCGAAACCCACGAGCCAACCGTGACACTACACGTCCGGTTTGGACTCAAACACTACAAAATATCAGCTTCAATAAACATTAAACAATTCCGTTAAAGGTAGAATTCGATCTCAAGTAGGAATTCTATCCAGAAACCGGAACAGACACAAACCGAGCTCGAACACTCGGTTTAGGCGTCCCAACTCAGCCGAAACACTCTCCCACCAGCCGAGATACTTGTCTTCTTCACCGAGAAACGAGACTTTGATTTCCTCTCGAACTCTCGTATTTCCTATCCAAACCGGTATTTCTTGTCACACAAGCAAGACTGCCTCGATTCCTATAAATAGGACCTCTCGTCCAACACAAAAAAGAACCTCGACAACACGATTAACACAGAAAAAACAGCCTCATAACACGGTTTTCACACATCCTACACTCTCGATATCTAGCAAATCCCGACATATTCCTGACGAAGCCTCGAAGCCCCGAGAAACCGTCCCATTACACGACCAAAACCACACCTTAACTCATCCCGCATCATCTCGACGCTCCCAAGTTTAAACCACTTTCCGACGAGCCTTATCCCGAGAAAACAAAGCAAGTAGGTTGAGGGTGTAAATCAAACCCGACTCTTCTCTTTTCTCTCTCTCTTTCTCGTTTCTTTTCTTCTTTGCGTCGAGTTGTCGGTCTTTTTAATATGGGTCGTTTTCGCATTATTTCTAATATCGATACTACGAAAAACTATTTTTTTTTATAACGTTCATAAAATACGATATCGATTCATTAATCGAATATCGTGTCTAACAAGAACAAAATTAATTAATTCTCGTTGATGCTAATAAAATCGTTACATCTTTTTAAACAAAATTCGACGATTTTATATGCGGAGAGAATTAACGTTTTTTTCATTCAAAATTCTTTTTACTTTTCGTTCAAAACAAACCTTTTTTCAAAACCTTTTCTAAAGTCATTCCGACTATTCGATATCGATTTCATAATTGAATATCGAATACGACGAATATCGAAAACATGAATCGGGTATAAATTAATCCATATTTGTACGCGATTTATAAAATTAACGATTTTCGACAAAAAATATAAAAACGGGCAGACCCGCACGCGAGTCGCGCCATGCCCAGGCGACTCGCGCACGGGCCTGTGACCCGGGCCCTTTTTTTTAACCTTTTCGATTGTTTTATTTTTCTACGAAACGATTTCTAAAAATTTATATCTTTTCCAAAACTATTCCGAGTATTTGATATTGATTTCATAGTCAACTATCGAATATAACGAATATCGGAAGTATTAAGTCAAGTACAAATTATGCAATATTCGTACGCGATTTAATCGAAATTTTCCAAAAACCGCTTTCGAAAACAGGCCGTCACGCGACCCGCCGGCGTCCCGGGCGAGCCGCGCGGCCGGCTGCCTTGGCGCGCCTTTCTCGTTCTTTTCTATTATTTTTCGAACTTAGTTTTTTTATACAAAGCAGCGTTTTAACAATATTTTTCAGATTTCGATTAATATTTATTTTCTCGATCTCGTATATTTATTTGCTATATTATTATTCAATCGTTACTAACTCGTTTTCTCGTGGTTGTAGCAATTTATTTATTTCTTTGTTTTATTGTACTAAAACAAATTTACATGCTAAAATAACTTTGACGTTATTAGTTTAATATGCATTAAACGACTTAGCAACCCATTTGTTTATTTTTCTCACATGTCTTAGGAAAATAATGTTTGCATATCATTCAACCGTCGAACTAACGCGTGTACGTAAAAACAAACGATATCTTAGTAAAGGCCGCTAAGTGCGGGCGGGGTTGGGTGTTCTCAATGAACTTCCCAACACGTATCCTCACCCCTTACTAAGAACCATGGTTTCCGGATGTCCGAATCCATTGGCAACGAGAGTCATTCAATACACGGTATCCGATAATGTCGGTATCGGTATCGTAATGCAAAGGGACGAACCCGATAAGCTCTGACATCGGAATTGGGCCATGTTTTAAATATGGCCCACTACGACATAGAGTGGGTTCGAATGGTTCCGAATAACCAGAAAATTCGGTGGCGACTCCTACTTCGATTTAAAATTCAATTCGATCCATCTCATATGGAGATTCATTCGCCTCCCCAAACCCGCGCGTGGCCGCGTCGGGGTGGACCTATGTCATGTCCACACTAAGACCTTGGACTTAACCTTCTGAATCTCCTCGGGCGTGATGGGGACAGCTTCCCCCTTGGTGAGGTAGACGTCGTCTTCGTCGTCGCACCAGATCCCGTTTATTTGCGGGACAAACGGAGAAATGAGGTGTGAGCAATCCACTATTTCCCCGGAGAAGATGGCGTGAGTGGCCAACGGGTTATCCTTGTTGTTGGGTTTATCCCCGGGCAAAGGGATCTTCCCGTTTTCGATGAGATCTTGGATAAGGTGTTTTAGCTTCCAGCATTTCTCGGTATCGTGTCCCTTACCACGATGGTACTGACAGTAGGCCTGGAGGTTGTAGGCCTTGGAGCGACGCTCGACCGGGAGATCAGGTGTTGGGCCTATCGGGGTGATCAGGCCTTTTGATGAAAGCCTCTACAGGGCATTCTCATAGGTGGTGCCTATGTCGGTGAATACCCGGGGGGGTGGTATTCTTCTGGGACGAGGTATCAAGTGTGTTTACCTCGTCAAAAATGCTTCGAGTGGCAGCAGTAGATGTGGGCTTGCTTGTTGATGAGCTGGCCCCTTGGTATCCCTTGGCGGAGGCCTTAGTGAGGCTTTCCAACCTTAAATCATCTTCGATTCTCGTTCCCATTTCAGTTAGGACCGCGAAGCTAGGTATGATGGCGTACCGGAGATGGACCCGGTAAGCTGGAAGGAGGTTCTTGACGAAGGCTTCAACCAACACTTTTTCACTGGGCTTATCAACCAGTTTGACGCTTTCAGCCCTCCAGCGTTGAAGGTATTTCGTAAATCCTTCCTTAGGTTCCTGGGCCATTACTTCCAGGGTGCGCATAGTGGTCTGGATTTCTGTGTTGTCGGCGTAGTTCCAAGCGAATTCCGTTGCCACGTCATCCCAAGTTTTGTATTTCTTGGAATCGAGTCGGTATTACCAGACTCTTGGGTGCTTCTTGAGAGAAGAAGCGAATAGGTGCTTGAACATGTTGGACTTAACCCCCTTAAGGGCCATGAACTCCTTGAAGGCCCGGATATGGTGGACCGGCTCTTCAGTACCCTCGAACATTGGCAGACCCGTCAGATTGAGATTGGCGGGTAGTTCGTCGGTCAATGGGGTGTAGGTCCGAGCATTCTCCGTGTGGATGGAGTTTTGGGTTGACAGATGGACCTGTTCCTGCAGTTTGTGGACTGCGCTGGACAACTCAGCTAAAGGCCCAGTAGTATCGACACTTCCGGTGGGAGTTCCCTGCTCCACGGCACTTACCCGGGTGAGGATGGCGATCTGGTCCCCTCTCATCGACGTGATCATGTTTTCCATCTTGGTCAATGAGGCCCTCAATTCGTCTATGGCTTGTTGCGTCATGGCTCGGGTGTGGGATGGCCTGTCTGTAAGGGCACCGCCTAATCAGTAACTGACCCAGATCTTAGAATCAAAGAGTACATCCCGAGCAAGGAAAAGACTAGAAGAGAAAAAGAAAGACTGAAAACTGACTTCTAGACGGGTGACTCGTGGACGACGGGCTTTCTTTAGGATTTCGGCAAGGTGGGCCTAGTCCTGTGAGTAGAAAGACCTATGTGTGAGCTAATCCCCAGACTTTGGACTCGAATGTGTAAATGGGCTTCCCTTTGCAGGAGTTTGTCTTACGAAGGTGGGTCGTGCCTTGACAAATAAGGCGGACTGGGATGGGGTGGAAATCCATGATGTAGGATCGACGGAGTTTCGACGCTATAGACTCTTACAACCTATGACAAGACCCGACACTGCTAAATACGGGAAGTCCTAAGAGGAAGAGGGTTTTGAAAAGGGCATTTGGATTTGAAAAACGAGCAAAGTCGGGTAGGATGGCCCGATTTTTTTTTGAAAACCGAGA
The DNA here is from genome assembly GCA_958450325.1 of Agrostemma githago. Taxonomy (NCBI): domain Eukaryota; kingdom Viridiplantae; phylum Streptophyta; class Magnoliopsida; order Caryophyllales; family Caryophyllaceae; genus Agrostemma; species Agrostemma githago. The sequence continues at coordinate 39,693,050 of OY288244.1, forward strand.
AAAAGGTCATCGGGCCGAGATTTCGGGCTTTTTTTTTGAAAAGGTTTGGACAGCATACCGGCTAAAAATAGGCTTTTTTGAGTCAAAATCATAAGTCCTAAATTCGGTAGCTTTCCGGGTTTTGAAAAAAAAGTAGATGGGTTTGAAAAGATGCAAATTTTTTGAAAATGACGGTTTTTTAAAAAAAAGACCAAAGATGATCAAGTAGCATGTAGTCATGGAAACAGTATAACGACACCATGTATGCTCTTAGTCTAAGTCTCGGTCGGTCGAATAGGGTCTATACCAACAACAATCGCATTCTCGCAAATCAGGACGGACTTCCTAAGCCGAGTTGGTCTTAGAACCTGCCGTAAAACCCATGCGAGTTCCGCCATCGAAGTCTTTAGTGCACCCATGTAGGAATGCACCGCGGTATAGTGGGACGTCGGTCGCAAGTAACCGGCCCGGGAAAGAATTGGCTTATGCATGAACCATTGAACTAAAATGTGTACATTACTAATCGAACGATTTCTTTTCGAGTCTCACCCTAAGGATGCCGATGTTAAGTAACACATCAGTTGATCCCCAGCGGAGTCGCCAAATTGTGGACATGACATAGGCCCACCCCGACGCGGCCACGCGCGGGTTTGGGGAGGCGAATGAATCTCCATATGAGATGGGTCGAATTGAATTTTAAGTCGAAGTAGGAGTTGCCACCGAATTTTGTGGTTATTCGGAACCATTCGAACCCACTCTATGTCGTAGTAGGCCATATTTAAAACATGGCCCATTTCCGATGTCAGAGTTTATCGGGTTCGTCCCTTAGCATTTGATACCGATACCGACATTATCGGATATCGTATATCGTATATTAAATGACTCTCGTTGTCAATGGATTCGGACATCCGGAAACCATGGTTCTGAGTAAGGGGTGAGGGTACGTGTTGGGAAGTTCATTGAGAACACCCAACCCCGCCCGCACTTAGCGGCCTTTACTAAGATATCGTTCGTTTTTTACGTACACGCGTTAGTTCGACGGTTTGGATGATATGCAAACATTATTTTCCTAAGTCATGCAAGAAAAATAAATAAATGGGTTGCTAAGTCGTTTATTGCATATTAAACTAATAACGTCAAAGTTATTTTAGCATGTGAATTTGTTTTAGTCTAATAAAACAAAAGAAATAAAAAAAGCTGTTACAAACACGAGAAAACGGGTTAGTAACGATGAATAAATCGAATAACGATGTAAATAAATAATATGCATGATTTTGGAAAAGATTTATGTCACGTGATGGATTAGCACGCGTTGACCGAGGTCAAAGAAAAAGTATTTATCGAAATATGTCGCGAAAGTCGCTTTTTATGTAAGACTCGAAGAGAATAAAAAATAGAAAAGCGAGGAAACGAGAAGAAAAGAAGGCCGGTGGACCAGGCCACCGCACGAGTCGCCTGACCGGCGCGCGACTCGAGTGGCAGGCTGTCCGGTTTTTTTTACTTTGTCGAAAAATCATTAATTTATATAAATCGCGTACAAATATGGATTAATTTATGCCCGATTCATAATTTCGATATTCGTCGTATTCGATATTCGATTATGAAATCGATATTGAATAGTCGGAAAGGATAAAAAAAGTTTTAAGAAAAATCGTTTTGTAGAAAAAATGATGTTTAAGAAAAATCGTCGAGGAAAACGAAGAAGAAAGGGCCGTGGATTCAGGCCGCCGTGCGAGTCGCCTGAGGGTGGCGCGGCTCGCACGGTTTGCTGTCCCGGTTCGGTTTTTCGAGAAATGATTAATTTTGATAGATCGCGTATAAATATGAATTAATTTATACTCGATCTATGCTTTCGATATTCGTCGTACCCGATATTCGATTATGAAATCGATATCGAATACTCGGAATGTTTTTTAGAAAAGTTTTGTAAAAAAGTTTGTTTTTGAACAAAAAGTAAGAAAAAGAATTTTGAACGAAAAAAAAGATGTTGATTCTCTCCGCGTATAAAATCGTCGAATTTTGTTTAAAAAAGATGTAACGATTTTATTTAGCATCCACGAGAAATAATTAATTTTGTTCTTGTCGGATACAATATTCGATTAGAGAATCGATATCGTATTTTAAGAACGTTATAAAAAAATAGTTTTTTGTAGTATCGATATTAGAAATAGTAAATATGCGACAAACGACCCATATTAAAAAGACGGACTAAAGACACGACCGACGAAAAAAGACGAGAGAAAGGAAGAGAAGAAAGAGAAGAATCGGGTTTGATTTACACCCTCAACCTAGATGCTTTGTTTTCTCGGGATAAGGCTCGTCGGAAAGTGGTTTAAACTTGGGAGCGTCAAGATGATGCGGGATGAGTTAAGGTGTATGGTTGGACGTGTGGTTGGGCGTGTGGTTGGATGTGTGGTTGGATGGTTTCTCGGCGTTTCGAGGCTTCTTCGGGAATATGTCGGGATTTGCTTTGAATTATTTCTAATAGATATCGAGGATGTATGTGTATAATGGCTGTAAAAACCATCTCAAAAAACCGTGTCCTTTTGTGTTGGACGAGAGGTCCTATTTATAGGAATCGAGGTAGTCTTGCTTGTGTGACAAGAAATACCGGTTTGGATAGGAGATACGAGAGTTCGAGAGGAAACCAAAGTCTCGTTTCTTGGTGAAGATGCCAAACATCTCGGCTGAATAGGAGAGTGTTTCGGCTGTTTTGGATGTTTTGGCCGAGTATTTGGAGCTCGGTCGGTGTCTGATTCGGTTTCTGGATAGAATTCCTACTTGAGATCGAATTCTACCTTCAACAGAATTGTTTAACGTTCTCGAAGCTGATTTTTTTGGTAGTGTTGGAGTCCAAACCGGACACTTGAGGTGTCACGGTTTGTCCGCGAGTCTCGGGAAAAAATATCTTTGACCGGGTTTGACCCGGTCGCTAAAAGACGGTTTTACCCCTGGTGACGGTTTCGACCCAAATTAGTCTTATTTGACTCGAAACGACCCACTGGGCCTGGATTTGAGGTTGGTTTTGTAAGAGTTGTACTCCGTAATAAGTCTAAACCAAATGTCCATAATTATGAGCCCATATCCGAGTCCATCAAAGCACGTTTACGTCCAATCATCATCGGGTGTTTGGCGGGAACTATTATACACACCTGACGGTCAAAATGTGGGTGTCTACAGGTACTCTCCCCCTCGAGTACGTCTTAAAACTTTATATATCGTTTAACTTGCGATTTTATTAATTTATACTCCCTCCATTCTCTTGAGTTAGCCCCATATTCCTTTTTGGGTATTTTTTTGGGTTAGCCCCATTTTCTTTTAAAGAAATATTTTTATCTCTATTTCTCTCTCATCACATGTATCATATCATCCTTTTTCTCTTACTTTTTCACTTTTTTAAGTTTTGTGTCAAACCCCAATGGGGCTAACTCAAGAGAAGGGAGGGAGTATGATTTTAAACTTTGGGTAACTGAGCCCAAACTATCTTGAGATAAATTTTGTCTTCGATTTCGATTTCATATCACGTTTAAAGTTGTAAATTTTTTTACATAATGTACGCAAATGTACGCAATAGCACCATCATGGACTGCACATCTCCCTTACTGAACAACAACAAATCATCTGCAAACATAAGGCTGGCCAACTTCATGTTTTTACATAGAGGATGAAACCTGAAGTTCTGAGTAGATGTAGTATGCTTGAGCAGTCTTGTTAAATATTCCATGCAAATTGTGAAGAGAAGTGAGGATAAAGGGTCTCCTTGCCTCAAACCCCTTTATCCAAGGAAAAAACCAAATAAGTCACCATTCAGATTCAAAGAAAATGAAGCTGTTGTGACACATTGCATCACCATTTCCCCGAATTGTTGTGGAAAATCCATCTGGTGCAGCATTTGCTCCAAGAATTTTCACTATAAAATCATAGGATTTTTGCATATCCATTTTGATCAAGCATCTTGGTTACACGGCTTTCCTGGTATACAGTCTTACCAGTTCTTGGCAAATAAGGATGTTTTCTACAATGCGTTTCCCCTTTACAAATCCCCCTTGGACAGGAGATATAAGGTCTGGTAGAACCAACGCTAGCCTGTTACACAGAAGTTTAGAAATGCATTATAGACAGTTTTGCTGCAAGCATTTAGAAGTATTGTTCTTAGCCATTGGATCAACTTGAGATGGATGATTGAGATGCTACTAAGTTTATTTATTTATTTTTTAAAAAAAACTTAATTCTCTCTCCTACCTTATCACCCAACACCATCAACCACCACCACTCAACACTACCGCTACCACCACCACCCATGCACCGACCACCACTCCCGTACCACCACGTCACCGACGACCATCACGACCACCACGTCTCCGGCGACCACAACAACGTCGCCGGCGACAACTTTTAAATTTTTGAGTTTTAGTGTAAAGTTACAAAGTTAAGGGTTGAAGTTACCAAATTATGGGTTAAAGTTACATAAATTTAATTTTCAGATGGTTGGTGGTGAAGTAAAAAAGTGTAACTTTAGATCCATTCCGTGTAACTTAAGCACTTTTTGTGTAACTTTAAGCTTGTATGGCTAGCCACACAAAAATTTACACAAGCTTAAAGTTACACAAAAAGTGCTTAAAGTCACACAAAATGGGTTTAAAGTTACGCTTTTCACTTTAACATCAACCATCTGAAAATTAAATTCATGTAACTTTAGCCTATAATTTGGTAACTTCAACCCTTAACTTTGTAACTTTACACTAAAACCCAGAAATTTAAAAGTTGTCGTTGGTGACGTTGTGGTGCTCACCGAGACGTGGTGGTCGTCGGTGATGTGGTGGTGGTCATCATGGTGGTCGCCGGTGACGTTGTGGCACTAGAGTGGTGGCCGGTGCATGGATGGTGGTAGCAGCGGCAGTGTTGAGTGGTGGTGGTTGATGGTGTTGGGTGATAAGGTGGGGGGAGAGAATTGAGTTTTGCTTTTTTGAAAAATAAATACATAGTAACAACCATCCATCTCATGTTGATCCAATGGCCAATACTTAAGGACTTATAGGATATCTTGGCCTTATGTGAACACACACACACACGTATCAACATCTTATAGAGCCCTTCTTGAACCCACTCTTTTCTATGGAAAATTAGACTATTTAGTACAACTTTTGACTAAGGATTTTGCCGTTATCTTATGGCTTTTCAAGGACCCTTCCCCGCATTTTGTTAGGTATAAAGGAAAATCCATTCTGGCCTCAAAAGGAACGTCCCTTTTGATGTATAAATGGAAATTTTACCTTATTCATTTATGTCAAGGTTATTTTTCTGTGTGGTCTCACCCAAGAAGAATCCGTATTAATCCATTATCAACCCACTTTCTTGACTTTATTGGTTTTCTTTCAAGTGTACAACTAACTTATTCAGTGGTACGGAGTCAAATGTTAGAAAATGCATTTCTAATAGATAATACGATTAAGAAGTTTAATCCGAAAATTCCAATTAGTCCTCTGATTGGATCGTTAGCTAAAGCGCAATTTTGTAACGGATTAGGGCATCCTATTAGTAAGTCGCTCTGGATCAATTTATCAGATTCGGATATTATTGATCAATTTGGTCGTATATGATTATATATATATATATTTAGTCAAGATCCGGTGGGAACCTATACATTAATGAGAACTGTGAGAACCTTTTAGGACCGTTAGATCTCATGAGATCTCACGGCTAACATTAACCGCGTGGTTTCCTTAACTGCTACCAAACTCTCAGCTACCCTTCACCTTCCCCACATCTTCTATTCTTCTTTCATTTACTATTTTCTCAATCACTAATTATCTCACCTCATTCCTCATCTTCATTCGTCATTCTTCTTCTTCACTATTAATTAATTAAGTATGTAATTATTGATGTTATGATAATTCTGACTGTTTTGAATGTTTGATTCCCTCGTGTTGGTTATCAATTTACGGATTACAAGTAATATACAACAACATTCATGTCTTTTATGTTTTCTTTTCTTTTGAGTTTGACTTATACGTATATTTGTCGGCTGTTACAATTTACTCCCTCCCATCCATTAACCGCGTGCCAATTACATACGGATTATTGAAGGGCATTATTAATCGTCAATTGTCCAGTTATTGAAGGACGTGAATATCCATTTACGAAATCACCAATTAAAATTTATATTCATCAAATCAGTAACTATGTTCACTGAATTTGTGAAATTAATTGTTTAAGTTTGTAAAATTAGGGCTTTTGTGAAATTAGGGTTCGATTGTGTACCTATTTTATAAAATTCGTGAATATTCGTGTTTGAATACTATCAAATCAATATATAGGTTTAATAAATTTGTCCTTGCATACGGGGTACGTCAAAGTTAATATTTATCCACATTCATTAGAATTAAAATCACTACGGTAAAATTGACAATGGGTACACTAAAATTTGAAAAAGGGTACGCTAGAATTGAGGAAGGGTACACCAAAATTCAAAAAAGGTACGCTAAAATTGAGGAAAGGTACAGTAAAACTCAAAAAGGGTACAACAAAATACAAAACGGGTACGATAAAATTGAGGAAGGGTACATTAAAATTTAAAAAGGGTACACCAAAATACAAAAAAAGGTACGCTAAAATTGAGAAAGGATACGGTAGAATTAAATGTTAGCTTGGTTTTATGCTTCGTATATACAATAAAAGTGAGGGTACGCTAAAATTGAATTGAGAAAGGGTACGCTAAAATAGAAAAAAGGGTACGCTAAAAGTGAAGAACAGTACACTAAAATTGAAATTGAGAAAAAAATACGCTAAAAGTGAAAAGGGTACGCTAAAATTTGAAAAAAGTACGCTAAAATTGAAGAAGGGTACACTAAAATTGAAATTGAAAAAGGGTACGCTGAAATTTAAAAAGGGTACGCCAAAATTGAAAAAGGGTACGTGTAGACACCCACATTTTGACCGCCAGGTGTCTATAATAGTTCCCGCCAAACACCCGATGATGATTGGACGTAAACGTGCTTTGACGGACTCGGATATGGGCTCGTAATCATGGACATTTGGTTTAGACTTATTATGGAGTACAAATCATACAAAACCAACCTCAAATCCATGCCCAATGGGTCGTTTCGAGTCAAATAAGACTAATTTGGATCGAAACCGTCACCAGGGGTAAAACCGTCTTTTAGCGACCGGGTCAAACCCGGTCAAAGATACTTTTTCCCGAGACTCGCGGACAAACCGTGACACCTCAAGTGTCCGGTTTGGACTCCAACACTACCAAAAAAATCAGCTTCGAGAACATTAAACAATTCCGTTGAAGGTAGAATTCGATCTCAAGTAGGAGTTCTATCCGGAAACCGAATCAGACACCGACCGAGCTCCAAATACTCGGCCAAGACATCCAAAACAGCCGAAACACTCCCCTTGACAGCCGAGATATTTGGCTTCCCCACCAAGAAACGAGACTTTGGTTTCCTTTCGAACTCTCGTATTTCCTATCCAAACCGGTATTTCTTGTCACACAAGCAAGACTTCTTCGATTCCTATAAATAGGACCTCTCGTCCAACACAAAAGGACACGGTTTTTTGAGACGGTTTTTACAGCCATTATACACATACATCCTTGATATCTATTAGAAATAATTCAAAGCAAATCCCGACATATTCCCGAAGAAGCCTCGAAACCCCGAGAAACCATCCAACCACACATCCAACCACACGCCCAACCACACGTCCAACCATACACCTTAACTCATCCCGCATCATCTTGACGCTCCCAAGTTTAAACCACTTTCCGACAAGCCTTATCCCGAGAAAACAAAGCATGTAGGTTGAGGGTGTAAATCAAACCCGATTCTTCTCTTTCTTCTCTTCCATTCTCTCGTCTTTTTTCGTCGGTCGTGTCTTTAGTCCGTCTTTTTAATATGGGTCATTTGTCGCATATTTACTATTTCTAATATCGATACTACAAAAAACTATTTTTTTTATAACGTTCTTAAAATACGATATCGATTCTCTAATCGAATATTGTATCCAACAAGAACAAAATTAATTATTTCTCGTTGATGCTAAATAAAATCGTTACAAAATTCGACGATTTTATACGCGGAGGAAATTAACATCTTTTTCGTTCAAAATTCTTTTTTCTTACTTTTCGTTCAAAAAACAAGCTTTTTTACAAAACTTTTCTAAAAATCATTCCGAGTATTCGATATCGATTTCATAATCGAATATTGGATACGACGAATATCGAAAGCATAGATCGAGTATAAATTAATTCATATTTATACGCGATCTATCGAAACTAACAATTTCTCGAAAAACAGAACCGGGACAGCAGACCGTGCGAGCCGCGCCACTCCCAGGCGACTCGCACGGCGGGCTGAATCCACGACCCTTTCTTCTTCGTTTTCCTCGATTTTTTCTCAAACATCGCTCTTTTCTACAAAATGATTTTTCTTAAAACTTTTTTTTATCCATTCCGACTATTCGATATCGATTTCATAATCGAATATCGAATACGACGAATATCGAAAATATGAGTCGGGCATAAATTAATCCATATTTGTACGCGATTTATATAAATTAACGATTTCTCGACAAAGTAAAAAAAATCGGACAGCCTGCCACGCGAGTCGCGCGCCGGTCAGGCGACTCGCGCGGTGGCCTGGTCCGCCAAGTCTCTTTTTTTTTTTTCGTTTCCTCGCTTTTCTATTTCTTATTCTTCTCGAGTCTTACATAAAAAGTGGCTTTCGCGACATATTTCGATAAATACTTTTTCTTTGACCTCGGTCAACGCGTGCTAATCCATCACGTGACATAAATCTTTTCCAAAATCATGCATATTATTTATTTACATCGTTATTCGATTTATTCATCGTTACTAACCCGTTTTCTCGTGTTTGTAACAGCTTTTTATATTTCTTTTGTTTTATTAGACTAAAACAACTTCACATGCTAAAATAACTTCGACGTTATTAGTTTAACATGCATTAAACGACTTAGCAACCCATTTATTTTTCTCTCACATGTCTAGGGAAAATATTGTTTGCATATCATTCAACCGTCGAACTAACGCGTGTACACCAAAAACGAACGATATCTTAGTAAAGGCCGCTAAGTGCGGGCGAGGTTGGGTGTTCTCAATGAACTTCCCAACACGTACCCTCACCTCTTACTCAGAACCATGGTTTCCGGATGTCCGAATCCATTGGCAACGAGAGTCATTCAATATACGATATCCGATAATGTCGGTATCGGTATCAAATGCTAAGGGACGAACCCGATAAACTCTGACATCGGGAATGGGCCATGTTTTAAATATGGCCAACTACGACATAGAGTGGGTTCGAATGGTTCCGAATAACCACAAAATTCGGTGGCGACTCCTACTTCGATTTAAAATTCAATTCGACCCATCTCATATGGAGATTCATTCGCCTCCCCAAACCCGCGCGTGACCGCGTCGGGGTGGACCTATGTCATGTCCACAGTACGATAAATTTAAGAAAGGGTACAGTACGCTAAAATTGAAAAATGGTACGCTAAAATTGAAAAAGGAAATTAAATCGAGTAGGGCTTGAAGAGGAAGTGTTGTATTCAATATAAAATCCGTACAAAAGGAAATTAAAGGAGAATATTTTAGATGAACTCCTAAGTTAATGAGGAAATTTGGAAAAAAAAAACGATAGCTGGGATTATTGCAATTATATTTGCCGACGATTATACTATTACTATTGTAATGAAATAATGAATTTAATCGAATAAGTTAACTCATAAAATAATTATTTTTTTAAAAAAAATTAAAAGTTACTTAGGTTACTGAGGTTCAATACCCAATTGTGATAAATTGATGGATTGAAAAAAAGTCGATTGAAAAAATGATGGATTGAAAATCGGATTCAATGGTCGATTGACGAATTATGGATTAAAGGATTACAGGTCCAAGAATTTTGTAGAAGGAGAAGGAATTACGACCTTACGGGTTGAAAGCTCAAGCAATTGTGATTAATTGATGGGATTGAAGAATTTTGAAGGATCCAACGAATGAGATTGAACACTATGATCTAATGGCTCATATCATAGTTCTCATAGTGCTCATTGAAGGAGTGATTTTCACATGAACCAATATATATATATATATATATATATATATACAGGTGGGATTTGGTGTAAACACCAATTTTGGTGTAAACACCCTAACAATCTGGACCGTTGATCTTAATCTTGATCAACGGTTGAGATTAATCATCAGAAGATAACAAAACCCAAAAAAAAAACCTCACAACCCACATCTCTTTCTCTCTCCTCTCTTTCCCTCTCTTCTATCTAGGGTTACTATCAAATTTTCTCCCAAAAACCCCAAATTTCCTCCCAAAAACCCCCAAATTTCCTATCATCCTAATCTCAAAAATTTGATCAATTGTATACGAAATTCGTTCAATTCGTATACAATTCGTTCAATTCATATACAATTCGTTCAATTCAATTCAATTTTCAGAAATTCAATTCAATTCGTTCAATAATTTCGTTCAATCAATATAATTTCGTTCAATCAATATTCATCAGAAATTCGTTTTTGATGAGCATGGATTCCACCGAGCATGAACCTTTTGTTGATGAACATGAAGGTAATGTCCTTATAATTCAATACCTATTCGTTTTTGAATAGGTGTTCGTTTTTTAAGTAAATTTATCCAGAATTCTGAGCATGGATTCGGTTTTTGAGCATGGATTCGGTTTTAACTATTGGTTTTTGATTTCCTCTAGAATTCTTTATGATGAATATTGATTTCAACACTGAAAACATCAATCAACTTGAAGGTAATCTCAGAATTTTATAGAGTACATGAATATATATGTTCTAATAGTTGAATATATGTGTTGGAGTAATTGGAGTACTTGAGTATATGTGTTGGAATAATTGAATATATGTGTTGGAATAGTTGAATATATGTGTTGGAGTAACTGAGTATATGTGTTGGAGTAACTGAGTATATGTGTTGGAGTAACTGTGTATATGTGTTGGAGTAACTGAGTATGTGTGTTGGAGTAACTGAGTATATATGTTGGAGTAACTGTGTATATGTGTTGGAGTAACTGTATATATGTGTTGGAGTAACTGAGTATATATGTTAGAGTAACTGAGTATGTGTGTTGGAGTAACTGTGTATGTGTGTTGGAGTAACTGAGTATGTGTGTTGGAGTAACTGAGTATGTGTGTTGGAGTAACTGAGTATGTGTGTTGGAGTAACTGAGTATGTGTGTTGGAGTAACTGAGTATGTGTGTTGGAGTAACTGAGTATGTGTATTGGAGTAACTGAGTATATGTGTTGGAGTAACTGAGTATATGTGTTGGAGTAACTATGTATATGTGTTGGAGTATGTGTATATGTGTTGGAGTAACTGAGTACGTGTGTTGGAGTAACTGAGTATGTGTGTTGGAGTAACTGAGTATGTGTGTTGGAGTAACTGTGTATATGTGTTGGAGTAACTGGGTATATATGTTGGAGTAACTGAATATTAGAGTAGTTGTTTAATAAATATGATATATATGCAGGACTCACTCGGAAATCTTTACAACTCAATCAAAAGGATGGGACTATATGACGTTAAAGACATTCATACAAGTATACAATTCAGACAATGAAAGCATACGATGTTTATAATACGATAGTTATAATAGTTGGAGTACTTATTGTTATATCTTGAAATACTTGATATTATACCTTGGAATACTTGGCTATCACTTTTATTTTAGTTCTTTTTGGATTTTATGATTTGGATCTTGAATTAATTTGTGTTCAGGAAGAGGGTAGTCAATAATAGAATATGTTGTGTATTATTTGATGAAAGAGTATGTCACAGCAAGTTATGAATTTATGTGATTGAGTAGTAACCTCATTTTTGTGCTATCTACTACTTGGTGTTATTCTTGGAATACTTGAAGTATAGCTTGGAATACTTGGTGCATGTCTTGGAATAATTGGTGTTATAGCTTGGAATACTTGATACCTTATATCTTGGTCTAAATTGTTAGAATAACTGAGATCAAATGTTGGAGTAACTGCTGTCCAATATAAGAATAACTGATTATAAGCATTGGAATAACAACAACATTAGAGTGATTGAAGAAAAATTGATTGATTGATTCAATCAATAATTAGTATATGTTGGAGTAATTGTTGTCTAGTATAAGAATAATTGATTATAAATATTGGAATAACAACAACGTTATAGTAATTGAAAATGGATAATTGATTGATTTAATCAATAACTTAAATGATTGTTGGAGTAACCACCAAAACATGTTGGAGTAGATGCTTACAAGCATTGGAATAACTATATTACAAGCATTCCGATATGTCAAAATTACATTATAAGCACACAATAGTACTATGACAAAATATCCAGAAAAAACGAGAATGTTTTCCAGGCAACCTCTTCGTTCTGGCTTCTTCACCGCTCTAGCAAAAATGTCATCATGGCCTTTGGATAATGCTATCCATCCACCTTTACATTGTGCCATCAATGATTTCTTACACAAGGAAAAAAATGACACTTTGATAAATTAATAACCTATGATCACAAAAATTAACCAAAACTGACAGTTGTGAGTCTATTTACCTTCGATTATCCCTCATAGATATTTCTTCAAAGACTAGTAGAGAATAGCCCAAATATTATACTCTCAATTTGAACAGTTATCCCCGATTTCTCCGTTGAATGCCATGGGGTACTTACAGTATTCATGAACTCAGCAATATCGCTCCACTTCCATGAGTAGTTCACCATGGGGATGCAGTCTAGTGAAGAAAATCACAAAGTTATGCAAACATAAGTGAAAAATACAACTGTTAGAGATGATTGCAGGAGGAGGGATGAACCCGACATATTAAATTGTTCAAAGAGATAGCTTCATTAAGGAACATCGCTCAACATATATGCTATTATTAAGCGTATACGGAATATCTCCGACAAATAAATAGTGTGTATTTCCATGCGACATTGTTCGACTACGCGGAACTTGACGTGTATTTACTGTACATAATGTCGAATTTGGCTTATTTCAGAACATTCACAATGGTTCATGAGATATGAATTACTTTACTGTCAGAATTTGGCTTATTTCACAATGTTAATGAATGCTCGATTTTGACATGGACACGGAAAGAACCTCTCAATCATGCAAGGAATGTTCAGGAGTAATGGTGGATGCGATTATATGAAAAAACCTAATGTCTTGCTTAGTAACAATGGATTCAAATCGTCAATTACGTACAAAATATTTCCGAATTACGTACAAAATCGTCAATTCAACAACAATTGAAAGATCAAATCAATGAATTTCAGCAGAGAAGACAAGATAATCGAACAAAAAAAAAGCAAAATTCAAAGTAAAAAACAAAATTAATTACACATCATTTATTCAACTACTCCAACACATAATTTTTATGCATAGCTATTCTAGTATTCATATTCAAGTACTCTAATACATATATTCAAGTATTCTAAAATTACAATTCACCTAAAGTACTCTAATATACATTTTATCAATCAAATTCAACTACTTCAACACATAAGTTTTATTCACAAATCACAACTATTCTAGTATTCATATTCAAGTATTCTAATATATATATTCAACTATTCTAAGATTACAATTCCCCTAAATAAAGTACTCTAATATAAAAAAAATTTATCATTCAAATTCACCAATACAGAATTTTCATGAACAGCTATTCTAATATGCTTATTCAAGTACTCTAATATATATATTCAAGTATTCTAAAATCACCTAAAGTTGATATATACTTAAACATACGAATTCAGTTATTCCAACCTATATATTCAAGTATTCCACAAAAAATAAGCACAAATAATGGTGAAATACGGTTATATATATTCAAGTATTCTAATACATATATTCAAGTACTCCAATATTCGACATCAACTTTTTTAATTATTCAAGTACTCTAATACATATATTTAAGTCCTCCAAAAACTAGAAACCCTAACTCGTAAATAATTTTAAAAACAACAAAAATTGAAGCAAAATTGAAGAAATCAGAGTTAAGAAGAACAACAAGTTAAACTCGTCATTCGTCAATGACAGTAATCGAGAACAAAATTACAAAAAAGAAGTCGTAAATGGAGTGCGAAGTGTTATACCAGAATTGTTAAGGTAAAGCGATGTTAGGATTGAAATTGACGAGATTCACCTGAGAAATCAGCAAAACAACCGCACAAAAATCAGCAATCAACCACAAATCTCGAGAATTTAAAGTGAAAATTAAGAAATTACTCACCGAAACTGAAGAAATTGGGGCGCGCAGAACTGTAGAAGCAAGTTGAAGTAATTAATAAGCGGAACTGTTAGAATGAAACTAAAGAAATTGAATGATGGTGATGGTGATGACGATCGAGATGCTGGAGATGGGAAGGAAATAAAGAGAGGGGAAATGAAGAGAGAGAAAGAGAGAAATCAAATGAGCGTCTAAGTGAGGGAGTGAAAGAGGATTTTGTTTATTGGTGAGATCAAATCTAAGCCGTTGATCAAATATTAGATCAACGGTCCAGATTGTTAGGGTATTTACACCAAATTGGTGTGTTTACACCAGATCCTATTTCTATATATATATATATATATATATATATATATATATATATCATAATTGAGTCTATGAGTCATCATCTCCACCCTTAAATTAGAGATAGATTAATGGTTACGATTTGTTTTGTCAATTAAGGAAATAACTGACAACATCTTTGTAAATATTTCATTTTCTCTCTCTCTCTCCTCTCTAATTATCTACTCAAATCTTCTCTCTCCTATTAATTTTTTTCAATTCACAAACCCTACCACATAACTTACTCTCCGTTTTGACGCATCATAATGTTTACTTTAAGAGTAAATTAAAAATTACTCTCTTTTAAGATACCAATTTTAAAATTTACTCCCTTTTGAAATTTTTGTTAAAAATAACTCCCAAAATCTATCAAAAGTTCAAAAATTGCTCCCAAATTTATTTTTAGGACAAAAATGCACTTGGCTAGAGGGTGAGGTGAAGTAATATGGCATAAAAGCATTAGGGACATTTTCGTCAAAAAATTATATTTTGAAGCAATTTTTGAACTTTTGATAGATTTTGGGAGTTATTTTTAACAAAAATTTCAAAAGGGAATAAATTTTAAAATTGCTATTTTAAAAGGGAGTAATTTTTAATTTACTCTTATTTTAACTCATAGATTATGTTACTTTGACTCAAACAATGTGTTACTGTAATTCATGAACTGTGTTACTCTAACTCGTAAAATCTGTTCCATTCCATGATAGTCTCTTGCAAACACTCCAATTAACCAAAAGAATAATGTTTTTTTATTAAGGATACTCCAAAACAAAAATTGGTACAGGAGTTCTAACTGAATCAACTTCAATACAATTCCAATGTTTCACACCTGTTACTCATAATCTGTGTTACTGTAACTCTTTAAGTATGTTATTCTAACGAATAATGTATGTTACTCTAACAATATACTGTCCTACTTAGAATTCTGCTTCTTCTTCATCCTCCTTGTCCTCTTCTTCTTCTTTTTCTTCTTTTTCATCATCATCGTCAGAAGCTTTGATTTAATCTCACCACTGCGCCATCTTTCGTTGTGTACCTCCTCACATCGAATCCACAAGCCAATGCGTAGATTTTATAGAAGTTTACTGACTCATCCACGTCCTTGAAGATCTGCCCTATGTATAGAGGAAACTCTCACCCACATCCCTACACCATTCATGTGCTTCTGCGTCTACTATAAAACAATAACAGTGTTAATAAATGTGGCGAAAAGAAACAATCAGAACTTGAAATATGGATTAAAGTAACAGATGAAAAGAATTAAAGTAACAGATGAAGTGCATTAAAGTAACACTGGATTCAATTAACAGAGGATGCTTATACACCAGGTATAAAGTAACATAGGTCAGACATTAAAGTAACAGATAGTGTGAATTAAAAGTAACAGATAATGTTCACTAAAATAACACCAAGTATAGGTTAGTGTAAAAAATTCATATAATGATAAAAAATGTAATAATATGCAGTTTCCATACCATAAACGTGTTATTGAGTGTGTTGATTGAACGTGTGTGCTTTGATTGAAGATGGTTGAAAGTGATGAATGAGAGTATGACGCAGTATCTTTCTTTGAATAAGGGCGATACTCTTCGATATTGTTTCCTATTTTGAAGTCAATCACGTCACATAATTATAGGAAGCAGTATCTTTCTTTTTTATTTTTTTATTTATTTTTATATGGCAGTATTGTAAATCATTTTTGTCGCTCCAATGCATCACGGTAACAGATGAAAAGAATTTAAGTAACAGATGAAGTGCATTACAGTAACACGAGATTCAATTAACATTATCTGCATTAAAATAACAGGGGTTAGCCATTAAAATAACAGATTGTGTATAAAGTAACACATTATGTGCATTACAATAACTCCATATATTTGCTTGTGCGTAAAATCCATATAATGATTAGATCTTCAATAATATGCAGTTTTCATACTGTAAACTTAAAATCTAATTATATGGAGCATCCTAATGATTTCCAAGGCGTTTCCAGTATAAATTAGAAACCAAATACTCACTGTTTGTGTATTCGACGATTTGTATATCCGTCATCGAATGAGAAATTTCAGCATCGCGAGGAAGAAGATGAATGATTGAATGTGTTATTGAGTGGGTTGATTGAACGTAAGTTGCAGCCGCGCGAAGAAGAAGATGAATGATTGAACGTGATGAAATGAAATGAATAAAATTGACAAAAAATCTGTGAGCAATATCGAAAACTCACCATTGTAGTACTCTACGATTTGCTTATCAACAATTGATGAAGATGTCACGATGATTGAATCCAACTACAAAAAACAGAGCAAAATTTGGCGGACGTCTTGCGGCGGACTACAATTCCGACGCATTTTCAGACCTGGCATCGGATATGCGTCAGAATGACCGACGCATATGTCTTGCATCGGAATTATCCATGTAACGCGACGCAGGTCAAAACGCGGCTTCGAAAATGTATTTCGCGCTCAAACTTGCGGCGGATTAGCCGACGCATGTCGGACGCATAGCCAATGATGTGGCGGACAGCCGACGCGTGGCGGACGCAAGCATTTTTATTTTTAAAAAAAATTAATTTGACTCGTGACGGATAGTCCGACGCATGTTAAGTGAAATGTGACGGACATGCGGCGGACTGTCCGCCGCAAGCTTTTCAGATATAAAAAAAATCGCGAAGAAAATCACAAAACAGAAACCCCAAATCACCTTCACATCGAACCCTAACCCCCCCTCCCCCTTCCGCGGCGAAACCCTAACCCCCCCCCCCTCTCCCCCTCCTCCTCCGGCGCCACCTATGACCGCCGTGCACGACGACGACGACCTTCCTGTCGTGCATTCCGCCTGTCGTCGATGCCTCCCCCCTGTCGCGCCTCCCTGCCGTTCTTTTCCAGTTTATTTTCCGTCTTTCCTCCATTAAAGTATGTTATTGTTATAGTTATTATTGTTGTGGTTTGTTGGTGGTGGTGGTGTTATTGTTTTTGTTGTTGTTATAGAGATTAAGTAATAATGGTGGTGGTGGATTGAGGTTTACGAATTTTGTTAGTAGTAATAGTAGATTAGTAATATTAGGAGTAGTGGTAGATTAGTAGATTAGTAGTAGATTAGTAGTAGTAATAGTGGTAGTAGTAGATTGGTAGTAGTAGTGGTAGATTAGTAGTATTAGTAGTATTAGTATAGTAGTAGATTATTAGTAGTGGTAGAAGATTAGTATTAGTATTAGTAGTAGTACTAGTAGTGGTTGTAGTAATAAATTAGTAGTAGTAGTAGTAGTAGATTAATTAGTAGTAGTCGTAGATTAGTAGTATTAATAGTAGTAGGATTAGTAGTAGTAGTAGTAGTGAATGAAGTAGTATCTAATTAATCTTCTACTACTACTAATCTATTTCTAGTACTACAACAACTGCTACAACCACTACTAATACTACTAATACTAATACTAATACTAATCTTCTACCACTACTAATAATCTACTACTATACTAATACTACTACTACTACAATCTACTACTACTACCAATCTACTACTACCACTACCAATCTACTACTACTAATCTAGTAGTAGCAATAGTACTAAGAAATAATGTTTTTGTTGGGTGTTGATACATGATTGTTGTTGTTTTTAGTTTTCGTTACGTATTGTTGATAAAACATGTTATATATCTCCTCAGACCTACTTAGTACCCATTCAAGAATTACTCATTAGGAGTAAATCTTGAATACTCCCCGTTTTGGGACTGTCTTTGTACCTTTCATGTCACTTAGGTGGTAAACACGAGATTATGTTATGTTGATAAGAAAAAGTCCGATGGCAATTCCTTCATTGTTCTCCGAATGCACATGTGGAATTTTCATATATTCCACGTAGTTCATTTGAAGAACTGAGGCGAATTGCTGTCGGATTTTTTTCTTATCGACATAACACAATTTTGTGTTTATCAGTGGCATGAAGCGTACAAGGATGGGTTTAGGTTGGAGTGATAAGGTCCCAAGGTGGTGATTTTGTTTGGAAATGATGTTGAAATGGGTTTATCAAAGCATGTTTAATTGATTGTCCTTGATTTACGTTGTCTTTAGATAATGTTCATATATAATATTAGATATGGTTGACTGTTTTCCCTCACGCTCGGCTAATTTAACAATTTCTACATACTTTGCATATATATATACATAACATAAAGAATGAAGAGAGTAGAAAGAAAGTGGATGTACGAGAGATTAGATTAGCGAAAGAAGCCTAAACGTGAATACAAGGATGGTGTGTTGGAATTTATCGAGTATTCCATAAATAATAGTGTCCACTACACGAAGCAACAACTTAGGTGTCCTTGTAGTAAATGCAAATTTTTTTCCATACTACATTCCCATGATGTTAGAGATCATCTCTACCAAAACGGGTTGGTGGCAAACTACTACGTATAGACGTATCACGGTGAGGATTCTGATGTCGGTAGTGAGAGTCATAGAATGGTAAGTAGTAATCCATATCGGGAGTTCGTGGAGGACGCGTTACGTCCGACCGTTGAGGACATAATGGAGGCGGAGCGTAAACCGGACAACATAAGCGATGAGGAAGTTCAGCATGACCCCAATCCAGAAGTCCTATCCTTTTTTGAAATGCTGAAAAATATTGAGCTCCTTGTTTACGACGGATGTGATATGAGTTTGTTGGAGGTCACTTCGAGGATGTTGACCCTGAAGTGTGAGAGTAACATGCCTTTAAGATCTCTAGATGGTTGGATAGCGTTGATAGTTGATCTTCTCCCCAAAAAGGAGAATGTCATGTCCCGGAACTTTCACGAGGTTAAGAAAGTGTTGAAGGGTCTTCAACTCCCTCATAAAAAGATCAATTCATGCCCCCAACGGCTGCATGTTGTTCTAGAAGATAGATTCTGATCTTGAGAGGTGCAGAAAGTGTGGTGCAGATAGATTTAAGTGTGAGACGAACAATACGAGGGGAAATAGAGTAGCGAGTAAAGTGTTGACTTATCTCCCGCTAGGTCCTAGATTATAACGCCTGTACGCTACAAAGAACATAGCCGAGCAAATCCGTTGGCATCACAAAAACTCACGATTAAGGGTACGTGGCACCATGGTGCATCCCAGCGACGGTGAAGCTTGGAAAACGTTTGACCTTAGACATCCCGAGTTTTCAAAAGAGCCGCACAATGTTCGCTTGGGCTTATGCACTGATGGGTTTTCCCCTTATGGGCAATTCGGAAAATCATACTCGTGTTGGCCAGTGATGGTGAGACCCTACAACCTCCCCCCTTGGTTGTGTTTGGAGAGGCAGTTCATGTTCCTGTCTCTCATCGTCCCTGGACCTAGGAACCCAAAGTCCAATATGGACGTGTATCTCCAACCTTTGATAGAGGAATTAAAATGTTTGTGTTTGACAGGAGTTTACACTTACGACGTGTCCACGAAGAGCTTCAATCTAAGGGCAACAGTCATGTGGACCATCAATGACTTCCCTGCTTACGGGATGCTTTCTAGTTGGAGTACAACGGGATACCATGCTTTTTCGTACTGTAAAGAGAAGGATCGGAAATGCTTTCGGTTTCCCAGAAGTTCTAAGGTGTGTTGGTTCGCCTGTCACAAACAATTTCTACCAACTGACCATCCATTTAGAAGTAATTGCAAAGGCTTTCTGAAAAAGAGACCCAATGAAAGTAGGATCGCCTCTAACAGGTTGTCAGGCGATGAAATACGGGAGAAGGTAAAACATTATCCTACAATTATTCGTGCTTCTTTCGACGAATTGAAGAAGTTGAAAGATAAAAAAGAAGGATGGTGGAAACAAAGTATATATTCTGGGAACTTCCATATTGGAAGACTTTGTTAATTAGACACAA
Source organism: Agrostemma githago (assembly GCA_958450325.1). Lineage (NCBI taxonomy): Eukaryota > Viridiplantae > Streptophyta > Magnoliopsida > Caryophyllales > Caryophyllaceae > Agrostemma > Agrostemma githago. Next base: position 39,713,480 of record OY288244.1, read on the forward strand.
CCTAGATGTCATGCACATTGAAAAAAACTTTTTTGAGCAACTTATGAACACCATTATGGACGTACCTAATAAGACGTCATTCCGACCGAAAGGGAAGGCCGACTTTAAGGAACTGTGTTTCAGTCGACCCAAGTCATTGTCTTTCGTACTGGACAAAAGCGAGAAGAAGGCGTTATGTGATTGGGTAGCTGGGTTAAAGTTCCCGGACGGTTACGCATCCGACTTGTCTAGGTGTGTCGAACATTCGAAATTGATATTGCATGGCATGAAAAGTCATGATTGTCATGTGTTCATGGAGAGGTTGTTGCCTGTAGCATTAAAGCAGTTGGTCCCTACAAACACGTGGAATGCCGTAACTGAGATTAGTCAACTTTTCCGCAATTTGTGTTCCTATACCATTTCCGTGGACTCTATTAATCGCTTGGAAAACAACTTTGCCAAGATCATTTGTAAGTTGGAGAAAAAATTTCCCCCATCTTTCTTCAACTCGATGGAACATTTACCAGTGCACCTTCCATTTGAAGCAAAGGTTCGGGGTCCTGTTCAATACCGCTGGATGTACCCATTTGAGAGGTATGCTTGCGTTAACAACTGTGCATCGCTTTGTACCATCTCAAATGAATTTAAGTCAATGTACTTGTACTATTGTTATGCAGGTTCCTTAATCATCTTTAAAAAATTGGAAATAAAGCTCGGGTGGAAGGGTCCATATGCAATGCTTATTTGTTGGAAGAGACATAAAATTTTTGTTCCTTCTACTTTCAAGACCATATTGACACGAAAGCGAAGGATGTTGATGTCGGTGTCCATGAAAATGACGAATCAATTAACACTGTAGAACCCTTTCATAAGGATGTGGGCAGCACCACGGGCAAATGTAAGGAAAGATGGCTCACTGATGTTGAGTACAATCAAGCGCCCACTTACGTCATAAGAAAATGTGGTGCAATCATAAGGTCATACGAGGAGTAAGTGACACATGTACTGCAATATTTGTTTACTGTTTTGATAATATAACACCCACAAAATAGTACAATCTTATTCGAAATAAATTCAGGAAATTTGAGGCGTACATCATGAACAAACACCCAAAGGTCAGATCATGTGACGCCGTTTGGAGCAGATACGAGTCGTTGTTCTCTACTTGGCTACGTGATCAAGTATGTGAAAATGATATTTGTACCTCTAAGTTTAATCTAAACTGTTTATTGAATTATTTAATGTACTGGCATATTATAACTTCATGAAAGCCTGAAGCGTTGATCGACCCCCTCATCAAAACTCTAGCGACTGACCCTTCTTCAAGAGTGAGGACTTGTTAGCGATATTCAGTAAATGGGTACAAGTTTTGTGCTTTCAGAAATGGTGTCGACGTCCCAAGGAGTTAATGTTCTTAAGTTGTACAATCTTGTAGATGTTAACCGCTCAAGAAAACTGCGAGGGCACAATGCTTTTGTGTTGGCGTACCAAGTGGATCAAATTTGCTACGTCCCTTATCTAAAGGGGGAAAAGGATACACCGTGGTTGGCGGTGTTTAAGATCAAGGCGAGATTGCAAATTGACAATCCAATCATCGACGATATCGTCTACCAAGAGGATGTGATTTTTAATGTACAACCGCTTTCATCTGTTGTAATTTCAGACACTGATGATGTGGAGGAACAAGTAGGGAACGTTGGTGAGGAGGAAGAAGGTGAGGAAGAGGATGATGAATTCCACGACTGGATCGTGCCTGAGGGTGAGGAGGATGATGTGGAAGAGGTTGTTGTTGAAGAAGAAGATGAGGAAGAGGTCGATAGTGAATGAGATGATGACGAGATCGAAGAAGACGGTTTCAATGAAGTGAACACGGATTACAAGGATGATAGTGACGATGAGTAGTGTCTGACATTTTAATATTGTAACTTTATTTTCAATGGAATTAAAAACAATTTATTCAAACAGGTGTACGTATTATAGATTGGTCACTGTATTAATATTTTTAGCGTGTACTTCTCTTCATTAGTGTAAAGTGTTAATATGCTTTCACGTTTTGCAACTGTTGTTCTCGTAGAGGAAACATAATAATGGCAGGTGCTGGTAACAACGACGATATTCCGGATGCGGATAAGAAATACCTTTCACGGAACGATGACGGCGTTTGGTAAGAATTCTTGTATTGTATTAAGGTTTTCCTAACGTAAGATATTTATTTCAATTATGATAGTGTAATATAAGTTGTGAAATTGTCGTTGCAGGTGGGATCATGGGGACATTGTTAGATACCTATGCGAGTCGATCGTCGATACGTACATGAATGCCCATGGCGTTTATAGGAACTGGACTGAGGCGCCCCAACAGGCGAGGGACGCCATGTACACTCACTTCGAAGTAAGTGTCCTTTGTTGACTACTAATTGAACTAATTCAGTAATGTGTTTTAAAGTTTCTAATAAATTGTTTGTCTTTTGCAACCAGAAACGAGTGAGGGTTGATCCGGGTACGATTTACAAATCGCGTACGAGGCAAGGATCAAGAAGCGCCTCTCCGACATTTTTCAGAGAGCAGTGAAGGCGAAGGAGAGGCTTGTTTGGATCCCGGAACACAAGTATGAGGAGCTTCAACGTAGGGTGCTCGATCCTAGCTTCCTGAAGAGGGTGGAGGTGAACAAGGCGAATCATCGTGGCGGAAACATAGACGGTGTCGCGAAAGGGACGAACTACCTAGGGCGTAAGAGTGCTACAGCAATATTCAATCGCATGGTATGTGTTGTAAAATAAATATTTAGTTTCTAGTGATCAATAACACAACACGTGTTCTGAAATTTTATTTCGAAGGGACCGGATGCGACGTCAATCCAGCTGCTGCATAAGGTGAAGAAGAACAAGAAAGGCCTTTGGGTTGACCCCATAGCGGAGGAGGTGAATGTAAGTTCTCGTACAATCTAATTAAAATCATATAAGCTTATCTCTGTTTCATGCGTTTCCTCTTCAAATATAAATTTGACATCTACATTCCATTTCAGGAGAACTACGAATGAGCGTTGGAGGACGCAATGCCCCAAGAAGGCGAGGATATACCGCGTGAAGAACAATTTTGGTTATACCATGACGCCTCGGAGGAATTTAACAAGAAGAAACGCTTGTTTGGGATTGGAAGCGGCGCTAAGGAACTGTTCAAACCATGCATTAACCGTACCAGCACCTCGGTCGATGACAGTTACGTACCCACCGCCGCCACCCAACAACGGATGGATAACATGAAACTGAAGGACGACTTGAAGAGGATGGAAGAACGTCAGCTTCAGCATGAACGCGAGATCGCGGATCAGAGGAGGACGATCGAGATGTTGAAAGAGAAGATCACTATGTCCGACGAAGGTTGCAGTTCTACGCCACATGGCTGGAGGCACGACGACAACGCCGACGATGGACATGGATTTGGTAATAATATGGAGGTAGACTCGACCCGTTAGGTAGACTATGTATTGTGGATTGGATTGAATTTCATAAATACTAATTCTCGAACTTGTTAAGTGAATTGTAAACGCCCACTTCGCCATTGTAATATATTCGTTTCATTAGTAGTATCATTGAGCATGTTGTGTTTTTGTGTGAAAGATTCGATGCGGAATTTGCTCGCGAGGAGCACATTTGGTCGCACATGATGTGCGTTATGCTGGGTTTTTGTCAGGTCGCTTGAGGATTTGGGGTTGCAGCATTCTTTCTAATGTGATCCCATAATTTGATGCTTGCATGGGTCTAGCCGACGCAAGGTTATCGCACGAAGGCAACTTGCGTGGGACTATTCCAGGCATGATCCCACGCAAGACTACCAGCATGCGTCGGACATTCCGCCACATAGTCCAACGCATGTTGCTTCCTGCGTGGGACTGTCCGACGCATGATCTGTTGACTTTCAGGGTCCCTTTCACTGGATGCGCGTTGGGTTATCCGACGCATGTCCGCCGCATACCGTCATGCGTCGGAATACCGACGCACGTGTTCTCCTTTGCGTCGAATTTTAACGGCGGACCTCCCGCGTCGGCTATTCCTACGCGAACGCCTTTTTGCGTCGGATTATCACGTTTTGTGGCGGATATTTCCGCCGCAACAGGGCCTTCATTTTTGTAGTGCATAGAACGGGATGTCGAGCACAGATTGATGGGAAGCTTTTTTTTTCAGGTTTGATTATGATGGACGTGGTAATGTGAATGAATGAACGTGATATATTGTTTCCTAAAATTATGGGTGTCATCTAGGAAGCAGTATCTCCTTTTTTTTTAAAACGCAACGCAAATCATTAGGATGAATCTTGTCTATCCATCCTTCTCTTATGGGATGAGGACTTAGGGACTCAATATATTAGAGGGACTCATAAGAATCCCCCCTCCTCTCTCTCTCTCTCTCTCTATATATATATATATATATATATATTAGTGTCTCGGCCGAATATTACAATTTAATAATTAAATGAACGATTTATTCATAAATCTCATAAAAACGATAAAAGCAACGAAACATGTGAAAATTAACGATTTTAAAGTTTATGTTATGAAAAAGAAACATACGTATATCGGCTAAAAAATCTAATTTCTATACATGCAACTACAACAATAATATCACATAATACCGAATAATGTCGGTGTTACTTAAGTCAGTATCCGCGTTAATAAAATAATCGTCTTCGTCGGACTAGCACAATAGCTAACAAACAGCAGATGACAGCCACCGAACAGCGAGCATCAACAACATACAGCAGCAGCGACACAGGACAACAAAGCAACGAAGAGCATGGATGACTCACAAACAACAACAACAACAACAGACACAACAACAACAACAACAACAACAACAACAACAACAACAACAGACACAACAACAACAACAACAATGAAACTGTAGCAGTAGAAAACATAACAGAGCAAAGCAGCAACGATAATCAGAATAGATGATCAGAAACATGAGAAATTGAGCAGTAAATCGATTGAACAGAAACAAAATAGAAGAAAGAAAAGTCTGATTATGGAATTACTTACGTTAAATAGATGAACAAGGCTGCAGATCAGATTGACTGAGGATGGAAAGTGGGCTGATTAGCGTGACGGAGAAGAGGAGAATAGACAACAACCATTAGCGGCAGAGAACGGAGCAAAAACGGATTTTTTGTGAGAAGTTTCACACAAATTGTTTGGTGAGAAAATAAAGTGTTTGATATGAAATACGAGAAGATCTAGCATATATAAAAATGGTTTGCGAAAGATGAATATACATTTAAAACAGAAGAATAGGAGTGTAGTTAGCTAGTGGTTGCATAGGAGTATTTGGGTAGAAGCAGGATGAATAAAAGAATATGTGCTTAAACTAAATAAAATATCTTGGTGACCTCATCGGTCAACTAGTTGGTGACGAGTTAACGGACTCGATTTGGGTCTGAAAATAATTTATGGGTTGATCGTAAGTCGTTCGTAAAATAAATAATTGGTTTACGAATAAATCGAATTAAAATCGTGTTAGGAAAGAATCAGGCCCAAATAGTGGAATGCGTAGTAAAATCCTATTTGTAGTCATAAAATTATATTTGGGTTAAGTTCGTGGTTTATAAAATAATTAGTTGATTCAAGAAATCAAATGGGTGCATTTGAGCTCAAACAAGCATTTATTAAGATGAAGTCAAAGTAAATCTGATAAGAATTAAAATTAAGGATTACAAGTTAAATCGCAAACAAAATAAAAATTCAAATACCAATTAATTTGTAAAATCAGGGGTGTTACAAGGAAACTTTCACTACATTCACATCTTTACTATTCTTAGCTATCTCAGCAACTCTCACTAGATTTAGTAAAAGAACAATTAATTTTGAGTACATTAGTAAAAAAAATAGAGATAGTAAGTCAATAAATTGATTAGACGCTAAAGTAATTTCAAAAATATGTCCCGAGCACTAGAAATAAAATTAATACTTGTGTAAATTTTAACTTGAGTTTAATGATTAGAAATTCCAAATGTTGATAAAAATTTACGGAGGAGTCATTCACAAAAAATTTATATGGTCCCTTTAGGTGGTCGGTTGTGTTGTTTTGGTTCTTGTTTTTTTTCATGTTCGTAAGGGGCTCTATTTTCTTTTTAGTTTTTACATTTTGCTCCATCTTGTGGGGTTCTCCATACGCCGATCGCTTGGGTTTGTCTGTTTCGTTTTTAGGCTACTGTTTTGGGTCATATTCGAACTATTTTCAAACATTATCTGGTTTGCAGGACCTTAGGAGGGTTCCGGGTTAACGAACTGTGACAGGGTTCTTGGCGGCTATCCTTTAGATGACTCCATGTAGACACCCGCATTTGGCTGCTGGTGTCTATAGCGGTCTCCGACGAAACACCCGATGATGATCAGACGCAAACGTGCTTTAACGCGCTCGAATATTGGCTTAGAATCAGTAATGTCCGGCATGGCCTTTTAGCGGAGTAAAAATCTCACAAAACCGACTTCAAATTCGGGCCCAGTTGGTCGTTTCCAATAAAATATGATTAATTTGGGTCAAAAGCGACACCGGAAATAAAACCGTCTTTTAGCGAAACCCGAAGCAAAAATCAGCTATGAGAGCTTCTAGAAGCCAACTCGACCAAATAGTCAAGTCAACCACTAAAAGCTCAACACCCTCCTACAATCTCTCCCCCGGTTTGACCCACTCGATCGAGTGGTTCAGGCCCACTCGGTCGAGTAAGACCCTGAACTGGACTCAAAGCGGGAACTCGATCGAGTGAACCCATACCACTCGATCGAGTGGCCCTAAACCGGGGTATTTTTCTGTAAATACCTCGTCACCCCAAGCCATTTGGGCAACTTTTTCAGCCATCATTATTTCAAAACCCTCACACTCCCATGCATACCTTCAACCTTTAAGCAGCACCATCATACACACATACATTTACATACATCCCGAGACCAAAACTCGTAAAAACTAAAAAACAATCCTCTCTAAAAACCACACACAACATAACTCTCCTACGTATCTCGACGCTAACGTGACTTTGCCACCATTTGACGAGCCCTATTCCGAGAAGCAAAAGCATGTAGGTTGAGGGTGTAACATTCAAACCCGACATCTCTTTCTCCCTTCTTCTTTCTTCCGTTTTTTTTATATATATGTATACGTATATTAATTATAATTAATCGATAGTAACGATACTACCAAATTATTAACACTAACATTTTTATATTTCTCACATTCTAACATTTTATTTATCGTATCTAATTCTTACCATTTTTATTTCGTTACTAACCATTTTAATTTTCGTTTACTAATATTTTTATTATCATTAATTTATTATCGTTGTAACTAAATAATACTGCGTACATATAAATTTATAAATCATATTCGGATTGAACGCGTTAGACTACGACTACCGTTCCAAGTCCGTTTAACTCCTTTCCAAGTCGCAACGGTGGTGGCGCCCTTTCGAGGAGCGCCGTCCTAAGCACTTAAGGGCATAACGTGATCGTGGTAGTACGTAGTTGAACACGTCCGATACCATTTTCAAGATTGGTAGGAGACCCATTGACGCTAAACCGAACATCACATAATCCGTAAGGATTAATAACGATGTCGTAACGCGGAGGGAAATAATTTCGTCCTAATCCAATTTGAAACAATTTTACAAACATCTTTTTCCAAATCCCGATATTGGTCTCGTAATCATAAAATGCACATTGCGAGCACCAAAAACCGAGCCGAGTATGAATTATGCCATATTCATATTAGACTCGGTTGACTATCGATTTTAAACAAATTATAAATTTCGTAATATCCATCCTTTACGAATCGAGCAGCAGCTCGAACAGGGGGCACTCGACCGAGTGCCATAGGCCACTCGATAGAGTAACACCCCAAAAACGAGGCAGGGGGTCTGTGCAGGGCCACTCAATCGAGTCCCGCACATGACTTGGCCGAGTGGTCCCTTTTGTACTCGAACGTGCGCTTCTAAGCGTCATTCAGCCTCGTCAAATATTTTACGACTTCAGTCGACATGTGTAAAGTTAATCACGTGCCAACATTTTCAAAACCATGCATTGCATTTCTAATTATTTATTATTACCGTTACTATTTTGTTATTTCGAATCGATTAGTTATTTTGTTTTTTTCGAGTTGTATTTCTGTCCGTGTAACTTGTACCCCTTTTTATCGTTTTGCTTTGTTTTTGTTTATTTGCGTTTTACCATTTATACAACCTCGACATAATTCAAAGATGCATTAAACGACGTAGATCAAACATATTTCACATGTTTAGCTAAAAACGCTGTTTGCATTTCATTTCACCGAATTACTAGCGCGCGTATTAAAACATCAAATGGTATCTTAGTAGAGGCCGCTAAGTGCGTGTGGGTTGGGTGTCCTTTGTGGGCTTCCCAACACGTACCTTCACCCCTTACTCAGAACCTCGGTTTCCGGATGTCCGAAACCGTTGGCGCACGAGAGTCATTTGATATACGGTACCCGAAAACTCGGCATCGGTGTCGTAATGCAAAGGGACGAACCCCACAAGCTCTAGTATCGAAGTGGGCCGTACTTTGTGCGCGGCCCACCAAAATATAGAGTGGGTACGAACGGGCCCGAACTCCCACAAAGTTCGATGGCGACTCCAAATACGATTTAAATTTTAACCCGAGAACCATCTCACATGGGAAACATTTCGCCGTCCAACCCCGCGCGTGGCCGCGTCGGGGTGGACCTATGTCATGTGCACACTCCATCACTCCTCTTTTTATTGCTTTCAATCATTCTCCCCTCTGGGACTCTCTTTCTCAGCTTAAATTCTAATCTTCATTTTCCTATCCCGATGTTTTCTATTTTATTGTCGTATGTTATTTCGACTTCCTGCTTCTGTAGTTGTTTTTTTTTATTTTCTTCGTCTCTATTCTTAAGAATAAAGGCCTCTTTATGACGACTTGTTTGTGTTCGGTGTGGTTTGACTTGACCATAAATTGAACTTGGATTGGAACGTTTGTTAAGGATTTGGTTATGGGGATGTCTATCTCATCGACTCTTTACATGTTGCTCGGTTCTTTGGTCCTTTGGTCATTTGATTGTAGACTTCGATCATCAAGATGTAGAAGATTTTTCTCCACTGAAGGCAAGCCTCGTCGCTTTGCACTCACCTGTTTCTTTCCACGCCTTTTCGTAAGAGCGTAAGTGCATCTTGGTCTCGTCACTAGGTGGTTAATATGTGTGGATGGTATATGTGGGAGCCGGCAGATGTGTTGATAAAGTGGACTCCCACATCATACTAACACTACTGCACTGACAAGAACAGCGTACACTCCTAACAGAAGTCACCTAGAAGTGTCAACTTAACAGTAGGCAATAAGAACCGGGCTCTCCATCTGACCTCTTCTTTAATCACTTGAGCAATCTTCGCTAGATGAGGGACAAACTGCTCAAACTTACTAGAGTTTCTACTTAGCCATATATGATACATAAGACTAAGAAGTACTCCACCTATCATCTTCTTGTGAACCTTAGATTTGAACTGATAATGTGCCCACCAAAAGCTGGTCTACTGTACTGGTATGTCAACCATACACCAGCTAGACAGTAGTTGTAAGCAACGTGCACTATAAGGGCAAGAAAAAAAAGATGAGGTTGATCTTCAATGCCACGGCCACACAGATTGCATTCCAGTGAGACGGGAACGCTAAATTTGCTCAACAATTCAACTCACTTGATTATTATATTAGTAGTAGTTTGCTATGTCGTTTTTATGTTCAATAAAAGATGTTAGGGAAATTCTACGTGTTACCCCCGAATTATTTGGAATTCTACATGGTACCCCTACACTTTTTGAAACATACAAGGTACCCCTCAGCTTCCTAATAAATGATCCGTTGTGCCCTTACTAAGTTGCTCCGTCAAAATTAAAGGTAAATGGGCCATTATCTTATGATGTGGTGCCATCCCTACTTTAATAAAGTAATGTCTTTTAAAGGCACCATATTAATCCCCACATTTTAAAGCTGACGTGGCGGCCTTACAAATATTTGGGTAATTTTATATTACCTATTAGAGGAAGACATTAACTATGGTTAAAAAGAAAGATACAAATTAACTCAATTAATCTTATTTATCTTAAGCAAATAAAATGTGTGTCTAAAAAAATCAGAATTTTCTCAATCACTACCCTTAACTCCCCATTAAGCTTATAAAATAACCCCCCACTAAGCTTAACCACCCACTTTAACAACTATTCATAACCGCCTAGAACATGGTTACACAAACAAAGATGAATAGTTTAATTAAATACCACCATTAGAAGTCATGTATACTAAAGTACAAAAAAAACATTGAAAATACGTAAATGCAATCAGAAGCAAAGAAATTTCAGTAAGTAAGTTAAACAAAGAAGTATTTGGTGCCAATTTAAGAGGACGAATTGTGTGAAATGAAAAAAGAAAAACTTCAACAACGATTGAAAAAAGATTACATATCTCTTGAGCTACTGATGGTGGATAAAAAGGTTTTTACCCTTTTCTAATTTAGTAAAAGTAATGTCAAATAAAGCATTCATATTCATCCTCACCGAAAAACGATGATGCGTCGTCACCACAATATTTTATGGATTAAAATATTAATTTGGGGAGAAGTTGCCTAATGTACAACAGTAATACAATAATCGCTTATTAAATTCAAATGACACCGCCCATTAAAATTAGCATCCATAATGACACCAATTATCATGAATACAAAACAAAAAACTAGAAAATCAATTGATATAGTGAAAGAAACTACAAATTTCGTAAGATTACCATCGACATTTTACAGTTTGTTCGTTATAATAATAAATAATTTAAACGCAATTCATGCGGTTTTCGCACGGGTTAACATTTTTAAAATTTCATAATAAAGTGGTATGGCATGAAGATTTGAAGTAAGAAAATACAAATTGAAAATAAAAAACGTTAACAATATTCAAGAAAATTACTTATATATATTTTACCCTTTTCATTAAATTTAAGAAAATTATTAAGATGTTACATGAGTAAATACAACTTTTAATTTGCTATAAAAATGAAAATATCGATAAAAAAAGTATTTTAATGTATTTGTTCGGTTAACATTTTACGTTAATCTAATTTCCCTACTATATGAGTTGAGTTATGAATCAAAACTAATTATTTAATTATTCTAATTCCATAAACTTTTTTTTTCCATATAACGAAGTACGTGGTACAGAGTACGGAGTAATATTTAATACAACCCCGCGACTTTTCACGGGGATTAATACTAGTTATGTTAGATTATATTCTCTCCCCTCCCCAATGATCTTCTCACTTTAATGTCACATGGATTAAGAAATCGATAATGAAAGGTGGTAAATTGTTGTGTGGGGTTCAAGAAGTCAAATCACAAAAAGCAACCAATAGGAAGATAGTATATTGGATGAATAAGGAAAGTTTTGAAGTGGAAAAATCTTAGTGATGTTTCCTTTTAAGGAAGGTGAGAAAATCTTAGTGGGGAGTATGTTTTTCTAATTAATCAACTGATACATCCTACAGTTAGTCTCCCTTACGACGGATATATCCGTCGTAAGGTTAAAACGGGTCAAGTATGTGCCATATGGGAAGAGAAGGACAATGACCCCACCAATTAAACTTTTGTCCTATCTAACTATTTGGTAGTTATTTGACCCGTTATATGTTTGTGACGGATATCTCCGTCACAAACAAGAATTTGTGTTCATCCTAAGTACCTAATTTAGGATTTTCCTCCAATTATTCCCCCAAATCATCCTCATCCATCAATTTATGATACACCTTCACTGATTTCATCGTCAGCATCATCAAAGAGCATCAAACCCCAATCCCTTCTTCAATTCGAACCACCATGAATCAAGAGCTGATTCCACCCAATCAATTACCATCGTCAATATTTCCTTTTGTCAATACCCATATCTCTTTCCAGCAAGAAAATGTGATCATCACACTCAACTTCCCTTTATAAATGCCATCATTCATCTTAAATAAATCTCAAGAAACCCAGAAAGCACCTTCATTTTTTTGCGCATTTCCCTAAATTTAGGATGATCTGGGTCAGGTGGGATCGGGTGGGCGTTGTCATGTCGGATCTAAACCCGGAGTTGCAGGAATCAGGTTGGGAGAACTGTGAAAAGAAGCACAGAAAATCGAAGGAGACCTTCATGTTAAGCTCTCTTGTTATGCTAAACTTAGCTCTCATTCGTCTCTAGTTTTTTTTGTGATTTGTGTTGAGTTATTTTCCCAGCAATACAATTGCTTTGGTAGTGATTGTGCTGTAATGTTGTAGTGATTACTCAGATTGTAACAATTATTTGCAGTCACTCTGTTATGAGTTGAATGAATCCGCAAGAATTGTAAATTGTAATGATTAATTATCAAACAATCAAATTGTTTTTTTGTCTATACTCTAGAGCATAGACCATTCAGTAGATGATGCAGAGTGCTGTTTTTGATCGTCGGCATTCCAGTCAGGTCGTCGGCGCTTTTTAATGTAAAAGACGATCTTGCCCTTCTGTTAATTACATTAGTTAAGTAATTTAATATAATTTTAGAAATGAAATTATGTTAATGAAACTCGTTAATGAAGCGGTTTTCAGTTTTTCAAACCGTTCCGTTATTACGTTATTATCTTGTCTTTATTATATATCCCCTCAAACTCCACTCACCGTATTTAATTTTATTTTCTCTCACTTAAAAAAATCGTCTTTTCTTTAGAGAAACCCGACTTTTCTAGATATTAGGTCGTTGGCGCTTTTTAATGTGAAAAGACAACAACGTCATTCCCTATTATGTTAATGAAACTCGATAATGAAACGGTTTTTTTTAAGACGTCATTTTATTATGTTACGGATTATGTTATATTATATATCCTCCCCGCCCACAACAACACTAATATTATTAATAATATTAAAATTGTACTAATAGGTGATTTTAGGGGGTTTTAGAATCAAATATAGATAATATTTTAGTAAGATTTATCAACATTATTCAATTGGTTTAGTGGTAAAGAGGTTCATTTATGTTTGATAGGTTGTGGGTTCGAGCCTCGATAAATACAAATTGACGCCCGGCGGGCCCCATAGGCGCCCGAAACCGACCACCAGAGGGCCCCGTAGGCGTCAGTTTTGGATGTCCGGCATGTTTTTCGTGTCCTTTTGTAATAATTTTTCGTTGGAAATCAACGATAGGGACGTATAAAATCGAATACGTCAAACCGTAACAACTAAAATCGAATATTTCATTGATTACTTAACCACTTGCTAGCTACGAGGAGATTAAACTATCGACCTAATCACAATTATAATGAAAATAATCGACCTAAATAAAATCATTTACAAAATATAAAGATTCTCGAGCTTTATTGAGACACGTGTCTCAATAACCGTCAAAAATTATCAAAACAGTAATCTTAAAGTAGTCGGAAAATATTAATTAGATTAATCAAGTAAAGTACTTAATATTATTAATCATAATTAAAGAAGGGTAAAAGAGTAAAATCTCGTACGTATAAAGCGCCGACGACCTGATTGAAATGCCGACGACGAATTGTAGAAGGGAATGATGTGGTAGGAAATATTCAGTAGTCACAACCTTGTAAAATGTTGGCCTATTCTCTTAGTCTTCTTTTTCGATTTCTTCTTCAAATTGAAATCTGGGTATTGAGAAAAGAACCTGGGTATAATGAAATCGATAAAAGTGTATCATAGATTGATGGATGGGGATGATTTGGGGAATAATTGGAGGAAAACCCTAAATTAGATACTTAGATGAAGTATTAGTTGATTAATTAGGAAGATAATCTAACATAATGGCGCCACGTCATAAGATAACGACCCATTTACCTTCACTTTTGACGGAGCAGCTTGGGCACGACATGTCATTTAGGGAATTGAGGGGTACCTGGTATGTTTCGAAAAGTGTAGAGTACCAGGTAGAATTTCAAATAATTCAAGGGTACCACGTAGAATTCCCTAGATGTTACGGAGTATATATGAGTTCCGACATGTCATTTATTAGGGAATTGAGAGTACCTTGTATGTTTCGAAAAGTGTAAAGGTACCACGCAGAATTCCAAACAATTTGAGGGTACCACGTAGAATTTCCCAAGATATTACTCCGTATATACTAGTTGAAAAGTCCGTGCGATGCACGGACCGATTTTTAGTGACAATAATAATGACACTAGGTTATAGAATTGGTGAAACAATTGGTTGACGGACTTTTATTTATATAATAGAATGTCATCGTTTTATTATAATTTCTCGATGTAGAATAATTTTACATCAATTTATAGCCTTAAAAGTTGTTATAACACTCAAAAGATTTTTCTGGTTAATATTTAAAACGAATGATTTTTCTTATTTATGATATAGTATAAAATTTCATCAGTTCATCATAGTTTTTTATGTTTAATAATTCTCTTCAAATTTATAGTTTTAAGAACTCTTTTTAGGGTTCAAAAGATTTCTGATTAATATCTAAAGATGATGATTACTTTTATTTACTCCCTCCGAGTCTGAATGATCTTCTTCTTTGTTTAATATATGTGAGGTATATTTTAATCAAAGGGAAAGATCATTCAGACTCTGAGGGAGTATATAATAGAATTTCATCACCTTATTGCAATTTTTTATGTGGGATAATTTAATTCAATCTATAGCCTTAAGAACTATTATAAGACTCAAAAGATTTTTTATTAATATCTTAAATCGATTAATTTCTCGATGTAAAATTTCATCACCTCCATCATAATTTTTTGATGTGGGCTTAAGTTTATAGTCTTAAAAGCTCTTTTAGTGTTGAACTCAGTCTTCCTCCATTGATGGAGTTCGAGGGAGATGAAGAAATGGAAGAAAGACAGAGTAACAGAATTGGGGAAAAGAAGTACAGTACACAAGACGAAATAAAATTGTGATATTATTGAAGAATGAATTGTATCAATTAATTACATACGTAAAAACCGTATATATATACAATAATTGAATGAAAGAATTTTTTTTGTGTAAATGAAAAAAAATAAAAAATTGTTTGTAACAAACTTGTAACCGAATTGATATGACGTGGCATATCAAGGTGGTTGATATCTAACACCTCCCCTCAAGTTGGAGGGTAATGTAGAAATTACACCCAATTTGGAGACGAGATCATGATGCTTTACACCAAAAAGACTCTTGGTGAAAACATCAGCGAGCTACAGATGAGAGGGAGTATAAGAAAGTGTAATAAGGCCTGCCCGCAGCTTCTCACGAACAAAATGGCAGTCTAGATCAATGTGTTTAGTGCGTTCGTGAAACATGGGATTTTTGGCAATATGAGTAGCAGCCTGACTATCGCATTTGACAGGAATAGGAGTTAGATCTGGAACATCCAAATCAGTGAAGAGGCGAGTAAGCCAGGCAAGTTCAGTAGTAATGCGTCGTAATGATCTGTATTCAGCCTCTGCTGAAGATAAAGAAA
The DNA here is from genome assembly GCA_958450325.1 of Agrostemma githago. Classification (NCBI taxonomy): domain Eukaryota; kingdom Viridiplantae; phylum Streptophyta; class Magnoliopsida; order Caryophyllales; family Caryophyllaceae; genus Agrostemma; species Agrostemma githago. The sequence continues at coordinate 39,728,942 of OY288244.1, forward strand.
CGGTATGTTGTTTCTTCGACTTCCAGAAGATGAGAGTATTCCCAAGAAAAATAACATATCCACTGACGGAACGCCTGGTAAGAGGGCAAGATGCCCAATCAGCGTCACAGAAACCCTGGATGGTAAAGTCAGGAGAACAGTCCAGAAGAATACCCTGGTGAGGAGAGGCAGATAAGTACTGAAGTGTGCGAATTGCAGCAACCCAGTGTAGATTTCTGGGGGCAGACATGAATTGGCTAAGCAATTGGACTGCGAAACATATATCAGGGCGAGTATGGGTTAAAAAATTCAACTTGCCAACCAATCTGCGATACATAGAAGGATCTGGGAAGAGATCACCAGCAGAAGCATCAAGTTTAATACTAGTGTCAAGGGGACTGACTACAGGTTTGCAGGACAAACAATCAAAGTCTTTGAGCATCTCCATAACGAACTTATGCTGCGTGACAACAATTCCTGAAGAAAGGGAATGAAACTCTAACCCCAGAAAGTAATGGAGGGAGCTAAGATTCTTAATCTTGAAAGTATCATCCAAGAAGATTTTCAAGTTAGCAATTTCATCTAAAGCATCACCAGTGATGAGAATATCATCAACATAAACAACAAGGAACACCCTTTGAGAACCAACACATTTGGTAAAGAGGGAGTAGTCATTTAGAGAAGTAATATAGCCCCTAGAGCGTAGCGCAGAACTCAACTTAGCATACCATTGACGAGAAGCATGTTTTAACCCGTAGAGAGACTTCAACAATTTGCAAACCATGTTAGGACCTGAAGAAGGAAGCCCAGGAGGAGGTTTCATGAAGATTTCTTCATCGAGATCGCCATGAAGAAATGCATTGTTGACATCTAATTGACTTAGATGCCAACCCCTTTTGACAGCAACCGAGACCAAGCATCTGATGGTGGTCATCTTGACCACTGGAGAAAAAGTCTCAGTATAGTCTATACCCTCTTTTTGTGTATAACCCTTAAGAACAAGGCACGCTTTGTATCTCTCAATTGAGCCATCAGCCTTGTGCTTAACTTTGAACACCCATTTGCAACTAATAGCCTTCTTTTTGGGAGGTAAAGGAACAAGTTTCCAGGTGTAATTGGCCTCTAGAGCAGAGAATTCAGCAGCTATAGCAGCCTGCCACTCAGGGTAGATGATGGCTTCTGCATAATCAGAGAGGTGAGGGTATGAATGCAAGGGGGAGAGGCGGCAGAATGGACAAGAGAGCAATGATAATCCTGTAAATAGGAAGAGGGGCGAGAAGCCCTAGTTGACTGGCGAACAGGAGGAACAGGAATGGGAACTGGGACTGGAGGAGTATTAACAGGAATATTATTATTATTATCAAGAGAAGAAGCTATAGGAATTGAAGTAATATTATCAAGAGCAGAAAAGGAAGGAAGATAGGAACTGTGAGTTTCCTTCACATAAGGGAATATTGACTCATAGAAAATGACATCTCTCGATGTATAAACTGAAAAATTATCGAGATTTAACAGCTTGTAAGCCTTTTTGCCAAAAGGATATCCCAAGAAAACAGAAGGAATAGCTCGTGCGGCAAGTTTATCCCTTCTCAGTTTAGGAGTGGAGCCATAACAAAGGCAACCAAAGCTCCTCATGTGATTGAGAACAGGTGGTCTGTTAAACAAGAGGTCATAAGGAGATTTGTAATTGAGTTGTTTAGTGGGTAGGCGATTGATGATATAGTTGGCAGTAAGTACACATTCACCCCAATACTTCTTGGGTAATTGGGATTGAAATATAAGAGCTGATATGTCTAGTTTTATCGTCTTTCCTTCTTGCTTTACTTGGTTTTCCTTAGTTTAATCCCTCCTAGAAGCGGTTTTTGTGCTACTAATGTCTTCTCTAGTGATATTTTGTGTTCTAGGTTCGTATGGCGAGATCGCGGGTCTTTTAGGCCATTTCTACGTCGTAAGGACTGATTCCGAGTCACAGAGTATTCATGGAACCAAGGAAAAGCAAGAAGAAGTCGCCCATCATGATCGGGAAGCTCATCACGGCCGGGACGAAGCATGCCAAAGATCAGAGGCTCCTGTGAAGCCTTCCCGACCGAGAACATCACTGATGGTAGGATTTGTCGTGGATCCCGCCACCAATTAAATAACCAACTAGCACCTAACGGTAGTTAGGGTAAGTCGGGTCGTGTCCACGGAGACGGTATTGCAAGGTTTAGACTAAATCGGCCTAAAACAAGACTATGCTACCAAGCAAACACAAAGAGCTAATAATTGATGAATTAAGGTGAGGGGAGGAGAAAGTAGACTAATGATGAGCTATGATGAACTAGACTATCAAATACTAACTAAACACAAGCCAACTAGCAAACTAAGAGAAATGCTAAACAATGCTAATGATCCAACTACTAACAACCTAAAGAAATGATGATTAACTAACAAGGTGAATCAAATATGGAAAAGAGGGAGTGGGTTAGGTCGGGTTCATAAGTGTAGTAGGGTGACTTGGGTTGATTAAGGGTGTAGGTGCCTCCTAATTGCTAGGTTCGGTCCGGGCAATCGCAACTTAAACCGATGTTGATGATTATGCTCAACATAACCACACACAAAGCAAACAATGAGTAGAAGAAGACTAGCATGAGAAGCATGGCCACTACAACCCATACAAGCATATCAACAAACACATGGTGTGCCAAATGTGTGACTAACAATAAAGAATCACCCTTTACCCCCAATCAAACCCTAATCACCCATAATCTACCCTTAATCCCCCTACTAACTCACAAATAAACTACTCACTCATGTTCAAACTAACTACAACAATGAAAGGATAAAACAACTTCACAATCCAAACATTCATCATCAAGAACAATAACAATCAATAACAACAAACACTAAGTAAAGATTCAAACTTGATTCAATAACAATAAACAAGAGAAAAGAAAGATTATACCAACACTAGATGAAGGAAAAGATGAAATCTTGCATAAAAGAGAAACCCAAATAATCCCAAGGTTGTCAATCTTGGAGAAGTCTTCAAGTATCTTCTTAATACAAGCACTAATTAACTAGGATTAACTAAGATTAACTAAGGATTAATGAGAGATTCAAACTAATATGAAGAACTAAATCTAGGGTTTATATGTTGTAGAGAGGCTTAAGAGAGGCCAAACTAATGTAAGATTCATAAACAATACAAGAGGTAAGTATTTATAGGGTTACAAATGGAAGGGAATTAAGAAGAAACAAGGCGCGGCTGCCAGGTGCCCTTCCCGGCCGGGAGGAGGTGGTCCCGGTCGGGAAGGTGTCGGTCCCGGCCGGGAGGAGCTGGTCCCGGTCGGGATGGACCCAAAACAGGAGCATCCTCTTTTGTGCACCTCATCCCGGTCGGGATGGCATCCTTCCCGGTCGGGATGGGTCTTGTAGGCCTCCAATATGATCTTTAGGGTTCTTCCTTGCTTCACATGGACTTCTCATCGATTCTCGGGACTCGGGATCGGGTCTCGGAGGCTCGGGATTGGGTCCCAAGGTCTCGGGGTCGATTCCAAAGCATCGAGTCATCGTTCCTTTATCTCGTTGGCTCCAAAACGTGTATGTATCGAGTCGGAACCGCTCCAACTCTTCCAAATCGGTCTCGGGAACCTGAAACGAACTAAAGGAAGCATAAGAGGTCCCTAAACCGCTCCCAAGGAGTGATTCTACAAGGAAAACGGGACCAAAACCCTACAAAATAGGCACTACAAACCACATCACATTCTCCTCCAAACTCCGCGAGAGATAGAGAAGAAAAAGGGATAAGATGTTACCGGTAGTCTTGAAAGCTCTTCAAAGCTAGCGGTGATTTAAGCAACCTATAAGGAAAGAGGAGGCAAAACACACACAATACAACAATACACGACATAACGACAAAAAAGGAAAACACACAAAAGAAAATCTTTTTGATTTTTGTGAAAAATTTTCAAATTTTTAGGGTTTTTAAAGATTTTTTCGAAAGACTACAAAAATAAAGCTAACTATGCTAGAATACCACTCCCCCACACTTAAGTCGAGCCATGCCCTCATGCTCGACCGTAGTGCATGGGAGTACAAAAGAAACTACGAAAATAAAGCTAAAAATCAAAAAGTGGAGAAAATGGTAGAAGGCGTCCGGCCGGGGTGTAGTCGAGTCACCATGGGCCGAGACAAGAAAAAGGGTATGGATGGGGGAAGAAAATAAAAAGAAGGAAATAAAAGGAAATGGGAGGGGAGGGCTAGATGTAATCAAGTCACCTAGCCCGGATTCCGCCTAAATCCGACTAAATCCTCAAAAAGAAAGGGTGAAAAACTTGGAAAATTTGGATTTTGAAAATGACTGTCGATGTAGTCACATCATCGAGAGTTGGGAGCAAGCACACCAAGGCCTCGAAGGCCACCATGACACAAAGGATAAGAGGGAAAGGGAATAAACAAAGAAGACAAGCTATAAAAACGGAAAAGAGAGGATAGTTGCCGTACCATACGGTTACCAACTCACTCGCTCCATCGTCTCATAAGTCAATATAGGCACTTAGCTTGTCTATGTCGTCGTTATTCCTCTCCAATTGCACTCCGGTTCCATGGTTGGGGCACAAATGCAAGGTGAGGCGGGTTTTTGATGCGAAAGTCGGTTTGAAATGGATAGAAAGTGAGGTGAAAGCGTGCATGTGAGGTGTAAGGGTCATACAATGAGAGTAAGGACATGTAGGGAGGTTGGGAGGGGGTATAAAGTGGTTGGGTGGTCTCAAACAACGAAGAAAAGAGCCAACGGAGGACAGGGGGTCCATCCCGGTCGGGATGGGTGGTCCCGGTCGGGATGGCTGTCTCGTCCCGGTCGGGACGGATTGCCAGTGAACCCAACTTTTGTGCACCCCATCCCGGACGGGATGGCATCCTTCCCGGTCGGGATGGGCCTTCCATCCCGGACGGGATGACCTCTTCTAGGCCGGGAAGAGTCTCCAAACCCTCTATAGCACCCAAAAGCTCGAACCGAGCCTCAAAAACCGACTTTCCTTCACACAATCCGAGCTCCAACAACGACCGCTCTTCCCTAGGAATCACTTCCACTTCACACCTATCACAATAAACTCAAATAACACATTAAATTCCCTCCCTCACAACGCTCATTAATCAACCAAATAATCAAGAATTTCACAAAAGCAAACAAACTAATAGGGAAAGAGATATATACAAAGAGACGGTTCTTGTGGAACTCCGTCAAACCAAGGTGGTACTTTCTTCAATTCTTTTTCAACACCCAAAACTAGTTCCATCTCCATCAAGGGCACGAAGGAACAAGTCGAAGGCCCTAGCAAAGTCTTCAATCAAGCTAGTAACATAAGCATCCACAAACCAAGGCTCTTCATGACCTTGTCTCGACGTTCCCGGGGCATCCCGATCTACTAAGTTCAAAGGCTTGAACTTGTACTTTCGATCCTTCGTTATATACCCAAACGTCCATCTATCCTCATGTGGCCCCAAGGGAGGCTCATCTTCATCCTTTTTGCTCTTCAACTTGTCATTAAACCCATGACATGGGCTCTCATCCTCCTCCAAATCGGAGTCATCATCCTCAAGTACATAAGAGTACTTCTTCAAGCTTTGTCCCAACTCTCCCCCTAGATCGGTGTCTTTAGTGGCTTGGATCATGTTGCATGACTCATCATTAGTAGGCGAAGTGTTTCCTTGAAGGTCAAACACTAACTTCTCTTCGCCTAGTTTGAAAGTGATCCTACCATTCTTCACATCGATCATAGCACCGGCGGTATGTAGAAATGGGCGCCCAAGAATAATGGGAGTGTTGGCATCTTCCGGCATATCGAGCACGATGAAGTCAACCGGAATGAAGAACTTACCGATCCTCACCGGCACATCCTCTAGCATCCCCAATGGTCGGTTGAGTGAACTATCGGCCATTTGGAGCGTGATAGAGGTACTTTTGAGCTCCTTCATCCCAAGTCGGCAACAAATGGAGTAAGGAATGATGCTTACACTCGCACCCAAATCACATAAAGCTCTTTCAATCTTGTAATGCCCTATGGTGCAAGGGATCGAGAACCTACCCGGATCCTTCAACTTAGGAAGCGTAGAACCTTGAATGAGCTCGCTCACCACCCTTGTGAACGCGATGGTCTCTTCCTTGTCGACGGATCTCTTCCTAGCCAATATTTCTCTCATAAATTTTCCATATGCCGGGATTCGGGTAAGTAGCTCGGTGAATGGGACACTCACATCCAACTTCTTCACTATGTTAAGGAACTTGTCATATTGAGTGTCCACCTTAGTCTTCATTTGCCTTGATGGGAAAGGCAACTTTACTTGATATTTATTGGCTCAATCGGGGTGGGCTCTTCAAATGACACTTTCTTTTTACCCTTATCTTTAGCTTGAAGTGTGGTTTGCTTGTCTTGTTGAGGTTTCTCAACCTCCCATAAAACTTGCTCCTCCGTTGGATTGTCAAAGCTTGAGCTCTCTTGAGTTGGAGGTGTCATCTTTCTTGTCGATTCTTGCACCGGCTCTTGCTCACTCGGGAATGGAGGGGAGTCATAAGATGTACCTCTCCTTGTGGTGATGGCATTGACATGCTCAAAAGTCGGAGTTACACCTTGAGGAGGTAATTGCCCTCTTTGTCTTGAGGAACTTCCCGATGCAAGTTGTGCCACTTGATTCTCAATCATCTTCATGTGAGTTTTCATTTCCTTGTTTTCCATTAAAATTTGATCAATGGCTCCTTGTTGTGACATTTGTGCATCCAATTGCCTCTTTTGTAATTCTTGAGTACCCCTATAGATATCCACCATTTGCTTTTGCATGTCTAAGTCCCGTGGTGGTGATGATGGATTATGCGGTGTATTGGTGAGGGCTAAGGGGGTACCATAGTCATGAGTAGGAGATCGGCTCCTAGGCTTGCTTTGTTGTTGATTTCCTTGAATTGCTTGTTGTTGATGATTGTTCCCTCGGAACCCATGAGAATTGCCTTGATTAAGGCCTTGGTTGTTGCCATGGTTGTGGTTTTGATAGCCTTGGTTGAAGTTCCCTTGTTGGAACCCTTGATTGTTGTTGAATGAACCTTGGTTACCTTGCTTGAAGTTGTTGAAAGGCCTTGAGTTGCCTTGGTAACCTTGGTTGTTGTCCCTTAAGGGAGGTGGAACATAAGGACGATGTTGTTGTTGGTGTTGAAAAGCTTGTTGTTGAGGGACTTGATTGGAAGCTTGGTATTGATTGGAATAGGAAGTACCTTGCTTGAATGCTTGAAAGGCATTCACTTGCTCAATACTCCCTCTACAATTCATAGGGTCATTACCAACGATTCCACAAGTGTCACACATCCCATAATAAGGCAAAGGAGGTGCAAATCCCAAAGCATTCACTTCATGGATTGAGGCTTGGTGGGAGGAACCGATGCTTTGGACTTGAGTGAGGTGACCTTGAAGCTTCTTGTCAATGGATTCCATGTGTATCTTCAATTGAGCCCCAAGGTCAATGCTTAATTGAGTTATAGCATCAACCTCGTGCCTACCTCCTCGGTTTGCCTTCCTAGGCCTAGAGTATTGTGAATTATGCACCGCCATCTCTTCGATTCTCGCCCAAGTTTGGTCATCATCGACCTCGGTGAACCTACCATTGGAGCCCATATTAAGTATAGTTCTTGAGTCCTCATAAAGACCATTCCAAAATTGTTGGACTAAGAACCATTGTGAGAGTCCATGGTGAGGGCAAGATCTAACCAATGACTTAAACCGCTCCCAAGCTTCATATAAGCTCTCTTCATCCCGTTGTTGGAAACCGGTGATGGAGGCCCTAAGCAAGTTAGTCTTCTCCGGAGGGTAGAAAGTTTGGTAGAATGCCAATGCAAGTTTCTTCCAAGTGTCGATGCCCATGGTTACCCTATCGAGACCTTTAATCTATTGCTTCGCTTTTCCAATAAGAGAAAATGGAAATAAAACCCATCGGATTTGATCTTGTGTAACCCCGGGTTGAGAGATAGCGTCGCAATAATCGGAGAAAGTCTCCATGTGTTGGTGCGGGTCTTCGGTGGGCAAACCACTAAATTGGTTCCTTTCCACAAGTTGGATGAAATGGGTCTTGGCCGTAAAATTTCCGGCATAAGCGGCCGGTAGAGCATTGGGTCCCGGCAAGACGTCTTCCGTGAATGTGGAGTGGGAGGAAAACTTTGGCATTATTGGATGTAAGGGAGAAGATGGTGTAGACGGAGTTGATGTAGATGTAGATGGGGAACTAGGACGAGAATCTCCGAAGGGATTGGTGAAATTCCCTTCGGCCGTCTCTTGATATGCTTCCTCACTATCGCTTCCTTGAGCTTGTTCATGATGGGTATTGCTTGCACTTGGTTGAGAGATCCTAACCCGATTAATCGTCCGTTGGCGAAAAGCTCGAAAAAGCCTCTCCGGCTCTGGATTAAAGAGAAAGGATTCGCCTCCCCGCCTAGGCATACACTACACACTAGAACAAACGTGAGAACACCTAGTGCTTTATGGGCACTAGGTAACGACAATAAGCAAACACAACTAGAGACAAAGAGAAAAGAAAGCTAAGGAATCAAGAAAAACTAGAGAATATTCACAAGAGATTATAGAAGGGCACAAAGGAGGGTAACTAAGTCTAGAAATAAGCAAACAAAGTCTAAACAATGCACCGTCCCCGGCAACGGCGCCAAATTGATGGTAGGATTTGTCGTGGATCCCGCCACCAATAAAATAACCAACTAGCACCTAACGGTAGTTAGGGTAAGTCGGGTCGTGTCCACGGAGACGGTATTGCAAGGTTTAGACTAAATCGGCCTAAAACAAGACTATGCTACCAAACAAACACAAAGAGCTAATAATTGATGAATTAAGGTGAGGGGAGGAGAAAGTAGACTAATGATGAGCTATGATGAACTAGACTATCAAATACTAACTAAACACAAGCCAACTAGCAAACTAAGAGAAATGCTAAACAATGCTAATGATCCAACTACTAACAACCTAAAGAAATGATGATTAACTAACAAGGTGAATCAAATATGGAAAAGAGGGAGTGGGTTAGGTCGGGTTCATAAGTGTAGTAGGGTGACTTGGGTTGATTAAGGGTGTAGGAGCCTCCTAATTGCTAGGTTCGGTCCGGGCAATCGCAACTTAAACCGATGTTGATGACTATGCTCAACATAACCACACACAAAGCAAACAATGAGTAGAAGAAGACTAGCATGAGAAGCATGGCCACTACAACCCATACAAGCATATCAACAAACACATGGTGTGCCAAATGTGTGACTAACAATAAAGAATCACCCTTTACCCCCAATCAAACCCTAATCACCCATAATCTACCCTTAATCCCCCTACTAACCCACAAATAAACTACTCACTCATGGTCAAACTAACTACAACAATGAAAGGATAAAACTACTTCACAATCCAAACATTCATCATCAAGAACAATAACAATCAATAACAACAAACACTAAGTAAAGATTCAAACTTGATTCAATAACAATAAACAAGAGAAAAGAAAGATTATACCAACACTAGATGAAGGAAAAGATGAAATCTTGCATAAAAGAGAAACCCAAATAATCCCAAGGTTGTCAATCTTGGAGAAGTCTTCAAGTATCTTCTTAATACAAGCACTAATTAACTAGGATTAACTAAGATTAACTAAGGATTAATGAGAGATTCAAACTATTATGAAGAACTAAATCTAGGGTTTATATGTTGTAGAGAGGCTTAAGAGAGGCCAAACTAATGTAAGATTCATAAACAATACAAGAGGTAAGTATTTATAGGGTTACAAATGGAAGGGAATTAAGAAGAAACAAGGCGCGGCTGCCAGGTGCCCTTCCCGGCCGGGAGGAGGTGGTCCCGGTAGGGAAGGTGTCGGTCCCGGCCGGGAGGAGCTGGTCCCGGTCGGGATGGACCCAAAACAGGAGCATCCTCTTTTGTGCACCTCATCCCGGTCGGGATGGCATCCTTCCCGGTCGGGATGGGTCTTGTAGGCCTCCAATATGATCTTTAGGGTTCTTTCTTGCTTCACATGGACTTCTCATCGATTCTCGGGACTCGGGATCGGGTCTCGGAGGCTCGGGATTGGGTCCCAAGGTCTCGGGGTCGATTCCAAAGCATCGAGTCATCGTTCCTTTATCTCGTTGGCTCCAAAACGTGTATGTATCGAGTCGGAACCGCTCCAACTCTTCCAAATCGGTCTCGGGAACCTGAAACGAACTAAAGGAAGCATAAGAAGTCCCTAAACCGCTCCCAAGGAGCGATTCTACAAGGAAAACGGGACCAAAACCCTACAAAATAGGCACTACAAACCACACTTATCAATCACCTTCTCGGTCGGGACCATAGGTCTTCCCGAGCGGGATCACTACCTTCCCGGTCGGGAAGATGAGCCATCTCGGTCGGGATCGTAGGCCTTCCCGATCGGGACCATTACCTTCCCGGTCAGGAAGGACCCAGATATTATGGGCTTCCTCGTTTCTTTTCTCTCACTTGTGGAACACTATATATACCCTTCCTCTTGTATTTTGTAAAGCACGAAACCCTAGAGAGAGGCACACTACTTTAGCTTAATCTTAACTTAATTTCTCCTTAATCCTTCCTTAATTTTAGCTTAATCCTAGTCTACTTGTGTAATTTGGCAAACTCTTGAAGAATTCATCACTATTGACACATTGGTGGATGTTCTTGGGTTATCATTTACGCAAGTTTAAATCGTTTCATTTCATATTTGTGTTGGTATAATTTCTTTAATCTCTTCTCTTTTAATCCTTGTTTTTCATTAAAGTTTCAATCTTTGTTCTTAGATTATTGTTTTTCATTATAAATCTTCCATTATGAACATGTTGGTTATTATGTTAGTTTCCTTAATTAATGTTAGTTTCATCTTAAACATGTGTGAGTAGACTCATTGTGGAGTTAATAGGGAGATTAGGTGTTGTTTATGGGTAATTAGGGATTGTTTGTGGTAAAGGTTGAATCTTTGTTACTTGTCACATGTTAAGCATGCTTTGTGTTTGTTGAAATGATTGTTAGAATAGTAATGACCATGCTATTTCTTGCTAGTTTCATCCTTCTCATTGAATACATAATTTGTGGTTGAATTCTCTTGTTTTGGGTAATATCATACATGAGTTTTTGGGTTTGTCTTTGACGCGAGAGTGCGGCCTTACCTTAGTGACTAGGTGAAACCTTTACCCTTGACTTCCCCCTAGCCTTAAACACCTATGAACCCGACCTAACCTTACTCTTTCTCTTATTGAATTCTCCATTTTCATCATCATAATTTTAGTTCTTATCATTGTCTTAGGTTGTTCTTGTTCCTTTAGTAATAGTCTTAGTCTAATCAAACATCAACAATTCTTCTCCTTGTTTCCTTGCAACTTTGTCTTGAGATTAGGTAAGTTTTAGTCTAAACTCGCTTTGCCGTCTCTTGTGGACCGACCCGACTTGCCCATACTACTTAGTTTAGGTAGGTTGGTTTATTGGTGTCGGGATTGATGATAACTCCTCGCATCAATTTGGCGCCGTTGCCGGGGACAGTGCTAGTTTAGACTTTGTTTACTTGTTTACCTGACTTAATTGCCGTTTTTGTGTATTTTTATCTCCTTGTCTTTTGTTGTGGTTGTTTCTTGTCTCTACCTAGTGCCCTCAAAGCACTAGGTGCTCTCAAGTTTGTTCCGAGTGTGTAGTTTATGCCTAGAGGAGGGAACGACTCCTTCCTCTTCAATTTAGATCCGGAGAGACTCTTTCGAGCCTTTTGACAAAGGACAACTGCTAGAGTAAGAAATTCCCAACCGGGTCCGAGCAACAACATTGAGGAACAAGCTTTTGGAATTGACTTGAACAAACCACCTCAAGACAACATCGAAGAGGGCTTCTTGAATCCCTTTGGTACTTTGTTCCAATCACCTCCAACATCTCCAACTACTTCTCCTTCAACATCTCCATCAAGTTCTACACCATCATCACCAATCCATCACATCATGCCTAAGTTCTCTTCACATTCGACGTTTACCGAGGATGTTTTGCCCGGTCCTACCGCTTTACCGGCCGCTTACGCCGGAAATTTTGTGGCAAAGACTCAATTTATCCAATTGGTTGAGCGAAGTCAATTTAGTGGGTTACCCACCGAGGATCCACATCAGCACATGAAAACCTTTTTCGACTATTGTGATGCCATCTCTCAACCGGGAGTAACCCAAGATCAAATTCGATGGGTCCTTTTCCCTTTCTCTTTAATCGGTAAGGCTAAACAATGGCTTAAAGGTCTCAACAAGGCGGCTCTAGGGATCGACACATGGAAGAAGCTAGCCTTAGCTTTCTACCAAAAATTTTACCCACCGGAGAAGACCAATTTATTAAGAGCTTCCATCATGGGGTTCCAACAACGTGACGAAGAGGGGCTCTACGAGTCGTGGGAAAGATTCAAGGCCCTAGTTCGCTCTTGTCCTCATCATGGATTGTCGGAGTGGTTTCTTGTTAAACAATTTTGGAATGGGTTGTATGAGGATTCGAGGGGTATACTTAACATGGGCTCGAATGGGCGTTTCACTGAAGTCGAAGATGATCAAACATGGGCAAGGATTGAGGAAATGGCGGTCCATAATTCCCAATATTCTAGGCCTAGGAAGGCAAATCGAGGGGGGAGACATGATATTAATGCTATTACACAACTAAGTGCCGATTTGGGTGCACAATTGAAGACTCATATGGATGCTATCGATAAAAAGCTTCAAGGGCATGCTAATCAATCTCAAGGCACGAGTTCTTCCACTCAATCACCTCCGCACCAAGTTAATGCTATGGACTCTACATTTAACCCTTCCCATCATGGCATGTGTGACAATTGTGGAATTTTTGGGCATGAGTCCTATGAATGCTTATGCAATGTGGAACAAGTGAATGCTTTCCAAGCATACAAGCAAGGCACCCCGTTCTCAAGCTACTACAATGCCAACACTCATAAGCACCCTCTTCTATCGTACAAGACTCAAAACATCCAAAATCCTCAAGTCTTTAAAGGTGCTCAACAAAGTGATGTGAGTTGATATGAACTTTGAAACAAGAACGTGAAGGATATTAGTATTCTGAAATGGAACGTAAACAAGTAACCAAAACAGAATGAAAGGATAGTTTTAGGGATGAATAAACCGTAACCAAAGGATAGTATGCTTAGTGAAGTAGACCTATACTCCAACAAAGCGGGTGCTAAATCAAACACGCGATTGAAGTAGCGAGTTTAGAGCTTGTAACGCGACTTACTCTAGACTTTGTCTTGTAAACAACAAGGACGTAAAAGAAAGCTTAGCTTTACTCAGGTTTTTGATATGAAAATTGGATCCCTTATTCATTTGACTAGATGGCTATATATAGCCTACAATCAGACCTTAAACTCGGCTGATTAGGGGTGACAAAAACAAAGTTACAACCATGTGAACAAGGAGCTAATAACAAGGCTTAGGAGCTAATAACAAAGTAATGTAAAACCGGAGCTAATAACAAAGCTTGAACAAGTAGTAATGAGGCGCGGCAGCTATGTGAACATGGAGCCAAAAACAAAGCTAGCAAGGGAGCCTTTTAGCCGTGTACACCATGTGAACACAATCAGCCTTAAACACCTTCATAACTTCGGTACACTTCCCATGCTTGAATGGGTGTGAAACCAAGTTAATGTATTCGTATTACCTTGATTATTTGCTCCTTTATTCGGCTCATACACGAGCTAGTTCACCAATTGTAGTAGGCACACTACTAAGCTGGTAAGGGGTGCTAGTGTGACTGAACTAAGACCATGAGGAGCTAAGGTGCCTTTAATGAACTCTTTGGTAGTTCCTTGATTCGGATCATCTCCTCCCCCTTGAAAAGGAATTGTCCTCAATTCTGATAAGCCATCTTCATCAAGGTAAAGAGCAAAATCTCCTACTTTGGACGTGGTATGAACTTCATAACTATCCGGCCACTTTATCTTGCAACCTTGGTTGTTTCCCTTGTATGGAGTTTCTGCTTGGGACATCAATCTGGTTCTTCTCTTGATATCTTCATCCGTTGTGTAACAAATACTTAGGTGAGTCACTATGGAGAATGACAAGTACTCTCTTGGTTTGAGGGGACTCTTTGGGAAAGGACTCGTTAAGTATTTGCTCATGATGATTAGATCACTCCCTTGTGTCTTTAACAAAATTTAGTGCTCTTTTAATGGCTCTAAGGTCCTGGTTATGTCACAACCTCCAGCTGGTCCTCCTCCCTGAACTCCTCTAGTTATAAACTCTGAAATGGGAGGTTTTGGGACACAAAAATGGTTCTCTTTAGGAATAAGATTGTCCTGCAAAACAAACTAATTAAAAGTGTTAAGAGTAATAGCCTTGCACTTGGTGAGTACATCAACTTCTGTGGAGTAATAGTCCTTCAAAGTCTTGAATCCAAGCGTGCTTGCACCTAGGTAGTGACAGGATAGAGTATTGGCCATGACATTGTTCTTGATATCTCCATACCTTAAGACTTCATGATCTTTACTAGGCATCAAACAGGATGGTATTCCATTGGAGATAACAACACCTCGTTCTTTTTGCCACTCTTCAAATGACTTCCCTTCACTACCACTCTTAATCTTAATTGGTTCCTCTTTAGCGGCATCAAACTCCCCTTCTTCTATAGCATGTACTTCCACATTTTTACTAGCAAACATTGAGAGGTTGGGTTTTCCGACTCGATTTGCTAACATGTTACATACGTTTTGAGGTGTCATGGGTTTGAGTACAATTTTCCTTCCCTTATCACTCAATTCATACTCATTCCTCCTCCCATGGTGAATTACGTCCCTATCAAACTGCCAAGGACGGCCTAATAGTATGTGACAAGCATCCATAGGAATCACATCACACAAAACCTCTTCAACGTAGGAACCCATGGTTAAGCCAACCCTCACTTGTTTAGTGACCCTTACCTTGTTCCCGTTGTTTAACCAATGTAACGCATAAGGGTTAGGGTGATTAGTAGTAGCTAGACCTAGTTTGTCCACCATTTCAGTTGAGGCAACGTTGGTACAACTACCTCCATCAATGATTAAACTACACCATTTGTCTTTAACTTGACACTTAGTATGGAATAGTTGGTCTCTTTGTTCAGTGTCATGTTGAATGGGGTTAGCATGTAGGGTACGTAGTACTAAGAGTGTATCATAAGCTGGGGGTTCATAAGCCTCAAAGTCCTCCTCTTCCCCTTCCTCTTCCTCATTAACATTGAAAACAGCCCCTATACGTTGCTCCTCTTCCCATAACTCATCCTTAACAGTGATCACTTCCCTTAAGGTCACAACTCTTTTGTTAGGGCAAGCGTTTTTGTAGTGACCAAACCCTTGACATTTGAAACAGCGTACTTTAGATAGACTAGTTTCAATAGTTGTTTTGGTGGTAGATTGAGGTGGGGGTGCGGGGTTACTCTTAACAATAAGGGGTTGATTAGCATTAGTAGGATTGACTCTATTACCATCATCCGTTCGAGACCAAGTATGACTCTTACTAGACTCACCCTCATGTCTTCCCTTCCCTTGTGCCTCAATTTTTAGACACAACCCACACAAGGTATCAAAATCAGAATAAGGACACAAATCAACCGTATTAGCTATACTACGATTTAACCCACGTAAGAACCTAGCCATTTTTATCTCTTCATTCTCTTCTACTTCTCCCATTAGAACAAAGTTCTCAAATTCTTCTATGTATTCACTAACACTCATTTTTCCTTGTACAAGGTTAGCAATCTTTTTGTATAAGGATAACTTGTGCGTAGTTGGGACATAACTCTTACGTAGTTTGCGTTTTAAGGACTCCCAAGAAGTAGAAGTAATCTTACCCTTTCCACTTCTGGTGCGTTGTACCTTAAGCCCTTCATACCAAAGGGAAGCCCCTTTGCTTAACTTTAGGATGGCGTATTTGCACCTTTCTTCGTCCTCTAAATCCTTGAAGTCAAAGAGCTTCTCCATGCTTCTTTCCCACTCCAAGTAAGCTTCAGGATCAGTACCACCGTTAAACTCAGGAAGTTCAGTTACCTTGATCTTGTCCACCGGTTCCCTCCTTGGTTGGAAGCGAGAATTTTTTGGCTGGAAGTTCTCCAATGCCTTCTTTA
The DNA here is from genome assembly GCA_958450325.1 of Agrostemma githago. NCBI lineage: Eukaryota > Viridiplantae > Streptophyta > Magnoliopsida > Caryophyllales > Caryophyllaceae > Agrostemma > Agrostemma githago. The sequence goes on from OY288244.1 coordinate 39,745,057, forward strand.
GTTGTTCCAGGAAGGTAGGATCTTCAAAGTTCAACACTCCTGCCATTCTTACGTTTACTTGATGACCAAAGCTCTGATACCACTAATGATGTGAGTTGATATGAACTTTGAAACAAGAACGTGAAGGATATTAGTATTCTGAAATGGAACGTAAACAAGTAACCAAAACAGAATGAAAGGATAGTTTTAGGGATGAATAAACCGTAACCAAAGGATAGTATGCTTAGTGAAGTAGACCTATACTCCAACAAAGCGGGTGCTAAATCAAACACGCGATTGAAGTAGCGAGTTTAGAGCTTGTAACGCGACTTACTCTAGACTTTGTCTTGTAAACAACAAGGACGTAAAAGAAAGCTTAGCTTTACTCAGGTTTTTGATATGAAAATCGGATCCCTTATTCATTCGACTAGATGGCTATATATAGCCTACAATCAGACCTTAAACTCGGCTGATTAGGGGTGACAAAAACAAAGTTACAACCATGTGAAGAAGGAGCTAAGAACAAGGCTTAGGAGCTAATAACAAAGTAATGTAAAACCGGAGCTAATAACAAAGCTTGAACAAGTAGTAATGAGGCGCGGCAGCTATGTGAACATGGAGCCAAAAACAAAGCTAGCAAGGGGGCATATGTGATATGAACACAGAAACAGTGGATCACTTGTTCTGCAGCTGCCCGTATAGTAGTATGCTGCTGCAGTATGTGAAGAGCTGGCCGGCGGCTATTCCCAACAGTTGGAGGCTTGATATAAGGGGGTCGAAGCTAAAGAGAGCAATAGTAAATGGAGCAATTAGTGCATCCATATACCACATATGGATGCAACGAAACAGGAGTAGAACAGAAGGTGTACTGTTGAGACCAAAGACGGTTAGCACGGGTCTAATCAAGGAATTGCAACTGTATTTTCGTACCCTGAATAAAGGGAAAATAAGCACGAGGGACATTGATTATGTAATTAAAATTATGCAACATTGTACATGATTTTTGATTATTAATATACCACTTACCTTTACCAAAAAAAAAAAAAAAAAAAAAAAACAAAGCTAGCAAGGGAGCCTTTTAGCCGTGTACACCATGTGAACACAATCAGCCTTAAACACCTTCATAACTTCGGTACACTTCCCATGCTTGAATGGGTGTGAAACCAAGTTAATGTCTTCGTATTACCTTGATTATTTGCTCCTTTATTCGGCTCATACACGAGCTAGTTCACCAATTGTAGTAGGCACACTACTAAGCTGGTAAGGGGTGCTAGTGTGACTGAACTAAGACCATGAGGAGCTAAGGTGCCTTTAATGAACTCTTTGGTAGTTCCTTGATTCGGATCACAAAGTCAATAACAAGGCCAACAACAAGGCCGGCAAGCATATGTTGCCCCTCCCTTTAGGGGTAACCAAGGCAACCCAAGGCCTTTCAACAACTTTCAACAACAAAATCTCTATCAAAACCAAGGTGCCTATAATAATCAACCAGGGTTCAACAATCAAGGTAACTTCAATAATCAAGCTCAACATGGTGGTTTCCAAGGCAATCTTAACTCTCAAGGCTTTCAAAGCAATTTCCAAGGTCAAAACCAAGGTAATTTCCAAGGTCAAAACCAAGGCAATTTCCAAGGTCAAAACCAAGGTAACTTCCAAGCTCAAGGGAATTTCCAAAACCAACATCAAGATACCAAGCCTAGGAGTAAATCTCCTACTTATGATTACGGTTTTCCTTTAACCCTCTCAAATGTTCCACACACTCAACAAGTTCCAACACCGGATTTTGACATGCAAAAGACGATGTTGGACATGCAAAGGAACCAAATGGACATGCAATAAAGCCAACAAGAGTTCTATAATCAAATCCAAAAGGACAACAAGGCAAGGGATACACATGTAGAAATGCTTGAAACTCAACTTGCTCAAGTTGCCTCGGGTAGCTCATCTAGGCAAAAGGGTCAACTACCTCCTCAAGGCGTATCATCGAAGTTTGAAAGTGTGAGCACTATCACTTTGAGGAGCGGTACATCTTATAACTCGCCTTTATTTCCTAATGAACAAGAAGCTACGGAAGATGTGAAAAGCCAAACCCATGACCATGAAGAACTAGGAAATCATAGAGACGAACCTATACTTGAAAAAGTCTCTAGTCCCGAATTAGGGGAGGAAGTGATTGTTGAAGACATAGACGAGGGTGGTAATGTTCTTTCTTCGCAAAGAACCTCATCTACTTTCATTCCATATGACAAATCCAAATCTAAGGGAGCTTCTTCAAAGTCCAAGGAGGCTCAAGGTGACATTGTGAAGTCAAAGGAAGGGAGGGACACTACTAAGGGTAATCGACCCTTTCCCTCAAGGCAAGCCAAGTCCAAAGCGGACAAACAATTCGAGAAATTCCTCGAGCTCGTGAAAACTTGGAGGTAACTATCCCCTTTACCGAATTAATTACCCAAGTGCCCACTTATGCACAATTTATGAAGGAGATATTATCTAGAAAGAGGTCGTTGGGAGAACCCGAGACTATTGCTTTTATGGAGGGGTGCAATGAGATGTACCTACAACCATCCCCACCTAAGCTTAAGGATCCGGGGAGCTTCTCCATTCCATGTAAGATTGGGAATTTGCACATCGAGAGAGCTCTATGTGACTTGGGAGCGAGTGTGAGCGTTATACCTTACTCTATATGTGAGAAGGTAGGCATGAACGAGCTTAAGTGCACCTCCATTACACTCCAAATGGCGGATCGATCGATCAAGCGCCCCCTTGGCATATTAGAGGACGTTCCGGTACGCATAGGCAAGTTCTTTATTCTGGTTGACTTCATAGTGCTAGATATGGCCGAGGATGCCAACATTCCAATCATCCTTGGACACCCGTTTCTCCATACGGCGGGTGCTCTAATAGATGTGAAGAATGGGAAGTTAACCTTGGAAATTGGAGATGAGAAAGTATATATCTTTTGATCTACATACTACAATGAAGACTTCGAATATCAACGACTCTTGTTGTGCAATCGACATACTTCATGAGATTGTTAAGATGCTACCGAGACACTCTTTGTGAAAGACCCCCCTTGAAGCTCTCCTAACAATGGAGTTTGATAAAGCTAAAGATGGACTATGGGACGAAGACTTGGGTGTACTTAAAGAAGCTCTAGATGGGGAGGAAGTTGTTCCTAAGAAGTGGGTCAAAGATCAAGCTACACTTAGTGGAGTCTACTCGGTTGAGGTACAATCTCTCGATCTTAAACCCCTTCCCCTAATTTATGCTATGCTTATCTTGATGATAAGAAGTCTTGTCCGGTCATAGTTAGCTCTAAGCTTGAGTCTAGCCAATTCGATGCTTTGCTTGAGGTTTTGCGGAAATATAAGAGCACCATTAGTTATAGCCTTGATGACATACAAAGGATTAGTCCGGATTTTTGCATGCATAGGATACACTTAGAAGACGACTATAAGCCTAGTGTCCAAGGACAAAGAAGGCTTAATCCTAACATGCAAGAGGTCGTAAAGAAAGAAATCATGAAACTCCTTGATGCCGGGATTATATATCCCATCTCGAGTTCTAATTGGGTGAGTCCTATACAAGTGGTTCCCAAGAAGGGAGGAATCACGGTCATAAAGAACGTAAAAGATGAACTAGTGCCCACTAGGTGTGTCACCGGTCATAGAATGTGAATTGATTATAGGAAACTCAATAATGCTACAAAGAAAGCTCACTTCCCTATCCCATTTATTGACCAAATGCTAGAAAGGTTGGCTTCCCACACTCACTTTTGCTTTCTAGATGAGTTTTCGAGATTTTTCCAAATCCTGATTCACCCGGATGACCAACCTAAGACCACATTCACTTGTTCTTATGGAACCTTTGCATATAGGCACATGCCATTTGGTTTGTGTAATGCCCCGGCCACCTTCCAGAGGTGTATGATGGGCATTTTTTCGGACTATATCAAGTCTATTGTTGAGGTTATCATGGATGATTTTAGTGTTTATGGTAAAAACTTTGAGTCATGTTTGGTGAACTTGTCTAAAGTGCTTGCGAAATGTGAGGAAGTAAATTTGGTGTTGAATTGGGAGAAATGCCAATTTATGGTAAATGAAGGCATTGTGTTAGGTCATTTGATTAAAGATGGGGGTATCCAAGCACACGGGGCAAAAATTCAAGTCATTGAGCATTTGCCCCCGCCTGTGAATGTCAAGGGAGTTCGGAGTTTCTTGGGCCACACGGGTGTTTACCGCCGTTTTATCAAAGACTTTTCAAAATTGGCCAAGCCCCTCACCGAACTCCTCTTAAAGGAGGCCCCTTTTTGTGGACTAATGCTTGTAATGAGGCTTTTGCTAGGTTGAAAGAGGCTTTGATCACCGTTCCTATCATTAGATCGCCGGATTGGTCCAAACCATTCGAGGTGATGTGTGATGCAAGTGACCTTGCGGTAGGAGCCGTACTAGGCCAAAGAGAAGGAAGAGCCCTACATGCCATTTACTATGCTAGAAAGACTCTCGACAACACCGAGGCTCGGTATGCTACAACCGAGAAGGAGCTTTTAGCCATTGTCTATGCCCTCACCAAATTTAGGTCCTATATTCTTGGGTTTACGGTGATTGTCTTCACCGATCACTTCGCATTGAAGTATCTATTATCCAAGAAGGAATCTAAGCCACGATTGCTCCATTGGGTTCTTCTTCTACAAGAGTTCGACCTTGAGATTCACGACAAGAAGGGGGCCGAAAATGTGGTGGCGGATCATCTATCCCGTCTCCGAGTTGAAGACCTTGAGAACATTCGCATTGATGACTCGTTTCCGGATGATGCTATCATGTTTGTTTGCACTACATCGTCGGATCAACCCTCTTGGTTCGCCGATTATGCAAATTATATTGTAGGAGGTGTTCTCCCCCCGGACTTGAGCTATCAACAAAAGAAGAGGTTCTTGTATGATGTCAAGCAATATTTTTGGGATGATCCGCTATTGTTCAAGGTGTGTTCCGATGGGCTTTATAGGAAGTGTGTTCCTCATTAGGAACAAGATGATATATTGCATGCTTGCCACTCATCCCCATATGGAGGACATCATGGTGCCTCCAAGACGATTGCAAAAATCTTACAATCCGGGTTCTATTGGCCGACAATGTTCCAAGATGCTAGGGAATTCCTCTCCCGATGTGATGCATGCCAAAGAACCGGGGCTATATCATGGAGGCACGAAATGCCACAAAGGGGAATATTAGAGCTCGAGATATTTGATGTATGGGGCATAGATTATCAAGGCCCATTTCCATCTTCAAAGGGAAATCGCTACATTCTAGTGGCCGTTGATTACGTGTCAAAGTGGGTGGAAGTCGTTGCCGCGCCCACAAATGATGCTAGAGTGGTGATGAATCTTCTAAAGAGAGTGATTTTTCCTCGGTTTGGAGTCCCCCGTGCCCTTATAAGCGATGGAGGAACTCACTTTCATGAAAAACGCCTTGATGCTCTATTGTTGAAGTACGGCGTCCATCATAGGACCGGATTGGCCTATCACCCTCAAACAAGCGGCCAAGTGGAGATATCTAATCGGGAAATTAAATTGATTCTTGAGAAAGTTGTTGCTAGAAATCGGAAGGATTGGAGCATGAAGCTCGATGACACTCTTTGGGCTTATCGAACGGCATTTAAGACACCTATTGGCACATCGCCATATAGGCTTGTCTATGGGAAAGCGTGTCACCTTCCGGTGGAAATGGAGTTCAAGGCTTTTTGGGCCATCAAAGAACTAAACCTCGATCCTACCTTAGTTGGCGAGAAGCGGTTGCTTCAAGTGCACGAATTGGAAGAATTCCGACTTCATGCTTACGAGAGTGCCCGGATCTACAAGGAGCGCACCAAGTTATGGCATGACAAGAGGATCATAAAGAGGTCATTTCAAGTTGGCGACAAGGTATTATTGTTCAATTCGAGACTACGATTGTTTCCCGGGAAGCTCCGGTCACGTTGGTCGAGACCATTCACTATTACGGAAGTCGGTCGGTATGGGGACTTCGAGTTGAGCAACGAGAAAGGTGAATTGTTCCGGGTCAACGGTCAAAGGATTAAGCTATACAATGAAAGTGGAACAACGGGTTCGGTGGAGGTTCTCTACCTCCAACCCATCCCCTCTTAACCACTCAAACAAGCTCGGTTTGACAGAGTTCCTAAAGAACCGTCATGTTGTAAATACCTTTTCCTTCATTCTTTTAATTTTTGTGATTTATTTTGTGTTTCTTGCATTTTTAGGTTTTGTGTGTGCTACAATTGTCATTGGATTTTTGCTTGTGAGCGATGTGAGGGAGGGGTTTTAATTAGTTTTACGGAGTTGTGTAGGGTGATTGAAGATTGATGAGTTAATATGTTGAGTTTTTGGAGGTGAATGCTTGAAGCGATCTTGGGAGCGATCTTTTTATTGATTTATGAAGCTTTGATGAAGCTTTGATAGCTCGGGTGAATATTTGCAAATCAAGAGAAGCTCTACGTTTATCTTCTATGATTAGCATCAAGTATTTCTTGCTCGGTTTCCTATTTTTCCTACAAGTTTCGACTCGGTGGGATTTTTATTAGAAGACGGGAGCTAGAAGGTCATTTTTGAGCTTATAATAAGCTTTTGGGGACGGGATTTTGGATCCCGTGGTGTTATTTGTTGATTAGGCGGAAGGTTCGGTGTGTTATTGATGAAGGAAGAATTCTTGACCACTACCATCGTCGTCCCTACCGAGATCAAGTCTTCCCAGGCGGGACGACTTAAGGCAAAGAAGTGCAGCTACTATGTGTTTATCCCGACCGAGATCGATTCCTTTCCGGTTGGGATCGTATAGCTTCCCGAGCGTGACCGCATCTTCTCGGGCGGGACGAGTGGAGGCCAAAGTCCCTTGTTCTGTGAGCCCATCCCGACCGGGAACACCTTCATCCCGGTTGGGATGGGATTTCTTCTTGAGCGTGACCATAGCTTTCCCGGGCGAGAGGAAGAGGCTACCCAAGCGGGATCAAGCTTCCCGGGCGGGACAAGTTGACACAATTATCCCACTCTCTGTATGCCCATCCCGACCGAGATTGCTTTCTTCCCGGTCGGGATCGTGTAGCTTCCCGGGCGTGATCATCCTTCCCGGTCGAGACGAGTTGAGCCAAAAACTCGGCTACTGTGGCGTCATCACGACCGGGAGCATAACCATCCCGATCGTGACTGTGTTTCTTCCCGGTCGGGACGGGTGTGATTTTGCTGCAGTTCGCCCGATTTTGAAGCCCAGCCCGACCCTCCCACTTCATTACTAAACCCAACCCGCCCCAACCCTCTCACAATAATAACCCAACCCCAACCCAACCCATCTCCACTTAATTACTATCTCAATACTACCTCTTCAACCTCCATCCCTTCAAACAAAACCCCAAACCACAAATCACCATAAATCCTCCATTTCTACACCAATTCCTACCAAATCACCTCCTAAACACCTAAGAATCAGTTTCTATCCCTTTAACAACCATCTTAGACCCATTCTCTACCATCCATACCCCCAAAAATTGAAAAAAAAATCGAGTTTTTGTCCCCATTTTTCCTCAAAACCGAGATTTGGGGGTTTTTCCTCAAGCTTGTTTGAGCTTATTGGGGTGTATTTTGGAGTCTTATTTCTTCAATATTAAGCTCCTTTTGGGTATTTTTGTGGGTTTTAGCTCTTATTTTTGGGTATAAATCGAGTTGGTGTTTAGCTTGTTCTTAAGCTTCTTCATCTTCAATGGCACCAAAGAAGAAAGGGAGGGTAGTTCTAAGCAAGAAATGGAAAAGTGCGTCTACGTCAACACCCGAAGTTGAGGCCAAAGTCGAGGCCGAGGTTGAGGAGCCGGAAATTCCTCGTCCACCGGGTTTTCCTAATCTTGCATTTGGCTCGGAATTGCAGAGGGAGCAATTCATTAGGCTCCTTGGTAAGCCTTTTGAGCCTACTCGATTTCTTTGTAAAATTATACTTAGAAAGTTAAGCATCCTTGAGCAAAGTAGAGAATTTTTTGAGGATATGGGTTTGGAAATGTTGTTCAATATGCATGAATTTACTTACAAGCAGCTCACTCTAGAATTTTTCAGTAGTTTTATTCTAAACACTAGAGTCATCCTTCCCCGAGTTGCTTTTCGTTTGAACAATGTTTATTACCACTACACTCTACCGCAATTTGGTGTTCTTTTTGGTCTTCCCCCCTCTCCTTATGGTAGCATACCCGCCGGCTTTAATGAAGCCGATGTTTGGAAGAGTATAACCAGTCTCACCCTCATCGACTTTCAACGGTTGTCTAGTCGTCAGGTCCACCACCCGGTTTTACGTATTTGGCATCGTCTTATTGTGGGTACAATTTTTGGGAGGGCCGAAATGGGCACCTTTACGCAACAAGAGTTAACAATACTAGGTGCTTATTTGAATATCAAGAGCGAACCTAGGTTTAACGCCGTCATCCCTCTTGCCGTGGCAAAACATTTTCAAAAGATTAGTAAGGCGGGAAAACATGTCGGGGAAATTGTTCTTGGGGGGCTAATAACACACTTGGCTAAGGCAATTGAAGAGAATTTTAGTGAGGAAGAGTTGATCCCCGTACCGGGGGACACGACCATCGAGGAGGAGTGTTTAGCTAGGTTCCATAAGTGGATCACCTATGAGAGGGAGCATAAGAGGTATAAATGGAATACCTCGGGTCGGCCACACTTCACTTTACCATGCGATACGCTCCCGACCCTTGTTCCTTTGAAATATTCCCTTGTCCCGGTCGCAGAGCCTAACCTTTTATTTTAATGCCGGGTGCGGGTGGTGACCCCGGTGCCTCTTCCCCCGTACCCCGCATCCTAGTGTGGAGCCCCGACAAAACCAACAACAACAACAACAACCAACCCAACAACAACATCAACAAAGCCACACCCAACCCTACCCCTTCTACACTTCACCACCGACTTTTATTGATATCCCTCAATATGCACCGTACACCCCATTTGTCTATCCTCATCCCCCGGCCGATGCATTTATGGCCGCTATGCTCAATGCTCTACATCTTGGGCAATATGAGGAGCGGAGGGATAATTATTATGCTCAATACCCCGGATATCATCTTTTAGCTCATCAAGGGTATATTAATCCGCAAGGCTACCTCCAGTCGTGGTATAGGCTCGAGTACTTTCCGAACCACGTTAATCCAAATAGTAGTGGCGCTATGATGGATAACGAGGAGGGTGAGGCCGAAGATGCCTTCGATGATAATGGGAGGGAGGGTAATCATGGCACCGGTGAAGAAGAAGAAGATAATGATGAAGGTGATGACGGTAACAATAGAGGTGAGGAGGGGGATGATAACGAGCAAGATGAATATTGATTATTGAAACGATGGAGATGTGTCGGCTGCTAACCTTTTGGTAAGGCGACTTACGTTTCTTTTCCGTTTTTGATGCTCGTCCTTTATATTTCCCCCCTCATTATTGTGATTTGGTGGCCCTCGGGGCCCTTTTTGAGAATTGCTCCCGGTGATTCTTGACGACTTGATTACGTCAAGAGTCACTTCAAAATCCGAAATGATAATTTGTTAGTTCACTTAGTTTTTATTTCTTTTTATTCATTTATTTTCTTTTATTTTTTTTTAGTTTAATTGGTAGAATTTAGTGGAAATCGGGCGGAATCCGGGGTAGGTGACGTGATTACACCTAGTCCTCCCCTCCCATTTCATTTTTTGCTTTCTTTTTAGCTTTCCCCCTTCCATATCTTTTTCTTGACTCGGGTCTAGGTGACGTGATTACACCTAGGCCCGAAACCCTCTACATTTTCTTCATCTTTAGTGTAGTTTTTCCTCTTTTACCTTATTTTTGTTTTGTTTTCTTTTGTGTCTTTCACACACTATCGATTGAGCATGGGGACATTGCTCGATTTAAGTGTGGGGGAGTGATAGTTTAGTTTATTTTCATATTTTTTCGAAAAAAACAAATCCAAGAATCCCTAAAAATTTCAAAAAATCTCAAAAATCTCAAAAACATTTTCTTTTGTGTTGTATTTTCATTCTTGTTTGTGTCTTGTGTATTTGTCGTGTGTGTGCGTTTTGCCTCTCATTTTCCTTGTAGGTTGCTCGATGACCATTGACTTCGGGAAGCTCTAAAGACGCTCGGTAATATCACTCCATTCCCTTTTTCCTTTTTCCGTTTTGAAGTTTGGAGATTGTGTTTGTGGTGATGGTGGCTCGGGTGGAGCTTTGTGAAGTTCGGGTTGTATATGTAACTTGCTTGGATTGTAAGGGGTGGTGTGTGTTAATTGTGTGTGATTGTTTTGCATGTTTATTTATCCTTCTTCTTCCGTCTTTGTGTATTTTTCTCCTACTTTTGTCATTGTCTTGTATAGTTTGTGTTAGGTATAGGTAAGCGTTTCTTTTCAAAAACCCGGTTATGTGATTTGTGTGCAAGTGCTTCTTATTCCCTAGTTATCGTCTTTTTTTGGATTTGTGGACTTTACTCTATTAGAATGACCTTTAATCAATAATTGTATTGACTTTTTGCCTTGAGTCCATCTTCTCTACTAAGTATTTACACCGGGATTTGTACTTGACCACCTTGACCACTCCCGGAGTGTTAGACCTTGGTGCCCGGGTTTCATTCCCTTAGCTGACCTTATTTGAGTAACCGCTTTCTAGTCCAAATTTTTCACCTTTTTGTGGGTTAGGAAGGGGTGCACACCTAACTTACCTATTTTCCTACCATTCCTCCATTTCCAAATACTAAGCTTTGCATATTGAAATTGGCAAGTTGCATTTTGATGTCTAATATGGGCAAGTCAAGAAAGAAAGAATAGGGCTAAAAAAAACAAATGCCCAAAAATTTGCCCCCAATTGATTGACTTAAGGGGAGAAGAAAAAGAAGATCAAAAGTGAAAAGTGTTAGCCCCAAATCAAGAAGAAAAGAATAAACCCCAAAAATATTCCCAAAAAAAACAAATAATAAACCTTTTCCTTTATCGATGCGTCGCCGTGAAGGGCCTACCAACGGACCGAGTCCCAAGGAAGGAAGATAGCGGTGATTATTCGGTTTTTCCCACTTTTTGTTTAGTCCTTTGTCGATGCGTCGCCGTGAAGGGCCTGCCAACGAACCGAGTCCCGAGGAAGGAAGATAGCGGTGACTCTTCGGTTGCTCCTCTTTGCTTAGCAATTTCACCCTTTTTGTTTAGACTAGTTGGTTACTTTGAATTTGGGACGACCCTCTAGGCTTTGCTTGGGGAGTGAAATTTCACTTACCTACAGTGTCGACTCGCTCCGGGGTACATCCTTTTTCCACTCCATTTATCGTCCCGGTGTAAATTTTCTTTAGTAGATTAGAAGGACTTAGGCAAGTTGTCAATATATTTGTTGCATAGCCGTCATTCTATTAGAATTTGTGTCCCTTCCTGCTTGTGTTGCTAACTTGGGAATGTTTCACTTGCCTTGGGTTCATGACCAGAGTTTTCCCACCGTTTTGATGAGGAATTCGGTGTTTTTTTAGTTTGGATACGTCTCTTTTTGTGTGTTTGTGTGCTTGTTTGTTTTGTGTGCGAGGCGTATCCAACATTTTGTCACAAGACCTCACTTGTCATGCGAGGAGTGTTTTACCTCATAAACACTTCGGCGTGAGTTGAAAGCGCGTAGGGTGCGCGAATACCCACTCGGCTTGTAGTCTATTTTCTAGTTAGTTAGTTCGTGCTTACTCGAGAGCGAGTAAGGGTTAAGTGCGGGGGAGTTGATATGTCTAGTTTTTATCGTCTTTCCTATTGCTTTACTTGGTTTTCCTTAGTTTAATCGCTCCTAGAAGCGGTTTTTGTGCTACTAATGTCTTCTCTAGTGATATTTTGTGTTTCTAGGTTCGTATGGCGAGATCGCGGGTCTTTTAGGCCATTTCTACGTCGTAAGGACTGATTCTGAGTCACAGAGTATTCATGGAACCAAGGAAAAGCAAGAAGAAGTCGCCCATCATGACCGGGAAGCTCATCACGGCCGGGACGAAGCATGCCAAAGATCAGAGGCTCCTGTGAAGCCTTCCCGACCGAGAACATCACCTTCTCGGTCGGGACCATAGGTCTTCCTGAGCGGGATCACTACCTTCCCGGTCGGGAAGATGAGCCATCTCGGTCGGGATCGTAGGCCTTCCCGATTGGGACCATTACCTTCCAGGTCGGGAAGGACCCAGATATTACGGGCTTCCTCGTTTCTTTTCTCTCACTTGTGGAACACTATATATACCCTTTCTCTTGTATTTTATAAAGCACGAAACCCTAGAGAGAGGCACACTACTTTAGTTTAATCTTACCTTAATTTCTCTTTAATCCTTCCTTAATTTTAGCTTAATCCTAGTCTACTTGTGTAATTTTGGCAAACTCTTGAAGAATTCATCACTATTGACACATTGGTGGATGTTCTTGGGTTATCATTTATGCAAGTTTAAATCTTTTCATTCCATATTTGTGTTGGTATAATTTCTTTAATCTCTTCTATTTTAATCCTTGTTTTTCATTAAAATTTCAATCTTCGTTCTTAGATTATTGTTTTTCATTATAAATCTTCCATTATGAACATGTTGGTTATTATGTTAGTTTCCTTAGTTAATGTTAGTTTCATCTTAAACATGTGTGAGTAGACTCATTGTGGGGTTAATAGGGGGATTAGGTGTTGTTTATGGGTAATTAAGGATTGTTTGTGGTAAAGGTTGAATCTTTGTTACTTGTCACATGTTAAGCATGCTTTGTGTTTGTTGAAATGATTGTTAGAATAGTAATGGCCATGCTATTTCTTGCTAGTTTCATCCTTCACATTGAATGCATAATTTGTGGTTGAATTCTCTTGTTTTGGGTAATATCATACATGAGTTTTCGGGTTTGTCTTTGACGCGAGAGCGCGGCCTTACCTTAGTGACTAGGTGAAACCTTTACCCTTGACTTCCCCCTAGCCTTAAACACCTATGAACCCGACCTAACCCTACTCTTTCTCTTATTGAATTCTCCATTTTCATCATCATAATTTTAGTTCTTATCATTGTCTTAGGTTGTTCTTGTTCCTTTAATAATAGTCTTAGTCTAATCAAAGATCAACAATTCTTCTCCTTGTTTCCTTGCAACTTTGTCTTGAGATTAGGTAAGTTTTAGTCTAAACTCGCTTTGCCGTCTATTGTGGACCGACCCGACTTGCCCGTACTACTTAGTTTAGGTAGGTTGGTTTATTGGTGTCGGGATTGACGATAAATCCTCGCATCAAGAGCTCTCACAGTTTCCAAGAGATGCTTGTGTTTTCTCTCAACTACTCCATTTTGTTGTGGAGTATGGGAGAAAGAAGTTTGATGAAGGATTCCATGGTTATTGAGGTATTGAAATGTGGCATTACTTGTACCAAGTTCAAGAGCATTATCACTTCTAATAGTGAGGACTTTCTTATTGAATTGGGTATATATCATGGTGATAAAGCTTTGGATAAAAGGGAAAACATTACTTTTACATGATAGCAAGTGAGTCCAAGTTGTTCTGGTAAAATCATCAACAATGGTGAGGAAGTATTTAAAGCCATTGTATGTTTGTGTGGGATAAGGGCCCCAAAGGTCAATATGGATTAATTGAAAGGGGGATGTGGTATGTATAGTACTGTGGGGAAAGAGTAATCTGTGATGTCGAGCTTTAGCACATATAGAACAAGAATTAATTGTTGTTTCATTTGCATTAGAGGTCTTACGAGCAGAGATATATTTCAGTTTATACAAAGGAAGATGTCCCAATCGATGATGCCAAACAATAGCATTATTAATATTGACAGAAGCTAAAGCATCAACATTGACATTAATAGCTGTACTACGAGTATTAGACCTATGAACTTTGATAGAAGGATCATGTTGAAGAAGATAAAGATCCGTATGCACTTTCCCAAGTACCAGGGGATTCTTCAGAGAAGAGCCCTGCAGACAGCACAGTTCAGGAGTAAAAACAATGCTAGATTGCATTTGTTTAGTTAATTTTGCAATAGAGATAAGGTTATATTTGAAGGATGGAACGAACAGAACATTTTGTAAAGCAATATCAGGGGTGATGGGAATAGTTCCAATGGTGTTAATGGTAACAGAATCGCCAGTCGGAAGAGAAATTATGTAGGGGTGGGGTATAGTTGCAACATTAGAAAACAAAGATCTATCATGACACATGTGATCACTAGCTCCACGGTCTAGAATCCAATAACTATGACAGAGTTTAAGGGAGAGAGGAGCAGAGTTACCAACAAAATTAGAGGAAGAAATCTGAGGATTGGATGTGGAGGAACGACCTGCAGACTGCTGATGCATATTCAGCAAGTTCTTGAACTGTTGTATAATGTCAGGTTCAAGTGTCTGAGTGTCTTTAAAAGCCCCAAGTATACCATCCTAAACTTGAGCATTGTTAGCCATCCTTTTCTTTTTGTTCAGTAGGATATATATAACATTTATCAACAATGTGATTACCCTTCTTGCAGTAGACACACCCTTTCAATTTACTTCCCTCCTGGTTGCCTTGAGCACCTTAATTGCTGGTATTATTCCTCTGATGTCCATTGTCTTTGTTGTTGGACTGATTGTTCCTGGCATAGAATGAAGCAGATTCAGCCTGAAAATACGTTTCATTGTGAATTTCACGCTGTCTCTCCTCTTGCAGCAGATTGTTATAGATAGTAGAGATGGAAGGAAGAGGGTTCTGCATCAGAATGGTGCCTCGAATCATAGAACAACTGTCATTTAGTCCTATTAAGAACTGAACAACACGACGATTCTGCTGAAGTTTGATGCGCTTATCCTTTGCACCACAGGCACATGTGCAGGAACACTCAGTATCAGCACTAATCGAGTCGATTTCATCCCAAATAACCTTGAAATTGGTGAAGTGGAAATAGTATCATTTCCTTGGGAAAAATCGGACATTTTCTTGTGGATGCCAAACAATTGAGCACCGTTCGATTGACCGAAGTGCTCTTCAAGCTGTTCCCAAGCTAATTTCGCAGTGGTGGAATACAAAATCGATTTCGCAATGTCATCATTAACTGAATTGAGAATCCAGGAGAAGACGATGTCATTGTTTCTTTGCCAGGCCTTCGCAATAGGATCTGTGGATGAAGGTTTCTCAATCGTACCATCGATCAACCCTAATTTATTCTTTGCGGATAACGCGATCTGCATTCCTCTCTTCCAGCCTCCAAAATTAACTCCATCAAAGAGATTCGTGACTAATTTCGTCACTACGAGATCAGTAGAACTTACGAAGAGAGGATTATCAGGAGTAATTGCGGAAGCTCCAGACATGGCGGATTGAAATCAAGAACTTTTTTTTGTTGAATTTTGATTTAGTAAAGAGAAAATGTGCGGAAAATCGAGAAAAAAGTTGACAAAACAACGAGAAACAGAACCTAGTTCTGCTCTGATACCATGTTGAACTCAGTCTTCCTCCATTGATGGAGCTAAGGGGAGATGAAGAAATGGAAGAAAGACAGAGTAACAGAATTGGGGAAAAGAAGTACAGTACACAAGACGAAATAAAATTGTGATATTATTGAAGAATGAATTGTATCAGCTAATTACATATGTAATATTGTATATATATATACAATAATTGAATGAAAGAATTTGTTGGAGTTTGTTTATAACAAACTTGTAACCGAATTGATATGACGTGGCATATCAAGGTGGTTGATATCTAACATTTAGAACTCAAAAGATTTCATTGACATATAAAGAAGAATGGTCTTAAGATTGCTTTTTAGGATTCAAAAGATTTTTTGCTGATATCTATAGACGAACGATTATTTTTATTTATATACACATTATTATAATTTCTCCATGTGGGATAATTTTACTTAGATTTATAGCTATAAGAGCTTTTATAAGACTAAATTCTTTTTGGTTAATATCTAAAAACGAATGATGTCTCTTATTTGTGATATAAAATTTCATTACCTCAACATAATTTTTCGATATGCGATAATTGTACTTAGGTTTATAGTCTTACAAACTCTTTGAAAAAAAGACTTTTATCTTTATATTATATATATATATATCACCTTATTATAATATTATTCGACGTGGGATAATTTTACTACTTTTATGGAGTGCGTAATAAATTCATCACTTTTTTTCGGGAAAATAATATGAAATCTTGTTTATAATGTAGAATTCCATCAAATCATAATTTGACGAATGACTACTCTTATTTATAATAGAGAATTTCATCACCGCATCATAAATTTTCGATGTGGGATAATTTACTTAAGTTTGATTCCACCACTTTTGATGGGGGTTAACAAAGCTGTTGCGGGTCGCCCTACCATTAGGCCCCAGGATGATCCGCCCCAGGAGCAGAGGAAAGCCTGCCCTGCATAGCCATCCTACGAAGATTGCTGAGATACTCCAAGGCACGCACCTGCCCGGCAGGGCCATGCCGTCAGCCGAACAGGGCAGTCGAGCCCCCCTGCCTGCTGGCCCTCAGGGTGTTCCTACCCCCAGCAAGGGCAGGGAAAACCATGGGCCCTTCCGTCATTTAGCCTAAGGTAAAGGAGAATGGGTGGATAAGGTGAAGCCACTTGTCACCCCCTCATCCATCCATTCTTCCTCTCTTCACTTCTCTTTCTCTCTCTTGTGGAAAGGTATAAATACTCTCCCATTTTCCACTTGAGGGAGGTTGGATTTTTCTCTCTCTAGACTCTCACTCTAAAACCGTCACCTAGTTCCTCACGAGCTAGGTTCCTAAAGGCTATTCACGGACTGACTTAGGCATCGGAGAGGGTTCCCTCGGATACCTCCGAGGCCCTGTGCGTTCATTGTGCAGGGGGCAAGCCGACTCCGCCGGGAAGGTCCGATCATTAGAGTGGAAGGAAGGAGAGATCAAAGGAAGTCGAACATAGACCATTTTAGCATCATAGCATTTGTTAAGACCCGAATCCAAAGTCGGGTTTAGATGTTTCCATACCGGAACAATTTGGCGCTGTCTGTGGGGAAGTATTTGGTTGTACCCACGAATCACCCACAAAAAATCAACCACAATCAATCACAACAAAATGCCTGAAATCATAGAGGCCAGCTCTGGGGCGGGTCCGACGGTACCACCGATGATCCCCCTATATGGAATGTCTGCGCCTGGGAGAACGCCTGCTGCAACAATCCCAGGGGTAGGGCGCACCAGCCTTCATGGGGCACCTGATGGAGGAGCTGCAGTTACAGCTGGGCAGGTTGGCCATCAGAGGCCTAATTTGAATCTCACCCTTGCCCAGGTTGCGCAGACTGCCACCTTCTTTTCAGCAATGCTTAATCAAGAGTTCACCCCAGAAGACTTGGTTGGCAGGATCGCAACTACTCTTAGGCAGCTTTACTTTGAAAGTGGAGGAGGTGCCAGGTGTACGAAGCGAACCGCTGCCAGGAACATTCAACGAAAAGTAGTAAGGGTTGCTCAGGGATATCAACAGGCCCAGAAACGCATTGCCAGCAACCAAGAGCAGCCAGCTCAGCAACAAGCGTTTTCTATACACACTACAGAGTCCACAGCCGCCAGGGAGAAGAGGGGTCTGTCTCAAGACCTCTAAGATCGAATGAGGCACAAGGAGCCTACATCTAAGCGTCTGGGAGAGAAGCAGGGCGGAGTCTTCTCTAGGTTGACGCGAGCGGCAGAGGAACAGCCAGCTCCAGGGCTGTCCCAGAGCCTGCAGTCCAGGCTTAACCAGGGACGGCCACTTGAGTCAAGGCATCGCCAGGACGACAACCTTGATCAGCCCCGGAAAAAGCGATCCAGACACCCCTCCCCTGATAGGGAGGACGAAGCTATGAGCAGGCTGCCACCGAGGCACCGCTCTCCCAGTGCAAGGAAACTGACCCCTAGAAAATGGGATGACCACGGTTACCACTCTGGGGAAAGCAGGTCACGAGTGGTGGGCAGGCCCACAAAAACTCCTCTCCACCCTAACGTACAAGAGTATCCCATCCCAAAGATCAAAATGCCCTCCATCAAATTTGACGGGACCTCAGATCCAGAGGATCATTTGGCTGCATATGAAAGTCACATGGGCATGTATGATGTGGACGATGCAGTCTGGTGCAAAGTCTTCCCAACTACCCTTGTTGGACTGGCGCAAGGATGGTTCAGGGATCTTCGTCAGGGCCCGATTAGCTTTTTTATAAAGCTAGCCGAAGCTTTCTTGGACCAGTACGCAGGGAACAAGAGGCGTCGGCTCACCCGATTCGACCTGATGACCCTAAAGCAGAAAAAGGGCGAAAGTGTCAGGGAGTACTTAAAGAGATTTGACCTGTCCTACCAGCAGGTCAGAGAGATTGATGACTCGACTGTGGCACACGCTCTGACCATCTCATTACTCCCAGGGGAGATGAAGAACCAGATGATCAGAGCTCAGCCTGAGACCCTGGCTAAGGCCAGAAAAATTGCCGAGGGCTTCATACTACAAGGAGGAGTTCCATAGCCTGCCGGACACCCCCGCGGGACCGATCAGGCCGCAGGGGGGACCGCAGGTGGACGTGGCAGGAATGAGGCAAACAAGCAAAGAGCGGAGGAGGGAGATACCCCCAGAAAGGAGCGCGTGGCATAGCAGCCCAGATTTGACAGCTATACAGCTCTCAACAAATCCAGGGCAGAGATCTTTGAGTTAGAGAAAGAGACGGCTAAATGGAACCGCCCAAACAAGCCACGCAACCCGAAGGGGGATCCGAAGAAATTCTGCACGTTCCATGACTGTGTAGGGCATACCACCGAGGAATGCCGCCACCTGAAGGATGAGATTGAGAAGCTCATCAGGAATGGCTGGCTGAGCAACTATGCAGCAAGGAACAAGACCCAGAAGGACACAGTGGAGAAGCCTGAGGGCTCTGTGCAGAACCGTATGATTATCCACGTAGTGTCAGGGAGCACAGAAGGTCAGACAAGCCAGAGAAGTCAGAAAAGGCAAATTCGTGAGTTACTAAACCAAATCTGCTACGCTGAAAGAGCAGGAAGTCCCAAAGGAGTCACCCTGAGCATCACCCCTGACGATGCAGGGCGAGTAATATACCCCCATAGTGACCCTTTGGTTCTGTCCCTCGAGATCAGCAATCATATCGTGAAAAGATGCATGGTGGACACAGGCGCCTATACAAACCTCTTGTATAAGGACGCTTTTGAAAAAATGAACCTAGAAAAGCGGCACCTCAGGCCGGCCCCTGGATCACTGTATGGATTCAGCGGGGCAGGCGTGCTTCCCATGGGGATTATAGACTTGCCATTAACATTTGGGAGGGAGCCTCCGCCAGGAATGTCAGGGCTTCATTTGTTGTAGTAGACGCGAGATCTGCATACAACGTCCTGATAGGCAGAGCTACCCTGGACGAAATTGAAGCCGCCATATCAATCAGGGCTCTGACTGTAGCCTATGTGACAGACTTTGGTATGGAGGGGAAAGTGCACGGAGACCAAGAATCAACCAGACAATGCTATTCTGTGGCCCTGCAAACCCATGAAACCCAAAGAAAGGGAAAAAGAAAAGCCGACGGTTCCCCCAGCAGGGAGGGTGAGATTCCAGCTGACCAGCAGGCAGCTGACCGCCTTGAACCTGGGGGGGAAGCATGCTGGTAGACCTAGAGCCAGGGAGACAAGTCCTCATAGGGGCTGACCTGAAAGAGTCCTACCAAGCAGAGCTGATTGAGGTCCTAAGGAGTAACAGGGATGTGTTCGCCTACTCGACGGATGAAATGCCGGGAGTCGATCCAAATTTTATCATTCACAGGCTGAATATAAACGCGGAGGCCCGCCCTGTGAAGCAGAAAAAGAGAAACATGTCTGCAGAAAAGGACCTAGCCATCAAAGAGGAAATAGAAAAACTACTGAAGGCAGATTTCATAGAAGTTTGCGACTACCCTGAATGGCTAGCAAATGTAGTAATGGTGAAAAAGTCCTCAGGGGCATGGAGGATGTGCGTGGACTTCACAAACCTTAACAAAGCCTGCCCGAAGGACTGCTACCCCCTTCCAAGAATAGACCAGCTGGTAGACGTCACTAGTGGATACTCCATGCTGAGTTTTTTGGACGCTTTTTCAGGGTACCATCAGGTGTATCTTTGGCAACCTGACAGGGTGAAGTGCGCCTTCATCACCAGCTATGGCACCTACATGTATAAGATGATGCCATTTGGACTTAAAAATGCGGGCGCCACTTACCAAAGGCTAGTTGACAAGGTCTTCGAATATCAGAAGGGTAGAAACCTAGAGGTCTACGTCGACGATGCCATCGTAAAAAGTAGAGGGGAAAAGGAGCACCTGATGGATTTGCAGGAGACTTTCTCCTCCCTGCGAAAATACAAAATGAAACTCAATCCCAAAAAGTGTACGTTTGGAGTTCGCTCTGGAAAATTCCTGGGTTTTTTGGTCAGCGAAAGGGGAATAGACGCCAACCCTGAAAAGGTTCAGGCAGTCTTGGACCTTCCAGAACCAAAAACCATAAGAGACATCCAACGCCTGACTGGCAGGACGGCTGCCCTGGCGCGCTTCATCGCCAGGTCAGCAGACAAATCAACCCCGTTCTTCAAAATCCTAAAAGGAAACAAACAGTTCAGATGGGAGGATGAGCAGAGAGAGGCCTTCAAGCAACTCAAAGAGCACTTAAAGAAACTCCCCACCCTGGCAAGGCCAGTGGCAGGGGAGAAGCTCTTCCTCTACATCGTTGTGACAAACTCAACCATAAGCGTAGTTATCCTAAGAGAAGAGGCGGGCACTCAGCAGCCTATATACTTCGTAAGTCACGCCTTGGGGGCAGCAGAGAAAAATTACCCGGTGGTGGAAAAGGCAGCCTACGCAGTCGTCATCGCAGCCCGAAAGCTCAGACCATACTTCGAGGCACACCCTGTCGTAGTCCTGACTGACCAACCATTAGAGAAAGTGTTGGAAAAATTCGAGAAGTCTGGGAGGCTGCTAAAATGGGCCATTGAACTGAGCGGGCTGGGAATATCCTATCAACCCAGGGCAGCCATCAAGGCACAAGCCTTGACAGATTTTCTGGCCGAATGCTCTCATTCAGAGGAAGACGATACCCCTGCCGGCGAATGGATAGTATATACAGATGGATCATCCACAGCCAACGGATCTGGGGCCGGGGTCGTATTGACCAGCCCTGAAGGAGCGGACTTCGAGCACGCTCTCAGGTTCACCTTCCCTTTATCCAACAATGAGGCCGAGTATGAAACCGTCCTCGCAGGCATAAATTTGGCCAAAGCCGCAGGGGCAGAGCGGGTTGTTCTAGCAACAAACTCCCAGCTCATCGTCAACCAAATCAACGGAGAATATGAAGCAAGAGACCAGGCAATGGCTGCGTATTTGGATAAGGTAAAGCAAGAACTGTCAGGGCTCAAGTCCTATGAAATCAGGCAGATTCTCCGGTCCCAGAATAACCGGGCGGATGCCCTGTCAAAACTAGCCAGCTCCAGCTTACAGGACATACGGAGATCGGTCTGGGTGGACGTAGTCCAAGAAAAATCTACCACCCTCTGCCAGCCAGTCAATGTCATTGAAGAAACTGGCCCTGAAGGTTGGATGACTCCGATCATCCAATTCAAAAAGCATGGGATTCTACCACCTGACCCTGCTAAAAAAAGAAAGATGCTAGCAAGAGCCGTATGGTTTATACTGGTAGGAGAAGACCTGTATAAAAAGTCATTTTCCTCACCCCTGCTCAAATGTCTGGGGGCAAGGCAGGCTGAGGAGGTCCTAGATGACATTCATTCAGGAATCTGCGGTCATCATATGGGAGGGAAGTCCCTGGCCCATAAAGCCCTGAGAGCAGGGTATTACTGGCCAACCCTGCTAGCAGATGCAAAGGATTTGACTCGAAAATGCAGGAAGTGCCAACTCTTTGCCCCATCGATTCATGCCCCGGCTCAGAAGCTCAGGCCAATTCTATCCCCTATCCCTTTTGCTCAATGGGGAATGGATATATTGGGTCCCTTCACTGCAGCTACAGGAGGCCGGAAATTTCTGATAGTAGGGATTGACTACTTCACAAAATGGATTGAAGCTGAAGCAGTCCCTAACATCACAGAGCCTGCAGTCAGGAAGGTAATCTAGAGGAATATCATAACCAGATTTGGCCTACCAAAGATGCTGATATTTGATCATGGGAGACAATTTGACAATGACCCCTTGAGAATCTGGCTAGAAGGACACGAAATAGCAGTCGCCTATTCCGCCGTCTGCCATCCACAAACTAATGGGCAGGCTGAGGCTGCCAACAAGCAAATCCTGAATGGGTTAAAGAAAATGGTAGACGACCTCAAGGGCAGATGGGCAGATTAATTGCCAAGCATCCTGTGGTCAATCAGAACCACCCGCAAAGAGTCTATAGGGCAGACTCCTTTTGGCCTGGTCTATGGAGCAGAGGCCCTGCTACCCATAGAAGCACGAATACCTACCCTAAGGTCCCAACAGTATAACAGGGCGGATAACGAGGCATCGATGGCTGAGGCCCTGGACTTAGTCCACGAAGTCAGGGAAGAAGCCAGCGTTAACATAGCCGCCTATCAGCAACGAATGAGGAGGGCATACAACAGAAGGGTAAACGAGAGAAGCTTCCAAGTGGGAGATTTGGTCTTAAGATAAACGCAGGCAATGGGAAAATCGCGTGAACATGGAAAGGTGAGCGCCAACTGGGAGGGCCCATACGAGGTAACCCAGATTAAGGGGCCAGGCACCTACAAAATCGCCAATCTTGAAGGCCAAGAATTAGCTGCCCACTGGAATGCGGACACTTTGAAAAAATACTACGTCTAATACTAGGAAGCTAAGTAGTTTTTCCTTTCAAAGAAAACTGGCGGAGGACAGTCAAAATAGAATGTCGACGACTCCGACCACAAATGGCTGTAAAAGTTTCTGAAGAAATAAAAGTCTGCAATTCATACTCGTTTTCTGTTCAAAATTAGCAGTTTCTTACACACAAACGAGCAGGGGGCAATAGGGGGAGGCCCCCCTGTTGCTAATACCAAGGAAAATAGGCTCCCCAACAAAATTTTAAGTCCTCCTGCCTACCTCCGGGCAGGCAGGGGGCAGGCCCCCTGGACTTCGACCAGAAGCCAGGGTCTGGCCGGGCCCCACGTGCCGAACGAACAAGGACTGGGGGCAGTCCCCCAACCTTGTATAAAAAATGCAAAGCCCCCCTCCCTGCCTCTGGGCAGGCAGGGGGCAGGCCCCCTGGACTTCGAACAGAAGCCAGGGTCAGGCCAGGCTTCGCACGCCAAAACGAACAAGGACTGGGGGCAATCCCCCAACCTTGTATAAAAAAACGCAAAAACCCCCTCCCTTCCTCTGGGCAGGCAGAGGGCAGGCCTCCTGGACTTCGAACTGAAGCCAGGGTCAGGCCAGGCTTCGCACGTCAAAACGAACAAGGACTGGGGGCAATCCTCCAACCTTGTATAAAAAACGCAAAACCCCCCCTCCCTGCCTCTGGGCAGGCAGGGGGCAGGCCCCCTGGACTTCGAACAGAAGCTAGAGTCAGGCCAGGCTTCGCACACCAAAACGAACAAGGACTGGGGGCAATCCCCCAACCTTGTATAAAAGAAAATGCAAAACCCCCTTCCCTGCCTCTGGGCAGGCAGGGGGCAGCCCCCCTGGACTTCGAACAAAAGCCAGGGTCAGGCCATATCTTAGAAAAGGAAAAGCAAACAGAAATAAAGAAAAGATATTTATAGCAGATAAAAGTGTTTAACAAAAAGAACACTAAAGAATCCAGGAACAAAGAGACTAAAATATTACATCAAGGCAACCGACCACGTCAGGGCTCGGAGCGTAGAGAAAAGTTAAAATTATCATCAAAGGAGCAAAAGCGCAGCAGGATAAGGACAGGAGCCCTCAGAGGACGACTGCCCTGCACGTTAAGAGTTGGGAGTATCCTGGCTGGGACCAGCAACCTCCTCAGGCGGCCTGTTTGCCCGGGCTTCATTCTTAACGGAGTAGAGACTTCGGAAGGCATCCTTGTTAAAATCACGGAACATCTCTCTAATTACTTCCATGACAAGCTCCAGGGAAGAATTGGCTCCATCCTGAAAGCTCGTGTCCACCGCAACTTCAGCCTCCTGCAAAATGGCATCCTTCTCTTTTTGCCATTCCTCGCCCTTTATCTTCAGATCATCCTGGGCCTGCTTGAGGTCTGAGTCAGCCTTGGACAGACGCTCCTCCAAGTCAACCACCCTTCTTTTTGTGTGCTCCATCTCAGCCAAAATTTTTTTAACCTGCTCCATCGCCACCCCGCTCTCCTTCAGTTCCACCTCCAGCTTGGACACCTCCCTCACAGCCTTTTCCTCCTGAAGCTTCCACTGAGTTGCCTGGTCCTTTGCTTCCTCCAGCTCGCCTTCCTGCTTCACCAACTTATCCTTCAAATTGGTGATCAGGGCGACGTCCCTTTCAACCATGGCCAGACGGTCAGGAGGAGGGGCCCCAGGGGTGATAACCTGCTCTTCATCACTTAGGCAGCTGAGAGCCGCCAGCTCAGCAGAAGCCTGAAGGACCCTGGAGGTGCGCTGGATGTACTGGATCACCTGGTTGGAGGTAGAGGTTACAGACTTAGTGAGGCGATCAGCCAAAACAGCGCCAGAGTCTGACAGCAGGGCATACACGTCAAGACTATCGCCTGCAGTGTAGTGAAATTCCGTATTTTCCTCTGAGAAGAGGGTGCCTGGAACGTCACGGGCAGGGCGCTTAGGCTCGGGGGTATCAACATCGGCCTCCAGATCAACCACGTATGTAGTCCCTGAAGGTTCTCTCTCCCTCTTTCTCCTACATTCCAGGGGAGCACTCTCCCCAGTTCCTTTGGAATTAACAGGACGTGATCCCTGGGGAGTATGAATCCCTGCAGGGGAATCACCCTGCTTGCCGACTGGAGAGGAGGTTGCTTCTGAGGTAACCTCCGCCTCCGCACCCCGGACATCAGAGAGAGGAGTCGTCGGCTTTGCAGACGGTAGCCTGGGAGGGAGAGGAAGTCTTCGACTAGCAGAAATACTCTTCACGTACTTCATCAAATTCTTCTCGCCTTTCTTGTAGCTAGAAGTAAGGGAGGGACGCTTTGAAACAATAATGAAATCTTCGTCCAAGCCAAGTTTCCTTATCTCCTTCCTTGACCAAAGGCGAGAAGCAGGATCTGCAGGGCGAAAGAATAATCAGTTAGAAAAACATAGAAAGGTAGAGCCTCAGGAAAATAATGCCAGTGAAAATCCCTGAACTACCTTCTCCAAGGCCAGGGATCAGGCCCACTCTGCCCAAATAGTTATATGTGGCTATGAGCTCCGCGTGAGGGAGCCAGAAGCCAGGGTCACAAACGCCGGACTTGTCAACAACAACCACGAATTTCTTGACTAGCTCCTCATCCCGCCTGTTCAGTTTTACCTCCAGGGCTCTCTCCCCAACGCTTGGATGGTACTCCTCACGGGTTTCCAGGCAGGTGTGGAATTCCTAAAGTGCCTAGGAATCTGCCACCCTGAAGCGTTGTGTACGTACAAGAAGTTGTTCTTCCAGTCCTTCAGACTGTTTAAAGCCGGCCAAACTGGAGTATATCCCTCTGCTTTTGAAGGGACCAGTACCCAGGGGAGCCTTCTCCCCCTGATGAGGACACCATCTGTAGGCCAACCATGTAACGCAGGGCGTTGATTGAGGGCCCCTCACCATGAAAGAGGCAGGTCCATGTATAGGCTATTAATGACCTAACCGCCACAGCGGTTAACTGGGCTATAGCCACGTTCATCCTCCTAAAGGTCTCCTCCAGGAAGGGGTGCAAGGGGAATCGCAGGCCAAACTCTAAGCATTTATGGTAGACAGCTATGCAACCGTCAGGGGGGCAACATACTGTATCCTTCTCCCCTGGGACTATAATTGTGTGCCCCTCCCCGAAGTTGTAAAATCTCTCAATAGCCCCAGCAGCGTTTTTTACTAAAATTAAGTCTCGGTTCTTAGCCTCTGGGTAGGTTCTCAAGGGGATCTGGTACTTAGCTTTGTCTAAGTAATATGTTCTCCCCTCCTCCCTGGGGATAAGGGGGCCGGCAATTCTGGAGGGGTCTATCTCCATTGCTTCGTCGTCAGAGTCGACGACGTCAAAGGGAGCAGGGTCAGGGGAGTTGGAATCCTCCCCCTCCCCCCCAGAGTAATCTTCTTCAATTGGCCTAACCCCAGAGGAGGAGGCCAGGTCAGCCCTACTCTCCTCCCTACCCTCCGTCCTCTCAATCGACGGATCAATGAATGTGAGAATACGAGCACGATGGCTAGGCATATTGATTTAAGAAGGGAAAATATGAGGAAATGAAAAAGACGAGGATTTAGGGTAAGATTCTAACCGAAAACGATGACCGCCGCTTGGAAATCCGAAGGGAAGAGCTCCTCAGTCTTAAGAAATTTCTCGACAGCAGAAAAGTATGGAGAAGTATGAAGAGGGGTTTGAGTTTTGAAAAAGTGTGAAAGAGGGAAATGGGGGGAGTAGAAAGGCTTATATAGGCCAAGACAAGTGAATGGTCGCCCCTCCAACAAAGCCTCCCCAGGAACTGCCCCACGTGTCACACTTTAGAAACCAACCGCCCACCTCTTCCCAAGAAGAGCCTCGAAAAAGTAAAGGGTGTCAGAGGATTAATCACCCTGTGACGTCATCCCTTCATTCATTCAAAAAAAAAATATACAGCGCACATAAAGAAACCGCCTGATCTTTCATTGATTGGAAAAAGCCCAAAAGTGGGCAAGTTACATTCAGGACATAAAAATAAAAAGTACGAAAGGAGCCTGATTTTTTTTGGCTCAGTTAACTAGCCTGCGAATCCGGAGCAGACCTAATCATCATCAGGACCTGGGGAATAATCCCCAGGGCTGTAGTCATCCAGGGCAGACCCCTAGTCCCAATCATCAGAATCCTTGAAGGGATCAGTAGGGAAGTCATCCTCGCCATCGCCTGAAGAATAGCCTTGACCCTCGCTATCCTTAGAATCATGACTGCTTGTGTCCCAGTCATGACCAAAGGGGACGGCCCTGGCATCATCAGGGAAATCACGACCCACCCTCCTCACCAGAGGGGAGGAGGGGCCTGATTCTGGGGAGGAAGTCAGTTCATGGCAACTAGGGTCAAACTGCTCTGGATGCAGCCAGGGGAAGCACCTGTGGCACCCCCTGTCATAACACCCCCCAGCTTGGGTGCATTGCCTAGGGCGAGGACCAGTAGGAGGAGAACTCCTAGGACGCCTGCCAACCCTGGAGAGGGCCTTCCTCTTAGCCACCCTTCGAGAATAGAAGCGCTTCCTTGTACTTCTGCGGAGAATCTGGTGAGCTCTCTTAGCGTATTTCAATCGACGGAGTCCTCTGAAACGACGGATTTCTACATAGACTCCACAGCGGAAAACTCTTTTCCTGATTCAAGACATTAGTTCTTTTTTTTGGAAAAGGGATAGCAGAGAAATTGAAAATGAAGTGTGAAAATGGTGAAGAAGACCGGAGCTTATATAAGAACAAGAAACAGGCCATTAATGGCGCTCCAACCACCTCTGTAAGAGGGGCAACCAATCATCAAGTTTGCACGTTGCCCAAAAATCCGCTTTGCAAGGAGAAACAATCATGACTAAAAAAACATTCCAACCCCTTTTGGCATGACCAATGCGCTTGGGTTTCCTGCCTCGGGAACGAGCGACACATTAAATGCGAAGGAGTTAAAAAGTCAACCTCCTACCATCCCAACCAGAAAGTCGCCTGCCAAAAGGAAGCCCTGCTTCCCTCCAGCCGGCAAGGACCAATTGATGGGGGTTGACAAAGCTGCTGCGGGTCGCCCGCCCATTAGGCCCCAGGATGATCCGCCCCAGGAGGAGAGGAAAGTCTGCCCTGCATAGCCATCCTAAGAAGACTGCTGAGATACTCCAAGGCACGCACCTGCCCGGCAGGGCCATGCTGTCAGCCGAACAGGGCAGTCAAGCCCCCCCGCCTGCTGGCCCTCAGGGTGTTCCTACCCCCAGCAAGGGCAGAGGAAACCAGGGGCCCCTCCGTCATTTCGCCTGAGGTAAAGGAGAATGGGTGGATAAGGTGAAGCCACTTGTCACCCCCTCATCCATCCATTCTTCCTCTCTCCACTTCTATCACTTTATCATAGTTATGACGAATTATTGCCTTTATTTTTATATAATAAAATTCGATCACCTTATTATAATTTTTCGATGTGAATAGTTTTACTTAATTAAGTTTATGGTTTTTAAAGTTCATTTCAAGACTCAAAAGAGTTAGTCTTTATATCTAAGTTAAGGACGGGAGATTACTCTTATTTATATAATAAAATTCGATCACCTTATTATAATTTTTGGACGAATGATTACTCTTATTTATATAATAGAATTTCTTCACCTGATTATAATTTTTTGATGTGGGATAATCTTACCTAAGTTTGTAGTCTTAAAGTACTTTTTAAGGACTCAAAAGACTTTTTTTTATATATAAGAACGAATGATTAATCTTCTTATTTATAATATAAAATTACATAATCTAATCATAACTTTTCGATGTTTTTATTAGTGGTATTTAAGAACAAATGATTATTTTTATTTATAATATAGAATTTCATCATCATAATTTTTTTGATGTGGTATTATTTATTTTTGTGGGATAATTTTAAGCTTGTAGTATTATTAAGAGTTCTTTTAAGACTCAACAGTTTTTTTGTTGATATTTAAAAACAATAATTACTCTTATTTATAGTATAAAATTTCATAACTTCATCATAATTTTTCGATGTGAAATAATTATTTAAGGTTTATAATCTTAATCTGAAGAGCTCTTCAAGACTCAAAAGATTTTTTGTGGATATTTAATAAGGACGTATGATTACTCTTATTTATAATATATAATTTCACCACCTTATTATAATTTGTCAATGTGTGATAACCTTACTATTTTTATATGTAATAAATTCATTACTTTTTCGAGCAAATAGTATGAAACAAATTGTATGAAATTTATACTCAAATGAAAACATTTTCTACCAAGAATCTAATTATTTCATTTTTATAAATTTTTTACGATAATTTTTTGTTAAACAAAATTCAAAAGTTTTAATCTGAAAATTATAAAATACTCCCTCCGTTCCAATGAATTGTTTGCTTATTCCATATTAGGGCGTCTCAATGAATTGTTTGCCTTTCTATTTTAGGAATGTTTTTTATGTGTAATTTGACTCTTGGCTCCACATGTCACCTTATAATTGGATCTCTTGCCCTTGGTGCCAAAAGCAAAGGCAAACAATTCATTGGAACGGAGGGAGTATCACATTAATATGATATATTAAATACTAGTATATTATTATGACAATTAAAAGATTCTCCAGTTGATTTTTTTATTATTATTAATGATATTTTTCTAAATTGAGTTTTGATGCAACAAACTAATCATGTCGCTCGAAAAGTCTCTCCTTTATATATATATATATTCATCACCTCATCATAATACTCGTGTCAGATTATTTTTTTCCCACACAAATTTTTATATATTCTTTATTTAAATTAATTAAAATATATATTAAAACTATAATAATTATTAATAAATATTGACTAAGCGTTTTAATTTTAAATAGTATATTCATTATTTTAAAAATTCAAATTCAAATTTTATATTTTTTAGGGTGAATAAACCAATATTAAAACAATTATCAAACATAATTGACTAAGCGTTTCATGCTATCACTGTCCAATTTTTGTTGGTTTATATAGTGATAAATTTTTATTCTTAAATGGAGTAGGATTGTTTTTTTTATACAAATTATTATATTCTTTTTTTTAAAATCGAGTCTGAGGTCGAGTTGAATTTTTTTTCATATACAAATTTATTCTTTATTAACTTAAAAAAATATATTAAAAAATTTTGACCAATCATATCGCTCGAAAAGTTCCTGCTTTATTAATATATATTGATGATTGATGGGTTTCGAGAATCCGGACAGCATGTAATTCGATGGATTTTGTTCTTTGGCAAAAAAAATTAAAAACAAAACAATAATAAAAATTCTCAAAATCCGTCACTACACAAGGATATAAGGAATAATATCTTAATTATTCCATATCCACTTTTTATTTATTTTTTACTCCCTCTATTTTAATCAATTTCATACGTTTTCTTTTTTTGACATTATTCATAGATAGAGAATTTTCAATATAACTTCTAATATATAAAAGAAAAGATAGTCAAGTGAAATCGTGTTTAAAACGTCGAACAAAGTACATTATGAAATCAAATTTTTACAATTTGTAATAATATGTAACTAAATCTATAGACAAAAGAAAACAATTAGTGACGTCTGCGCATAAGACAAACGTATGAAATTGATTCAAAGGAATAGAGTATTTTTTTTATTTGTATGAGAAGAAGTGACAACTCAAAAACATTTATGACACCCTTCAATTTATATACTTTTTTTTTTTTTTTTTTTTGCCGGCTATACTTGCATACTTGATACTTCATAAAACACAAAATCTAATACGTAGAAGGTAAATGAACGTACACATTTGCAAGCATATATTTAATGAATGACCTTTGCAAAATTGTTGAATTTACAAACGAGTACTGCTAATGAAAAAAACCACCACTAAATAACTAGCTAATTAATTAATGAAGAAAGCTAGAAACTGTGACCGATTTAAATTGTACTCCTATATTTGACTTAAAACCCTAAGCATAATTCTATTATGAGTTGCTATGCCTATTACAAGCTTCACTTTGATGTTTATTGAGTCATTGTACTGGTCCATTGATCGGCAATGTGTTTTGCAACATTAACCGCGTCTGATGATGTCCCTAGCAACCCTCTTTTGGTAAATCCAACTGTATACAGCCCTTTACCTCCTTTCCATCCATTTGGAAAGGGTACTTTCGGCATTCCGTCCTCACTGAAAAATTCGCAATCCTGCAATTTTTTCTTAATTTAAAATGGTGTTATAAATCGTCCCAATATTTATTTATAAATCCACTTTTATTATACATTTCAGATGGAAAAATTAGGTTACCTAGTACTCCAATATATATATATACATATATATATATATATACACACACACATGTATGTATATACACACACTTTATTGCATGGAAAACATAGCAAAAACTTAGTCACCGAGTTGCTGATAAATAATATTTTCTCCGTATCACTAAGATTTTCCGATTTTTATTCAATTGTGAGAGATATAATAATGAAATAGGAAGAAAATTTTGGTATAGAGGGAGAAGGGAGTATTCTATTTCTCTAAATCATTTGCTAATAAACAATATATTCCTTATAAACAATATTACGGAGTATATAATTATATACATATATACTCTGTCGGCCTCATCATTTGCTAATAAACAATATTCTATTTCTCTAAATATATTACCGAGTAGTATATTAGATAGATAGTTTTGCATGTAAATTTCCCAGTTTTTCATAAAAGAAAAGAAATAAATACAATAAAATCACTTTTTGGAATGAGTGAAGAGAAATCCCTATGAAAGTTACAGATCGAAGGAGTCCATCCAAGATTCCTCGATTCAACTTAATTTATTTATTTTACATAAAAAAAATAATCGTAGTTTGGTGTGAAGAGAGGTGTAGTGTAGGTCTAAGGAAAAGGTATATAACAATACAAACATGTAATGTCTGAATTTCCACTTTGTCTGAATAGAGTAAATATCGTTTTGTAGGGTACTGCCACCAATTGTGTAAGAAGGATAGTGATAGAAGAGAATGAGAATATAAGGATATATATTATATATAAAGGAAATAAGCTGAAATATACGGGGTACTTGCATAGAATAATGAAGAGTAGAGACAAAAGAACAACAAAAAAAACAAAGTGAACTCAGGGGAGTTTTGTAGATTAAGAGTAATTAAATTAATTACCTTGAGCCAAAAAGGCACATTGCTTCTGTATCCAGTTGCAAAGATGATAGAATCAAATTCTTTTTCTTGACCATCCACGAATTTTGCACCATTCTTAGTAATCTCCCTTACCCCATCCATAACCTATGAAGATGATTGATGATAAATTAATGTTAATTAACGATTGAACATGTGATTAATTAATCAAAAAGGGCCCTAAACTACAGCTAAGCGAACAACATGCAGTGTACAACTCATTAATCACTTAGGAACATTAGTGCTCCTAATTTAAGTTGACATCTTATTTGAAAGGGTGTGTTTAGTATTTATTACCTTAATATTGCCGGACCTGATTAGCGAAAGGGCTCCCATGTCGAGCACTGGA
This sequence comes from Agrostemma githago, assembly GCA_958450325.1. Taxonomy (NCBI): domain Eukaryota; kingdom Viridiplantae; phylum Streptophyta; class Magnoliopsida; order Caryophyllales; family Caryophyllaceae; genus Agrostemma; species Agrostemma githago. Next base: position 39,777,277 of record OY288244.1, read on the forward strand.
GTCTTCCCAGCCACATTCTTAAGTTGCATTGGTCCAGTTTTTGGCCGTTGAAGGCCTATCCGGTCGGTGTTGCCAAGAGTGAGATTGGCCACTAAGAGTAAGAACTTGTCTACTAATCTCAAAGAGAACCATTTGTTTAAACCCATGGCTACCCCAAACGTTGAGAAACCTAAGATTTCCCTTGGTAGAACATGCACCTACAAAATTTGGCAATATCCATTAGCGATTCCAAACTACAGTAGTTTTTTACTATGATCTCGATTAATCGAAGACGATTTCAACGACAATAATAGTTCATTATTCCATAGGTTTGTAGTCAAAACACACATTCTAAGTAACGGCCTAACATAACATAGCATACGATTGAGTCGATAATTGTCGAATACTTTAATTTAAATTTAAAAATGTAGCATGCTTGCTCAAAGTTTGGGCCATACCAAGTTCACGGAACATCACTATGCAAGAGAAAAGGGTTACAAATGTTGACGTTGCTAATTGCAGCAAACGAACACAAGTTTGAACAAGAATTAGGCATATCCAATTAGAGCAAAATAAACAATCAACGAATGGAACTTGTAAAATGATGTCAAAATGATATACAAAAATCTAGCATCATTCTCAACCCAAGGGAAAAGGAAACAAACAAAAAGAAAGATGGTAAGGAGTAATTGTTTGTATGTAGGTTGTAGGCTAAATGGAAGGGTGAATAAAAAAGTTTCTTGTAGGATTATGCATTGGGCACAAGGAGAAATTTAATTTAGGAGCAGAAAATAGTAACATTGGCAGGAAATCTTACATGTTACTAGTCCCTATACTATTATTAGCTCTATCGTACAAGACTACAAACATTTTGTTCGTCTTCGCATTTCATAAATGATCTTTAAACTTCAATCAGAATATCTATGTAGTAGTAAAATACTCAATAAATGCAAATTCAAACATGTAATTAAACTAGTCAAAACTCCCATTACAGTAACAAGAAAAAGAAGAAGAAAGTAAAAAAATGAAAGAAAAAAAAACACCGTGAATTGAAGGATTTATTATGAGAGGGGGGAAGTGAAGTAAAACTGCTTACAGAATTTCTGACCACCATGTGTGGAAAAGCATGATGAGTACAAAGGTCAAAGCTGACTTCCATACCAGAATTACCACAGCCAACAACTAAAACCCTTTGATTACTAAACTCAACACCAGATTTATACATACTTGTATGCACCAATTTCCCCTGAAATCTCTCAATCCCTTGAATTTCTGGTATCAAAGGCTCTGCATTTTCACCAGTTGCAACTATCAACCACTTCGAAAAATAAACACCACTATCCTTACTTCTCACCTTCCAACCCCCTAATACTTCATCATACTCTGCCTTCTTCACTTCTTGATTGAACACCGGCTTTATTTCAAACTCCTTTGCATAGTTTTCCATGTAGGAAATGAACTGCTGCTTCGTTGGGTATTTTGGGAAGTTTTTCGGAAACCCCATTAACGGAAGCTCACAGAATTTGTTGGGTAAGTGAAGCTTAAGACGATCATATGTTCTTTGTTGCCATAAAGAAGCAATGCAATTGGATCTTTCAAGAATTAGTGAAGAAATCCCCTGTTTTTTTAAGCAAGCACTTGTTGCTAAGCCTGAAGGTCCTGCTCCTACGATTATCGGACCCTCAATAACTACCAAATTTTCCCATCTTTTTCCTTCTTCGACCTTACTGCAACTCATTGTATAATCCAAGAAATATTGTGATAATTTTTTTTAAATCTTTGTAACACGCTATTTGATTTGAGCTGGGTTTTTTGTTTCCTTGAAAACTGAAGAGAAGGATTTTGGTTTAAAAGGTGTTCTTTCCTTTCTTATTGTATCTTTAATTTAATACTCCGTATTGCAAGAGAGAAGTAGAAGATGTTTTCTGTAGCGAGGGAATGAAGTTATGAACTTTTAAAGACGAGGGGTTTGAGGAAGTGGAGTAGAGGTATAAATACATTTATTCCTTACACCTTCTCCTTTCCCCAATAAAAACAATTTACTATTATTCAAATCAAAACACATTCAATTTCTGATCGTAAAAACTTGTAAGTACGTAAGTATTAGTCTGCCCTGGATTCTGAATAAGTGTATCACACGCAATGCTCGGTTTGAGAATTGTGTTTTTGTGTTTGGTCTTTTACAAGGTCTATCCATGGTACTCCGTATTACGTATGAATTTTCATCGTTTTTGTAAGTTTTTTTTTTACAAATTACAACCACATTATTTGTCGTATTATCTCATTTTCATTGATTTCTTTCATCTTAAAAAGTGATACATTTCTTAAAAAAAACAATAAAATATGTAAAAGTAAATAAAAAGAAAAAGAAGTTGGACCAACTAAGTAAGAAAAATTTGATAACAAAAAACAAAAACAAATCAAATATCCCGTAAATGATTGAAAAAAAAAATGCGGAAGATGTCAATGAAACAGAGTGAATATTTTACAACTTACTACCACGTATTTCATTTATTAAAAATTAATGTACCACCTATACTTAATCATCTTTATTTCAACTCCCGCCGAATTGCATTCCCGAACCAAATTTTACTTAATTCGCGACTCTTTAAGGTCCGGTTCTCTTGGACTGAAATTTACTGAACTGAACTGAATGAGTCTGAACTGAATCGAACTTAACTGAATTGAATGAGTCTGAATTGAATCGAACTTAACTGAACTGAATGAGTCTGAACTCAACTGAACTGAAAAAATAAATAATACTAACAATAATAATAATTGTTATTATTAATATAATATTAGTAATAAATATTATTAATGTTAAATAATAATAATAATAATAATAATAATAAATTAATTAATGATAGGAATAATTAATAATAATAATAATAATAATAATAATAATAATAATAGAATTAAAATTTAATAACCAAACTGAACTTAACTTAACTGAATGTGTCTGAATTAAATTGAATTAAAATTGTCTGAATTGAAAGTGTCTGAATATAAATCTAAAATAACATGTTGAGGTCAGATTTCGGTCTACTATTTGTCAAAATAGATAAAGTTCATTCTTTTGAAGATTATATAATCAGATCAATAAATTATTTCGCGAAAGGTTGTGTCAATAAAGAACGATATATTGAAGGCTATGCAGAAGCGTGTTATTCTAATAACGATCTTTGTCTCAGTAAGAATGATCTTTATTTATTTATTACAAATTTGTATTCTGTTCAATTTGATATCATTTGTAGACGCCGTATACCCATATGACCTATTATTAATGAAATTGATGTACACTTCGACTTAAGTGTACTAAATACATTATGACCACAATACCCCTACTATTAATCTCCCAACGTCCTGCCAAAATGAAACTCCATTGTTCTCATCAATAGTGAACTAAAAAAATATCCATCTTCCACAATCAAGCCGCAGGCCCGCAACATCTGAAGCTCTCATCTTCAAGTACCAAATAAACACCAACAGTCAAATCCAATATAATCAATCTATTCAATTTGGACGGAAAATCTAAACCCTAATCACACCCAGTTAAATTTCTTAGGCCTCGTTTGTTCATCTTGGAACTTATTTTCTTGGAGGAAGTTGCAATTTCCATGAAGTTACCTCCCACATCAACTTCCCGAGAATTTGCAATATTTGTTTGGTTAACATCCTGGAATTCACACTTCTCGGGAATTGAATTACTGCATCTTGTTTGGTTGACTCGACCTAATTCTCATATTTTGATTACAATAACTATTATTTCCTTTATTAATCAAGGGTATAAAAACTTATATTTTTTTTTCTAGCCACTTATGAAATATCTAAAATTGTCTTCCCTATAATATTTAGTCATAACCAAATTACATTAACGAAAAAGAATGACAACAAAATATACGGAATCTTATATAACAAAATCGAAGAAAATAATTTACCATGAATGATTTTGGTGGGTCAAATGTTTTTTTTAGAAGAAGGCAAAGAAGTAGAGTTGAGAGGAAAACGTAGATGGAGAATTGAATGAGAAATTATGATTATAAAGTGAGAAATAGATGAATAAAGAAGGGTAAAAAAGTCATTTGAAGGAATTGAGATATGGGAAATGCAACTCACCGAAGGGGGAGGGGTCGGTAAGCAACTTCCCACATCATGCAGGAATTGCAATTGATGGGGTAAGTATGAGTTCCTCCATTTTTGTACTTTTGGGGTAACCAAACAACTCCCCAGAAATGCAATTCATGGGATGTTGCAATTTCTGGGAAGTGAGTGAGCAACCAAACGAGGTCTTATTGTAAGTTATGTTCTCCCATAATAATGTACCTAGCTTTATTCTAGGTTACAATTTCTCAAACTTTGGCAGAGGAGATAAAATTAGGACTCGTTTGGTTGATGCAGAAAGTGGAAATTTATGGGAAGTAGAAAATCATGGAAAATAAACTTTTGCTCCTAATTCATCGGGAGTTCTAAAAAATGTTTGAGTATCTATATGAAACTCAATTCATGGGAATTGCAAGTTACTGAAAAGGGTGTCGGTAAGCAACTTGTTATATTTACGTAGGAAGTCAATTGTTCAGAAAGTTCCACTCCCCCATATGTGGGAATTTGAGGCAAACAAACAATTTCATTTCTCCATCGTAAAACTTTCCATGATCTTACAAGGCAACCAAACAAGGCCTTAGTTGAGTATGACTATCAATATCAAAATTGAATGCTTCGGATATCCTGCACATATGATTTAAGGATAAAATAAGGGATTTATAGCACAAATTTCATGCCCGCAATTATTTATAATTTCAGTTTTTGACACTATAACCCGTTTTTTAAAACCCTTATTTAATTTAGACACATACCGCCCAACTCATATTTAGATTCGTTCCATGACTAATCCATATTTTGAATTGACTAGAGACCCAACCCAACCTCATTTGATAGTTTAGCCACGTGACTGCGTTATATCACTCGAAGCAAAAACCCTAAAAAGTGATAGAAAACCACCAAATTAGTGACAAATCAAATACCCTCTCCGATTTTAAATGATTCCACTAGTGTGATACCCGTGAAAAATTTCACAGGTTGTTGTTCTTTAACTGTTATTAACACATGTGTAGGGAAAATTTTAGTACTTAAGAAAACGTTATTACAAAGTACAGGATGTACACTATTGAAGTGTGTGATAGGCAGTAGTAAGAATGTTGTCAGTAAAAAAAACGCGTCCTTTAATAATGCTTTATAAACTATGTAATAAGAAATACGATTGAAGTGTGTTAGGCACTAGTAAGAGGGTTGGCAGTAAAAAAATACGTCCTTTAATAATGCGTGACAAACTATGAAATAAGAAATACATAGAAAGTACGCAGTAATAGGTTGTAAATAAACTAAGTGCATGTTTTTTTTATGTATAGTGGTGATTTAAAAGAAATATAATATGTTAAATTCCAAAAGTTCTTTGTCTACAATAGTGAAAGTTCTATGTTCAGAAAATTTATGTAGAATGAGGACATAAATAATTTTTAGTTTAACTATGATTACGAATAACTAATACGGAGTATTAAAGTAAGGAAAATGATAAATAGAACCCTAATGTATTGACTTAAAGTAATGTTATTTTTGATAATAAAAAAATGGACAGCACTGTTGTATTGTACAATTGGAAAACCTTAATGCATTCCCCAACTACCACATTCGAACTAAAACATCCGTAGCAGGGAAGTTTTCAAACCTAAACCCCGGAAGAAACCAAGTAAAAACAGAAAAGGGCTGAACAGCAATGGTGAGATGGGTGTTCTGCCAAGGTGCTGAAGATGAAAATATTCTCCAGAAGATGTAAGTATTTCGAATTGTTCTTTCGTTAATATGTACCTAATATCGAGCAGCAGGTACAATTAGGGATTGGGCCTACTTTTATTAGGGTCGAAATTGGGGGGTTTTTTAGCTGGTAAGAATTGAAATAAAGTTCAATAAATTATAGACACATAAATTTAGGTGTAATGATAATGGTATGTGAACTGCAACCATTTAAATTCTGGATTCTATTAGACATAATTCTACCCTGAATTCAGAAATGATGTAGGGAGGTAAATGAGGGATTTGATGGGTGATTAAAACGTGTCTACCATGCATTAAATAAATATCTCGAAAATTCATAAGTAATTATTACAAAGGGGGTGAGTGGAATTTCAGTCAGTCATATATACTCCTCATGCTAAGATTGAGAGCAGTTAAACCTTTAAGATTGACACCCCCCCCCCCCCCAAAAAAAAACATGGTCGTAGAACTGATGTACCCTCCTAAATGCATTATTGCAAATCTACCATTTGAGTGGGCTGATAACAGGGTTACCAGTAGATCACTAACTGGTTTAAGGGACAAGTTAAGGTGCTTGGGTTACCCGGTGGAGAAGATAATGCTAAAGTGGGTTGCTGGTCCAAATGGTCCGATGTTCACCAGAGCTGCAGTCATCTGTTTCAGGAGCGGTTATCAGAACTACCTCTACACGTATAAGCTGCAAAGGGCCTTTGAGGACTTCGGAAGAGGGAAGCCTGAGATGGGGATGCAGATTCATCTATACGACGGACCTCGCTGTTGGGTTACCTCATGGATGGATGAACATTATTTGTCCACGGTCACGGACTACAGGGTAGTTCCCCTGACGTTGAGGGGAGAGGGTGGATATTTGGCGGACATGACGGAGATCTGCAACTATGAGATATGCCTGGAGGCCTTGTGGCAGATTTACCCCTACTTCTACCCTTGAAAAGGTGGTCCAGGTAAGTGATCGACAACCTAGTCAGTATTTTGTGGGCGGATTGAATGTTATTTTGCAAGCATATGAATTTTTCTGATCTGGTTTTGTGCATATGCGCTTACTGTTAATTCAAATTGTAATTAAATACTCTAATCCTACTTTGGGTATATCGTACTGTAATTATTAATCAGTTAAATTTTGGAACGAACTGATTATGGTATGAATGTTAACGACGGATTTGGCGTAGCTGTCCTTGGTAATATTGATCTGTAGTGAGTATGCATGCAATTTTTGTTGAATGACTTCCACTTCAGTCGATATGATCAGTAGTTCAGTACCCCCAATTCGTTAGAACATTAGTGATGCTTTGGGGATATGGACTGTTGATTAGTATATGTCAATTTTTCTGAGAACAACATCCTAAACGAACTGGAAGGGAGGAGTTCGGCTTGATGATGGGACTGTCAATTTATCTGAGAACAATTTGCAAAACAATTTGGAAGGGAGTTTTTTTTCTGGGGTGGAATGAATTGATAGTGGTCCATATTTCTGTTCATAAATAAGTGCAACATTGATTTAGCTTGATTACATTATGTAGTACTAATATAACATATGTCCACCATCTTTGAATGTAGATGGATTATAAACATTGGCAACTGCTCTACCAACATAGGTAAACAAAGTTATTGGTTCTGCTTATATGGGGGATGAATCTGGGGGTTACCAGGGTCGAATTTGGGGGTTATAACAACCTTAGCAAGTGTGCATTTAGGGTACATGAGCAGATACGTCCGTCTGGTTAGTAGTGAAACATTTAGTTATGGATTAAGGATGTTACGCTAATGTCTGCACCGAAGTAACGTCAACATTTAGTAGTGTTACTCTGTGAAATGGTACCACAAGAAATCTGCAACGACTCGGGATGTCCACATGCTGTAGTTACTTTGTGATGTTGCGTTACTGAGTTTGTACACATGACGGTGTAAACTGAATAACTGTATCGATGAATGAGTTGCAGTGAAACTGTCACGTGAAGCGAGTCGTGACGGTAAAACGAAATTTGACGCATGGTCAAGAACAGGCAGAAGTTAAAAACGTTTAATAACCCAGGAAGAAACAGTTTTTGCACAAAGCAGAAGTAACAATAATAAAAAGTACCCCCCAGTATCTATATGTTCGTCTGCTCCGTTTACTGTATGGGTGGTTTATTATATTGAGAGTGGAAGAACATATAGATACAGAGTGATTATTAGATAAGAAATTGTGCGCCGTCTATTAAACCTCCAGGAGTTCACTTTGGGGTTTGTTCACTTTGTGTAGTTAGCTGGCTCATTCGAGTTAGTTAGTTGACGAAAAAGGCTAGGAGAACAGTACGAATCCGTCTACTAAAAGGGAGTGTAGGGAAAAGGTAGTGAGTAGCAATGTAAAAACGTCACTGGGTATGCAGTCGATAAATGATACCGGAGTAGTTAAAATTTTCCAGCCCGGAGTGCAATAGGAATTAATACCGAAGATTAGGTTTGGGTAACGTACTTTGTTTCAAGGATATGTGTTTGAAATGGTACGATAGAATATGTGGTTTTTATTAAGAAAGTAAGTTAAAAATAATCGTTAGAATGAAAATAATTATATATCCAATTAATGAGAAATTGAAGTTTATGAGAAAGTAGATTAAAAGGTAAGTGTAGACTATTAAATGCATTAGTTACACATGCGAAGGAAGACGTAAAGTCTGTTTCAGCGTAACGGTATTTTTCACTTGCGATATTACTATATGATGGGTACACCACAGTAAGTTACCGACGTTTAATCAGCAATTTGTGCACAACAAATATTATAATATTAGCATTAGTTCAACATTATAATCAGCAAGTTACCGACGTTTAACATTAGTTCAAGCAGCTATTTGTGCACAACAAATATTATAATATAAAGAATCGCGATATACGTAATTTTGCACTGTTCAAGTAAGTAGTTAGAAACATTAATGGAGAGACTTACTGTGAGTTAAAAGAAATAAATGCATCCTCAAGCATGCACACAACTAAACATCCACATTTAAATTGACAAACAAATGGTGTGGATAGTAGTAAAATAATTACATATAATCAAATTATCAAAGTTGACAACCAAAAAAAGATATTGAAAAAAGAAAAGAGATGTATACACAGTTGATGTACCCACCTAAATGCATTATGGATAATTTGTCGTTCGATTGGGATGGAGACTACACTATTTGCAAGAACTTGTATCCTCTAAGGTTGAGGTTAGAATGCCTGGGTTACAATGTGGTGAGAATCGACTCTTGCATAGAGGACGATGAAATCTTCAGGAGTGCTGCAGTGCTGGAGTTCTTTCCCTCGGTGATAAACTACGTTAGTGCCTTCAAAATTCAGAGGGTATTCGAAGATTTCGAAATGACTAAGGAAGCAATGGAAAGCCAATGGGATCATGAAGCTGGTCCACACTATTGGGTTACATCGTGGCAGGATGAGCGTTAACTATCACGCGAGACCGATTACCGTATGGTACCTAACTGGGTTCGAGCAGTGGGGACAATTGAGGAAGAGAGGACTAAAATCTGTCACTACGAAATAATAAAGGAAGCTTTGGAAGATATATATCCAGATTTCTACCTAGTGGACTAAGGTAATTGATAAATGTTTTAGATTATAATCTGCAGATTTATTTTAACTGAAGACATTGAAAGCAGATGTTTCTGCATGTAGAGGACAAATGGTTTGCGCTTTCGGAGGAACATGATAGCTTCGATATTTTACGGATGACATTGTGGTTGAGATGACGACTGAGGGAACAATTGGAAAAACAGAGTAGGAGTAAGTAATTACCTACATAATCTGTATTATATATTGTAAGCGACATCAGTAATTGTGTTTTATATTAATTAGCATGTACGAAACGCACCTTCAACTTGATCGACAGTTAGATGTGTCTCCGTTTTTCTGAGCATTAGCGAATCATACCTTAGTTTATTTTTGTGTGATTTAAAGTCATTTGCTGTCGTGAAACTGCTAAGAAATTGTGGTAAAAATGGAGAACTCAAATATTAACCACAAATTTCCTCAATTACAATAATATTAAGCACAAATTTCATCTGACATTAGAGAAGATTTCTTTGTACACGACGTTTGTGGTTGTATGAGAAAGATACTGATCTTCATCTATGATGAGAACCTTAAGACCCTTCTTACACATGACCCTAGAAAAAGCGACATATAACTGTCCATGGGTGAACACCGGCTTCGGTAGGAACAGGCCGACACTGGAGAGCGATTGACCCTGGCTTTTGTTTATTGTCATCGTAAAACAAACAACTATCGGGAATTGCCTTCTTTCAAAGCAAATGGGGAACTTGGTCTCGTCGGAAGGTGACATCTTGTTTCTGGGAATATATACCTGCACACCTTTCCTACTACCAGTTATTACCGTAGCCTCTAAGACCCGATCTCCCAATTTGGAAATCAACAGTTGAGTACCATTGCAGAGTCCATTAGCCTGGTGAAGATTTCTTAATAGCATCACAATGGCGCCAACTTTTAGCACTAACTGATGAGAAGGAAGGCCAGAACATCTGATTGAATTCAGAAATTCGGTAGAATATATTTCGAGGACGTGACGACTTGTCTCGTCATTGCTTATCTCGTCAGAAGACAGATATACAACCTCCTTCTCAGAAATAAGAGATAGCACGTAATCGTTCACCTTTTCAACAATATCGTGCGTTGGTGCGAGGACTGCATGGTTCTGTAGCCAATCTGGGTCCTTGAAGTGATTCAGCAAATTTGGGTACGTGCTCTCTACAACGGCTGTAATTGGGTCATCCCCTGGTTATATAACAATATCGGGTGGGAGATCGATGTTGGCTACTCCATCATTTGGACCACCCGCTAATCCATCACCAATACTTAATAACCATTCTGAGAACAACCTAATTTCCTCAGCATCAGAGTCATCAGCTCCAACTTGCAACCTCATGTTGGTTGTAAGTCGTAGAACCTACATATCAAAAGAACTGGGTCAGTTAAAAATAAATAGACGTAAGGTGTATCACAAAAATGCTTTACCAATGATGTATGGCCTGGAGACTTGTGTAAGCTAACCTTTACATCTCTCCAAATTTGTGAAGAAAGTAAACTATGTCCTCCCCGCTTCCCTTCGGAACAACGGGTAGTATTTGCCTAAAATCACCGCCCAATGCGATGACCTTTCCACCGAAAGGCTTCTTGGAATTCAATGGATTCACACAACGCATTATATCTCTCAAACTTTTATCGAGCGCCTCAAAACAATATCGACTTAGCATGGGAGCTTCGTCCCAAATTATCAGCTTCGCTTTAATGAGTAACTCCGCTAGGTCGGACCCTGGTCTGATGCCTAGACAGACAAAATTCTCGTCCACATTGGTAGGAATGCTGAATCTGGAATGAGTTGTCCGTCCCCTGGGTAGTAAAATGGCGGCAATTCCACTTGACACAACTGGTTCCCCAGACGATATTTCGACCTCTCTGAAGATCTTCAGAAAACTTTCACCACTGGGCAAAATGACCGGGTGAAGTTTCGCCCGACAGTAAAGAGGCCCCCAAATGCAAAATCTGGAAGGGAATTTCACCGGGTGAAACCATTGGGTGAAGTTTCACCCGACGAAAATGGCTCGTGATTACCAGTTATTCGCAGGGCGAAGTTTCACCTTATGAAGATTTGTTGGGCAACTGTCTCACTCAAAGTGCAAAGATTAGAATTGGACTTTGTTTTAGTGACCGATTAAGCAACTTAGTATATATAGCTTTAATCTAATTTGTTACTAGCATCACCTTAGTATCATCTTAGTATGCTTCATTAGTTAGATCTTCTGATCTTTTAGTCGTAACTTTCATTAGAAAAACTCCATTAGATCTAGAAAACTTCCTTAGCTTAGATTATTTTACTCTACATTTTGCAATCAAGCTATTACATTAGTCTAGATCTAAATTTTATTGAAGATTAAAGGGTTTGGAAGGATTTGGTGACAAGATTCTTGTATTTCTTCTTGAAGCTTCATTATTTATGTTCATCTTCATCTTCTTCCTTTGAGTTTTCTTTCATTGTTGGTACTTTTGTTACAACCCGGTTCTTCCAATGACATTAATTAACAAGGCGGAAAATATTAAAGTCGTAAAAGGGGTAAAAATTAAAAACCGTCGACTCAAGTGAGTCTTTTACCGATAAATGAACCGTTTGTTAAAATACAACAACTGAAAACCGAATTACAAATTTCTAAATACAATAGTCTGACAAAATTTGTGTTACAAGATTTATAGTCTGACACTCTCATCTGCTACACTGTATCTCTTGCACTCATGCATGCCCCCATGTCCAGTCTTGAGGGTTCGTCAACCTGAATGCATATTTAAATATAAATGTCCCACTTAGTGGGAGTAACCTAACCGTCCTTCTAACACGACCTCGAATAATCGATGTAGTATAACGTTTAGGTTATCTAATTAACAGATAAGCAGGCATGTCACATTACAAATCGATATGTATACAATGTGAGATACACATGAAGTGATTTCAGTTAACATGCGAATCCATTTAAATATATAAGACATGTAGGTTATATAGAATAAAGTAATACATAAATCATATGAGTATCATGTGAATAGAATACCGTAAAGCATGGATCATGGATTCATAGAAGTGTCATGTGAAAATAGAGTAAGACATACATAATACAAATCATATGAAACAATATCAATCAAAATCAATATTCTGGCAAGATATATAACAAAACAGCACTTCCCATTATCAAGCATTTCAATCACATCATTAGTCATAAGAGTATAGAACAGTAACGAAGCATACTAACACTTATGGTTTAGAAAACTGTAGTCATTTACTTTTAAAACCAATGTTTCCTTTCACATAATGCACGGGACATGACTCCTAATGTCTCATGCACACTTAAGACTTGCATCTCACCATAAGTGCGGATGGGAACATCAATCCCGCCAATCATATCGATACTAGGAGGTTTACATCTAACCCTTAGTGCTCAATAGGATCGAACAATAGCTATAATTTGATTTAGAACTCTAATCGTGGAGGAGAAGAGATTGCTGATAATGTAGACGACAACTCACAGAAGCCTACCCACACCACCGCGAGGCCCACTGAAAACACGCAGAAGTCAGGGAAAAGAATCACGTACACAATCGTGAATAAAAGTGCCAAGATATCAGAAAGAGAGTAGAGCTGATCAGGCCCTTGTCAAATACATGCGCACGTACCTTCTAACACAACTCTCGGACTCCACAGGTCCTCACTGATAGCCGCTGACTACTACTCTAACGACAATCCATCCACACGCAGCTTCAGAATGTGCTGTCCGTACTCTCATAGCAAAAGCTCTCTGAGCAATCTCCCATCACGTCGATCTTTAAACCTCGAAATAATATTGCCAACACGTAATGATACTATGATATAAATTGTCTATACGTGACATATAAGGATAATGGACACTTAGACTCCCGTAGAATCATTGGTTCGGACAACTAGAATGATCGCATACTGTCCCGAAGGTACAGTTGCTACATATGCCTCACTTGGTATCGAACGGTCAGACTCCCGTAGGAACTTAGTTCAGATAACCGGAAGGATGCATACTGTCCCGCAGGTATAGAAGCTCCAAGAAATGGAACACTGGGAAGGTCCACTGATTCATATAGGACACTGACTAACCCGAAGGTACAACAATTCCTTAAGCTAATTTAGAAACAATTTACTAAACGTTCATAACAATTATATTAAGTGTATTTTACTTGACTGAATGTCTTAAGTATATTTGATGTTAGAGATTTGGAACGTTTTATTTTATGTATATTATTTGAAGCGTTCATTAGTTGAGATTTGATTAAAGATTCAATTATTTCTAAGTACATTATTTAAGTTTCTTTATCTTGACTTGGTCTAAGTTGACATAAAAAGTCAAAGTTTGACCAAGATGGACTAGTCAAGCTTTAGTTTGACTTAGTCATTAATTAGTCATTATGTGGTTATTAATAAGTTTAAGTGATGTTTAACTTATTTAAGCATGTTTAACATAGTACTTTTAGGTTATTCATCTTTTAGTATTTTATACTTTTTAGGCATAAGTATTTAGTATATTTATACTTCAAGTATACGTATTTAGTATTTTTATATGGTTTCGTATTTGTACAAGTATACTTGTCTTTTAAAACCTATTTATACTTAGTAAATATTTCAAAAAACAAATAAATTTAATAATAATTATAAAATTCATTTCGACCTTATCAAGTATTATATTTCTCAAAACTTAGAGTTTTACAAAAATAAATTTAAGTAATAACGAAATCGGTAACAGTATTAAGGATACAAAATAAGTCATTTTTCAAATGTCATTTTTAAATCACGATTTTCATACTAAATATACTTTTATGAGTTAGGCTTCCATATATAAACCCAGTTTTCAGAAATAAGAAGTTTTATCATTTTTAAGAAATTAAAAACAAAAAAGATACGATTTTCAATACTAACTTTTAAATCTTTTAAAATACTTAAAAATCATGAAAGTTAACCAAATATTTATTTTAGATACCTTTATTTTCACATAACTTAACCTCAGAAATTTAGATTAAAATACTTTATAAATGTTCTTAAATAAAATAATCTTTCTAGATCTGACCCATTTTAGTACAAATTTTATAAATTAAAATATGTATGATGTATTTATATGAAATTTGACGTACTCATAATAGATATCATCTGGAACATAATATATATTTTTCAAGTCTAAAAATAAACGTTTAACATCAGGAAACATATTATTTTCCAAGACAGTACATAAAATCATACAGTACCATTTTACGAAATAAATAATTATTAAATATATATCCATAAGAACTTACTTTTCCTATTTTTCTCATATTTTAGATATTCGGATCTACAACTTTCATGAAGGAACCTAAGGGTAATTCGAAACATATTTTACACAAAACAATCGTAAACATACATCATACATCACAGAATCCATTTTATAGCATGTATTGTTAAGTGATAAATAAACAAATAGTTAACTTTAAACTTGGTGATCTAATGATTTAGTCTTAAAAACGATGTTATATGTTAGTTAGAGTCTAAAATCTACACTACAAGATTTGAGGGCGAAGAAAAGTTAGGTTACCTTGAGCAAAAATAATCGATTCTACAATATATAAGAAAATGAAGATCGATGCTCCTTTTCTCTTGCTCCTATTCATAAATTAGTTAGAATGACACAAAAATAAACTAAGTTAGTAGTTATACTATTAAATAACTTTGAAAATAAGTAGCATAAGACAAGAGAAATAAGGGATTAATGCTCTTCAGAATGGTGGTGTAAAGGCTTAAGAACTTAGTATTATTTTGATGGTTTTCCTTTGGTTTTTAGAAAGGATTTTAAGGAGGATGTTAGGTAGATGAATATATGAGTTTGAGGATCATATGAGGCTCATTTTAAGAGCATTTGGTCGTGCCTTTGGTAAGGGAGCAAGCAATGGATAAAGAAATGACAATTGCTTCAAATGACTAGTCACCTTTTAGGAAGTACATTACCCTTTTTGGTGTTTTTGATTAGAAAAGTATATTTTGACCCTTGGACCTCAAGGTTATGGTATGGGGTGTGTAAGGATGATATTTTTGAGTTAATTTGGTTCCACAAAGGTTAGGAAGGAAGTACAGAAATCGAATGTCGAGAAACGATTTGTCGGGTGATGATTTTCGTTGCAAAGAAGCTGTCTAGTACAATATTATTTTGATGCACTTAGAAACTGAAACTTTGGATATTAATATTGTCTAGATCTTGGAAAAATAATAAAGTTAGGCTTTTGAAACGCCTTAATCAGAGTCCGTATGAGAAAATATGAACCGTTTTACGAAATCGCGCAGAATTACGATAACGATAGAAATTTCAGTTTTGCAAACAGTGAAGTGAAATAGAAAAGGTTACAAAGGCACAAGAATTGAATATTACTATTTAAAATAGTTTGTCAAGACTCGATTTATTAATATTAATCATTATTAGAAATAACTAAAATGGTCAAAAACACGGGGTGTTACAACTTTCATTTCTTCTCTCTTCTCTTAATTAGTTTTCTCTTTAATTTCTCTTTACTCTATTGTTTGCAATTGTTTTCTTCTTGTTTATGTTGTTTAGATTTCCATTATTGCATTAGATTCATTTCCTTGTCATTTCTAGTATGGATTATTCTAGTTTATTTCCCTTATTTATTTCTCTTGTTGATTTTCATTATGATATTGAGTAGATTTTTAGTTGAGAGGTTAGGGGAGGATGAAATTGGGTATTATGGATTGAGAATTATTGTGATTGGTTACACTTGAGGTGAATTGTCTATTTGGAATTATTGTGTGCTTGTGGGCGTTACTTGATCACTTTAGTGGATTTGTATTCACCCTCGTCAATATGGGGAAACACGGGGCTTGGGTAATTCCAATTAGTGACTTAGTCGTTTCACCGCAAAAGTGGGTCTTGGCAAAGTTGGGTAGAGGAACCGAAAGATGCCTAGTCCCTTTTCAATTGTGTACCATTTGCTAGATTGTTTGTCTTACTACCTCGTTTCTGATTCCCCGACTTCCCTTAACTTCCTTCCTATTATTGTTTTATGTTTTTAGACTTCGCTTTAGTCTAGTTCCAATCCTTAGCACAAGTAGACTTAGACTTGACCAACCACATTTACCATCCCGACCTACCACTACTACATTAATTTGTTTCGTGATTAGTCGGAGTTATAAATATTGTTTGATTGAGGGTTCGCGACGACCTGCAACAAAATGGCGCCGTTGCTGGAGACGGTTGCTAGTTGATTAAGTCTTTGCATTAGTTTTTTTTGGTGTAATGTGAGAATTTTATTCCAATCACGAGAGATTTACAAGCATGGTTTATATCTAAACATGTACATCACGAAAAACAAACACGACAGTTACTTCCCCTCCAGTTTGATTAGCATTTGTCGTTCGTCTAGGGTGTTGTTGGGATTTTGCATAAAACGACCATTGTAAGGTTTGAACCACCGCCACTTTCACACTAAAGCAAACTCTTTACCACTGAGAAACCATGTATCATCTTTAGTTGATGTGATTTGGCACGGACCTTGATCTCGTATCACAAGGACACAAAACAAAGTTGTTGGTCACGACAAGAAATAAACAAAAATAGATAAAAGTAAAACAAAAGGGATAGTATGCTAAGTGAGATAGACCTATATCTCAACTAAGCGGGTCGCTATTCAAACACTCGATTGAATAAGCGGGAATTAGAACTCGAAAACGCGTCGAACTCTAAGACTCTTAATTGTAACTCGACAATTAAAATTAAACAAGCAAAAGCTTACAATTTTCTTTCTTTAAAATCTGAATTGTTACAAACAATGTAGGAGGCTATAAATAACCATCCCACACGTTAGAACCGAGGCAAAAGATCAATACAATAAGCCTTACTTGGTCAAGCTATTAAATGAAGGAACAAAGAATAAGAAAACAAGTGCAAGGAACTAAGACTTATTAATCACACTACAAAGAACTAAGCACTTCATTTAATCTTCCACATACATTGTACACGGTTGTACAATGTATTTCGTTGCACGAGATGATCTTGATGCTTCCATATTGGTATGGTTGAATAAGTCTCGGGATTTATTGAAAGCTTTAAAGAAAGTCGAGGCGAAAGGAACAATTCTGTCAAAGAATTTAACAGCAGCGTTTTTCAATGCACAGCTGACTTGTTTGGGGCATAACTTCGTCAATACTTGTTCAATGAACCTTCATGAGTAGTCATTGTAAATATAAGCTCGAAATCTATCTCCTCCATTTTGAATGACTATGAAATTCCAAGTATAACTCGAGATATTGACCGATCAAAACAATGCTGCAAAATGAACTCGCGTCATACTCTCCTTCTTTGAAAAAGAATTGTCCTCAATTCTTGTAACAAGTATCCCACCTGGATCAAATACAAAATTTGTTAGGATCAACATATCCTCACTCCAAATAGACATAAGTGTGGGCAACATTGGTATTATGGCTTGACCACAAGCTCGACTCCTTTTCAAATAGGTGCTGTTTTGAATGCTTGTGAACTCTACTTTGCTTGTTGTGAACAAGGATGGATCAAGTATCTTTTGTTGCTCCTCAAAGTATTCCACAAGCACAATCCCTTTACTCTCCATGTTTGTTTTGGCTAAGATCAGAATTTTTTTCTTCATGCGCAACCCATTTGGCTCACAATGATCTTCATATTCATCGAAAATAGGAGGTAACGACGGATCAAAAACCAAACTTTCCTCGCTTGTATTTTCCAATGAGAAAATTCCAGCCATCTTTTTTCTTTTTTTTGAATAGTACTACGTGAACAGTACTAATTCGTGATTTTTTTTTTTAATGAAAATAAATCGAACTTCAATAAGAACCACGAAACAATCAAAACCGATTAACCCTCGAACTACCCGCACAAGTTTAACCTTTGAATTCCAATCGCAATCAGAAATTCAACTAATAACTTGGCTTCGACACTTCTTGGACCGTCTTGATTTTAAGAAAAATCAAGAGTTGTAGCTCTGATACCACTAATGATGTGATTTGGCACGGACCTTGATCTCGTATCACAAGGACACAAAACAAAGTTGCTTGTCATGACAAGAAACGAACAAAAATAGATAAAAGTAAAACAAAAGGGATAGTATGCTAAGTGAGATAGACCTATATCTCAACTAAGCGGGTCGCTATTCAAACACTCGATTGAATAAGCGGGAATTAGAACTCGAAAACGCGTCGAACTCTAAGACTCTTAATTGTAACTCGACAATTAAAATTAAACAAGCAAAAGCTTACAATTTTCTTTCTTTAAAATCTGAATTGTTACAAACAATGTAGGAGGCTATAAATAACCATCCCACACGTTAGAACCGAGGCAAAAGATCAATACAATAAGCCTTACTTGGTCAAGCTATTTAATGAAGGAACAAAGAATAAGAAAACAAGTGCAAGGAACTAAGACTTATTAATCACACTACAAAGAACTAAGCACTTCATTTAATCTTCCACATACATTGTACACGGTTGTACAATGTATTTCGTTGCACGAGATGATCTTGATGCTTCCATCTTGGTATGGTTGAATAAGTCTCGGGATTTATTGAAAGCTTTAAAGAAAGTCGAGGCGAAAGAAACAATTCTGTCAAAGAATTTAACAGCAGCATTTTTCAATGCACAGCTGACTTGTTTGGGGCATAACTTCGTCAATACTTGTTCAATGAACCTTCATGAGTAGTCATTGGAAATATAAGCTCGAAATCTATCTCCTCCATTTTGAATGACTACGAAATTCCAAGTATAACTCGAGATATAGACCGATCAAAACAATGCTGCAAAATGAACTCGCGTCATTAGTTGTGTTTGGTTATTTGCTTTCATTTATATTTTCCTTCCCTAGTACCACTTGGTGCTAGGAGTATCATCGTCCATTTGAGTTTTGCTAGGTATATTCTGTTTTTAGGTTGCTTAATCCCCCTTTGAAGAACGAGCATTTTAAAGACTTCGTGTGCCGAAGCAACGACTCAATATTGTGATTTCACACCGACCATCATTCACTTCCCATCACCTCACAATTGTTCATATCAAGTCTCCACTCCTCAACATTTAAAGATTCAAGCATGACTGCACTCGGTTCTCACTTTCAACCATCCAATGAGGGGATTCCTTCTCCCGTCTTCATCGGAACTATCCCGGAAGGCTTTGAGCTTAAGCCTTTGGTGATTAATTTAATTCAACAATATACTTTCCATGGGTTGTTGGATGAAGACGTTATAGAGCATGTGTATTTATTCAAGGAAAGCCTAATTGGTATCAAGCTTGAAGGTCTTACCACTTGTCAATTGCATAGAATCCTTTTTTCCCTGAACCTTGCGAAATGGGGCAAGAAGATGGCTTCAAAGTTTCCCGAGTAACACTTTTCACACTTGGAAGCATCTATGCAATGCTTTCCTCGAGAAATTCTTCCCGCCATCTAAGACTAATAGATACATGATGGAGATCCAAACATTTCAACAACATAAGGATGGAAATTTGAGTGAGGCTTGGGATCGATTTCAAAATTTACAAAGAAAATGTCCACACCACGGTATACCTAACTAGCTCTTACTTCACACATTCTTTAATTCTCTGTCCGAAAATGCGAAAGAGAATATCAACACGACAACAAGAGGCGATTTCTTTCTACTTAGTAAGGTTGAATCTCAAAGACTCCTCGAGAAGATGGCCAAAAGTGATGAACATTCTAAGGGAATCCGAGACAATAAATCGAACGGGGAATCAGAATCATCAAATAGTATGGAAGCCATTCTTGAGGCGAGAATCGATGAAATGATTATGAGACTTGAGGTATTCGTTGCTAGAGACGATTCTCTGCCTCGGGTACGGCGCCACCTAGAGAAATAATCCCACCAAGAAAGATTACCCCACCAAGGCAAGCGCCATCATCATTACCCAAACCTTATAGAGATGCCATGTGATCATTGTGGAGAATACGATCATGAGTCTAATTTATTCTCGAAAGGAGCAAGGGTACATCATGTTGAAAATCGAAGAAGCTATAATGAACCTCCCTTGCACAATCCTAACTTGGAGGCAAGATTTAGACCCACATCATATTATCAATCTCAAGGATCTTATCCTATGCCGACTCAAGAACCAAATTTTTGTCAAGGCCAATCAAGTCAAAGAGCTCCAAATCAAGGGAACTACTCTAGTTCCAATGGGTTTAATTATCAACAACGATATTCTCATGGAGGCAATTTTAATCGAGGAACTCATTTTTCTCAAGGACCTCACCATTCTAATTATGTTCCTCCTCCTCAACAATACAATGAAGGATTTCTTCCCCACCTCAATCAAGGCCCTCAAAGGCATGCTCACTTTAATTCTCAATATCCACCGAATTATGGTGATGCTCCGAACTTCCCTATTTATGATGTCCAAAAAACACTCAAGTTTTTTGATGGAGGAAAAAGCCGATATACGAGCTAAGATAGAGGCTTTGGAGGCGAGAGCCACTTCTCAAGCCCGGTATTCTCAAAACCCGACACATCTTTCTCATCAAGCTTCACTTAATGCCATAAGGGTGGTAAGCAATGTGGAATCTAAAAAATCTTCAAATGTGCAAACATGTCACACTCACCCCTCGACGCTTGGTTTAGACGAGTGTATCGTAAAAGATGTGACAGAGCAACCAATGAGAGACCCCTCTAAATACCTTGTTGGAGACCTTAACTATTTAATCGAGCAAATTCAGATTAAAGCAATGAACTCAATTTCAAGGATCGAAATACCGCCGCTATCTTGTGTGTCACATGCCTCTCCAAGCAAGAGGAATATAGAAAGCATCACATTTACGGATTTACTAGAGAAGCATGAAACAAGCTTCTCTACACCAAATCCTTCCGAGTATATCTGAGATATCATATCTAATTCTACCAAGGATAAGGAAACTCCTATCTCACCAAGGGTAACCCCTAAGGTTACCATTCCCTTCAAGGTAGGTGACCTCGGAAGTTTCTCTATTCCATGCTCCATCAATAATGTCCAAATACACCAAGCCTTATGCGATCTAGGTGCAGATTAGTCTTATACCTCTAGCTATCGCTCAAACTATCAATGTCAAGAATATAGTGTACTTCCCACTCAATGTTCAAATGGCCGATGGATCTACTAAGGACCCGGTGGGACTTACTCGAAATCTAATGGTCAAAGTAGGAACTTTGCATATTGGCGGTGAGGGATTTGTCGTGGATCCCACCGTCAAATAAAAACCAACTAACCTAACTAGGGTAGCTAGGGTAAGTCGGGTCGAATCCACAGGGACGGGAGGTCAGACTAAGGTATGCTACGGTCTAGGACTATGTTCGAGACGAGCTAATCTAAGGAGGGGGAGACTAGGACTAAGCTAGGTCTAAAGCAAGAAAGCAATCAAAGGAAACGGGCTAGGATTAGGTCGGGGTCAAAGGGGTAACGGAATGGTCAAGGAGGAGTTAGAGTGAAGGAGGTAGTAGGGTGATCTAGGTCGGTCCGGGCGGTCGCAACTTAGACCGACCTAGAGGTTCCTCATGGAACCCATTTTGGCGACACACATGACAAACGGGGTTCTAGCGTGTTATGGCCTAGATCGCATCCGGGCGGTCGCAACTTAGACTAACCTAGGGGTCGTCCTCACCAGGCTCTCGCAACTTAATGAGGGAACCGAACCCATAACAAACTAACACCCACAAGGGAAAGGCAAGAAAAACAAGCAATCTAACTTACTTAGTCATTCAAGCATTTCATCAAACATGTAACATGCATCAACCAAGAGGAAACCCAAAATCTTCCACCCACATCTCCAACAAACCCTTAATCACCCAATTAACACCCTAATCACCCTACTAACCCTAGCAAGAACACTACTCTAACATATCTAAGTTAAAACTAACACCAATAAGAAGAACCAACTCAAACAACATAACATTCATAAACAAACTAATGTAAACAATGAACAACAAACATGACAATGAACAAAGATTGGAACTTGGATGAAGGAACAAAGATTAAGATAAAGGAAAAGAGATTATACCATACTAGAAGATGAAAGGAAGAAGGAAACTTGCATAAATGAGAAGAACCCAAAACAAACATCCAAGTTTGTCAAGCTTGGTGAAGATCTTGAAGAATTCCCAAATTACAAGCACTAAACTAAGATTAACGATAATCTAAACACTAATATACACTAATCTAATCTAATCTAATCTATGCTAAAACTAGGCTAGGGTTTGTGGGTAATGTCTACCATAAGCTTAACATAACAAGGGAAGAGTATATATAGGGTTACAAGTGGAAGGGAGAAGAGAAAACAAAGCGCGGCAGCCAGGTGGCTCTTCCCGGTCGGGAGGAGGTGGTCCCGGTCGGGAAGGTGTCGGTCCCGGCCGGGAGGAGCTGGTCCCGGTCGGGATGGACCCAATACAGCAACCCTCTCATTTGTGCACTTCATCCCGGACGGGATGAGGCCATACCCGTCGGGGATGAGTCTTGTAGGCCTCCAATATGATCTTTAAGGTTCCTCCTTGCTTCACATGAACTTCTCATCGATTCTCGGGACTCGGGATCGGGTCTCGGGACTCGGGATTGGGTCCCAAGGTCTCGGGGTCGATTCCAAAGCATCGAGTCATCGTTTCTTTACTCCGTTGGCTCCAAAATGTGTATGTATAGAGTCGGAATCGCTCCAACTCTTCCAAATCGGTCTCGGGAACCTGAAACGAACTAAAGGAAGCATAAGAAGCCCCTAAACCGCTCCCAAGGAGCGATTCCACAAGGAAATGGGACCAAAATACTACAAAATAGGCACTACAAACTACACTAATCAACTCCCCCACACTTAACCCTTACTCGCCCTCGAGTAAGCACATACTAACTACTATACTAGCCGAATGGGTATTAGCGCACCCTACGCCCTTTCAACTCACGCGAGTGCACTTAGAGGAAAAGTGCACTCCGCAAGGCAAGTCGGGTCTTGCGACAAAACTGCGGATGCAACCGGACACAAGACACAAAAACAAACAAACACACAAACGAACACACAAAAGGTTGCACCCAAAAGAAAAGAAATACCGCTTCCCTCAAACAAGCGGTGAAAGAAACACCGGTTTAGGACTCGAGGCAAGCGACAACGTTCCCAAGCTAGCAATACAAACCGAGATGGACTAGACCCTAATAGTATGACGACAAAGCAACAAAAACGTTGGTAACTTACCTCGGTTCCTCCTAACTTTCTAAGAACGTACTACGGGACGATCGGCGGGATGGAAAAAGGATGAACCACGGTGTTAGTCGACACTGTAGGTAAGTGAGACCCCGCCCCCTTTAGCAAAGAGCCAAGAGGGTCGTCCCATGTCCAAAACCGCCTAACTAGTCCAAGTAAAAAGGTGGAAATAATTGCAAAATGAGGGAAGACCGACTAATGCCGCTATCATCCTTCCTCGGGACTCGGTCCTTTGGTAGGCTCTTCATGGCAAAAGTCGGAAAAAGGCTTATTTTTGTGAGGTTAAGATCTTTTTGTGAGACGATTTTCTTTTGGCATTTTCTCTTTCCTTTTGCATTTTTGCCTTGTTTTGCCATGCCATTCTTTTTCATCTTTTCTATTTTCTTTTTGGCTTTTGTGCCTTTTCTTTTTCTTCTTTCTTTTCTTTCTTTCATTTTTTTTTCTTTTCTTTTCTTTGCCCCTTTTGGCAAGATTTGGCTTTTTGGCATTTCATTGTATGACAAGAAAGAGAGGAATCAACAAGTTGCAATTTATTGTGTGAAAATGAGTGGGAGGTAGGTAATAGGTGAGTCGGGGGTCGCGATTTCCCTTCAAACCCACAAAAAGTGGAGAACTTGGACTAATTAAACAATCCTAGACACGGTCACCTAAGGGACGAGACTCGGTAACCAAGGCCTTTTCACACCGTGGGTGGTCAAAATGGTCAAAATGCAAATCCCGTAGTAAATCCCTAGTAAGCTAGGTGGACTCAAGGTAAAGGACCAACGAAATCATTGATTTAGGGTCATTCTACCAGACTAAAGTCCAAG
The DNA here is from genome assembly GCA_958450325.1 of Agrostemma githago. Lineage (NCBI taxonomy): Eukaryota > Viridiplantae > Streptophyta > Magnoliopsida > Caryophyllales > Caryophyllaceae > Agrostemma > Agrostemma githago. The sequence continues at coordinate 39,801,668 of OY288244.1, forward strand.
ACTCGATTTGCACTACTAGGAAGGGAAAGTACATACTCACACACTAGCCTCTAAACCGGGTTTTCGAAAACCATTTACACACAAGACACACAACAAAACACAAAACAAAGACTCGACAAAAACAAAAGAAAGAGAAACAAGAGCAACAAAACAAGAACAACACAAAACGAACACAAATAAAAACACAAACACCACCCCTATCTTCAAACAAGTCTCCAAATCCACCACAATCTTTACAAAGCTCCTCCCGAGCACACATCATCACAAAACTCCTCCAAACTCACAAGAAGCAAAGAGGGAATAAGGGATGAAGAGATGTTACCGGAAGTCTTGAAAGCTCACCAAAGCTAATGGCGATTAGGCAACCTATAAGGAAAAGAGGGGGGCAAAACACGCACAACAAAACAAATATACAACACAATGACACAAGAGGAAAACACACAAAAGAAAAATCTTTTTGATTTTTGTGAAATTTTTTCAAATTTTTAGGGTTTTTAAAGATTTTTTTCCAAAAACTAAGAAAATAAAACTAACTATGCTAGAATATCGCTCCCCCACACTTAAGTCGAGCCATGTCCTCATGCTTGACCGTAGTGCATGGAGCACAAAAGGAAAAGAAAATAAACTACGAAAATAAAGCTAGAAATCAAAAATAAGGGTGAAGAAAATGGTAGAAGGTGTCCGGCCGGGGTGTAGTCAAGTCACCATGGGCCGAGACAAGAAAAGATATGGAAGAGGGAAGAAAAATAAAAAGAAGGAGATAAAAGGAAATGGGAGGGGAGGACTAGGTGTAATCAAGTCACCTAGCCCGGATTCCGCCTAAATCCGACTAAATCCTCAAAAAGAAAGAGTGAAAAACTTGTAAAATTTGGATTTTGAAAATGACTCTCGATGTAGTCACATCATCGAGAATCGGGAGCAACCAAAACCAAGGCCTCGAAGGCCGCCAAGACACCATGACTCAAGGGGAAGGGGGGCAAACAAGCAAAAACAAGCAATAATAGACGGAAAAGAAAGGATAGTTGCCGTACCCATAGGATAGCAACTCACTTGCTCCATCGTCTCATAGATCAATATAGGCACAAAACTTGTCTTCGTCATTGCTATTCCTCTTCATTGTCGATCAAACCGCATGGTGAGGTAGTAATGGTGTGAGGGGAGTGGGATTCGATGTGAAACTCGGTGTAAAGGGAAGAGAAATGAGGTGAGGGTATGTAAATGAAGTGTAATGGTCATATGACGTGAGCAAGGATGGGTAGGGAGGTTGGGTGGGGGTATACAATGGTTGGGTGGGACCAAATGTCGAAGAAGAGGCCAAAAGAGGAGAAAGGGGACGATCCCGGTCGGGATGGATGGTCCCGGTCGGGAAGACACACTCGTCCCGGTCGGGAAGCCACCTTCCCGGTCGGGACGGCACTCCAGCAAGCTCCAATTTCTGCACCTCCATCCCGATCGGGACGGCTCCTTCCCGGTCGGGATGGCATAACCTTCCCGGTCGGGAAGCTCCCTTCCCGCCCGGGATGGGTCTTCTTGACCTCCAAAACCCCAAAAGCTTCACCGAAGCTTCAAAAACCGACTTCCATACTCACGACCCAAGCTCTATCATTAACCATTCCTCTCTAGGAATCATCTTCACTTCACACCTACGACAATAAGCTCAAATACAACATCAAATTCTCTCCCTCACAACGCTCATTAACAATCCAAAAGACAAGAATTTCACAAAACTACCAATCCTAGAAACCAAGGTACCAAACAAACATATATACACACACAAAAGCAAAAAGAACAAGAAAAAGAGATATATACAATAAGGTACTCTCACCAACTACACCTCCATAGCCATCAAGAGCTCGAAGGAGTAAGTCAAATGCCCTAGCAACATCTTCATTTAAGCTCACATGGCCAAGCCTAGCCACTTTCAAAAGTTTCCAAGTCGGAGGTGAGAAGCGATCATCTTCATTATGCTCGGGGTTATCGTGATCTTCCGGGTCTTCGGAACCAACATAGCTACGACTCTTATGACCATCCGGTAGGTATAGTGGTCTAGAGTCGTGCTCGGTGTCATGATGTGGGAGATCACACCCTAGGGGTGTCGCTTCTTCTACGGGGTCGAGAGTGGAACTCTTTTCCACCGCCCGACAAGGATCCTCTTCACCAACCGTCTCACAAGACAAGGGACTAGGCATTGAGTGCGGTAGAGGAGGAGAAGGCATCAAGTTTTCTTCATTGGAGGCTTTAGGATCCTCCAATTTCCCATACAAGGCAAGTTCCAAGGCATCTACTTCTTTTTCCCAAGTATTGCGTTCCTTATCACTCACCTTGTCTATATGGCCTAGAGGAGGTATGTCTTCACTTGGCTTTGGATTGTCTAGTGGTTCATCACGAAGAAAATCGAACAAATCCAATTTGATAGCCAATACATCGGCTCCCCAAGAGTTATCTTGAGAATCATGTTCACTCCCCTCCTCATTGTGGGTCCTTGAAGCTTCAACTTCCTCTATTCTCTCCCTATCTTCACCGCCCAAGCAACACTCAACAATGGTCTCTTGATCGACCCTCTCTTCTTCATTTGTAGCTTGAAGGTTGGGTTGACTTTCTTGTGGAGACACCCGACCTTCTTGCCCAAATGAACCTTCCTCAACATGTAGTGGAACTCGAGTGGGCGACATCGTGATATGAGCCATGAGTGCATTGATGCGAGCATCTTGCACCTCTATTTGGGCCTTGAGCTCCCTTTCAACCCCTTGTATGTGAGTCAATATCAATTGTTGACTCTTTTGCATTAAAATCGCCATCTCATGTTGACCCTTTTGCAATAACATCATCATCTCTTGTTGGCTCTCTTGTGTTTGGACCAACATTTGACAAGTGTCAAAGTTAGGGATATTTGGTTGTGGGTTATGTGAGGGTGTTTGGTAGTTGTTAGGATGTGGGAACGATCCTTGACAACTTTCTTGGTAACCATAAGAAGAGGGTTCATAAGATTGTTGATGAGGTTGATATGGTTGGTAAAGTTGTGGGTTATGGTAATTCGCCCCATAGTTATCCCATGATGATTGATGGTAGCGTGGACGCGCCATGTCCATAACGTTGCTTTGGTACCTAGGATGAGCTAGAAGCACTTGAGCAAACGTTAGTAGCCTAGTGCTTTTGAGGCACTAGGAAGGGAGAGTAACACACAAGAAGAAAAACGGAGATACACAAGGATAAGAGAACACAAAAATCAAGAACAAAGTCCAAAACTAAGCAAACAAAAGTCTAAACTACGCCGTCCCCGGCAACGGTGCCAATTTGGCGGTGAGGGATTTGTCGTGGATCCCACCGTCAAATAAAAACCAACTAACCTAACTAGGGTAGCTAGGGTAAGTCGGGTCGAATCCACAGGGACGGGAGGTCAGACTAAGGTATGCTACGGTCTAGGACTATGTTCGAGACGAGCTAATCTAAGGAGGGGGAGACTAGGACTAAGCTAGGTCTAAAGCAAGAAAGCAATCAAAGAAAACGGGCTAGGATTAGGTCAGGGTCAAAGGGGTAACGGAATGGTCAAGGAGGAGTTAGAGTGAAGGAGGTAGTAGGGTGATCTAGGTCGGTCCGGGCGGTCGCAACTTAGACCGACCTAGAGGTTCCTCATGGAACCCATTTTGGCGACACACATGACAAACGGGGTTCTAGCGTGTTATGGCCTAGATCGCATCCGGGCGGTCGCAACTTAGACTAACCTAGGGGTCGTCCTCACCGGGCTCTCGCAACTTAATGAGGGAACCGAACCCATAACAAACTATCACCCACAAGGGAAAGGCAAGAAAAACAAGCAATCTAACTTACTTAGTCATTCAAGCATTTCATCAAACATGTAACATGCATCAACCAAGAGGAAACCCAAAATCTTCCACCCACATCTCCAACAAACCCTTAATCACCCAATTAACACCCTAATCACCCTACTAACCCTAGCAAGAACACTACTCTAACATATCTAAGTTAAAACTAACACCAACAAGAAGAACCAACTCAAACAACATAACATTCATAAACAAACTAATGTAAACAATGAACAACAAACATGACAATGAACAAAGATTGGAACTTGGATGAAGGAACAAAGATTAAGATAAAGGAAAAGAGATTATACCATACTAGAAGATGAAAGGAAGAAGGAAACTTGCATACATGAGAAGAACCCAAAACAAACATCCAAGTTTGTCAAGCTTGGTGAAGATCTTGAAGAATTCCCAAATTACAAGCACTAAACTAAGATTAACGATAATCTAAAGACTAATCTACACTAATCTAATCTAATCTATGCTAAAACTAGGCTAGGGTTTGTAGGTAATGTCTAACATAAGCTTAACATAACAAGGGAAGAGTATATATAGGGTTACAAGTGGAAGGGAGAAGAGAAAACAAAGCGCGGCAGCCAGGTGGCTCTTCCCGGCCGGGAGGAGGTGGTCCCGGTCGGGAAGGTGTCGGTACCGGCCGGGAGGAGCTGGTCCCGGTCGGGATGGACCCAATACAGCAACCCTCTCATTTGTGCACTTCATCCCGGACGGGATGAGGCCATACCCGTCGGGGATGAGTCTTGTAGGCCTCCAATATGATCTTTAAGGTTCCTCCTTGCTTCACATGAACTTCTCATCGATTCTCGGGACTCGGGATCGGGTCTCAGGACTCGGGATTGGGTCCCAAGGTCTTGGGGTCGATTCCAAAGCATCGAGTCATCGTTCCTTTACTCCGTTGGCTCCAAAATGTGTATGTATAGAGTCGGAATCGCTCCAACTCTTCCAAATCGGTCTCGGGAACCTGAAACGAACTAAAGGAAGCATAAGAAGCCCCTAAACCGCTCCCAAGGAGCGATTCCACAAGGAAATGGGACCAAAATACTACAAAATAGGCACTACAAACTACACTAATCACATATACCCACCGACTTTATGATCCTAGACATGACTGTGGAAGAGCGCAATCCAATTTTACTAGGACGATCTTTCTTAGCCACTGGAGGGTGTAACTATTGATGTTAGTAGAGGAAGATTCTCTTTTAATGTCGCCAACAACGTCGTGCAATTTGTATTGCCCGCGTTTCTACCGGACATTTCATTCAGTGGAGAGCTTTGGAATCAAATGGTGGAACTCTCGACTATTCAAGAACCATCAACCAATGAGGCAGATCAATATGCTAGCAAGGGCCATGGTGTCGCGTCAAAACTTTGTTCTACCTCCAATAATACCAACGAAGATTATGTTATCCATCCTGAGGAGGCACGACTAATGGGTCTGCCGGATCCGAGGGGAGAACTTACTATTGGTAATATCGTCTTCTAAAAAAAAGAACAATGATCTTCCGGGTTGCTTTTCTTGCAACCCCAACTAAGCTTTGCCTGACTTAATTTGGTTTGGTGGTGTCCTCAATAACCACCCTTGTAAATATTTGTATTTTTACTTCTTAGTTTCCTTTGGACAATAGTTTTTAGTATTTGGAAGGAGCTTGTTTTGGACAATTCTTGCAGGTTTTGAGAAGATTTCTTTTTTGGGGATATTCGGGACTTTCTTCAAAGATAAGGAGAGTTTTTCTTCATGTATTGTAATACATGGATTGGGCCGGATGTCAATTTTGAGAGATTGGTGTTGGGTTGGATCGGGTTAAGAAGATTTCTTTCAGCAAAAGGCAGAATTGCACTGGAGAGATTGTCGGGTGAAACTTCACCCGGTGGAATTTAAGCCTGGGACCATCGAGTGAAATTTCACCCGATGGCAATCCGGCTGGAAAAGGCTGGAGCTGAAGAAGAATCCGTCGGGTGAAACTTCACCCGATGAAAATCTCATCGGGCTAAACTTTGCCCGACGGTAAAATTTTCTAGACCTGGAATTGACGGAAATCCACCCGATGGAATATCATCGGGTGAAACTTCGCCCGACGGTAAATTGCGCAGAATTGAATATGTTGGACAAAAGTCCGTCGGGTGAAGTTTCACCCAATGGAAGTCCACCGGGTGAAACCTTACCCCGCGTCATATACCCAGCCACACACCCCTAATTCCTCATATTTCACCTTCTTCTTCTCTCTCACACAAAAACCCCATGAACCCCCAAATAAAACACCCCATTCCACCATCTTTAAACCTTCCATCCTCAAATCCTCCACCCAAAATCAAATCAAATCCCAAATTCTTAATCCTTACCACATTCCTAACAAATTGTAGGAATCAATTTTTGAAGAAATCGCTCAAATCCGCATAATCCCGAACCCTAACCTCACTACAAATCGCCGTCATCAACCATTAATAATGAAGGGCTTCAAACAAACAGCAAGGAAAAGAATTTCTTCTGTCTTCAACCGCAGGTTGTGTTCTTCATCTTCATCACAATTGGAGGAGCCTTCTACGATGTTGATTCCGGTCCAAGGCTTAATTCCGCATGATCAACCGATCCCGATTGAGGTACGTCTCCCTTCCATCCGTCGTAATTTCTTTCACCCCGAGTCTGGTGTCCACTTTTCGGAAAAGTTGAGTCTTAAACGTTTTAAAACATTGTGGAACTTTCAATTCTAGCCGACTCGTTGGGCCTCGAGAACCGTCCTCGTTCGTATGGGCATTGAGGCGCAGGTAAGAGCAATGTGTGAAAAATTGGCCTAGTGGCATTTTATGCCTCGACAGAGGAGACCTTTAAAGCCTTGACCTCTGAGTTTTTCGCAACTTACGAATTGACAGTTAGTGGTGGTGAGACTACTGTTTCATTCTAGTTGCGAGAAACTCACCATACCTTTTCTCTCGAGGCATTTGGTGCATTGTCGGGATTACCTACCCTTATTGCTAGAAAACCTTGGGCGGGACAATCCCATGAAGAGAAGCTTGCTCGAGATAGATTTTGGCACAAGATTTCTCGCCAGAGAGTTTTCCAGGGGGTAGGATGCGATCTTTTTTCAATTTGGAACCCCAAACTCAAATATTTGGCACGTATCATAGCTAACTCTTTCCTTTCTAGCTATGACACGCACCATAACTGTAGTGCGACAGTTGTGCAGCTACTTGAGGATGCGGTTCTGAACCGAAGCCCGTCCATTGATATGTCTGATGCCTTAGCTACCCATTTTCCGCAAATTGCGAGGGGTACCCGCAAGAGGATCTCTTATGGGGATGTTCTAACGATGATAGCTAAGGCATTGTGTCTTACTTTGGACGACGAGGCGCCAGTCGAGGGGGTGGGTAAGTTTCTAGATGAACATTACTGTCCATTTCTGGTTTGGCCTCAGGGTGACTAAAATAGTCTTTTCTTGTTCAAAATTACTGAGGTGAGGGCAATTGCTATGCCTAATCCTGACTAGGTGTCACTTGAGTTTGAGGAAAACTTTGGCATGCCCAAGCGGTCAGGGGAGTACATTTTGGGTCATACCCGAGGTAAATTTTACATGGTTACATACCCCGCAGGACCTGTGGATTATGGTGATGATGAGGTTGTTGTCGAGGACGTGACAGAGGATGAAACGAAAGTCGGAACTTTCCGGGATGAGGGTCAACGTGCAGTACCTTATTCATCTCAGGCACCCTCTTCCTCCCGTCAGCCTGACCCTCAGACTACCCAGTTTTACACCCCTGACTTTACTGACTTTACATCGCACCGCCACTCTACCTACACCTAACCGAGCCTCGAATTTCAGGAGGACGTTAATATGGGTCCTCCGACGCATTCCTCGTTCTTTGGATACGAGGATTTTTATAATCAGTAGGGGGAGGTCTATAACTATTCTAGGCAGACTTGGGAGAACTCAACTGCTTCCCTTAACTTAGCCCAGGATTTTTACAATGTTGCCCGAGATGCGCGCGATACTGCGCATCATTCTTATACGTACTCTCGAAACGGTTATGAGTACGACATGGGAGATAACGATATTCACATTTTTAAATAGCCTACAATGATGCGAATGCGGAAGCGGTTTAGATTAGGAAATGAAAGTTGGGTCGAAGGTTAATGTAACCTTGAGTGATGACGTGGATTTTGGAGTGAAATTGAACTAAGGTTAATATAACCTTGGTTCGTGGTTAAGGTCTTCCTGGATTTTGTGTTTTGTGGCACGTCTATTTTAGGAAAGAAAATACTTTGAATTACGTAAGGATTTTTGTGATGAAATAAAAGACAAACGTAACCAAAGATATTTAGCCCGAATTCGACCTTGAATCCGAAACTAATAACGTAGAGATTGGCGCACCAATTCCTCGACGCGATTTCGAAGTACTTTCTCGAAATGAGTTTTCACAAGGTTTGATAAATCAAAAACTTTGTTGAATTTTTATTGCTTAATCATTGAATACCTTATGCTAACATGGAACGTGGCTTTTATAGCCTTGCACAAATATAATCTCGAATATCTTTTACGAGATACTAATCAAATTAAAACTAGTAATTAATCTAGAGCATATAATATCTTATCCTAGGTATATCTTGAAATGATATTGAAGATATCATTATTATTCTTACTTCCTAATTAAAAGAAGATTGCCTCTTTATTTGGGTGATAGATCTCACGCATATCTTCCATGAAATAAATATCAAATCAACCTTGATACTCATTCATTTTGTTGCCAAATATGAGAAGATTGTTCCTGATTATTTGGAGTAAGGATCACGCTTGATATCATCCACATATCCTCCATAATCTTTATTTTCTCTAATGCACCTAGACCATATTTGGGACATGGGTAAGCATGCACACGCCTAGCTTTATTGGGCTTGGTTCGAATACCCTGAGTGAGTGCATCGTCTCATTGTGGGCTTTGTTCGGTCCAAGCACAATCGGGTCGGGTTCGAGCTTACTCGTATCATCCCCTCCTTCTTCGAAAGGAATTGACCTCAATTCCGCAAAGCCATCATCGCTTAAGTACGGACTTAAGTCTCCTACATTGAATGTAGCGTGGACTCCATAGTCTCCCGGAAGCTCGATCTTGTAAGCATTGTCGTTTACTTTGTCAGCGACCTTGTATGGACCCTCGGCTCGCGGCATGAGCTTGTTCTTTCGTTTTCCCGGAAACCTTTCCTTGCGCAAGTGTAACCACACCAAGTCTCCGGGTTGGAATACCTTAGTCGGTCGGTTTTTGTTAGCTCGCCTTTGGTAGGTTTCGTTTACCACCTCAATTCTAGCTCGGACTTGATCATGTAGCTTTGTCATAGCCTTGACCTTGTCCTCCGCGTCCTTGTGAACAAATTCCCCTTTAGGGATAGGGAGTAACTCAATAGGCAAATACGGGTTGATCCCATAAACTACCTCGAAAGGAGAGTGCTTAGTTGCATAGGTAGGAGATCGATTATAAGCGAACTCCGCGTGTGCAAGCTTAAGGTCCCAATCCTTCTGAGTTTTACTCACCAAACCACGGAGAATAGTCCCTAAGATACGGTTTGTCACTTCCGTTTGCCCATCAGTTTGAGGGTGATGTGAAGTGCTAAACAGTAGCTTAGTACCGACCTTTCTCCAGAGTGTGTTCCAAAAGTAACTCAGGAATTTTGAGTCATGATCGGACACAATAGTCTTCGGGACTCCATGTAAACGGACTATCTCGCGATAATACGGATCCGCGACATTACTAGCATCGTCCGTTTTATGGCAAGCCACGAAATGCGCCATCTTCGAAAATCTGTCAACGACCACCATAATTGCATCCCTTCCTCTTTGAGTACGAGGTAAGGCCACAATAAAGTCCATCGACACATCTTCCCATGGTCGTTCCGGAACTGGTAATGGCATGTAGGCTCCTGCTTTAAAGGAACTTTTCGCTATGTGACAAGTAACACACTTGCTTATGATGTTTTGGACATCACCAATCATTTTCGGCCAATGAAAATGCTCGTGTAAGATGTCGAGCGTCTTCTGGACCCCGAAATGTCCGGCTAAACCACCACCGTGTGCTTCGCGAATTAATAATTCACGAATTGGATGCTTCGGAACACAAAGTCGATTTCCCTTAAATAGAAAACCCTCTTGTATCGTGTATTCCTTGTATCCACCTTTTTGACATTCCTTGAATATCTCCCTTAGTTCATCATCAAGTACATAGGATTCTTTAATTAACTCGAACCCTAGTAACTTCACTTCGAGTGTGGTAAGTAGTGCATATCTCCGTGATAAAGCGTCAGCTACTACATTACTCTTGCCTTCTTTGTATTTTGATGAAAAATGGAATAATTGAAGGAATTCAACCCATTTTGCATGTCTCGGGTTGAGCTTTTGTTGCCCATGTATGTACTTGAGAGACTCGTGATCCGAGTGAAGTACAAAATGACTAGGGCGAAGGTAGTGACTCCAATGGTCAAGTGCTCGAACGATCGCGTAGAACTCTTTGTCGTATGTAGAGTAATTACAACGAGCGCCCCCCAATTTCTCCGAAAAGTAAGCAATGGGTCGTTGAGCTTGGATTAAAACAGCCCCAATTCCCACGCCACTTGCGTCACACTCAACTTCGAACGGTTGAGAGAAATCGGGTAGAGCGAGTATAGGTGCATTGCGCTGCAACTCCTTGATCTTCTCGAACGCTTTTTGAGCTTGTTCGTTCCAATCAAACGCTCCTTTTTTCAAGCAACCCGTGATTGGGCTCATGACCGTGCTGAAATCACGAATAAACCGCCGGTAGAATGAAGCCAATCCATGGAATGATCGTACTTCAGTCACCGTACTAGGGACAGGCCAAGAACGAATAGCCTCCACCTTTTCTTGATCCACGGCAACTCCATCCCGAGATACAACTTATCCAAGGAATATAACTTTGTCGACCAAGAATGATCACTTCTCGGCTTTGCCGTATAGGTTTTGCATTCTTAGCGTTTCGAACACTTGTCTTAAGTGTCGTAGGTGCTCTTCAATGCCCTTGCTGTATACTAGAATATCATCCAAGTACACGACCACGAACTTTCCAATGAAGGACTTTAGAACCTCGTTCATAAGCCTCATGAAAGTGCTTGGTGCATTAGTAAGGCCGAAAGGCATGACCAGCCATTCATATAAACCATGTTTGGTTTTGAATGCGGTCTTCCATTCATCTCCTTCTCTCATTCGAATTTGGTGATAACCACTTCGAAGATCGATTTTGGAGAAGATGGTTGAGCCATGAAGTTCATCAAGCATATCATCGAGTCTCGGAATCGGGAATCGATATTTTATGGTGATGTTATTCACTGCTCTACTATCGATGCACATTCTCCATGTGCCATCTTTCTTAGGGACGAGTAAAGCTGGAACCGCGGACGGGCTCATGCTTTCTCTTACGTACCCTCATTCCATTAACTCCTCAATTTGTCGTTGGAGTTCTTTGGTTTCTTCGGGGTTACTCCGATAAGCCGCCTTGTTTGGTAACGGCGCGCCGGGTACGAGATCAATTTGATGCTCGATTCCACGCAATGGAGGTAAACCCGCTGGTAAATCATCTGGAAAAACCTCGTCAAACTCACGCAATAGTGGTTTAACGCGTTCAACAGAGTCAAGGTTAGAGTAAACTTGGTCAAGGTTAATGTAACCTTGGTCAAGGTTATTCTCTCTTGAAACTGTGGACAGGTTAGATGCCACAAGCGCGTACACTTGCTCTCCTCTAGCCAAAACCTGCTCCACGTCTCTTTCACTAGCAAACATTGACAAACTCGGCTTGTTAGTACGATTAGAATGAATCGAACGAATCTCCTTCGGCGCCATAGGCCTTAGGACGACCTTCTTACCATCCAACATGAGTTCATGCTCGTTGCTTCGTCCTTTATGAAGGACATTGCGATCAAATTGCCATGGCCTGCCTAATAACATGTGAAAAGCATCCATGGGAATAACGTCGCAAACCACCTCGTCCTTGTAAGGACCCATCGTAAAACCAACGCGGACTTGTTTAGTCACCTTGACTTGGTTCCCATCGTCGAGCCAATGTAAGGTATAGGGTCTCGGGTGTGGTGTGGTGGTTAGGGTTAATTTCTTAACCATGTCTTGTGAGGCGACATTGGTACAACTCCCCCCATCAATAATCACGTTACACCATTTGTCTTTGACCAAGCATTTAGTGTGGAAGATTTGGTCACGTTGTTCGGTCACAACCGGTTCAACAACGGTGTGCAAAGTACGACGTAAGACCAAAGACTCAACATGACTTGGTCCTACCAACTCGAGCACGTCATCCCCCTCTAACTCATCCCCATTCGTGACATATGATGGCTCATCCTCGTCACTAAAACCCTCCATCAATTCATCGCGATAGCTAATTGCCTCTCTTAATGTAATGACTCTTTTATTAGGACAATCGCTTTGAAAGTGGCCGAATCCTTGACACTTAAAACAACGGACCCTAGACATGTCTTTGGATTTAGTGTCTGTTTTAGGTGTTGTTTGGGTGGCAACTACGGATTTTGGGGTTTGACTTGAACTAGACCCTCCGAATTTATTGGGTGTTTCGGATTTTGTCCTAGTGTTTGTTTTAGTGGTCGGAGTAGTTCGTCGTTTTTGTTGGCCCTCTACTTTTAAACACAAAGAGCATAATAAATCAAACGACGCATAAGGATGTAAATCTACCACATCATCTATGTTACGATTTAAACCCCTACAAAACCTAGCCATCTTTTGTTCCTCGAGTTCTTCTAACTCACACATTAAAGATGCCTTTTCGAACTCCTCAATATACGCACTAATTGACATGGTCCCTTGTTTCAATTCGGCTACCTTACGATATAAGTCGATTTTGTAACTTTTAGGAACATACCTCTTGCGTAACTTATTTTTGAGTTCCTCCCATGACCGGATCTTAGGCTTTTCCTCCCGTGCTCGCCTAGTCTTCATACTTTCGAACCATAGGGACGAACTCTTTGTTAGCCTCAAGATAGCATACTTGCAACGCTTCTCATCGGGGACATCCTTGAATTCAAACATCCTCTCGATTTGACCTCCCAGTCCAAGTATTCTTCCAGATCTATTCCTCCCCCGAATTCAGGCAACTCCGTGACTTTGAATTCGTCATGGGGTTTGGGCACATCCACGAATCTCCTGGCACCTCCCCCAGGTCTGTTCTCGGGAAATTGCGCAAGGCACGAAGCAATTGTTGGATGAGATTGTCATCATTACTCCCTCCAGTATTGAAGCTGCTTGCGTCATTGTTGACATTGTTGTCGTTGATTTCGTTATCTCCCATGTCGCTAAACACGGCTCTGATACCAAATGATGCGAATGCGGAAGCGGTTTAGATTAGGAAATGAAAGTTGGGTCGAAGGTTAATGTAACCTTGGGTGATGACGTGGATTTTGGAGTGAAATTGAACTAAGGTTAATATAACCTTGGTTCGTGGTTAAGGTCTTCCTGGATTTTGTGTTTTGTGGCACGTCTATTTTAGGAAAGAAAATACTTTGAAATACGTAAGGATTTTGGTGATGAAATAAAAGACAAACGTAACCAAAGATATTTAGCCCGAGTTCGACCTTGAATCCGAAACTAATAACGTAGAGATTGGCGCACCAATTCCTCGACGCGATTTCGAAGTACTTTCTCGAAATGAGTAAACACCATGATCAAAATGCAACAAGTTTTTTTTAATTCATCATTCATATTCTGTCTCTAATACATTATTGTCGTGGCTTTAAATAGCCTACAATACGAAATCACTAGAGTGATTGTTGCCTTAATTACAAGTGCTTAAGTAGGAAATAATAAATAAAACCACTAACTAATATCACTCTTCATATACTCTTCTTATGTGTGTGGTTTTATTCTACTCTATTACTTGAAATAAAAGATAGACTAAATCATGGAAGATCACGACATCTCCACATCTTTGGTGAAGATCATCTTGCTTTATTCTTTCCCCTATCTTGATATTGTCATATCTCTTTAAGATAATAATAAACATATCTTTCTTTATTTCCCTCCTACTATTGTGAAATTATGAGATTTCCTCCATATTTCCAATATATGACGTAATCTAGGTAGTGCATTTAGACATCATAATGCACCTGGATAAGATTCTAGTCACACTCGGTTCATCCCCTCTTTCTTCAAAAAGAATTGTCCTCAATTCAAAGATGTAATCGAGGCACGCATAACATTAGGATCAGAATCTCGTGGGCGAAATCTCACACTGACTTCTTCTTTTTTTTTCTTTTTTTTTGTGAACAGTACCGCGTGAATAGTATCACGTGAACAGTACACATTTTTTTCCCTCTTTTTTTGTATCAAAACTGATTAATCCTCAAACTGCCTCGCTCGAGTTTAATCCTTGAACCCCAATCGTAATTGGAAATTCAACACCGAACCACAAGTTAGTCAAAACCGATTAACCCTTGAACTACCTCGTTCAAGTTTAATCTTTGACTTCCAACCGCAACTGGAAAATCAACCAATAACTTGGCTCCGACAGACCTTTAGGATCGTCTTGATTTTGAGAAAAATCAAGAGTTGTAGCTCTGATACCAAATGATGCGAATGCGGAAGCGGTTTGGAATAAGAAATGAAGATTGGGTCGAAGGTTAATGTAACCTTGGTTGATGACGTGAATTTTGGAGTGAAATTGAACTAAGGTTAATGTAACCCTGGTTCGTGGTTAAGGTCTGTGGGGATTTTGAGTTTTGTGGCTCGGCTATTTTTGGGAAGCAGACGCTTCGTTTTTTTGTATTTTGTGTTCCGATGTTAATCGGTGAGTAACCAAAGGATATTTAACCCGTAGTTCGACCTTGAACCCGGAATTAATAGCTCAGAGTTTGGAGCACCAACCCTCTAAACCCTTCGAAGCACCTTTTCGAAGTTTAAACACGAGATTAACAAATTAATCCAGAGTTTGACAAGTTGTTTGTAAATTCATAAATATTCCATGATTTTATTGAATTAACGACTATGACTTATATAGCCTACATGCAAGAAATCAACTCGTGATCACGAGTGATATTCTACCCTACAATATTCTTACGATATTTGGAAACAATCTAATATAAAATAATATACTAATATCTATTGAGTAATTCTTGCCAAAGATGTGAGATGTTTGATACTCTTTCCACTTCCATGAGATCACGCCACCTTTAAGGATTATCCACTTGATTTTATTCCATTGGATTTGATTCTCCATATCACCTTAAAATAAGTATGATCTTCTTGGTTGATTGTGATTGCAAATGACGTGTGAATGTGGCTAGGTGGTGGAATGAATCTTGACACCCACTTCTTGGATAGATCACCAACACTTTCACTTAGTTGGCAACAATCCACATGATCTATTCTCCATATATTGGAGATCACGAAATCCTTGATTGATATATTAAATATATGAAGACCCTCTTGTTGCCTTTTATTCACAATTAGCCTATCATGAGAGATATCATCCATATCTCTCTTTATTTTCCCATTACTATCGTGGATATTATGCCATCCCCACGAGATTCTCCATATCTTCCTAGGATAAACAATATTCTCCAACGTGATCCTTTGTGTTATTGCATGAACCTGGACGTGTATGAGCCACGACATGCCTATCCGTAGTAACTTGGGATTGATTAATCCAAGTTCGTGGTTGGTTGACTCTTTTAGTCCGTTGACTACCCTTTCGAGCTCCACAATCGGGTCATCCCCTCCCTCTTCAAAAGGAATTGACCTCAATTCCGTAAGGCCGTCAAATTTCAAATCTGGAGCCAAGTCCTCCACGAAAATACGGATCCCATAGTAATTATCCCTCATTCGAATTGATGGTTGTATGGGCCCGGATTGGTCTTCTTGAGGCACAGGGTGCCTTGACGCAATGAGCGTATTTCCTTCTTCTTCCCGGTCAATCACCGGTTCAATTCTGTTTTGACTAACAACTGTAGACAAGCTAGGCTCAAGGTCACTCGGAAGTACATCTTCAGACCCACCTACTAGCGGTTGCATAAGTTCGTTGGAGTCAAGGTTAGGGTAAACTTGGTCAAGGTTAATGTAACCTTGGTCAAGGTCGTTCCCTCTTGAAACTACGGACATGCTAGACGCTTTAAGGGCGTATCTCTCTTCTCTGTTTGCTAACACCGACTCACTAGCAAACACAGATAAACTAGGCTTGGTAGCCCGGTTAGAATGCATAGAACGAACATCCTTCGGTGTCATTGGCCTTAGGACGATTTTCTTATCATTCACCATCAGAATATACTCGTTAGTCCTCCCTTGATGACGTACATAACGATCGAATTGCCATGGCCTGCCCAACAGAATGTGGCACGCATCCATGGGAATCACATCAGACGTGATTTCATCATTATACGGACCCATCGTGAACCCAACTTGCACTTGCTTTGTGACCTTCACCTTCTTTCCGTCATCAAGCCAATGTAGTGTGTGGGGTTTTGGGTGGGGCGTAGTGGTCAAGGCAAGTTTGTCCACCATTTCTTGGGATGCGACATTAGTGCAACTCCCCCCATCAATAATCACATTACACCACTTACCTTTCACTTGACATTTAGTATGAAAGATTTGGTCTCTTTGCTTCATTATAGACGATTTAGCAAGTGTGTGTAGTGTACGACGCAAAACTAGTGATTCAACGTTTGTAGGAGCCTCAAACTCTAATAATTCTTCCACCTCTTCCTCTCCTCCCTTTGCCATATAAACTTTTCCCTCCCCGTCACTTTCCTCTTGTTCCCACAAATCATCACGATACGTAATCGCCTCCCTTAAGGTGATGATTCTTTGATTGGGACACTCGGTTTTAAAGTGACCGAACCCTTGACACTTGAAACAGCGGACCTTAGACATGTCCTTGGCCTTATAGGGCGTGTTGGGTGTCATTTGGGAAATAGGGGTAGTCTTAGGTGTCACATGCAAATTTGACCCTTCAAACTTAGTTTCCTCGGATTTATTCCAAGTATCCGTCTTAGGGGTAGACTTCTTTTTTTGTTGAGTTTCGACCTTAAGACACAAAGAACAAAGTGTATCGAATGACTCGTAGGGATGTAAGTCAACGACATCCGCGATACCACGATTTAAACCTCTACAAAATCGAGCCATTTTTTGTTCTTCTAACTCGTCTAACTCGCACATCAAAGACGCTTTTTCAAACTCTGAAATGTAACTACTAACATTTAGACTCCCTTGTCTTAGTTCGACAATTCTCCTATACAAATCGACTTTATAACTCTTGGGCACATACCTCTTGCGTAACTTACATTTAAGGTCATCCCAAGTTTTAACCTTTGGCTTTCCCTCTCTAGCCCTTCTCAATTTCATGCCCTCAAACCATAAAGATGCTATTTTTGTGAGTCTAAGTATAGCATACTTACAACGCTTTTCGTCAGGAACGTCCTTGAAATCGAACATTCTTTCCATCTTGCGTTCCCAATCCAAGTATTCCTCTGGATCGACTCCTCCTTCAAACTCCGGAAATTCCGTGACTTTGAATTCATCTCGAGGCTTTGGCACGTCCACGAATCTCCCAGCTCCTCCTCCTGCTCGGTTCTCAGGTAAATTACGCAAGGCACGAAGCAATTGTTGGATGAGATTCTCGTCGTTACCCCCTCCAGTATTGAAGCTGCTTGCGTCGTTGTTGACATTGTTGTTGTTGATATCGTTATCTCCCATGTCGTTAAACACGGCTCTGATACCAAATGATGCGAAAGCGGAAGCGGTTTAGAATAAGAAATGAAGATTGGGTCGAAGGTTAATGTAACCTTGGTTAATGACGTGGATTTTGGAGTGAAATTGAACTAAGGTTAATGGAACCCTGGTTCGTGGTTAAGGTCTGTGGGGATTTTGAGTTTTGTGGCTCGGCTATTTTTGGGAAGCAGACGCTTCGTTTTTTTTTGTATTTTGTGATCCGATGTTAATCGGTGAGTAACCAAAGGATATTTAACCCGTAGTTCGACCTTGAACCCGGAATTAATAGCTCAGAGTTTGGAGCACCAACCCTCTAAAAACTTCGAAGCACCTTCTCGAAGTTTAAACACGAGATTAACAAATTAATCCAGAGTTTGACAAGTTGTTTGTAAATTCATAAATATTTGATGATTTATTAAATGAACGACTATGACTTATATAGCCTACAATGCGTGATATCCTCGTGATATTCCGAGTGATATCTTACTCTAGTAATAACATAGATAAATGGCAACTAATCTTATGAAAATAATTACTAATATCACACGCTACATATGGGTGTGATTTTTATCCTACTTGCTTTAAATAACAGAGTAGTGTGTATCATGGGAGATCACGACATCCCCACTTATTTGATGAAGATCCACTAGCTTGATTCCTTGCCATATATGAGAGATTTCCACAGCTCCAATTATTTGATGGAGATCCTTTTGTTTATTTCTTGCCACATATTCAAGATAGTTTGATATCCCAAATATTTGAAGATCCTCTTGTTGCCTTTTATGTGAAATTGGTGTATCATAAAAGATACTAGCCATATCTCTTTTTATCCTCCTACCATTATGGTGGATATCTTTCCAATCCCACGAGATCCTCCATATCCTTTTAGAATAAGAAATATTCTCTTGATAGATCCCTTGTTTAGTTGCACGAATCTGGCCATGTTTGAGCCAATACACGCCTACCCATAACGACTTGTGATAGGATGGTTCACATGCGTAGTCAATTGCTTTATCAGGACCGTTGACTAATTTTTTGGGCTCCACAATCGGGTCAGGATAGTTATGAGATGGTTAGGAACGCCGCGAGGGATGCCCATGCGGCTAGGTTGGCGGTAGAGGAGAACCAGAGATTGTTACTTCAATAGCAGCAATATTTGGATAGATTCTTTGGTATTCCTCCGTCTGGGTCGCAATACCCACCACCTTCTCCCCCGAGTCCCATGTGAGGGTGCTCGAGTGTCGCTAGTTGTGTGAGTGTGGGAGGTGGCGGTTGCCCAATTTCAGTATTTTTGTCAGTTTCTCTGCAGCACCTATTATGGCATTTTGATGATTTGTGATGATTTGTTCTTGTTGGTTAGGTCGGTTGTTACCTCCTCTGTGACCCGTGTTGGGTCAATTTTTTTGTGTGATTATCATGCAAGTGCCCTTAGAGTTGAAGGGCCTTGCCGTAAGCTCTCGGTCTTTGGTGACGTGATTGCACCATTGACTACTTGGAAAATCCAAATAAATTTTTCTCGACTCGTGCGGAATCGGGGCGAGGCGACTTCATTACACCTACGCCCCTTTACGCCTTTTCGGTTTTTCTCCATTTCTTTTCTTTTTCATTTTTCTTTTGATTTTCTTATTTTATTTTCTCTTTATTTTTCATTTTCCTCCTTGGCTAGATGATGTGATTACACCTAGGCCCGCCACCTCTTTTCCATTTTACTTTATTTTCCTTTATTCCATTTTCTTTTATTTCACTTAATTTCGAAAAATACAAAAAAAATAGTCGCCAAATTGATGGGCGTCAAAGTCTAAACAAAGTCTAAACACACCGTCCCCGGCAACGGCGCCAAATTGATGGGCGGAATTGTCGCTAGTCCAACCACCAAATAGTCCAACGAACCTAAGCTAGGTAACTAGGGTAGGTAGGGTCGGTCTCCACGAGGACTATGATTCAAACTAGGGAATGCTAGACTCTAGACTAAGTTCAAGGAAACAAAGGAGAAGATTGAATGATATGATGTAAGGGTTGACTAACTAGAATAATGATTACAATGCTAAACTAGACGAACTAAAGCGATAACGACAAGGCAAACTATGACTATTGATATGAAGAATTCAATAAGGAAAAGGGTAGGGTTAGGTCGGGTTCAAAGATGCAATAAGCGAATAGGGGAACGAAGGTGTCGATGTAATCTAATCAGTAAGGTAAGTCCGCACTCTCGTGACTAAGAGAAACCTGAAAACCCATACTAAGTTATTACACAAATCATGAGAACTCAACCACAAGGAATGCAATCAACAAGCAAGAAGAAACAAGCAAGAATAGCATGACCACTACTACTCTAACAAGCATATCAACCAACATGTGGAGTGCAAAACAATAGGCTAGCAACAAAAACAACACTTTCACCAATAATTCACCCGAATCATCCATGATTAACATCTCATCCCCCTACTAACCCCACAAGAGTCTACTCACACATGGCAAAGGGGATAAAAACATGAACTAAGGAAATCTTCATCACAATAAAAGCATTCATTATGAAATCTAAACAAGAACTAACAATGAACATAAATAAAGATTGAAACTTTAAGTAAAGAAGAAGAAGAAGATTATCCAACTCAACAAGGAAGAATGAAAAGATTCAATCTTTGAATATAATCAACCCAAAAGGATCATAATATTGTTTATATTGAGAAACCCAATACAAGTCTTCAAATATCCAAGGAGATTACAAGAATCAGGACTTGATTAAGACTAATGAAAGAGTGATTAAGGAAATTTTAAGCTAAAACTATCTTCAAGAGGCTACAATTAATCTAGGGTTTCGTAATAATTCAAAGCAATTACAAGAGGACTATTTGTAGGGTGCCATAAGTGGGGAGATGGAGCGATATGATGGGGGCTAAAGCCCAACAGAGGCCTCACAACCATGTAGGGGGCGACACGGTCGTGTAGCCTTTGCTCGACCCGGGTGTGTCCTCGCCCTTCACAGGCATGTCGCTCGTCAGAAAGCCTCTTGTTCTACGTCTCTTCGACACGGTTGGCGACATGGTCGGTCGCTCCTAGGGTCACCCTTCCTTGAATCTTAAGTGATGTTGTGACTTGGGATTGGTTCGTACGACAACGAAATAGACTCCAAAAGTTGATTTTCATGCCATATGAACCTACAAGCACAATCATAGCTAAAAGAGGCATTAGTAGCACAAAACCGCTTCAAAAAGCGATTAAATCAAAGGAATAAGAAGACAAAGGCTAAATATTAAGCACATCAGCGACTCCAAAATTGGCAACAAATTCGGTTGACTAAAACGGTCGTCGACCAAATGATCCGGCCTTTAAACATTTACAACCACATCTCGATCGATTCAACGGAAACATAGATGCGCCTAATACATCTATCTAATACAATTCAAATCGTCAACCAAATCGAGGTACGACACATCGCCCCGAACGCGGGATTGGACTTGCCCAGACCGCGTCAGGCTGGCCGTGTGGGTGGCCCCCTCGACGATCCGCGCGGGTGCGTGCGGCGAGTTGGTGGCAGCGTCCAGAGTTTGGCGACTCCGCTGGGGAAATGGAAGCAAATTTCCAGCGGTGGTGTAACTCGAACGAGGTCGGTGAAGCACATTTCCAAGTTCTCTTGTGGTCACTACAGGTTTTTGCCCTAAAAAGCCAACCCTAACCGATTTAGGGCCAATCGGCCTTCTTACGGTAAGGTTCTTGGACTGGACCCGTGAGGAGACCACCGATTGACGTTCCGGCCGTCCATGGTAGTCACATATTGTATTTACTAATTTTAAATCTCGTGACGCAGTATTAGGTATAAACATACGGGACACTAATGTACGGCAGTAAGACGGGCAATAATGAATCATAATTACAATAGAGTACATCAATAAACTTGTCAAACTGATGTCATACATAAATGGATTGAAATGAGAGGAAAAATATGGATTGTGATGGGGTCGGTCGCCTGTTCTGGGCTGCCCGTTAGTTGAGCCCGGGGCCCACCCTACCCAGGTCATGGGAAGCCTGCCGTGCAGGCCATTCAGCAGGTCCCTCCCTGCAGCCCCTTGGGGTGTTCCTGGAAAGCCTTGCCAAACTTTGGGCGCGAAGCTCAGCCCCCTGCTCGCCAGGGCCAGGCTACTGCCACCATTGCAGGAGGAGAAAGGTGACCCCCCTGCCCTCCAGACGTCAGGGGACTTCCCCCTGCCGAGCCCAAGTCAGGCAAGAAGAACCCTCTTGGTCATGCCTAAGGTAAAAAGAGAACAAGTAGGGAAGGCGTATCCATGTGTCCCCTCTCTGACTCTCTCTCTCTCTCTTTTACTCTCTCTTATGGGAACCAATAAATACCTATTGGTTTCCCACAAGAGAGGATAATTGATTTTCTCTCACTAGAATCTTACTCTAGAAAACGCCACCTTACTCCTCACGAGTAAGGTCAGTTAAGTGCTTTCACAGACTGACTTAGGCATCGGAGAGTGTTTCCTCAGACACCTCCGAGGCCCTGTGCGCTCTTTGTGTGCAGGTGACAAGCCCCCTCGCCGGGAAGGTCTGAACACTAGAGAAGAGGAAAGCGAGAGCGAGGACTTTTCGTGGGCGGTAACCTACCCTAGCCTACCCACGTCTGCATCTGACATGTGCGTATGCCTGATTAGTTATATATAGCGTGTTGTGACAACCCAAAATAAACATTAAATCCCGAATTAAACCACGACAACATATTCAACTACACCAAACTTTGTTTTCAAAAAAGTCATTTTCAAACACGTTTTAGCGTCGTTACTCCGGCCTTGTCATTTCCCAAATCAACTATTTTCAAACCCATCCCAGCGCCGTTACATTGGCCAAATTCACAGCCGTTGTTTTCAAAACCCATTTTAGCGCCGTTATGTCGGCCAAATCGAAACTCCCCGTCAAAAAACTTTTGTTTTTCTACATCATAACGTCACTATCGCCAAAATTTCAATCAATGGAATCGGGGTGATTAATGCGGTTACATTTCCATCCACAAAACATTTTTTTTATAAATATCGTTATCATCGTCAAAATTCCAACCAATGGGGTTAAAGTATTTAACACGGTTATACTCTCCTTTTTCAAAAAAACCTTTCAAAACACCGCTACTACCAACTAAATTCCCGTAACTAGAATCTTGCTACACAACGCGATCGAACTTTCATTTTCAGCGCCACCATGACCATCATGCTTTCATAAAAACACCTTCTACATCGCAAACGTCGAACTTCTAATTAATAGGAGTCTCAGCAACAATTCAACCCAACGATTTTCACATCTATCCACAAAATGATTTTCCTACACCATTCGTTTTACAAATTGCAAATTTTACGCCATTACTATCGCCAATTTTTCAACCCATGAACTCTTGGCACCCACCTGGCAACATTTACCGACATGTCAAAACGGTCTTACTTAACCATCGTTATGTCGATTTCAAAAATCTCACTTTTGAAAACTCACTTTTCAAATTCTCTATCCATTTTCAAAAACATCAAAATCCTTTGATTCCGGGCTGGGATCGAGATCAAATCCTTACGTCGTACAACCGTTTGCTTTAACAATCTTTGTTAATTGCTGGAACCACCTCCGTCCGAGGTTTTACATTTTGGGTCATCTCATCTTGAGAGTCCACTAAATCTCACCCTGAGGTTTTGATCCGAATGAAGAAGCAACAACAAACCAAGAATTCAATGAACTCACACTAGCTTCAAATGGTCCTAGTCCAAGCCCCTTAGTCCCTCCTTCAAGTCTAGTAGTGCGCCTTCTTCAAGTGCTGACCTAGCTCGTGTGAACACCTACTTGGACCGAATAAAAGAGCAAGAACATACATTGCTCTAATCTGATTTACAAGTTCAAATAATCAAGACCATATGGATACATTAACTTGAGTTCACACTCATCAAACCTCTCGTGCAAATAAGGACTGTGCATCTGATTTAGTAGGCTGAATGTGTTCCCATTGATGCATTGTATCTAGTTGTCTAAGTTCTTTTCCTTTTCTTTGTTTGTAAACCACGACAACATATTCAACTACACCAAACTTTGTTTTCAAAAAAGTCATTTTCAAACACGTTTTAGCGTCGTTACTCCGGCCTTGTCATTTCCCAAATCAACTTTTTTCAAACCCATCCCAGCGCCGTTACATTGGCCAAATTCACAGCCGTCGTTTTCAAAACCCATTTTAGCGCCGTTATGTCGGCCAAATCGAAACTCCCCGTCTAAAAACTTTTGTTTTTCTACATCATAACGTCACTATCGCCAAAATTTCAATCAATGGAATCGGGGTGATTAATGCGGTTACATTTCCATCCACAAAACATTTTTTTTTTATAAATATCGTTATCATCGTCAAAATTCCAACCAATGGGGTTAAGGTATTTAACACGGTTATACTCTCCTTTTTCAAAAAAACCTTTCAAAACACCGCTACTACCACCTAAATTCCCGTAACTAGAATCTTGCTACACAACGCGATCGAACTTTCATTTTCAGCGCCACCATGACCATCATGCTTTCATAAAAACACCTTCTACATCGCAAACGTCGAACTTCTAATTAATAGGAGTCTCAGCAACAATTCAACCCAACGATTTTCACATCTATCCACAAAATGATTTTCCTACACCATTCGTTTTACAAATTGCAAATTTTACGCCATTACTATCGCAATTTTTCAACCCATGAACTCTTGGCACCCACCTGGCAACATTTACCGACATGTCAAAACGGTCTTACTTAACCATCGTTATGTCGATTTCAAAAATCTCACTTTTGAAAACTCACTTTTCAAATTCTCTATCCATTTTCAAAAACATCAAAATCCTTTGATTCCGGGCTGGGATCGAGATCAAATCCTTACGTCGTACAACCGTTTGCTTTAACAATCTTTGTTAATTGCTG
Organism: Agrostemma githago; assembly: GCA_958450325.1. Classification (NCBI taxonomy): domain Eukaryota; kingdom Viridiplantae; phylum Streptophyta; class Magnoliopsida; order Caryophyllales; family Caryophyllaceae; genus Agrostemma; species Agrostemma githago. Next base: position 39,826,134 of record OY288244.1, read on the forward strand.
GAACCACCTCCGTCCGAGGTTTTACATTTTGGGTTATCTCATCTTGAGAGTCCACTAAATATCACCCTGAGGTTTTGATCCGAATGAAGAAGCAACAACAAACCAAGAATTCAATGAACTCACACTAGCTTCAAATGGTCCTAGTCCAAGCCCCTTAGTCCCTCCTTCAAGTCTAGTAGTGCGCCTTCTTCAAGTGCTGACCTAGCTCGTGTGAACACCTACTTGGACCGAATAAAAGAGCAAGAACATACATTGCTCTAATCTGATTTACAAGTTCAAATAATCAAGACCATATGGATACATTAACTTGAGTTCACACTCACCAAACCTCTCGTGCAAATAAGGACTGTGCATCTGATTTAGTAGGCTGAATGTGTTCCCATTGATGCATTGTATCTAGTTGTCTAAGTTCTTTTCCTTTTCTTTGTTTGTAAACCACGACAACATATTCAACTACACCAAACTTTGTTTTCAAAAAAGTCATTTTCAAACACGTTTTAGCGTCGTTACTCCGGCCTTGTCATTTCCCAAATCAACTTTTTTCAAACCCATCCCAGCGCCGTTACATTGGCCAAATTCACAGCCGTCGTTTTCAAAACCCATTTTAGCGCCGTTATGTCGGCCAAATCGAAACTCCCCGTCTAAAAACTTTTGTTTTTCTACATCATAACGTCACTATCGCCAAAATTTCAATCAATGGAATCGGGGTGATTAATGCGGTTACATTTCCATCCACAAAACATTTTTTTTTTATAAATATCGTTATCATCGTCAAAATTCCAACCAATGGGGTTAAGGTATTTAACACGGTTATACTCTCCTTTTTCAAAAAAACCTTTCAAAACACCGCTACTACCACCTAAATTCCCGTAACTAGAATCTTGCTACACAACGCGATCGAACTTTCATTTTCAGCGCCACCATGACCATCATGCTTTCATAAAAACACCTTCTACATCGCAAACGTCGAACTTCTAATTAATAGGAGTCTCAGCAACAATTCAACCCAACGATTTTCACATCTATCCACAAAATGATTTTCCTACACCATTCGTTTTACAAATTGCAAATTTTACGCCATTACTATCGCAATTTTTCAACCCATGAACTCTTGGCACCCACCTGGCAACATTTACCGACATGTCAAAACGGTCTTACTTAACCATCGTTATGTCGATTTCAAAAATCTCACTTTTGAAAACTCACTTTTCAAATTCTCTATCCATTTTCAAAAACATCAAAATCCTTTGATTCCGGGCTGGGATCGAGATCAAATCCTTACGTCGTACAACCGTTTGCTTTAACAATCTTTGTTAATTGCTAGAACCACCTCCGTCCGAGGTTTTACATTTTGGGTTATCTCATCTTGAGAGTCCACTAAATATCACCCTGAGGTTTTGATCCGAATGAAGAAGCAACAACAAACCAAGAATTCAATGAACTCACACTAGCTTCAAATGGTCCTAGTCCAAGCCCCTTAGTCCCTCCTTCAAGTCTAGTAGTGCGCCTTCTTCAAGTGCTGACCTAGCTCGTGTGAACACCTACTTGGACCGAATAAAAGAGCAAGAACATACATTGCTCTAATCTGATTTACAAGTTCAAATAATCAAGACCATATGGATACATTAACTTGAGTTCACACTCACCAAACCTCTCGTGCAAATAAGGATTGTGCATCTGATTTAGTAGGCTGAATGTGTTCCCATTGATGCATTGTATCTAGTTGTCTAAGTTCTTTTCCTTTTCTTTGTTTGTAAACCACGACAACATATTCAACTACACCAAACTTTGTTTTCAAAAAAGTCATTTTCAAACACGTTTTAGCGTCGTTACTCCAGCCTTGTCATTTCCCAAACCAACTATTTTCAAACCCATTCCAGCGCCGTTACATTGGCCAAATTCACAGCCGTCGTTTTCAAAACCCATTTTAGCGCCGTTATGTCGGCGAAATCGAAACTCCCCGTCTAAAAACTTTTGTTTTTCTACATCATAACGTCACTATCGCCAAAATTTCAATCAATGGAATCGGGGTGATTAATGCGGTTACATTTCCATCCACAAAACATTTTTTTTTATAAATATCGTTATCATCGTCAAAATTCCAACCAATGGGGTTAAGGTATTTAACACGGTTATACTCTCCTTTTTCAAAAAAACCTTTCAAAACACCGCTACTACCACCTAAATTCCCGTAACTAGAATCTTGCTACACAACGCGATCGAACTTTCATTTTCAGCGCCACCATGACCATCATGCTTTCATAAAAACACCTTCTACATCGCAAACGTCGAACTTATAATTAATAGGAGTCTCAGCAACAATTCAACCCAACGATTTTCACATCTATCCACAAAATGATTTTCCTACACCATTCGTTTTACAAATTGCAAATTTTACGCCATTACTATCGCCAATTTTTCAACCCATGAACTCTTGGCACCCACCTGGCAACATTTCCGACATGTCAAAACGGTCTTACTTAACCATCGTTATGTCGATTTCAAAAATCTCACTTTTGAAAACTCACTTTTCAAATTCTCTATCCATTTTCAAAAACATCAAAATCCTTTGATTCCGGGCTGGGATCGAGATCAAATCCTTACGTCGTACAACCGTTTGCTTTAACAATCTTTGTTAATTGCTGGAACCACCTCCGTCCGAGGTTTTACATTTTGGGTCATCTCATCTTGAGAGTCCACTAAATCTCACCCTGAGGTTTTGATCCGAATGAAGAAGCAACAACAAACCAAGAATTCAATGAACTCACACTAGCTTCAAATGGTCCTAGTCCAAGCCCCTTAGTCCCTCCTTCAAGTCTAGTAGTGCGCCTTCCTCAAGTGCTGACCTAGCTCGTGTGAACACCTACTTGGACCGAATAAAAGAGCAAGAACATACATTGCTCTAATCTGATTTACAAGTTCAAATAATCAAGACCATATGGATACATTAACTTGAGTTCACACTCATCAAACCTCTCGTGCAAATAAGGATTGTGCATCTGATTTAGTAGGCTGAATGTGTTCCCATTGATGCATTGTATCTAGTTGTCTAAGTTCTTTTCCTTTTCTTTGTTTGTAAACCACGACAACATATTCAACTACACCAAACTTTGTTTTCAAAAAAGTCATTTTCAAACACGTTTTAGCGTCGTTACTCCGGCCTTGTCATTTCCCAAATCAACTATTTTCAAACCCATCCCAGCGCCGTTACATTGGCCAAATTCACAGCCGTCGTTTTCAAAACCCATTTTAGCGCCGTTATGTCGGCCAAATCGAAACTCCCCGTCTAAAAACTTTTATTTTTCTACATCATAACGTCACTATCGCAAAAATTTCAATCAATGGAATCGGGGTGATTAATGCGGTTACATTTCCATCCACAAAACATTTTTTTTTATAAATATCGTTATCATCGTCAAAACTCCAACCAATGGGGTTAAGGTATTTAACACGGTTATACTCTCCTTTTTCAAAAAAAACCTTTCAAAACACCGCTACTACCACCTAAATTCCCGTAACTAGAATCTTGCTACACAACGCGATCGAACTTTCATTTTCAGCGCCACCATGACCATCATGCTTTCATAAAAACAACTTCTACATCGCAAACGTCGAACTTCTAATTAATAGGAGTCTCAGCAACAATTCAACCCAACGATTTTCACATCTATCCACAAAATGATTTTCCTACACCATTCGTTTTACAAATTGCAAATTTTACGCCATTACTATCGCCAATTTTTCAACCCATGAACTCTTGGCACCCACCTGGCAACATTTACCGACACGTCAAAACGATCTTACTTAACCATCGTTATGTCGATTTCAAAAATCTCACTTTTGAAAACTCACTTTTCAAATTCTCTATCCATTTTCAAAAACTTCAAAATCCTTTGATTCCGGGCTGGGATCGAGATCAAATCCTTACGTCGTACAACCGTTTTCTTTAACAATCTTTGTTAATTGCTAGAACCACCTCCGTCCGAGGTTTTACATTTTGGGTCATCTCATCTTGAGAGTCCACTAAATCTCACCCTGAGGTTTTGATCCGAATGAAGAAGCAACAACAAACCAAGAATTCAATGAACTCACACTAGCTTCAAATGGTCCTAGTCCAAGCCCCTTAGTCCCTCCTTCAAGTCTAGTAGTGCGCCTTCTTCAAGTGCTGACCTAGCTCGTGTGAACACCTACTTGGACCGAATAAAAGAGCAAGAACATACATTGCTCTAATCTGATTTACAAGTTCAAATAATCAGGACCATATGGATACATTAACCTGAGTTCACGCTCATCAAACCTCTCGTGCAAATAAGGATTGTGCATCTGATTTAGTAGGCTGAATGTGTTCCCATTGATGCATTGTATCTAGTTGTCTAAGTTCTTTTCCTTTTCTTTGTTTGTAAACCACGACAACATATTCAACTACACCAAACTTTTTTTTCAAAAAAGTCATTTTCAAACACGTTTTAGCGTCGTTACTCCGGCCTTGTCATTTCCCAAATCAACTATTTTCAAACCCATCCCTGCGCCGTTACATTGGCCAAATTCACAGCCGTTGTTTTCAAAACCCATTTTAGCGCCGTTATGTCGGCCATATCGAAACTCCCCGTCTAAAAACTTTTGTTTTTCTACATCATAACGTCACTATCGCCAAAATTTCAATCAATGGAATCGGGGTGATTAATGCGGTTACATTTTCATCCACAAAACATTTTTTTTTATAAATATCGTTATCATCGTCAAAATTCCAACCAATGGGGTTAAGGTATTTAACACGGTTATACTCTCCTTTTTCAAAAAAACCTTTCAAAACACCGCTACTACCACCTAAATTCCCGTAACTAGAATCTTGCTACACAACGCGATCGTACTTTCATTTTCAGCGCCACCATGACCATCATGCTTTCATAAAAACACCTTCTACATCGCAAACGTCGAACTTCTAATTAATAGGAGTCTCAGCAACAATTCAACCCAACGATTTTCACATCTATTACACCATTCGTTTTACAAATTGCAAATTTTACGCCATTACTATCGCCAATTTTTCAACCCATGAACTCTTGGCACCCACCTGACAACATTTACCGACATGTCAAAACGGTCTTACTTAACCATCGTTATGTCGATTTCAAAAATCTCACTTTTGAAAACTCACTTTTCAAATTCTCTATCCATTTTCAAAAACATCAAAATCCTTTGATTCCAGGCTGGGATCGAGATCAAATCCTTACGTCGTACAACCGTTTTCTTTAACAATCTTTGTTAATTGCTAGAACCACCTCCGTCCGAGGTTTTACATTTTGGGTCATCTCATCTTGAGAGTCCACTAAATCTCACCCTGAGGTTTTGATCCGAATGAAGAAGCAACAACAAACCAAGAATTCAATGAACTCACACTAGCTTCAAATGGTCCTAGTCCAAGCCCCTTAGTCGCTCCTTCAAGTCTAGTAGTGCGCCTTCTTCAAGTGCTGACCTAGCTCGTGTGAACACCTACTTGGACCGAATAAAAGAGCAAGAACATACATTGCTCTAATCTGATTTACAAGTTCAAATAATCAAGACCATATGGATACATTAACTTGAGTTCACACTCATCAAACCTCTCGTGCAAATAAGGATTGTGCATCTGATTTAGTAGGCTGAATGTGTTCCCATTGATGCATTGTATCTAGTTGTCTAAGTTCTTTTCCTTTTCTTTGTTTGTAAACCACGACAACATATTCAACTACACCAAACTTTGTTTTCAAAAAAGTCATTTTCAAACACGTTTTAGCGTCGTTACTCCGGCCTTGTCATTTCCCAAATCAACTTTTTTCAAACCCATCCCAGTGCCGTTACATTGGCCAAATTCACAGCCGTCGTTTTCAAAACCCATTTTAGCGCCGTTATGTCGGCCAAATCGAAACTCCCCGTCTAAAAACTTTTGTTTTTCTACATCATAACGTCACTATCGCAAAAATTTCAATCAATGGAATCGGGGTGATTAATGCGGTTACATTTCCATCCACAAAACATTTTTTTTTATAAATATCGTTATCATCGTCAAAATTCCAACCAATGGGGTTAAGGTATTTAACACGGTTATACTCTCCTTTTTCAAAAAAAACCTTTCAAAACACCGCTACTACCACCTAAATTCCCGTAACTAGAATCTTGCTACACAACGCGATCGAACTTTCATTTTCAGCGCCACCATGACCATCATGCTTTCATAAAAACACCTTCTACATCGCAAACGTCGAACTTCTAATTAATAGGAGTCTCAGCAACAATTCAACCCAACGATTTTCACATCTATCCACAAAATGATTTTCCTACACCATTCGTTTTACAAATTGCAAATTTTACGCCATTACTATCGCCAATTTTTCAACCCATGAACTCTTGGCACCCACCTGGCAACATTTACCGACATGTCAAAACGGTCTTACTTAACCATCGTTATGTCGATTTCAAAAATCTCACTTTTGAAAACTCACTTTTCAAATTCTCTATCCATTTTCAAAAACATCAAAATCCTTTGATTCCGGGCTGGGATCGAGATCAAATCCTTACGTCGTACAACCGTTTTCTTTAACAATCTTTGTTAATTGCTAGAACCACCTCCGTCCGAGGTTTTACATTTTGGGTCATCTCATCTTGAGAGTCCACTAAATCTCACCCTGAGGTTTTGATCCGAATGAAGAAGCAACAACAAACCAAGAATTCAATGAACTCACACTAGCTTCAAATGGTCCTAGTCCAAGCCCCTTAGTCGCTCCTTCAAGTCTAGTAGTGCGCCTTCTTCAAGTGCTGACCTAGCTCGTGTGAACACCTACTTGGACCGAATAAAAGAGCAAGAACATACATTGCTCTAATCTGATTTACAAGTTCAAATAATCAAGACCATATGGATACATTAACTTGAGTTCACACTCATCAAACCTCTCGTGCAAATAAGGATTGTGCATCTGATTTAGTAGGCTGAATGTGTTCCCATTGATGCATTGTATCTAGTTGTCTAAGTTCTTTTCCTTTTCTTTGTTTGTAAACCACGACAACATATTCAACTACACCAAACTTTGTTTTCAAAAAAGTCATTTTCAAACACGTTTTAGCGTCGTTACTCCGGCCTTGTCATTTCCCAAATCAACTTTTTTCAAACCCATCCCAGTGCCGTTACATTGGCCAAATTCACAGCCGTCGTTTTCAAAACCCATTTTAGCGCCGTTATGTCGGCCAAATCGAAACTCCCCGTCTAAAAACTTTTGTTTTTCTACATCATAACGTCACTATCGCAAAAATTTCAATCAATGGAATCGGGGTGATTAATGCGGTTACATTTCCATCCACAAAACATTTTTTTTTATAAATATCGTTATCATCGTCAAAATTCCAACCAATGGGGTTAAGGTATTTAACACGGTTATACTCTTCTTTTTCAAAAAAAACCTTTCAAAACACCGCTACTACCACCTAAATTCCCGTAACTAGAATCTTGCTACACAACGCGATCGAACTTTCATTTTCAGCGCCACCATGACCATCATGCTTTCATAAAAACACCTTCTACATCGCAAACGTCGAACTTCTAATTAATAGGAGTCTCAGCAACAATTCAACCCAACGATTTTCACATCTATCCACAAAATGATTTTCCTACACCATTCGTTTTACAAATTGCAAATTTTACGCCATTACTATCGCCAATTTTTCAACCCATGAACTCTTGGCACCCACCTGGCAACATTTACCGACATGTCAAAACGGTCTTACTTAACCATTGTTATGTCGATTTCAAAAATCTCACTTTTGAAAACTCACTTTTCAAATTCTCTATCCATTTTCAAAAACATCAAAATCCTTTGATTCCGGGCTGGGATCGAGATTAAATCCTTACGTCGTACAACCGTTTTCTTTAACAATCTTTGTTAATTGCTAGAACCACCTCCGTCCGAGGTTTTACATTTTGGGTCATCTCATCTTAAGAGTCCACTAAATCTCTTTCTGAGGTTTTGATCCGAATGAAGAAGCAACAACAAACCAAGAATTCAATGAACTCACACTAGCTTCAAATGGTCCTAGTCCAAGCCCCTTAGTCCCTCCTTCAAGTCTAGTAGTGCGCCTTCTTCAAGTGCTGACCTAGCTCGTGTGAACACCTACTTGGACCGAATAAAAGAGCAAGAACATACATTGCTCTAATCTGATTTACAAGTTCAAATAATCAAGACCATATGGATACATTAACTTGAGTTCACACTCATCAAACCTCTCGTGCAAATAAGGATTGTGCATCTGATTTAGTAGGCTGAATGTGTTCCCATTGATGCATTGTATCTAGTTGTCTAAGTTCATTTCCTTTTCTTTGTTTGTAAACCACGACAACATATTCAACTACACCAAACTTTGTTTTCAAAAAAGTCATTTTCAAACACGTTTTAGCGTCGTTACTCCGGCCTTGTCATTTCCCAAATCAACTATTTTCAAACCCATCCCAGCGCCGTTACATTGGCCAAATTCACAGCCGTCGTTTTCAAAACCCATTTTAGCGCCGTTATGTCGGCCAAATCGAAACTCCCCGTCTAAAAACTTTTGTTTTTCTACATCATAACGTCACTATCGCCAAAATTTCAATCAATGGAATCGGGGTGATTAATGCGGTTACATTTCCATCCACAAAACATTTTTTTTTATAAATATCGTTATCATCGTCAAAATTCCAACCAATGGGGTTAAGGTATTTAACACGGTTATACTCTCCTTTTTCAAAAAAACCTTTCAAAACACCGCTACTACCACCTAAATTCCCGTAACTAGAATCTTGCTACACAACGCGATCGAACTTTCATTTTCAGCGCCACCATGACCATCATGCTTTCATAAAAACACCTTCTACATCGCAAACGTCGAACTTCTAATTAATAGGAGTCTCAGCAACAATTCAACCCAACGATTTTCACATCTATCCACAAAATGATTTTCCTACACCATTCGTTTTACAAATTGCAAATTATACGCCATTACTATCGCCAATTTTTCAACCCATGAACTCTTGGCACCCACCTGGCAACATTTACCGACACGTCAAAACGGTCTTACTTAACCATCGTTATGTCGATTTCAAAAGTCTCACTTTTGAAAACTCACTTTTCAAATTCTCTATCCATTTTCAAAAACATCAAAATCCTTTGATTCCGGGCTGGGATCGAGATCAAATCCTTACGTCGTACAACCGTTTGTTTTAACAATCTTTGTTAATTGCTAGAACCACCTCCGTCCGAGGTTTTACATTTTGGGTCATCTCATCTTGAGAGTCCACTAAATCTCACCCTGAGGTTTTGATCCGAATGAAGAAGCAACAACAAACCAAGAATTCAATGAACTCACACTAGCTTCAAATGGTCCTAGACCAAGCCCCTTAGTCCCTCCTTCAAGTCTAGTAGTGCGCCTTCTTCAAGTGATGACCTAGCTCGTGTGAACACCTACTTGGACCGAATCAAAGAGCAAGAACAGACATTGCTCTAATCTGATTTACAAGTTCAAATAATCAAGACCATATGGATACATTAACTTGAGTTCACACTCATCAAACCTCTCGTGCAAATAAGGATTGTGCATCTGATTTAGTAGGCTGAATGTGTTCCCATTGATGCATTGTATCTAGTTGTCTAAGTTCTTTTCCTTTTCTTTGTTTGTAAACCACGACAACATATTCAACTACACCAAACTTTGTTTTCAAAAAAGTCATTTTCAAACACGTTTTAGCGTCGTTACTCCGGCCTTGTCATTTCCCAAATCAACTATTTTCAAACCCATCCCAGTGCCGTTACATTGGCCAAATTCACAGCCGTCGTTTTCAAAACCCATTTTAGCGCCGTTATGTCGGCCAAATCGAAACTCCCCGTCTAAAAACTTTTGTTTTTCTACATCATAACGTCACTATCGCCAAAATTTCAATCAATGGAATCGGGGTGATTAATGCGGTTACATTTTCATCCACAAAACATTTTTTTTTATAAATATCGTTATCATCGTCAAAATTCCAACCAATGGGGTTAAGGTATTTAACACGGTTATACTCTCCTTTTTCAAAAAAACCTTTCAAAACACCGCTACTACCACCTAAATTCCCGTAACTAGAATCTTGCTACACAACGCGATCGAACTTTCATTTTCAGCGCCACCATGACCATCATGCTTTCATAAAAACACCTTCTACATCGCAAACGTCGAACTTCTAATTAATAGGAGTCTCAGCAACAATTCAACCCAACGATTTTCACATCTATCCACAAAATGATTTTCCTACACCATTCGTTTTACAAATTGCAAATTATACGCCATTACTATCGCCAATTTTTCAACCCATGAACTCTTGGCACCCACCTGGGAACATTTACCGACATGTCAAAACGGTCTTACTTAACCATCGTTATGTCGATTTCAAAAGTCTCACTTTTGAAAACTCACTTTTCGAATTCTCTATCCATTTTTAAAAACATCAAAATCCTTTGATTCCGGGCTGGGATCGAGATCAAATCCTTACGTCGTACAACCGTTTGTTTTAACAATCTTTGTTAATTGCTAGAACCACCTCCGTCCGAGGTTTTACATTTTGGGTCATCTCATCTTGAGAGTCCACTAAATCTCACCCTGAGGTTTTGATCCGAATGAAGAAGCAACAACAAACCAAGAATTCAATGAACTCACACTAGCCCCTTAGTCCCTCCTTCAAGTCTAGTAGTGCGCCTTCTTCAAGTGATGACCTAGCTCGTGTGAACACCTACTTGGACCGAATAAAAGAGCAAGAACAGACATTGCTCTAATCTGATTTACAAGTTCAAATAATCAAGACCATATGGATACATTAACTTGAGTTCACACTCATCAAACCTCTCGTGCAAATAAGGACTGTGCATCTGATTTAGTAGGCTGAATGTGTTCCCATTGATGCATTGTATCTACTTGTCTAAGTTCTTTTCCTTTTCTTTGTTTGTAAACCACGACAACATATTCAACTACACCAAACTTTGTTTTCAAAAAAGTCATTTTCAAACACGTTTTAGCGTCGTTACTCCGGCCTTGTCATTTCCCAAATCAACTATTTTCAAACCCATCCCAGCGCCGTTACATTGGCCAAATTCACAGCCGTCATTTTCAAAACCCATTTTAGCGCCGTTATGTCGGCCAAATCGAAACTCCCCGTCTAAAAACTTTTGTTTTTCTACATCATAACGTCACTATCGCCAAAATTTCAATCAATGGAATCGGGGTGATTAATGCGGTTACATTTCCATCCACAAAACATTTTTTTTTTATAAATATCGTTATCATCGTCAAAATTCCAACCAATGGGGTTAAGGTATTTAACACGGTTATACTCTCCTTTTTCAAAAAAACCTTTCAAAACACCGCTACTACCACCTAAATTCCCGTAACTAGAATCTTGCTACACAACGCGATCGAACTTTCATTTTCAGCGCCACCATGACCATCATGCTTTCATAAAAACACCTTCTACATCGCAAACGTCGAACTTCTAATTAATAGGAGTCTCAGCAACAATTCAACCCAACGATTTTCACATCTATCCACAAAATGATTTTCCTACACCATTCGTTTTACAAATTGCAAATTTTACGCCATTACTATCGCCAATTTTTCAACCCATGAACTCTTGGCACCCACCTGGCAACATTTACCGACACGTCAAAACGGTCTTACTTAACCATCGTTATGTCAATTTCAAAAGTCTCACTTTTGAAAACTCACTTTTCAAATTCTCTATCCATTTTCAAAAACATCAAAATCCTTTGATTCCGGGCTGGGATCGAGATCAAATCCTTACGTCGTACAACCGTTTGCTTTAACAATCTTTGTTAATTGCTAGAACCACCTCCGTCCGAGGTTTTACATTTTGGGTCATCTCATCTTGAGAGTCCACTAAATCTCACCCTGAGGTTTTGATCCGAATGAAGAAGCAACAACAAACCAAGAATTCAATGAACTCACACTAGCTTCAAATGGTCCTAGACCAAGCCCCTTAGTCCCTCCTTTAAGTCTAGTAGTGCGCCTTCTTCAAGTGATGACCTAGCTCGTGTGAACAGCTACTTGGACCGAATAAAAGAGCAAGAACATACATTGCTCTAATCTGATTTACAAGTTCAAATAATCAAGACCATATGGATACATTAACTTGAGTTCACACTCATCAAACCTCTCGTGCAAATAAGGACTGTGCATCTGATTTAGTAGGCTGAATGTGTTCCCATTGATGCATTGTATCTAGTTGTCTAAGTTCTTTTTCTTTTCTTTGTTTGTAAACCACGACAACATATTCAACTACACCAAACTTTGTTTTCAAAGAAGTCATTTTCAAACACGTTTTAGCGTCGTTACTCCGGCCTTGTCATTTCCCAAATCAACTATTTTCAAACCCATCCCAGCGCCGTTACATTGGCCAAATTCACAGCCGTCATTTTCAAAACCCATTTTAGCGCCGTTATGTCGGCCAAATCGAAACTCCCCGTCTAAAAACTTTTGTTTTTCTACATCATAACGTCACTATCGCCAAAATTTCAATCAATGGAATCGGGCTGATTAATGCGGTTACATTTCCATCCACAAAACATTTTTTTTTATAAATATCGTTATCATCGTCAAAATTCCAACCAATGGGGTTAAGGTATTTAACACGGTTATACTCTCCTTTTTCAAAAAAACCTTTCAAAACACCGCTACTACCACCTAAATTCCCGTAACTAGAATCTTGCTACACAACGCGATCGAACTTTCATTTTCAGCGCCACCATGACCATCATGCTTTCATAAAAACACCTTCTACATCGCAAACGTCGAACTTCTAATTAATAGGAGTCTCAGCAACAATTCAACCCAACGATTTTCACATCTATCCACAAAATGATTTTCCTACACCATTCGTTTTACAAATTGCAAATTTTACGCCATTACTATCGCCAATTTTTCAACCCATGAACTCTTGGCACCCACCTGGCAACATTTTTTGACATGTCAAAACGGTCTTACTTAACCATCGTTATGTCGATTTCAAAAATCTCACTTTTGAAAACTCACTTTTCAAATTCTCTATCCATTTTCAAAAACATCAAAATCCTTTGATTCCGGGCTGGGATCGAGATTAAATCCATACGTCGTACAACCGTTTGCTTTAACAATCTTTGTTAATTGCTAGAACCACCTCCGTCCGAGGTTTTACATTTTGGGTCATCTCATCTTGAGAGTCCACTAAATCTCACCCTGAGGTTTTGATCCGAATGAAGAAGCAACAACAAACCAAGAATTCAATGAACTCACACTAGCTTCAAATGGTCCTAGACCAAGCCCCTTAGTCCCTCCTTTAAGTCTAGTAGTGCGCCTTCTTCAAGTGATGACCTAGCTCGTGTGAACAGCTACTTGGACCGAATAAAAGAGCAAGAACATACATTGCTCTAATCTGATTTACAAGTTCAAATAATCAAGACCATATGGATACATTAACTTGAGTTCACACTCATCAAACCTCTCGTGCAAATAAGGACTGTGCATCTGATTTAGTAGGCTGAATGTGTTCCCATTGATGCATTGTATCTAGTTGTCTAAGTTCTTTTTCTTTTCTTTGTTTGTAAACCACGACAACATATTCAACTACACCAAACTTTGTTTTCAAAGAAGTCATTTTCAAACACGTTTTAGCGTCGTTACTCCGGCCTTGTCATTTCCCAAATCAACTATTTTCAAACCCATCCCAGCGCCGTTACATTGGCCAAATTCACAGCCGTCATTTTCAAAACCCATTTTAGCGCCGTTATGTCGGCCAAATCGAAACTCCCCGTCTAAAAACTTTTGTTTTTCTACATCATAACGTCACTATCGCCAAAATTTCAATCAATGGAATCGGGCTGATTAATGCGGTTACATTTCCATCCACAAAACATTTTTTTTTATAAATATCGTTATCATCGTCAAAATTCCAACCAATGGGGTTAAGGTATTTAACACGGTTATACTCTCCTTTTTCAAAAAAACCTTTCAAAACACCGCTACTACCACCTAAATTCCCGTAACTAGAATCTTGCTACACAACGCGATCGAACTTTCATTTTCAGCGCCACCATGACCATCATGCTTTCATAAAAACACCTTCTACATCGCAAACGTCGAACTTCTAATTAATAGGAGTCTCAGCAACAATTCAACCCAACGATTTTCACATCTATCCACAAAATGATTTTCCTACACCATTCGTTTTACAAATTGCAAATTTTACGCCATTACTATCGCCAATTTTTCAACCCATGAACTCTTGGCACCCACCTGGCAACATTTTTTGACATGTCAAAACGGTCTTACTTAACCATCGTTATGTCGATTTCAAAAATCTCACTTTTGAAAACTCACTTTTCAAATTCTCTATCCATTTTCAAAAACATCAAAATCCTTTGATTCCGGGCTGGGATCGAGATTAAATCCATACGTCGTACAACCGTTTGCTTTAACAATCTTTGTTAATTGCTAGAACCACCTCCGTCCGAGGTTTTACATTTTGGGTCGTCTCATCTTGAGAGTCCACTAAATCTCACCCTGAGGTTTTGATCCGAATGAAGAAGCAACAACAAACCAAGAATTCAATGAACTCACACTAGCTTCAAATGGTCCTAGTCCAAGCCCCTTAGTCCCTCCTTCAAGTCTAGTAGTGCGCCTTCTTCAAGTGCTGACCTAGCTCGTGTGAACACCTACTTGGACCGAATAAAAGAGCAAGAACATACATTGCTCTAATCTGATTTCAAGTTCAAATAATCAAGACCATATGGATACATTAACTTGAGTTCACACTCATCAAACCTCTCGTGCAAATAAGGACTGTGCATCTGATTTAGTAGGCTGAATGTGTTCCCATTGATGCATTGTATCTAGTTGTCTAAGTTCTTTTCCTTTTCTTTATTTGTAAACCACGATAACATATTCAACTACACCAAACTTTGTTTTCAAAGAAGTCATTTTCAAACACGTTTTAGCGTCATTACTCCGGCCTTGTCATTTCCCAAATCAACTATTTTCAAACCCATCCCAGCGCCGTTACATTGGCCAAATTCACAGCCGTCGTTTTCAAAACCCATTTTAGCGCCGTTATGTCGGCCAAATCGAAACTCCCCGTCTAAAAACTTTTGTTTTTCTACATCATAACGTCACTATCGCCAAAATTTCAATCAATGGAATCGGGGTGATTAATGCGGTTACATTTCCATCCACAAAACATTTTTTTTTTATAAATATCGTTATCATCGTCAAAATTCCAACCAATGGGGTTAAGGTATTTAACACGGTTATACTCTCCTTTTTCAAAAAAACCTTTCAAAACACCGCTACTACCACCTAAATTCCCGTAACTAGAATCTTGCTACACAACGCGATCGAACTTTCATTTTCAGCGCCACCATGACCATCATGCTTTCATAAAAACACCTTCTACATCGCAAACGTCGAACTTCTAATTAATAGGAGTCTCAGCAACAATTCAACCCAACGATTTTCACATCTATCCACAAAATGATTTTCCTACACCATTCGTTTTACAAATTGCAAATTTTACGCCATTACTATCGCCAATTTTTCAACCCATGAACTCTTGGCACCCACCTGGCAACATTTACCGACACGTCAAAACGGTCTTACTTAACCATCGTTATGTCAATTTCAAAAGTCTCACTTTTGAAAACTCACTTTTCAAATTCTCTATCCATTTTCAAAAACATCAAAATCCTTTGATTCCGGGCTGGGATCGAGATCAAATCCTTACGTCGTACAACCGTTTGCTTTAACAATCTTTGTTAATTGCTAGAACCACCTCCGTCCGAGGTTTTACATTTTGGGTCATCTCATCTTGAGAGTCCACTAAATCTCACCCTGAGGTTTTGATCCGAATGAAGAAGCAACAACAAACCAAGAATTCAATGAACTCACACTAGCTTCAAATGGTCCTAGACCAAGCCCCTTAGTCCCTCCTTTAAGTCTAGTAGTGCGCCTTCTTCAAGTGATGACCTAGCTCGTGTGAACAGCTACTTGGACCGAATAAAAGAGCAAGAACATACATTGCTCTAATCTGATTTACAAGTTCAAATAATCAAGACCATATGGATACATTAACTTGAGTTCACACTCATCAAACCTCTCGTGCAAATAAGGACTGTGCATCTGATTTAGTAGGCTGAATGTGTTCCCATTGATGCATTGTATCTAGTTGTCTAAGTTCTTTTTCTTTTCTTTGTTTGTAAACCACGACAACATATTCAACTACACCAAACTTTGTTTTCAAAGAAGTCATTTTCAAACACGTTTTAGCGTCGTTACTCCGGCCTTGTCATTTCCCAAATCAACTATTTTCAAACCCATCCCAGCGCCGTTACATTGGCCAAATTCACAGCCGTCATTTTCAAAACCCATTTTAGCGCCGTTATGTCGGCCAAATCGAAACTCCCCGTCTAAAAACTTTTGTTTTTCTACATCATAACGTCACTATCGCCAAAATTTCAATCAATGGAATCGGGCTGATTAATGCGGTTACATTTCCATCCACAAAACATTTTTTTTTATAAATATCGTTATCATCGTCAAAATTCCAACCAATGGGGTTAAGGTATTTAACACGGTTATACTCTCCTTTTTCAAAAAAACCTTTCAAAACACCGCTACTACCACCTAAATTCCCGTAACTAGAATCTTGCTACACAACGCGATCGAACTTTCATTTTCAGCGCCACCATGACCATCATGCTTTCATAAAAACACCTTCTACATCGCAAACGTCGAACTTCTAATTAATAGGAGTCTCAGCAACAATTCAACCCAACGATTTTCACATCTATCCACAAAATGATTTTCCTACACCATTCGTTTTACAAATTGCAAATTTTACGCCATTACTATCGCCAATTTTTCAACCCATGAACTCTTGGCACCCACCTGGCAACATTTTTTGACATGTCAAAACGGTCTTACTTAACCATCGTTATGTCGATTTCAAAAATCTCACTTTTGAAAACTCACTTTTCAAATTCTCTATCCATTTTCAAAAACATCAAAATCCTTTGATTCCGGGCTGGGATCGAGATCAAATCCATACGTCGTACAACCGTTTGCTTTAACAATCTTTGTTAATTGCTAGAACCACCTCCGTCCGAGGTTTTACATTTTGGGTCGTCTCATCTTGAGAGTCCACTAAATCTCACCCTGAGGTTTTGATCCGAATGAAGAAGCAACAACAAACCAAGAATTCAATGAACTCACACTAGCTTCAAATGGTCCTAGTCCAAGCCCCTTAGTCCCTCCTTCAAGTCTAGTAGTGCGCCTTCTTCAAGTGCTGACCTAGCTCGTGTGAACACCTACTTGGACCGAATAAAAGAGCAAGAACATACATTGCTCTAATCTGATTTCAAGTTCAAATAATCAAGACCATATGGATACATTAACTTGAGTTCACACTCATCAAACCTCTCGTGCAAATAAGGACTGTGCATCTGATTTAGTAGGCTGAATGTGTTCCCATTGATGCATTGTATCTAGTTGTCTAAGTTCTTTTTCTTTTCTTTGTTTGTAAACCACGACAACATATTCAACTACACCAAACTTTGTTTTCAAAGAAGTCATTTTCAAACACGTTTTAGCGTCGTTACTCCGGCCTTGTCATTTCCCAAATCAACTATTTTCAAACCCATCCCAGCGCCGTTACATTGGCCAAATTCACAGCCGTCATTTTCAAAACCCATTTTAGCGCCGTTATGTCGGCCAAATCGAAACTCCCCGTCTAAAAACTTTTGTTTTTCTACATCATAACGTCACTATCGCCAAAATTTCAATCAATGGAATCGGGCTGATTAATGCGGTTACATTTCCATCCACAAAACATTTTTTTTTATAAATATCGTTATCATCGTCAAAATTCCAACCAATGGGGTTAAGGTATTTAACACGGTTATACTCTCCTTTTTCAAAAAAACCTTTCAAAACACCGCTACTACCACCTAAATTCCCGTAACTAGAATCTTGCTACACAACGCGATCGAACTTTCATTTTCAGCGCCACCATGACCATCATGCTTTCATAAAAACACCTTCTACATCGCAAACGTCGAACTTCTAATTAATAGGAGTCTCAGCAACAATTCAACCCAACGATTTTCACATCTATCCACAAAATGATTTTCCTACACCATTCGTTTTACAAATTGCAAATTTTACGCCATTACTATCGCCAATTTTTCAACCCATGAACTCTTGGCACCCACCTGGCAACATTTTTTGACATGTCAAAACGGTCTTACTTAACCATCGTTATGTCGATTTCAAAAATCTCACTTTTGAAAACTCACTTTTCAAATTCTCTATCCATTTTCAAAAACATCAAAATCCTTTGATTCCGGGCTGGGATCGAGATCAAATCCATACGTCGTACAACCGTTTGCTTTAACAATCTTTGTTAATTGCTAGAACCACCTCCGTCCGAGGTTTTACATTTTGGGTCGTCTCATCTTGAGAGTCCACTAAATCTCACCCTGAGGTTTTGATCCGAATGAAGAAGCAACAACAAACCAAGAATTCAATGAACTCACACTAGCTTCAAATGGTCCTAGTCCAAGCCCCTTAGTCCCTCCTTCAAGTCTAGTAGTGCGCCTTCTTCAAGTGCTGACCTAGCTCGTGTGAACACCTACTTGGACCGAATAAAAGAGCAAGAACATACATTGCTCTAATCTGATTTCAAGTTCAAATAATCAAGACCATATGGATACATTAACTTGAGTTCACACTCATCAAACCTCTCGTGCAAATAAGGACTGTGCATCTGATTTAGTAGGCTGAATGTGTTCCCATTGATGCATTGTATCTAGTTGTCTAAGTTCTTTTCCTTTTCTTTGTTTGTAAACCACGATAACATATTCAACTACACCAAACTTTGTTTTCAAAGAAGTCATTTTCAAACACGTTTTAGCGTCGTTACTCCGGCCTTGTCATTTCCCAAATCAACTATTTTCAAACCCATCCCAGCGCCGTTACATTGGCCACATTCACAGCCGTCGTTTTCAAAACCCATTTTAGCGCCGTTATGTCGGCCAAATCGAAACTCCCCGTCTAAAAACTTTTGTTTTTCTACATCATAACGTCACTATCGCCAAAATTTCAATCAATGGAATCGGGGTGATTAATGCGGTTACATTTCCATCCACAAAACATTTTTTTTTTATAAATATCGTTATCATCGTCAAAATTCCAACCAATGGGGTTAAGGTATTTAACACGGTTATACTCTCCTTTTTCAAAAAAAACCTTTCAAAACACCGCTACTACCACCTAAATTCCCGTAACTAGAATCTTGCTACACAACGCGATCGAACTTTCATTTTCAGCGCCACCATGACCATCATGCTTTCATAAAAACACCTTCTACATCGCAAACGTCGAACTTCTAATTAATAGGAGTCTCAGCAACAATTCAACCCAACGATTTTCACATCTATCCACAAAATGATTATCCTACACCATTCGTTTTACAAATTGCAAATTTTACGCCATTACTATCGCCAATTTTTCAACCCATGAACTCTTGGCACCCACCTGGCAACATTTACCGACACGTCAAAACGGTCTTACTTAACCATCGTTATGTCGATTTCAAAAATCTCACTTTTTAAAACGCACTTTTCAAATTCTCTATCCATTTTCAAAAACATCAAAATCCTTTGATTCCGGGCTGGGATCGAGATCAAATCCTTACGTCGTACAACCGTTTGCTTTAACAATCTTTGTTAATTGCTAGAACCACCTCCGTCCGAGGTTTTATATTTTGGGTCATCTCATCTTGAGAGTCCACTAAATCTCACCCTGAGGTTTTGATCCGAATGAAGAAGCAACAACAAACCAAGAATTCAATGAACTCACACTAGCTTCAAATGGTCCTAGTCCAAGCCCCTTAGTCCCTCCTTCAACTCTAGTAGTGCGCCTTCTTCAAGTGCTGACCTAGCTCGTGTGAACACCTACTTGGACCGAATAAAAGAGCAAGAACATACATTGCTCTAATCTGATTTACAAGTTCAAATAATCAAGACCATATGGATACATTAACTTGAGTTCACACTCATCAAACCTCTCGTGCAAATAAGGACTGTGCATCTGATTTAGTAGGCTGAATGTGTTCCCATTGATGCATTGTATCTAGTTGTCTAAGTTCTTTTCCTTTTCTTTGTTTGTATTACCCTCTCTAAGAGGCTTGACTATTCTGGTTGGCCTCTCTTTGGGGACGTTTGTAGGCTATAAATAGCCACCCATTTGATGAATAAAGCATTCAACCTTCATCAAACAAAATCTGAGTTAAGCTTTGGTTTCCTTTTCGTCTTTGTAGTTCACAAGACAAAGTATTAGAATAAATCGCGTTACAAGCCCTATACTCGCAATTTCAATCGAGTATTTGAATTATCACCTGCTTTGTTGAGGTATAGGTCTATCTCACGTAGCACACTATCCTTGGTTACGTTCTATCATCAGTTTACAGCAACTATTTCCACCTGATTTTGTTGCTTTGTTTCGTTCATTTCAATTTACTATCAATCTCCAATTCACTTGTTCAAAGTTCATTCTAACTCACATCATAAGTGGTATCAGAGTTTTGGTCTTCCTAAGACGCAAAGCATGGCAGGAGGAGTGAACTTTGATGACCCTAACTTCTTGGAGCACCTAAAGAAGGCGTTGGAGAACTACCAGCCCATGAATTCCCGTTTCCCAGCAACAGGAGAGCCGGTGGACAGAATCAAAGTGAACGAACTCCCTGAGTTCATTGGAGGTACTGATCCTGAAGTTTATTAAGAATGGGAAAGGAGCATTGAGAAGCTCTTTGATTTCAAAGACTTGGAGGACGAGGAGAGGTGCAAGTACGCAATTCTGAAGCTAAGCAAATGGGTTTCTCTTTGGTATGAAGGGCTGAAAATACAACGCACCAGGGATGGAAAGGGTAAGATTTCTTCTTGGGAACCCTTGAAATGAAAGCTACGCAAGAGGTATGTTCCAACTACGCATAAGTTATCCATATACAATAAAATTGCAAATCTCATACATGAAAGGATGAGTGTTAGCGAGTACATTGAAGAGTTTGAGAACTTGGTATTAATGGGGGAAGTGGAAGAAAACGAAGAGATAAAAATGGCTAGGTTTTTACGTGGGTTAAATTGTAGTATTGCTAATACAGTTGATTTATGTTTGTACTCTGATTTTGATACTTTGTGTGGGTTATGTTTGAAAATTGAGGCACAAGGAAAAACCAAGTATGAGAGTGAGTATAGTAAGAGTCATACTTGGTCACGAAGTGAGGGGGGTAACAAAGCAAATTCGGTTAACACTAATCAACCCCTTACCATTAAGAGTAACGCAACTCAACCCACAATTAAGACACCCACTAAAACTAGTTTGTCCAAAGTACGTTGCTTCAAGTGCCAAGGCTTTTTTGGTCACTATAAAAATGCTTGTCCTATTAAGAGAGTCGTGACTTTGAGAGAAATAATGCCTTTCAAAGATGAGATCTGGGAAGAGGAGCAACGCATAGGGGTTGTGTTTAATGAGGGAGAAGAAGAAGAGGATGAAGAAATAGAGGATTATGAACCCCCAACGTATGATACTGTTTTGGTACTACGTACACTTCATGCCAACCCCATCCCTCACAACACTAAACAAAGGGATCAACTAAGACACCCACTGAAACTAGTTTGTCCAAAGTACGTTGCTTCAAGTGCCAAGGCTTTGGTCACTATAAAAATGCTTGTCTTAATAAGAGTGTCGTGACTTTGAGAGAAATAATGCCTTTCAGAGATGAGATGTGGGAAGAGGAGCAACGGATAGGGGCTGTGTTTAATGAGGGATAAGAAGAAGAGGATGAAGAAAGAGAGGATTATGAACCCCCAATGTATGATACTGTTTTGGTACTACGTACACTTCATGCCAACCCTATCCCTCACAACACTAAACAAAGGGATCAACTCGTCCACACTAAATGTCAAGTTAACAACAAATGGTGTAGCTTGATAACTGATGGGGGTAGTTGCACAAATGTTTCCTCAACTGAAATGGTAAGCAAATTAGGCCTAACCACCACTAGTCACCCTAAACCTTATGCACGGCATTGGTTGGACGATGGGAACAAAGTGAGGGTTACTAAGCAAGTAAGAGTGGGTTTAACCATGGGGTCTTATGTCGATGAGGTTTTATGTGATGTCATTCCTATGGATGCGTGTCATATACTTTTGGGACGTCCTTGGCAGTTTGATAGGGATGTAGTACACCATGGGAGGAAGAATGAATACGAATTAAGGGATAAGGGAAAGAAAATCGTGCTAAAACCCATGACACCTCAAGCTGTTCGTGGTATGGCAGCCAACAAAACTAAGAAACCTAACCTCACCATATTTGCTAGTGAGAGTGAAGTAGAGTAGGCCTTACAAGGGGGGGAACGTGTCTTTTTCATGGTTGCTAGAGAGGAACCTATAGTAGTTGAGAATGGGCTTGGGGGAAAACCATTTGAGGAATTGTTACATGAGTTTGAGGACGTTTTCCCTAAGGAATTACCAGCTGGTTTACCACCTATTCGAGGCATAGAACACCAAATTGACCTCGTTCCAGGAGCGGCCTTGCCAAATAAGGCAGTCTATAGGTGTAATCCAGAGGAGACTAAGGAATTGTAAAGACAAATTGAGGAATTAATGAGTCGAGGGTATGTACGTGAAAGCCTTAGTCCTTGCGCTGTTCCAGTCCTTTTAGTACTTAAGAAGGATGGAACTTGGAGAATGTGTGTGGATAGTAGGGCAGTTAACAACATTACCATCAAATACAGATTTCCTATTCCAAGACTGGATGATATGTTGGATGAGCTTCGTGGGGCTGTGGTCTTCTCCAAAATCTATTTGAGAAGTGGGTATCATCAAATTAGAATGAGAGAGGGGGATGAGTGGAAGACAGCATTCAGGACTAAGCATGGGCTCTATGAATGGACAGTCATGCCATTTGGTCTCACCAACGCTCCAAGCACATTCATGAGGCTAATGAATGAAGTACTCAAGGCCTATTTAGGTCGATTCATTGTGGTTTATTTTGATGATATTCTTGTTTATAGCAGGTCTTTGGTGGAGCATATGGAGCACTTAAGGCTACTGTTTGAGACACTACGCAAACAGCAACTCTTTGGCAAGAAGGAGAAGTGTGCTTTCTTCGTAGAAAGTGTGGTGTTCTTTGGCTATGTGGTGTCCAAAGATGGAGTATCCGTTGATCAAACCAAGATAGAGTCCATCCGTACTTGGTCAATCCCTTCTACCATAACTGAAGTAAGATCATTTCATGGGTTGGCTTCTTTCTGCACGAGGTTCATTAAGGACTTTAGCACCATCACAAGTCCTATCACCGAGTGTTTGAAGAAGGGTACGTTCGTTTGGTCCAAGGCTGCCAAAGATGCTTTTGAAGCCATCAAAGAAAAGTTGTGTTCCGCTCCTATTCTATCTCTTCCTGATTTCTCTCAACCATTTGAGGTGGAATGTGACGATAGTGGAGTAGGAATTGGGGCTGTCCTCGTGCAAAATAGGCGCCCCATTGCCTATTTTTCAGAAAAACTCAATGGAGCAAGGCTGAATTATTGCACCTACGACAAGTAATTTTATGGCCATAGGAAGAGCTCTTGATCATTGGAGTCATTATCTTCGTACTAACCACTTTATTCTCCATTCAGATCATGAGTCCCTAAAGCACATCAATGGCCAACAAAAACTAAGCCCAAGACATGCCAAGTGGGTGGAATTCTTGCAATCCTTTCATTTCTCTTCAAAATACAAGGATGATAAGAGTAACGTGGTGGCTGATGCATTATCCCGCCGCTACACTCTATTGTCCACTTTGGATGTTAGATTGCTTGGATTTGAAACTCTAAAGGATTACTACAAAAATGATGCTGATTTTGGTGAAGCTTTCACCAAATGCAAGGAGGGAGCCTTTGACGAGTTTGTTTTGTAGGAAGGATTTCTTTTCAAGGGAAATCGACTTTGTGTTCCCAAACATCCCATTAGAGAGTTGCTGGTTAGGGAAGCTCATGGGGGAGGATTAGCGGGTCATTTTGGCCTCACAAGAACACTGGAAGTCTTAAAAGAGCACTTCTTTTGGTAAAAAATGTAAAGGAGTGTTCAACATGTAGTGAGCAAGTGTGTGACTTGCCAATTTGCCAAGAGTTCTTTCAAGCCAGGAGTCTATATGCCCTTACCCACTCCTAAAAGACCATGGGAAGATGTGTCCATGTACTTCATTGTGGCCTTGCCAAGAACAGCTAGGGGAAAGATGCTATCATGGTGGTGGTAGACCGGTTCTCAAAAATGGCTCACTTCATTCCTTGTCACAAAACCGATGATGCTAGCATTGTAGCCGATTTGTACTTCAAAGAAGTGGTGCGCCTCCATGGAGTACCTAAATCCATTGTTTCGGATCGTGATTCAAAGTTCCTTAGCTATTTTTGGAACACATTATGGAGGAAGGTGGGAACCAAGCTCCTATTTAGCACTTCTCATCATCCACAAACAGATGGACAAACCAAAGTTACCAATCGCACCTTAGGCACGTTGCTAAGGGGCCTTGTGAGCAAGACTCAAAAGGATTGGGATGTCAAGCTAGCCCACACTGAGTTTGCTTACAATCGTTCTCCTACTTATGCTACCTCTCATTCTCCTTTTGAGGCCGTGTATGGAATCAATCCTTATATGCCTTTGGACCTAATTCATCTACCTAAGGATGAGTTAGTCCACAAAGACGCAGAGTCAAAGATTAAATCCATGATAAAACTCCACGAGCAAATTCGAGAAAGGATCAAGAAGGTAAATGAAACCTACAAAAGAAGATCCAACAAAAACAGGAAACCAAGACTTTTCCAAGAGGGTGACTTAGTTTGGGTTCACTTAAGAAAGGAGAGGTTTCCAAGCAAGAGAAAGAACAAGTTGATGCCACGAGCAAAAGGTCCATACAAGATCATATCAAGGGTAAATGACAATGCCTACAAGGTGGAGTTACCGGATGATTATGAAGTTCATGCCACGTTCAATGTGGGAGACTATTCTCCCTATCTTGATGATGATGGCATTTCAAAATTGACGACAATTTCTTTTCAAGGGGGAGGAGATGATCCGAATGAAGAAGCAACAACAAACCAAGAATTCAATGAACTCACAATATCTCCAAATGGTCCTAGTCTGACCCCCTTAGTCCCTCCTTCAAGTCTAGTAGTGTGCCTTCTTCAAGTGCTGAACTAGCTCGTGTGAACACCTACTTGTACCGAATAAAAGAGCAAGAACATACATTGCTCTAATCTGATTTACAAGTTCAAATAATCAAGACCATATGGATACATTAACTTGGGTTCACACTTATCAAACCTCTCGTGTAAACAAGGACTGTGCATCTGATTTAGTAGGCTGAATGTGTTCCCATTGATGCATTGTATCTAGTTGTCTAAGTTCGTTTCCCTTTCTTTGTTTGTATCACCCTCTTTAAGAGGCTTGACTATTCTGGTTGGCCTCTCTTTGAGGACGTTTGTAGGCTATAAATAGCCACCCATTTGATGAATAAAGCATTCAACCTTCATCAAACAAAATCTGAGTTAAGCTTTGCTTTTATTTTCGTCTTTGTAGTTCACAAGACAAAGTATTAGAGTAAATCGTGTTACAAGCTCTATACTCGCTATTTCAATCGAATGTTTGAATTAGCACCCGCTTTGGATCTGCTCTATACCGCACCTCTATATTTGCCTCTATTTTTTGCCCCCTCAAGTATTTTTATTAAGACAAAAGGATAATTATTTGCTGCTATTTACTTAAAACGCCTCTAATAAGGAGCCTCAATTTAACATTTTTCTACTTGTGAAAGTTCGGGTGTACTCCTTAATTCTTAAGAATGGTCTCCTTCTTTCTCCTCGAAAATGGATAGAATTTCAGTGGTTCCTGTCTGGGTGATCTTTCCTGACTTAAATCCTTATCTCTAGTCTGAATCTGTGCTTAGGAAAATGGCAAGCAAGATTGGAACCCCTCTTTGTGCGGATATTGCCACAATAACTAAGGGCAGGCTCTCTTTTGATAGAGTTTTAGTTGAAGTGGATGTTTCAAAGGATCTTCTGATTCTGTGGTCTTTAATACCCCCTAATGTGAACATTCTTGTTAGAAAATCCAGTATGAATGGGTGCCCTATTTCTTCCATGGGTGTGGGAAATTGAGACACACTATGGCCTCTTGTAAATGGGAAAAAAAAAGCTGCTAAAGATCTTAAAGTGGCAGAACAAAATACAAGGCTAGGTGGTACCTCAGGTTCTGTGGTAAGTGGAGTTTAGGAAGTGGTGAAGGAGGGTGGGATACCCTCTGGCCCTGTCTTGACCCCTTCCCTAGAAGAACCTGTGATGCACTTAGCTTGTCCTCAAAAATTTTATCAGGATGATACTTTTATTCCTGTTGTTAAAAGGAACTCTTCCTCTTCAAAACCAAAGGAGTCTATTTTGAAGCCCTTAATTATGGAAAATTCTTTCCAGATACTCCTTGAGAGTTAGATGATAAGTGGTAGTGGTGAACTAGGTGGTACCTTAGGTCTCTCAGGGATTGGATAGTAGGGTTGCATCTGGTTGTGGGATAGAACAGATCCCCTCATTTCACCCTGCAGTGAGCACTAGTGAGCTCCCTAAAATGCACAAAGCATGTTCAGAAGTGGTTTTAAGGGTTGCCCATCTGCCCCCTGATAAATAATTAAGGTGGCCTCTTGGAACATTATGGGGTTCAACAACCCAATTAAACATAGTGAAGTTTAGGATTTCTTGTATTCTCATAAACCTGATGTGTTTATCTTCTTGATACTAGAGTTAAGTAGACTAAGGCTTCTTAGATTATTTATGGAAAGTTCAAAGGTTGGAAGGCGGAGACTAACTAATCCACACATTATAATGGTCATATGGCTCTTCTATAATCCAGTTATTGTCTCCATAAGTCAGATTAATGGTTCTGCTCAGCATATTACTTGTTTTGTTTCCCATCGTCTTTCACAAGCTTACTTTTGGCTTAGTGCTATATATGGTTTGAATAAGGGTAAGGATAGATTGGAGCTTTGGTCTCAGCTTGTGGCCCTTGCTCACTTTGCTCCATGGTTAGCTTTGGGGGATTTTAATGTTGTGAGGTATCTTGAAAAAAAAAGTTAGGTAATAACCCACCTGATTTGCAGGACATGATGGATTTTAATAACTGTCTCCAGCAGTATGCTCTAGATGATATGAATAGTTTTGGTCTGGATATGACTTGAACTAACAATCAAGAGCCATCTTCCAGGATCTGGTCTAGATTATATAGGGTTCTAGTCAATCCTGACTGGGTATCTTCTTTCCCTTCTTCTGCTGCTATTGTGAATGAGTTGGGAATCTCTAACCATTCTTCTATTACTATTGATATTTCTCAGGAGAAAGTTGCTACACAAAGATTTAGCTTCCATAACAGTTGGTGTGGTCACCCTGACTACATGCCCACTGTTAAGAAGACCTGGGATATAAAGGCTTCAGGTTCTTCTATCTATTGTTTTTTCTCTAAACTCAAGTCTGTTAAGGCAGCTTTGAAAACTTTCCATAAATAGCATTTCTCTGGCATCTTTTTCAGATTAATCAAGAGTAAAGAAACCCTTTTGGCTTGTCAAAAGCAACTTCAACATGATCCCTTTTCTCTTGTACTTATTCATGAAGAGAAGCTACTCTTTAAGGACTATTTTTGCCAGAAGAAGGCAGAGCTCAGTATGCTTCAGTAGAGAGCCAAGATAAAGCATATCCAACAAGCATATTGTTCTTCTAAATATTTTTATGCAAAGCCCTCAGAAAGGAAGATCCAACAAATGATAGGGGCTATCAATGACTCTGAGGGTACCCTTCAAAGAAGCCCTAAGGGAGTTGCTAAAGCTTTTCAGGATTATTATTCTAACCTTCTCGGGAAGAATATTCGTGTCAAGAGTCTTCCCTCTTTTTATGATATGCTTCATTCTGACTTGTCTAATATCCTCATTGCTCCTATAACCCCTATGGAAATTAAAAATGCAGTTTTTCACATGGATGTTAATAGCAATCCTTGTATTGATGGATTCTCTGCAGGGTTTTTAAGTCAACTTGGAATGTTGTGGGAGCAGATTTTCGCAAGGCAGCTGCTAGTTTTTTCAAGACTAGTTAGATGTCAAAGCAAGCTAATTCTACTTTGATTTTTGTCATACCTAAAAAACATGGTGCCAACAGTGTTTTGGAGTTTAGGCCCATATCTTGCTGCACCATTTTTTATAAGGCCATTTCTAAGGTCCTGGCTAACAGGCTTAAGAGAGTCCTACCTTCTTTGGTGGGTGAAGAACAAGCTGCTTTTGTCAAAGATAGAAGCATTTTTGAGAACATTTTACTATCTCAAGCCCTAGTCAAAGGGTACTCTAGGAAGTATCTCACTCCTAGGTGCCTTGTGAAGGTTGATATTAAGAAGGCTTTTGACACTCTGCAATGAAATTTCATTGAGCAAATGTTTAAAGGGTTTGGATTCCCTCCTCTTTTTGTTAATGGATTATGGGATGCATTAATAATCTTGGTATTCTTTTAAACTGAATGGTGGGGTTTAGGGTTATTTTCAAAGGCATAGTGGTATTAGACAAGGGAACACTCTCTCCCCTTACATCTTTGTCCTTAGCATGGAAATTCTGTCAAAGCAGCTAAGGCATATTTGTCTCCAGAAAAATGTGTCTTTTCATCCCAAATGCACTAAGATAAATCTTACTCATCTAGTGTTTGCTGAGGATTTGATGATATTTGCTAGGGGTGATCTTCCTTCTGTTTTGGCTATTAAGAAAGCAGTGAATGAGTTTGGTTTTATATATGGTCTTTGTGCAAATCCTAATAAAACTTGCATTTACTTTGGGGGTGTTGATCCAGCAGTTCAGACTCTTATCCTGGACCAAACAAGTTTCAAGTCAGGTAGTTTCCCTTTCAGGTATTTAGGTATGCCTCTCAGTGATTCAAGGCTTATTGTAAGACTCTTTGATCCACTTATTTTAAAATTTTCAGAAGGTTATTGCTCACTGGTCTAAATCTTTCTTATCCTATGATGGAAAGCTACAGCTCTTAAATTCAGTTGTTTTTGTTCTAGAAATTTTTTATGTTCAAGTGTTCTATTTCCTAAATCAGTCATCAAAACATTTAACAAGCTCTGTAAAGACTTTTTCTGGGGTATTAAGCCTGGGAAAAGAGCCTTGTATTCAAGAAATGGAAGGACATTTGCCTCCCTTGGCAGTGTGGGGGTCTTAACTTGAAAGACCTTGAGGCTTAGAATAAAGCTCTACTGGCAAAATGGGTTTGGCAACTTGCAGAAGGTATTGGGAGTATTTCAGTGAAAAATGGTGTGGTGCCTATATGCTTCAGGACACATCCATTTGGGGTCTAACTGTTAAAGAATTCCATCCTTCAGCTGTCAAAGATATTATTCATGTCAAAGATTTTTGTGTGAGCATATGTGGTTCTGTGCCAAACACAGGGTTCTCAAAACTTTTACCTAATGAGAAATCATGCACTTTGCTTTCAAGGTCAACATGATGAGATTGAACATTATACACATAATCATCATCATCATCATCAATTATGTTCACAAGGGGTGGTGAAGATGGAATATCATGCATAACACTCACATTGACACTGGAAGGAGAAACATGACATACACTAGCAGCATAAACATCACCAAGAGAGTAGAAATCGACCCCCTCACTTAACAAAGAAGGAACATGTGGATCATCTCTAGGTTGTGGACCTTTCCCAAACTCTAGATGGTCATGGCCAACGACTATTTTCGCAATCAAAGCATGTGCGTCTTCCACTTCCAAATCATAGAATTTCTAGTTCGATTCAACAAGTATCAAATCTCTATGAGAAGGAAGCAGGTTATCAAAAAATTTCAATGTAGTAAGCCAAAGTGGGATACCATGATGAGGACAAGCTCTCAATAAGCTCCGAAACCTACTCCAAGAACCATTCATACTCTCAAACTCGCCCTACTTAAAGTTAAGAATGTCTTGTCTAAACTTGGCGGTTTTAGCTGGAAAGAAGTAATTCCTAAGGAAGGCTAGAGCTAATGGTTCCCCAGAGAAGAAGGTGTTAGGATGGTGTAAGTATAACCATTCCCAAGCCTCGCCATTATGGAAAAAGGGAAAAACCATGAGAAATATCATCTCAATAGGCAAATCACCCCTCCTCACAAAACTACAATAATCCACAAACCTTTAAGAAGTTTTGATGTGAGTTAGAATGAACTTTGAACAAGTGAATTGGAGGTTGATAGTAAATTGAAATGAATGAAACAAAGCAACAAAATCAGGTTGAAATAGTTGTTGTAAAGTGATTGATAAGTACGGTTTATAGTGCCTATTTTGTAGTGTTTTGGTCCCATTTTCCTTGTAGAATCGCTCCTTGGGAGCGGTTTAGAGGCTTCTTATGCTTCCTTTAGTTCGTTTCAGGTTCCCGAGACCGATTTGGAAGAGTTGGAGCGATTCCGACTCGATACATACACATTTTGGAGCCAACGAGATAAAGGAACGATGACTCGATGCTTTGGAATCGACCCCGAGACCTTGGGACCCAATCCCGAGCCTCTGAGACCCGATCCCGAGTCCCGAGAATCGATGAGAAGTCCGTGTGAGGCAAGGAGGAACCAAAAGGGTCATATTGGAGGCCTACAAGACTCATCCCCGACGGGTATGCACCTCATCCCGTCGGGGATGAAGTGCACTTTGGAGGAGGCTACTGCAAAGCCGTCCCGGTCGGGACCAACCCGTCCCGGTCGGGATGGTGGGTCCGTCCCGGTCGGGATGACCCGTCCCGGTCGCTCGGGACCGTACTGCTGTAGCCGCATTTCTTTTCCTTCTTCTCCCTTCCATTTGTAACCCTATAAATACCCCCTCTTGTATTAAGACACAATTTTTATGTTATGTTCTTCAAACCCTAGACTACTTTAGGTTAGATTAGTGTAGATTAGTGTAGATTAGTCGGTAATTAGTGGTTAATCTTAGTTTAGTACTTGTATTAAGGGAATTCTTCAAGATCTTCACCAAGCTTGACAACCTTGGTGGTTTGTTTTGGGTTTTCTTCATTAATGCAAGTTTCAATCTTTCTCCTTCACTAGTATGGTATAATCCTCTTCCTTTTTACTCTTTATCTTGTTTAATTCATCCAAGTTTTCATCTTTGATTGTTGTAGTGTTCTTAGTTCATCTTTTTCAATAGTTTCATTATGGATGTTTGGATTCTTGTGTTGATTTCTCTTGTTCTTGTTAGTATTAGTTTGATTATGTTAGAGTAGTGTTCTTGCTAGGGTTAGTAGGGTGATTAGGGTGTTAATTGGATGATTAAGGGTTTGTTGGAGATGTTAGTGGAAGATTTGAGGTTTCTTCTTGAGTGATGCATATTACATGTTTGTTGGAATGCTTGAATGACTAAGTAGGTTGGAATGCTTGTTTTTCTTGCTTTCCTTTGTCGTGTGTGTCGCCGGATGGGTTCCATGAGGAACCTCTAGGTCGTGTGTCCTAGATTACCCTACTACCGCCTTCACTCTAACTCCTCCTTAGCCATTCCGTTACCCCTTTGACCCCGACCTAATCCTAGCCCGTTTTCCTTGTTGTTCTCCTTAGTCATAGTCTAGTCTTCTCTTCCTCTTATCATTCTCTAGCTTAGCTCGTTGACTTGGTCTCGTTTTTGGGCGAACTTGGTCTAGACGCCTCTTACCGTCCCCGTGGATTCGACCCGACTTACCCTATCTACCCAGTTAGGATTAGCCAGTTTTATTTGACGGTTGGGATCCACGACAAATCCCTCCCATCAAATTGGCGCCGTTGCCGGGGACGGTGCTAGTTTAGACTTTGTTCTCCTAGTTACTTGACTTTGTCTTTGTGTTTGTGTTTTTCTTTTTTTTTCTTTTTGTTACCTTGCTTCTTGTGTGTGTGGTTTATTTCTCTCTTGTCTAGTGCCCAAAAAGCACTAGACTTCTCACGTTTGTTCCTAGTCTACAGTTTGTGCTTAGAGGTGGTGACTATCTTCTTCTTGCGACTTAGAGCCGCTTTAACGGACGGTTGCTAGAATGAGTGGTTTCCAACCGGGTATGAGCTACGATTTTCGAGCGAGCATGGGGTTTGATCTAAACTCCACACACTCGGGAGCCGATATGAGCTACTCCTCTTCTTCCATGAACCAAGGGTATGACATGACGTCCCCCTACCACTATCAAGCTTCTTGGGGTAATCAAGATGGGTATGATCCTCAAGAGTATGGAAATGGCTACCAACAAGCGAATGACTATCAATCCTACGATCAAGGTGGCTATTACTCAAGCTATGATTGTGAACCCACCATGTTCAATCAAGATTCGCCTTATGGAAGCCAATACCCCCAAAACCCACCATATTACCCTCCACCCCAACCACAATATGAACCCCAAGACCCACAATACTACCAATCACCTCAACCTCACTACCAACAATATGATGCCCCACCCCTTGGGCATCATCAAGACACCATGTTTAATCAAGATTATCAACATTATCATCAAGATTTTCAAGATTATCAAGGAGCATTACAAGACCTCAATGACCACCAATCGTCGAACTTGGAGTTGTATCAATCGATTCTTCAATTGCAAAAGAGCCAACAAGAAATGGCCATCCAAATGCAAAAGGATCAAGATGAATTCTTGGCCCAATATCGGAAGGAAAACGAGGCGTTTGATGCTCGATTAAATGCATTATCGGTTCAAACCGTAATGTATTTATCCCGAACATCGCAATTAGATGAAGGGTGCCCACTTGAGAGAGAGGAGCAACCTAACCATGAAACCGCCATGTAGTTCCCTTTGGAGGAGAGATTTGCTTTATAGAACCTCAATCGTCTACCCAAAAGGAGACGAATGAGGAGATGACCCTCGGTGAAGACAACATTGGTGAGGAATTGGAGGAGGATGGTGAGTTGGATGGTTTGGTAGAATTTGTGAGGATGTTGGGTGAAGTTGTTAGCCTCGAGTTGCCTTTGTGCGATAATGTGGATAAGCATCAAGAGCCTCTTACTAGTACACCAAGCGATGACTTGGAGGAGATTGAAACCGCCGGTAGAAGTTTCGATCCTCTTCTCCAAGATGATATGGGGCCTAGTGATGAAGATGGGGAACCACAACTTGAGGAAAGTGTGGGGGTGTGCATTGAGGAGATGAGGCCAAAACCGCTTTTTGTGCCTTGTTTCTTGGAGATGAAGCTTGCTTGTGATTGGAGGCGATGCCTAGGGAGGAAGAGATCGGTGAAGCTCGTAGGATGGATAGACCCCGGAGATGACATGATTGATGACGATGGGTCTTTTGAGGACTACTTCTTGCCTCCTCCTTGGAGGCCGTGGAGGATTGCTTGGCTCGAGCACTCTTTGGGCCTTCATTATGATGTCGGTCGTGCGTTTGACTTGCTCCTCCAAGCCCTTGAGGGTTATGGTTGAAGAATGAGAGTCCACCATCCTCGGTTTGACGGAGTTCCATAAGAACCGTCATGTTGTATATTCCCCTTTCTCTCTTCTCTTTAGTTTTTTTGTGTTTGTAAATGTGTTTATTGTGATTTTGTTTCTAGGATTTTCGTTTTTACCTTGTGGAATTCTTGTATTTTGGATTTTTCTTGAGTGATATGAGGGAGGGGATTCTAATGATTATTGTGAAGTTGTGTAGGATGATTGATGTTTGAAGGTGACTATATGAGTTTTGGAAGTGAATGCTTGAAGCGGTCTTGGGAGCGGCTCTATTATTGATTTTTGGGAGCTTTGATGAAGCTATGTGCTTAGGTGAATATTTGAAAATCAAGAGAACCTCCACTTATATCTCCCATGTTTAGCATCAAGTATTTCGTACTCGGTCTTCTATTTTTTCCGTCAAGTCTCGGCTCGGTGGGATTTTTATTGGAAGACGGGAGCTAGATGGTTGTTTTTGAGCCTACAATAAGCTTTTGGGGATGGGATTTCGAATCCCAAATTGTTATTTGTGGATTGGGAGGAAGGCTAGGTGAGTTTTTATTGAAAGGAAGCTTCAAAGGCATCCCGGGCGAGAACGGGTTTTCCTTGGGCGAGAAATGGTATCATCTCGGGCGGGATGACAGATCTTCCCGGGCAAGACGAGCCCCGTCTCGGTCGGGTCGATGTAACAAAACATTCAGCTACTGGAGCATTGTCCCGGGCGAGAAGAGTTCGTCCCGGGCGAGTTGAAAGCTCTTCCCGGCCGAGATGGGGCCGTCTCGGTCGGGAAGGTGTGGCACAAAAGCGCAGCTACTGGAGCACCGTCCCGGGCGAGAAGAGACCTTCCTGGGCG
Source organism: Agrostemma githago (assembly GCA_958450325.1). Lineage (NCBI taxonomy): Eukaryota > Viridiplantae > Streptophyta > Magnoliopsida > Caryophyllales > Caryophyllaceae > Agrostemma > Agrostemma githago. The sequence goes on from OY288244.1 coordinate 39,860,548, forward strand.
AGACGAGACCCGTCTCGGTCGGGTCGATGTAAAAAAATCGGCAGCTACTGGAGCATCGTCCCGGGCGAGAAGAGTTCGTCCCGGGCGAGTTGAAAGCTCTTCCCGGCCGAGATGGGGCCGTCTCGGTTGGGAAGGTGTGGCACAAAAGCGCAGCTACTGGAGCATCGTCCCGGGCGAGACGAACTCGTCCCGGGCGAGACGAAGACCCGTCCCGGGCGGGACGAACCCTTCTTGGCCGAGACGGGCTGTTTACAGCACTGCTTCGTTTTTTTTTACTCCTGCAGCCCGAACCCACCCAACCCCTTAAGCCCGCCCCGCCCCGCCCCTACTACTCCTCTCTCACACCATAATACCCAAACCTAACCCAACCCATTCCCATATCATACTAACTCATCTTCAACCTCCTTCATCTTCATAACACACAAAACCCCAATTTCAAAACCCCAAAACACCATAAATATACAAATACTCCACCAAATCTCATCAAATCACTTCCAAAACCACCCAAAATCAGTTTCTATCACATTAATACCTATCCTAGACCCATTTTCTACCATTTAAATCACCAAAAACGAAAAAAAATCGAGTTTTTATCACCATTTTTTCCAAAATCCGAGTTTGGGGTTTTGGTTTAAAACTCGATTTAGCTTGTTGGAGTTGTTGTTGGAAGCTTATTACACCATTTTTAAGCTTCTATTGTGTGTTTTTGTGGGTTCTAGTTAGTGTTTTTGGGTAAAATCCGAGTTTGGGTGTTCGCCATTTTTGAAGCTTCTTCACCATTAATAATGGCTCCAAAGAAAAGAGGGAATGTGGTAGCTAGCAAGAAAAGGAAGAATGCTTCCACTTCTAGAGCCGAAATCGAGCCCGAGGTCGAGGTTGAAGAACCGGAAATTCCTTGCCATCCGGATTTTCCTACCCTTATCTTTGGTTCGGAATGGCAAAAGGAGCAATTCTACAAGCTCCTTGGTAAGCCTCTTGAGCCAACTCGTTTTATTTGTAAAATCATACTTAGGAAGCTTGGCATCCTTGAACAATGTAGACAATTGTTTGTGGGTATGGGGTTGGAAATGTTATTTAACATGCTTGAGCGGACCTACAAGCAACTCACCCTTGAGTTCTTTAGTAGTTTTGTTCTAAATACTAGAGTTGATCCACCCCGGGTTGTTTTTCGGGTGAACAATGGTGACTACAATTATACCCTCCCCAAATTTGGTGCTATTTTCGGTCTCCCCTCCGTGTCTAATTGTAACCCACCCGCCGGTTTTAGTGAAATTGATGTTTGGAAAAGTATAACCGGTCTCACACTTGTAGACTTTTGACGGTTGTCTAACCGTCATGTCCACCACCCGGTTTTGCGCTTTTGGCATCGATTAATTGCGGGTACGATATTTGGGAGGCCCGAAATGAACACCTTTACTCAACAAGAGTTAACCATACTTGGGGCCTATTTAAATGTTAAGAGTCAACCTAGGTTCACCCCCGACCTTTCCCTTGCCTTGGCTAAGCACTTTCTTAAGATAAGTAAGGCGGGGAAGAATGTGAGTGAGATTGTTCTCGGGGGGCTTATAACACACATAGCAAAGGCGGTAGATGAGAATTTCAGCGAGGAGGACTTGATCTCCGTACCGGGGGATACTACCATAGATGAGGACCGTTTGACTAGGTTCCATAAATGGATCGCCTATGAGAGGGAGCACAAGAGGTACCAATGGTTTACCTCGGGTCGGCCACACTTCACTTTGCCATGCCCTACACTTCCGACCCTTGTGCCTTTGAGACATTCCTTAGTCCCGGTTCGAGAGCCTAACCTTCTAATGCCCGGTGCGGGAGGTGACCCCGGTGCCTCCTCCTCCCTTAGTCCGCATACACATGCTAGTGTGAGGCCTCGACAGCAACCAACCCAACAACAACAACAACAAGCTACCCGACCACTCCCCTCTTATCCTACACCCCCGGCATATGTGTGCGTTCCTCCGTACACCCCCTACACTCCATTTGCCTACCCTTCGCTCCCGGCCGATCCAGCTATGGCCGCTATGCTTAATGCTTTGCATATTGGGCAATATGAGCATAGGAGGGACGATTATTATGCTCAGTACCCCGGGTATCATCTTTTGGCTCAGCAGGGGTATATTGATCCGCGTGGCAACATTCCATCGTGGTATAGGCCCGAGTACTTCCCTAACCACGGTAATCCTAGTGGTAGTGGTACTATGGTGGATGATGAGGAGTACGAGGCCGAGGATGCCTTCGATATAAATGCGGGGATGGGTAATCAGGAAGCCGGTGAAGAAGAAGAAGATGGAAATGATGATGATGATGGCAACAATGTAAGTGAGCAAGGGGATGACGACGAGCATGGTGATGACTTTGATTAGTGAAGCGATGGAGATGCGTAAGTTGCTAACCTTTGGTATGGCAACTTTCTTTTCTTTTCCGCTTTTGATGCTCGTCTATTTTCTTTCCCCTTGTTATGAGTATTTTGTTGGCCCTCGGGGCCTTTATGGTGATCGCTCCCGATTCTCGATGACGTGATTACATCGAGAATCATTTGAAAAATCCAATTATACAAGTCTTTTCTCTTTCTTTCTTTTATTTTTCTTTTAGTAAGAATTAGTCGGATTTAGGCGGAATCCGGGCTAGGTGACTTGATTACACCTAGTCCTCCCCGCCCATTTCCTTTTATTTCCTTATTTTTATTTTCTTCCCCCTTCCATATCTTTTCTTGTCTCGGCCCATGGTGACTTGATTACACCCCGCCCATCTTTTCTTCACTTTTATTTTTATTTTTATTTTTAATTTTTAGCTTTATTTTCGTAGTTTCTTTTCTTTTCTTTTGTGCTCCCATGCACTGCGGTCGAGCATGAGGACATGGCTCGGCTTAAGTGTGGGGGAGCGATATTTTATCGTAGTTAGTTTTATTTTCGTAGTTTTTTTTTTCAAAAAAAAAAATCTTTAAAAATCCTAAAAATTTGAAAAAAAATTCAAAAATCAAAAAGATTTTCTTTTTGTGTGTTTTCCTTTGTGTCATTGTCTCGTATATTTGTTTTGTTGTGTGTGTTTGCCTCCCTTTTTCCTTATAGGTTACTTGAATCACCAATAGCTTTGAAGAGCTTTCAAGACTTCCGGTAACATCTTTATCCCTTTTTCTTCTTTATCTCTTGTGGAAGCCTGGAGGAGATTGTGATGTTGTGTGCTCGGGAGGAGCTTTGTAATGCTTGTGGTCGATTTGATGGCTTGTTGGGAAGCTTGGGGTGGTGTTTGTGTTTTCTATGTGTTTGCTTTGTGTTGTTCTTGTTTTGTTACTTTTGTTTCCTTTTCTTTCGTTTTCGTTGAGTCTTTGTTTTGTGTTTTGTTGTGTGTCTTGTGTGTAAATGGTTTTCGAAAACCCGGTTTAGAGGCTAGTGTGTGAGTGTTTACTTTCCCTTCCTAGTAGTGTAAATCGATTCTTGGACTTTAGCCTATTAGAATGACCCTAAATCAATGATTTCGTTGGTCCTTTACCTTGAGTCCACCTAGCTTACTAGGGATTTACTACGGGATTTGCATTTTGACCATTATGACCACCCACGGTATGAAAAGGCCTTGGTTGCCAAGTCCCGTCCCTTAGGTGACCATGTTTAGGATTGTTTGATTAGTCCAAGTTCTCCACTTTTTGTGGGTTTGAAGGGAAGGCGCCGTCCCGACTCACCCATTTACCTACCTCCCACACATTTCCACACAATAAAATTGCAAATTGTTGATTCCTCTCTTTCTTGTCATACAATGAAATGTCAAAAAGCCAAATCTTGCCAAAAAGGGCAAAAGAAAGAAAATGAAAGAAAGAAAAGAATGAAGAAAAAGAAAAGGCACAAAAGCCAAAAAGAAAATAGAAAAGAAGAAAAAGAATGGCATGGCAAAACAAGGCAAAAATGCAAAAGAAAAGAGAAAATGCCAAAAGAAAACCCGATTCACAAAAAGATCTTAACCCCACAAAAATAAGCCTTTTTCCGACTTTTGCCGTGAAGAGCCTACCAAAGGACCGAGTCCCGAGGAAGGATGATAGCGGCATTAGTCGGTCTTCCCTCATTTTGCATGTTTTTTTCCACCTTTTTACTTGGACTAGTTAGGCGGTTTCGGACATGGGACGACCCTCTTGGCTCTTCGCTAAAGGGGGCGGGGTCTCACTTACCTACAGTGTCGACTAACACCGTGGTTCATCCTTTTTCCTACTCCGCCGATCGTCCCGTAGTACGTTCTTAGAAGGTTAGGAGGAACCTAGGTAAGTTACCAACGTTTTTATTGCTTTGTCGTCATACTATTAGGGTTTAGTCCACCTCGGTTTGTATTGCTAGCTTGGGAACGTTGTCGCTTGCCTTGAGTCCTAAACCGGTGCTTCTTTCACCGCTTTTAGAGGGAAGCGGTATTTATTTTCTTTTGGGTGCAACCTTTTGTGTGTTTGTTTGAGTGTTTGTTTGTTTATGTGTTTTGTGTCTGGTTGCATCCACAGTTTTGTCGCAAGACCCCACTTGCCTTGCGGGGTGCACTTTTCCTCTAAGTGCACTCGCGTGAGTTGAAAGGGCGTAGGGTGCGCTAATACCCATTCGGCTAGTATAGTAGTTAGTATGTGCTTACTCGAGGGCGAGTAAGGGTTAAGTGTGGGGGAGTTGATAAGTGTGGTTTATAGTGCCTATTTTGTAGTGTTTTGGTCCCATTTTCCTTGTAGAATCGCTCCTTGGGAGCGGTTTAGGGGCTTCTTATGCTTCCTTTAGTTCGTTTCAGGTTCCCGAGACCGATTTGGAAGAGTTGGAGCGATTCCGACTCGATACATACACATTTTGGAGCCAACGAGATAAAGGAACGATGACTCGATGCTTTGGAATCGACCCCGAGACCTTGGGACCCAATCCCGAGCCTCCGAGACCCGATCCCGAGTCCCGAGAATCGATGAGAAGTCCATGTGAGGCAAGGAGGAACCAAAAGGGTCATATTGGAGGCCTACAAGACTCATCCCCGACGGGTATGCACCTCATCCCGTCGGGGATGAAGTGCACTTTGGAGGAGGCTACTGCAAGGCCGTCCCGGTCGGGACCAACCCGTCCCGGTCGGGATGACCCGTCCCAGTCGGGACCGTACTGCTGTAGCCGCATTTCTTTTCCTTCTTCTCCCTTCCATTTGTAACCCTATAAATACCCTCTCTTGTATTAAGACACAATTTTTATGTTATGTTCTTCAAACCCTAGACTACTTTAGGTTAGATTAGTGTAGATTAGTCGGTAATTAGTGGTTAATCTTAGTTTAGTACTTGTATTAAGGGAATTCTTCAAGATCTTCACCAAGCTTGACAACCTTGGTGGTTTGTTTTGGGTTTTCTTCATTAATGCAAGTTTCAATCTTTCTCCTTCACTAGTATTGTATAATCCTCTTCCTTTTTACTCTTTATCTTGTTTAATTCATCCAAGTTTGCATCTTTGATTGTTGTAGTGTTCTTAGTTCATCTTTTTCAATAGTTTCATTATGGATGTTTGGATTCTTGTGTTGATTTCTCTTGTTCTTGTTAGTATTAGTTTGATTATGTTAGAGTAGTGTTCTTGCTAGGGTTAGTATGGTGATTAGGGTGTTAATTGGATGATTAAGGGTTTGTTGGAGATGTTAGTGGAAGATTTGAGGTTTCTTCTTGAGTGATGCATATTACATGTTTGTTGGAATGCTTGAATGACTAAGTAGGTTGGAATGCTTGTTTTTCTTGCTTTCCTTTGTCGTGTGTGTCGCCGGATGGGTTCCATGAGGAACCTCTAGGTCGTGTGTCCTAGATTACCCTACTACCGCCTTCACTCTAACTCCTCCTTAGCCATTCCGTTACCCCTTTGACCTCGACCTAATCCTAGCCCGTTTTCCTTGTTGTTCTCCTTAGTCATAGTCTAGTCTTCTCTTCCTCTTATCATTCTCTAGCTTAGCTCGTTGACTTGGTCTCATTTTTGGGCGAACTTTGTCTAGACGCCTCTTACCGTCCCTGTGGATTCGACCCGACTTACCCTATCTACCCAGTTAGGATTAGCCGGTTTTATTTGACGGTTGGGATCCACGACAAATCCCTCCCATCAGTGATGATAGAACGTAACCAAGGATAGTGTGCTAAGTGAGATAGACCTATACCTCAACAAAGCGGGTGCTAATTCAAACACTCGATTGAAATAGCGAGTATAGAGCTTGTAATGCGACTTACTCTAACACTTTGTCTTGTGAACTACAAAGACGAAAAGGAAAGCAAAGCTTAACTCAGATTTTGTTTGATGAAGGTTGAATGATTTATTCATCAAGTACTTGGCTATTTATAGCCTACAACTCAACCCAAGGATGAGGCTAACCAGCAAAGTCAAGACTCATAAAGTGGGTGACAAAAACAAAGAAAGAGAAATGAACTAGGCTAGAACTAAATAGCTAGATACAATGAATAAGTGAGAACACAATCAGCCTACTTTCCATGCTCCAAATCGGATGCAAGGCCCTTGTTTGCTCGAGTAGTCTTGATTAAACGGACTTAAAAATAGCAGCTCTTCTCCTCGGGAATTTATTGAAAGCTTTAAAGAAAATCGAGACAAAAGAAACAATTCCGTCAAAGAATTTAACAGCAGCGTTTTTCAATGCAAAGCTGACTTGTTTGGGGCATAACTTCGTCAATACTTGTCCTTCATGAGCAGTCATTGGAAAGATAAGCTCGAAATCTATCTCTTCCATTTTGAATGACTACGAAATTCCAAGTATAACTCGAGATATGGACCGATCAAAACAACGCTGCAAAATGAACTCGCGTCAAGTTTATAAACATCCTCACTCTCAAACCCGTGAAACGCATTCTACTCCACCAACTCAATAAATCTCGGGTCAACATAAAAGTCAAGACCCTCCAGGTTTCCAAGGTTAAAAGGTGAAGCGAACATCTCGAGTTTTGGTGTATTATGGTCTGCTAGAGTAGACAAGAGATAAGAACAATACTCAACAAGGGAAGGAGAGAAAAGAAAGGAAAAAAAATAAGCAAAAGGAATAAAATAAAATAAAAAAAATACTCCCACTACTACTACTATACTAATAATAGTAATAAAAGCAATAATAGCAACAATAATAAAAAATACTAATAACACGTAAAGGAATTGAATTTATTTATTTTTAAATTAAAAAAATATAGAAAAATGACTAATACCAAAACGAAAACAAGACTAGTATCTAACTAAGCACCATTCCCGACAACGACATTATTTTGACGTAGAGAATTGTCGCGGATCTCCACAATCAAACAGGAACCTAACTCTACTAACTGGGTAGCTAGGGTAAGTCGGGTATCGAATCCACAGGGACGGTGAGCTAAATGAAAAGTCTCGGTCTAGTTAAATGAAAAGTCTCAAAGAAATTCGGTTTGTGTTGAATAAGTCTAAACTAATGAACTAAACTAATAAAACAGGAAAACGGTAACAAATATAATAAAAGGGACTAGGGTCAAGGTCTGCAAGGTAGTCTCAGGGGAGTTGTCGGGCTCATAATATAGTTGATTAGGTCAGTAATAGGTATAAGATAGGCTCTCTCGAGTCTTTATCTACCATAGGACGGTCCTAGCGGGCTCTCGCTACTTACTAGGTCGACCCACTCCAATGAACGTAGGTCTAACATAGACTCGGCTCTCGATCTTAAGTCTAGTTAACTGAATTGATTAACAAATTTGGCTAGGACAAGAAAATCATGTAATTATAACGTTCAAACGAAGATTAGTAACGATTAATCAACAATTAAACTAACTCAAGACAAAACTCAATTAAGACAAATTGAACTAACTCTAACCCCAGAATTGACTACTCTATCATGATTGAAATTAAACTACTTATATTATCCAATACTAATAACATCATAACAAATCTAATTAAGCGATAAAATGCAGATTTTAATAAAATCGACAACTAAAACAACCTACAATGGATTTTAAATAATACTGTAAATATGAAATAGAAGAAGATAAAGAAAATAAGCAATTAACGAAGACGAAACAGCTAACTAAAGAATTCCGTACGTAAACAAACTGTTTTCTAATCTAAAAATCAAAGAGAAGGAGGTCAAAAGACCTAATCATGCATGTTAATCTCCTCCCTCCTAATCCATGCGGCCCTCTCCATTCAAACTAACTTACTTCCCCTAAATCTCTTTTACGTGATGTTTTAAGAGTGAGTTCGTTTGTACATGGGCTTTGATGGAAGTTGGTCTTACTTGGACCTGTCCAACACTCTTCTTTTGTTTCGTTTCCGTTGTCTTTTAACTCATCTTGATCCGTCTTTTCTTGGTTATTCCCGAGGAGGTACCTACAAAATAAAAACGAGACATAGCAGTACAAAATCCTCTAAAAATAACAATTATTACTACAATTATAACTAAAACAACTAACGGACCCTAGATAACGGATAAAAGTAGTGGTAAATCACTACTAAGACGGAATTACAATAAGGAGAAAGTCTAGGGTCTCAGGTTCACTGCGAATATTAGTCGGGTCATGGAGTCAACTAACAGGTCAATAATTGAACTGCGTGTTGACTTGTTTGGAATAGGAGGCTTCATAAGCATCAAGATGTTTAGCCAACGCCGCTAACTGCACTGCCACAGCATTGGCTGTTTCACTCTCTAAACCTGTTTCGCGAGTGTTACCTCGTGGATTACCCTATCGGGCGTGGTGAGTAGCCATATCCTCTATCGTCGTCCAAGCTTTATCGTCGTCGACATTGTTTTGGAATCTCCCATTAGCTGCAGAATCAAGTGTAGCACGACAATCGTCATATAAACCGTTATAAAACTGATTGCACAGAAACCATACCTGAAACCCGTGATGTGGACATTCTTTCACCAAGTTCTTAAATCGTACCCAAGCCTCGTGGATATTCTCGTGAGGAGTTTGAAGAAAGTTAGTTATCTGACTTCTTAACATGTTAGTCATCTGAGGTGGGTAATAGTACTTGTAGAACGTTAACGCAAGAGATTTCCAGTCGGTAATCTCCTCAGCTGTGCGATCCAAGTTGGTGATCCATTCCCTAGCATCGTCACGTAGGGAGAACATGAACAACATCTCCATCACCTGCTCCTGAGTAACTCCCGGGGGGAGTGGAATGGTGGAGCAATAGTCGGTGAAGATTCGCATATGTTTCGCCGGATCTTCCCCGGCTGTACCTGCGAACTAATTTTTCTCCACCAAAGTGATGAAAGCAGGACGAATTTCAAACGAACCAGTTGAGGCAGTAGGCCGTTTAATCGGCTTTGGCAAAGCCGTCTCTAATGGCTCTGAATAGCTAGGAAGCTTAGGCATTTTGGCTACCGATAGTAACTTGGGTACAAGAGGAAACTACAAAAACCAGTGAGAACTGCCCCAAGAAATCATGTTCCCCGGGGTGAAAAATAGCCCGAAATCTAAAACAAAAAATAAACAACTAAGTAACACCGTTTCCCCGGCAACGACACCAAAATTTGACAGGTGTTAGTCGTATCCCAAATTAAAGATACCCTAAGGACACCAACGAATGTAGATAGTGAAGTCAGGGGTCGAACTTATCTTAGTTGTAATGCATCGTGGAACCTCTAAGGAAGAACCTACTAGAGGCCTCTGTATTAATGGCTCAGGACCCCTGGTGCTAGGTGTTTCTGGTATGGGAGACCAAGCACTGGATCAGGGAGAAGCAGGTGATGGGGAAGAGTTGGTTGATCTTGGTCTCAGTGTTGTCTTTACTCCTGTCCAAAGATGCTCAGGATACACTACGATAGGCCCTATGGTGATAGACTCTGGTACAGGTTATAATGGTGGATTGGAGACTATTCTGCAGATGGTCACACCTAATAGGTTTGAGGCCCTTTGGGAGAATAGTTGACAGGGGTTAGTCGTAACCCTAATCAAAGATACCCTAAGGACACCAAATAAAGTCGATAGTGAAGTCAGGGGTTGAACCACAAGGAGACAGAATTTAGTTGTCTATTCCTAAGATTTAGATTCTAGGTTATGGGTCACAGTATGGGTTGGTTAGGTAAAATAAAGCTAAATACTAAGACATTATAATAGTAAGGAGATAGTCTAGGGTCTCAGGTTCACTACGAATATTAGTCGGGTCAGGGAGTCAACTAACAAGTCAATAATCGAACTACCTAAGGTGCAAGTCCGGTCGGTACACTACAACCTTTAGATCTAAACTTAACCTACAGTTGCTAGCATTAAGTCAGTTTACATAAACTATCGTGGCCTAATTAGTTCTTAACCCGGTCGGCGAAAAGTCCTAATTTGCGATACTAATTAATTGAATCATGCATTAAATAATTAATCAGAGTTAAAACGATATTCAGGCGATAGTTCACACGATTAGAAACAGGTCAATTGACTATAACCCTAATAATACGCGTAGATTCCCGTAAACCTTAGGTAAAATTTAGCTATGCATATTAAGAATAATCAAATTAACAAAATAAGAATTGCAATTAAACATAACGAAAACGATCTGAATTAATCTACGGAAAGCAATGATAATTCTACGCTAGAGAACGATAAACGATATGAATTACTCCCTCCATTCAAATCCACTTGTCTCATTTCATTTTTTGACACTATTCACACTTGAGGGGAATCTTCGATATTCTCGACAATCTATAAGTGAGAATATAATCATGTGGGATTTTGTTTGATTCGTCTTTATGAGCACATTATGAATATCAAATTTTTATAATTTTTTTCTAATGTAAAATGAAAGATATCGCTAGTGTAAAACGCGTCTCGGCAAATGTGCCAAAAGGAAATGAGACAAGTGGATTTGAATGGAGGGAGTACAAAAATAACAATTATTACGAATACGACGAACGAATTAAGATGGAAATTAAAGTCGAAAACTGAAATTGGAATTAAAATTAAGAATAATAATATCGAAGAGTTCCAGATATGAGGCGGAGAACTAGGTTCAATGTATCTCGCAAATGTAACGTAAAACTATTAATGTGTAGAAGAAGTTATGAAAAAGATGAAAAATAAAAAAGTCTTACACAAGAGTCAGGAAAACTGATATAAAGAGTATTATTTGGACTCAAAAGCGGCCTGTATTGGGTGCACTCGATCGAGTGACCTGATGGCACTCCATCGAGTGAACCCCCCCCCCCCCCCCCCCCCCCCCCCCCGCAAAAAAAAAAGGGCAGTGATGGCACTCTGTAGACACCCGCATTTTGGCTGCTAGTGTCTATGGCAGGTCCCGACAAAACACTCGATGATGATTGGATGCAAACGTGACTTAATACGCTCGAATACAGACTCAGAATCAATAATATCCGATGTGGGCATTTAGCAAAGTACAAATCTCTCAAAACCGGCCTCAAATACAGCCCTAGTGGGTCTTTTCCAATAAAATGAGACTAATTTGAGCCAAAACCGACACCAAAAAATAAAACCGTCTTTTCACGACCCAGAAACTCGGTCCGGGTCAGAAATCGACTTTTGAGAACCTTCTAGAAGCAGGCGCCCATGCAACAATTTAAAATTAAAAAAAGTCAACCAATTCCTACAAACACTCACCCGCTTGACCCACTCGATCGAGTGGCTTGACCTTACTCGATCGAGTGTAGCTGTGAAAATCGAGCAGACCCTTCTTTTTAGGATACTCGATCGAGTGCACTAGGGTCACTCGATCGAGTGACCCTAGGTCAAGGGGCATTTCCAATAAATACCCTCCTTATGCTCTTCACAAATTCATATTTCAAAACCCTAATCACCCTACATTTTCAACCTAAGTAACCCTACACTACATACTACACAATACTCTTCATCCTAAACTCTCCTAAGCAAAAAACCAAGCCTTTATATCTCGAAAAACCGATATAAACCATCTCCACACATACACACACCATAACTCCACTTACATCCTCGATATTCCCACGCTCACGCCGCTATTACGAGTCCATTCCGAGGCCAATTAACCATGTAGGTTGAGGGTGTCACCAACCCATTTTCTCCCTTTCTCTCCTTCTCTTTCTCGTTACATATATATATATTATACCCTATACTATTATTATCCTAACTATACTAATTCTAACATTTTATTTTTATGTTCGCTAACATTTATTACGTTGTTACTAACTTTCATTTACGCATCTGAACTTTTATTTTGTATTTGTCTATATATATATAACAATAAAATTTTCGGATCAAACTTGTTTAACTACGGTTTCCGTCTCAAGTCCATTTAACCCCTTTACAAGTCGTAATAGAGGTGGCGCCCTTTCGAGGAGCGCCACCCTAAACACTTAAGAGTATAACGTGATCGCGGTAACACGTAGTTAGACGCGTTCGATGCCATTTTCGAAATTAGTACGGAACCTGTTGACGCGAAAATCGAACACCACATAATCCGCAAGGATTAGTATCGGTGTCGTGACGCGGAGGGAGACAATTTCGTCCTAATCAAGTTTCAATCGACCTTATAACGCCTTTTTACAAAATTCTGATGACGGTCTTATAATTGTATAACGCACGATTATAAGCATCGTAAACCGAGTTGAGTTCGAATAACACAATGTTTTTACGTAACTCTGTTGATCATCGATTTCGAATTAATAAAATACGAAACCGTCACCTTTGTTCGAAGCGAGCTGTAACTCGTACATGGGCCACTCGACCGAGTGCCATGGGCCACTCGATCGAGTAGCACCCCAAAATTTGGGCTGTGAGCCTTTTAGAAGCTCACTCGTTCGAGTCTCTGCCATGACTCGATCGAGTGGACTCCTTTATTAAAAAACGAGAGCTTCCCACATCATCCGAGCCTCGTTGATTTTTTTTTCACGACTTTGGTGGTCACGTGTAAAGGCCATCATGTGTCTCCTTTTTCTAAAATCACGCATCATTTCATCATTCAATCCATTTGCATCATCGTTATCCATTTTGTTCATTTTTAACTTGGCTAATTATTTTGTCCGAGTTGTATTTCCGCCCGTGTATATTGTATTCATTTACGAGTTTTATTTATTTTCAATGTTTATTGTTTTATAAATGAACCTCACATGCTAAATAACTTTGACGTTAGCTTTGGTGCATTAAACGACATAGTTTTGACATAATTCGCATGTTTAGCCAAAAACGTTGTTTGCATAACATTTTGTCATTTTACTAACGCGCGTACACGAAAACGAACGATATCCTAGTAGAGGCCGCTAAGAGCGGGCGGTGTTGGGTGTCCTTTGTGGGCTTCCCAACACGTACCCTCACCCCTTACTCAGAACCACGGTTTCCGGATGTCTGAAACCATTGGCACACGAGAGTCATTTGATGCATGATATCCGGTAACTCGGCGTCGGTATCGTAATGCAAAGGAACGAACTCATAAACTCTAGCACTAAAAGCGGGCCGCGCTTTGTGCACAAAATGCCTAAGTGTAGAGTGAGTTCGAACGGGTCCGAATTCCCATAAAATTCGGTGGCGACTCCTAACTTCGATTTAAATTTCAACCCTAGATCAATATTACCACGAGATTCATTCGCCTACCCAAACCCGCGCGTAGCCGCGTCGGGGTGGACCTATGTCATGTCCACAATTTGGCGACTCCGCTGGGGATACCCGATGTGCCACTAGTCATCGGGGTTCCTAGGGTGTGACTCGAAAAGAAATCGCTGATTAATAATGTACGCGCATTAGTTTAATGATTCATGCATAAACCAAATTTTTCCCGGGACGGTTACTTGTGACCGACGTCCCACTATACCGCAGTGAATTCCTAAATGGGTGCGCAAAAAACTTCTATGGCCGAACTCGTATGGGTTTTTCTAAGACCAATTCGGCTTAGGAGGTCCGTCCTGATTTACGAGAAAGCCGTCGTTGTTGGTATAGACCCGATTTTGACCGACCGAGACTTACTGTAAAGCATACATAGCATCATTATAATGCTTGCGTGACAACGTGCTACTTGGTTTCCGTGTCATTTTTTTCAAAAACCGTCATTTCAGAAATGCATATTTTCAAAAATATCAAATTTTCAAAAATTTGGAATGATGCCGAAATTTAGACTGATGATTATTTTCTAACCGGCATGCTGTCCATTTCAAAATTCGAATTTCCGATCCACCATTCGATTTTCGAATTTTCAAAATTCCATTTCGATTTTCAAAATTCATAATCCCATTTCTATTTTCAAATCTTCGAGATCTCGTTTTCGATTTTCAAATTTTCAGAAACTCATCTTCGATATTCAAATTTCAAAATTTCAAACTCTCAACTTTTCTAGAACCTTACTTATTATAGACCTCCGTTATCCGTGTGTCGGATTTTTTCATAGTATGTCGAATGTTTGTAGCGTCGAAACTCCGTCGACCTTACATCACGGGTTTCCTCCATTTCCCGAGTACGCCTTGTCCTAAAGGCATGACCAACCCGTGTAGGGCATACCCCTAAAATGGAAGGTCCGTCTAGACACTCGATTCAAAATTTTGGGGAAAAATCTCACGTGGACCTTCCTTCGAATGGGACTCGGCCCACATAGCCGAATTCTAAGGAAGTCATACCTCCCACGAGTCACCCGTCTAGGTGTCTTCCTCGAGTCTTTTCTTTCTCACTTGGTCTTTTTTTCGTCGCTCGGGATGTACTATTTTGATTCCAAGATCTGGGTTCGGTTTCTGATTACGAGGTATTCTTACAGATAGGCCACCGTCAACCAGACACGGAAACATAATGGAGGCAGCTTTGAATAATCTGAAGACCTCCATGGATGCCATGGTTGCCTAACAGACCGATATTGAGACCCAGCTAACAGCAATGAGGGCTGACCATGCGGCCGTCGCTGCTCGTCTGACTGTGGTGGAGCAAGGGACTTCTAATGTCGAGGCCGCTAGGCGTTTAACCGAACTGGTTAGCACGGTGCACCGACTAGAGGAACAAGTTCACTTAGCTGGGAGTAACAACATCCATCGGGAAAATAGCCGAGAGTACGCCCCGGTGAACGACAAACTACCTGCGAACCTGAATCTCACGGGCTTACCAATGTTTGAGGGAACTGAAGATCCGTTACTACATGTACGGGCCTTCAAGGAGTTCATGGCTATCAAGGAAGTAGATTCTTCGATGTTCAAGAATCTCTTTGCTGCATCCCTTGAGAAGCACCCACAGGCCTGATACTATAGGCTAGATAACCCGAAGAAGACCCGAAGAAATACCCTACTTGGGATGATGTGGCTACGGAATTTACTCGGAACTATGCTGACAACACCGAGATCCAAACCACGATGCGCTCTTTGGAGGTTATGGCCCAAGAGCCCAAAGAAGGTTTTACCAAATACCTTCAACGCTGGAGGGCCGAAAGTGTGAAACTGGTCGACAAGTCCAGTGAGAAAACTTTAGTGGAGGCTTTTGTCAAGAATCTCCTCCCCTTCTATCGGGTTCATCTCCGGTACACTGTCATACCCAATTTCACCACCCTTACTGAAATGGGTATGAGGATTGAAGACGATCTGAGGCTAGAGGGCCTTACTAAGGCCTCTAGCAAAGGATACCAAGGGGCCTCCTCTTCCACCACTAAGCCCCAAGCTGCAACCCGCAACATTTTCGATGCGGAAAATCTACTAGATGCCCCGTCCAAGAAGAACACCCCACCTCGGGTATTCACTGATATTGGTACCACCTATACTTACGCCTTACAAAGGCTATCCTCTAAAGGCCTAATCCCACCGATAGGCCCAACTCCTGAAGTTCTGGTCGAGAGACGCTCCAAGAACTACAATGCCCAAGCTTATTGCCAATACCACCGAGGCAATGGGCACGATATCGAAAAATGTTGGAAGCTGAAGCATCTGATCCAGGACTTGATTGAGAGCGGTAAGATCTCGTTGCCTGGAGATAAGCCAAGTAACAAGGAGAATCCTTTCAGCTCCCATGCCATCTTTACCGGGGAGGAGATTGATTGGTCCCATCTTATGTCTCCATTTATCCCGCAAGTAAATGGGATCTCGTTCGATGAAGAGGATGATATCTACCTCGTTAAAGGGGAAGTTGTCCCCATTACCCCCGAGGAGATTCGAAAGACTAAATCCCAAATCTTAGCCAGCAACCACCTAGGTCGTCCCTATCAAGCCACTAGCTCTAGGGACGTCCCTATCCCGACAATCGTCACCGAGCCACTCAGGACGAAAGTCGCCCCTGAGAAGCCAACCGCTGAAACGGCTCTCGTGAAGCAACTAAAGAAGACTCGAGTTGACCTCACCATATGGCAACTCCTAGTTAGCTCACAAGAACATCGAGAAGCACTCACTAAGGCTCTCGATCAAATCAAGATCGACTCTCTGGTTACCCTTGCTGAAATGGTAGCCACGGTCCTGCCCTACTTGAAGCGAAAAACTAAGAAAGGAGGCCCACTAATCACTTTCTCTGAAGCCGACCTACCGCCATTCAGGGCCTCTCATAATCTGGTCCTGTAAATCACTGTGATCTGCCGGGGAAAATATCTCCCGATGACCCTAATTGATGACGGGTCCGCTGTGAATGTCCTTCCCTTGAGGACCACCAAATCCTTTGGTATTACCAAGGCCAATTATATTCCGACGGCTCAGACCATCCAAGCTTTTGATGGGAGCCCAAAGACGGTAGCTGGGGCCATAAAACTGACCGTTATAACCGGCCCAATAGAAAAGGAGCTGGAATTCCAGGTAATTGATGTCACCTCTTCCTTTAACTTGCTCCTAGGGAGGCCATGGATCCACGCTGTCAAAGAGGTATCCTCCACCCTCCACCAAAAGATCAAGTTGCTCCTACACGATAATGTTATTACCTTAGAGGCAACCCCAATGACTGTGGCTAGTTGTAACGCCACAGGCCGCACGGACCTCTGGGGTTCGATTTCGTGGGAATGATCGAGGAGTACCTTTTCAGGCCCTACTTCACAATTAGCATCGACACGATGCTATAAAACCTAGGGTACTTTCCGGGGGCTACCTCCCGACCCAATCTTCCAGATGGGAAGATTATCGAGGTCCTTAAGAACGAAGACTCTCACTTTGGCCTTGGTTATGCCACCACTCCGGGTAATATTGTCCGAGCAGGTATTGAAAAAACCCGCAACATCATTAAGGGTATCTACTTGAGCCCATATAGCCCAGGGTTGACTGACTACTTTGTCACGCCGGTATTTGGGGCTGTTCAGGTTGGTCTGTACCAACCCAATGCTGTGCACCCCGGGACC
The DNA here is from genome assembly GCA_958450325.1 of Agrostemma githago. Lineage (NCBI taxonomy): Eukaryota > Viridiplantae > Streptophyta > Magnoliopsida > Caryophyllales > Caryophyllaceae > Agrostemma > Agrostemma githago. The sequence goes on from OY288244.1 coordinate 39,877,737, forward strand.
CAATTGGCCCGGGACTGCAACTATATTCCGGACGATGTGTTCGCCCTCATCTAGTCCGATGATGCCAACAGTGCTGAGCTCGTGCTGGGGCTACATTTTGGGGAAGATACTGTAACCCCGACTTTAAAGGAAGGCTGGTCAACCTGATTCTTCGCAGCAACAGGTTTGACCCAACAAAGCTAATCTCGGATGTTGGTTCTAAGACAGGGAACATGGCCTGGAGGAAGACTGTCAAATGGACTGACAGTCAAGGAAGGATCTACAAGCTGGTCGCCGGAGAAGGGGACATGCCTGAGTCTGTGTCAGAGTTTGAGGTCGAGTCTAGGGGGTCCGGTGCTAGAGTCACTCCTGTAACCCCTCTCTTTTTAGTTACTCCTACTGCTGGTGCTTTGGGGTCTATCCCGAGCACCTTACCTATCCCGCCACTGACCAATGATCAGATGGTTGCTCTTTTCGAGCTGTTTTCAAAATTTTCAATCAATAATAACAACCGTTCTGCTTACGACTTGTCTCTTTTTAATTCTGGTTTCAAAAATATTTTATGCAATGACATTGAGAAACCTGACGAACAGGTACCATTGCCTCCACATCTGATCGAGGAACTAGAATAGAAGGAATCCCAGAATCTGGTAATCGAGGAGACCGAGTCCATTAATGTGGGAACAACCTTAGAACCTCAGATACTTAAGATAGGGTTATCCTTAGATCCCGAGGAGAGACAACAATTTACGAACCTCCTCCGAGAATTCAAAGATGTCTTCGCATGGTCCTACAAGGACATGCCGAGGATAGACCGAGAAATAGCCGAGCACCACATGCCGATTAAAGACGGGTGCAAGCCGGTTAAGCAAAAGCTCCGCCGAATGAGGCCCGACTGGTCTCTCAAGGTAAAAGAAGAAGTCGATAAGCAGTTCAAAGTCGCCTTCATACAGGTGTCTGAATATCCGGACTGGGTTGCGAATATTGTACCAGTTCCTAAAAAGGACGGTAAGGTGCGTGTCAGTGTAGATTTTTGGGATCTTAACAAGGGGAGCCCGAAAGATGATTTTCCGTTACCACACATGACATATTAGTGGATAACACGGCTGATCAAGCTCTTCTATCATTTATGGACGGGTATGCCGGGTATAATCAGATCAAGATGGCAGAAGAAGATATGAGTAAGACCACCTTCACTACACCTTGGGGTACTTACTGCTATACCGTCATGCCATTCGGTCTCATTAACGCCAGGGCCACGTACCAATGGACCGCTACGACTTTATTACACGACATGATGCATAAAGAAGTAGAAGTTTACGTGGATGACATGATCGTCAAATCCAAAGACCGGGATGGTCACATCACCGCCCTAAGGAAATTCTTCACCCGATTGCGCAAATACAACAGGAGGCTAAACCCTCATAAGTGCAGTTTCGGGGTAACATCAGGCAAATTACTGGGTCATATCATTAGCCAACGTGGTATCGAGGTCGACTTAGCTAAAATCAAAGCCATCACCGAGATGCAACCTCCTAAAATCGAAAAAAAAATAAGGGGATTTCTCGGGAAAGTCCAGCATATCAGTCGTTTCATTTCCAAACTAACCATGGTGTGTGAACCGATTTTCAAGAAATTGAAAGTAGGGGAACGGATACTGTGGGATGACAAGTACCAAGCTGCTTTCGACAAGATTAAGGAAATCCTGTCTGCCCCGCCAGTCTTAATGCCACCTCAACCCGGTTTGCCTCTGTCGTTATACCTAACGACGACCGAGACAGCCATGAGGCTATGCTGGCTCAAACAGTTGACTCTGAAGAACGAGCTATTTATTACATCAGCAAAAAGTTTTTAGAGTATGAATGCAAGTATACCATGCTCGAAAAGACGTGCTTAGCTCTAGTTTGGGCCACTAAGAAGCTCCGACATTATATGCTTAGCTACGAGGTTCAGGTATTATCCAAAATGGATCCAATCAAATACCTCTTCGAAAAGCCCATTCTCAATGGCAGAATTTCTAGACGGACTCTAATGTTGGCAGAATTTGACCTAAAGTTCGTACCGTTAAAGGATATTAAGGGCCGAGTAGTAGCTGAATTCCTTGCCAATAGTCCCGTAACGGAAGAAGGACACACCGACACTTGGTCCTTCCCAGATGAAGATATTTTCCATACCGATACAGAAACATGGGATCTATACTTCGACGGGGCATCCAATTTTCGAGGGTTCGGAGTCGGGATTCTTTTAATCTCGCCAAAAGGGGTGCATGATGCGAATGCGGAAGCGGTTTAGAATAAGAAATGAAGTTGGGTCGAAGGTTAATGTAACCTTGAGTGGTGACGTGGATTTTGGAGTGAAATTGAATTAAGGTTAATGTAACCCTGGTTCGTGGTTAAGGTCTGTGAGGATTTTGTATTTTGTGGCTCGACTATTTTTGGGAAGCAAACGCTTCGATTTTCTGTATTTTGTGATCCGATGTTAATCGGTGAGTAACCAAAGGATATTTAACCCGTAGTTCGACCTTGAACCCGGAATTAATAGCTCAGAGTTTGGAACACCAACCCTCTAAACCCTTCGAAGTACCTTCTCGAAGTTTAAACACGTGATTAACAAATTAATCCAGAGTTTGACAAGTTGTTTGTAAATTCATAAATATTCGATGATTTTATTGAATTAACGACTATGGCTTATATAGCCTACATGCAAGAAATCAACTCGTGATCACGAGTGATATTCTACCCTACAATATTCTTACGATATTTGGAAACAATCTTATATAAAATAATATACTAATATCTATTGAGTAATTCTTGCCAAAGATGTGAGATGTTTGATACTCTTTCCACTTCCATGAGATCACGTCACCTTTAAGGATTATCCACTTGATTTTATTCCATTGGATTTGATTCTTCATATCACCTTAAAATAAGTATGATTTTCTTGGTTGATTGTGATTGCAAATGACGTGTGAATGTGGCTAGGTGGTGGAATGAACCTGGACACCCACTTCTTGGATAGATCACCAACACTTTCACTTAGTTGGCAACAATCCACATGATCTATTCTCCATCTATTGGAGATCACGAAATCCTTGATTGATATATTAAATATATAAAGACCCTCTTATTGCCTTTTATTCACAATTAGCCTATCATGAGAGATATCATCCATATCTCCCTTTATTTTCCCATTAGTATCGTGGATATTATGCCATCCCCACGAGATCCTCCATATCTTCCTAGGATAGACAATATTCTCCAGTGTGATCCTTTGTGTAATTGCATGAACCTGGACGTGTATGAGCCACGACACGCCAATCCGTAGTAACATGGGATTGATTAATCCAAGTCCGTGGTTGGTTGACTCTTTTAGTCCGTTGACTACCATTTCGAGCTCCACAATCGGGTCAGTGCATACCCCCTGTATCCATCAAACTGGACTTCGATGTTACTAATAAAGCAGCTGAGTACGAAGCATGTATCCACGGGCTACAAACCGCCGCCGACTTGGGGGTCACAAACCTCCGGGTACATGGCGATTCATCCTTAGTCATTAATCAAGCACTTCAAAAATGGAAAACTCGGAACACAAATCTCGTGGCCTACCAGGCACGAGTAAGGGATCTCGAGAAACAATTCCAAAAGGTAGAGTTTATATACTTGCCTCGGGAAGAAAATCAGTTTGCAGATGCACTCTCAAAACGGGCTTCTTTACTGAATATTCCCGATCACGTGACCAGTATGCCAATTTGTGTCGAAAGACAGTCTGAGCCAGCATACATCGACGACATCGAAGATATTGAGATAACTGATCCTGAGCCATGGTATCAGGCTGTATTAACATACCTGACGACCGGGGAATATCCTCCCGGGACCGACAGCCGAGCCAAGAAAGCCCTACGGAGCCTGGCAACCCAGTTCCTCCGAACGGACGATGGACAACTATACAAAAAGACGGAACATGGAGTTCTTCTTTTATGTATCGATAAGATCAAGGCCGAGAAAGTCATGGCTGAAGTGCACGACGGCGAGTGCGGTCCGCATATGAATGCCCAGATGTTGGTCCGAAAGATCATGAGGCTCAGATACTTCTGGAATAATATGGAAACCGACTGCCAGTTATATGTCAGACATTGTCATAACTGTCAAATCTTTGCAAATGTACAGCATATGCCGTCATCCTTGCCCTATACCATGACGTCACCTTGGCCATTCATGACATGGGGTATTGACATAATCGGGAAAATAAATCCCTCTGGTACCGGCGGACACTGCTTCATTTGGTAGCTATCGACTATTTCACCAAATGGGTCGAAGCTGAATCTTATCGTATTCTCAATGCCAAGCATGTCGCCAAGTTTATCCAAAGTAAGATAATATGTCGGTACGGGATCCCCCATGAATTTATCAGTGATCATGGGACTCATTTTCAAGCCGAAACGGCAGCCTTGTTAACCAAGTATAAAATTCAAAGGCATACATCTTCGCCTTACCGTCCCCAAACTAACGGAGCGGTAGAGGCGGCCAATAAAACAATTGTCACCATACTCAAAAAGATGGCTGATAATTACTGGGACTGGCCCGATAAAATACCTTTTGCTCTATGGGGATACCGGACGTCGATCCGCACCGCAACCGGTGCAACCCCGTATTACCTAACATACAGGATGGAGGCGGTCCAGCCGGTTGAGTTGCCATCTCTCCGGATCCTGCTAGAAAGTCAAGTACCTGAGGCCAATTGGGTCCGAGCATGGTATGATTCGTTAGTTATACTAGACAAACGACGATCTCGTGCCCTCAACAATATCCAAATTTACCAAAAAAGGATCCAGCGGGCCTTCAACAAAAGAGTAATGCCCAGAACATTAAGGAAGGAGATCTGGTTCTTAAGTCTGTTCAAGCCTTATTACCAGTTGACCCGAGGGAAAAATTCAAACCTAATTGGGCCGGGCCATATTTGGTAAAGAAGTTCCTATCAGGAGGAGCAGTTATGCTGAAGGATCTGGACTGGAATGAGTTCGCCAACCCGACCAACCTGGACCAGCTGAAGCGTTACTACCCTTAAGCCCTTTCTCAATGTCATTAGCAAAAGTTTATTAAAATCGTTTTTTACATAAACTTTCAAAAAGCAAGTCAATAAGCTAGAATTATTTATTCTACTGTTGTAAACATCTTGAACTAATGGTCTTGGTGTATTTCGAGATTGTAAATTTACAAAAGCCTGAACTACGTTTGGTTTGATTCCGCTAATTGTGGATACGTAGGCAGCCCCTCAAAGGGCACAACCGATGCAATCAAGAAAAGACAGGAACGGTTTAATAATAAGCTTCCTTTATTAATTACTAAAAAAAACCCGATAAACTCGGGAAATTACAAATGCAAAAATTTAAAAATTAAAAAAAAGCACACGACACTCTAAAATAAATAGTAATAATATTCAAATAATAAAAACTAAGGACTCGACATTCTGGGCATCTTGCCCTTTCCCATGTCCTTGGCCTCTTTGGCCGTCCACTGGCGACGACTTGGAGGCGAGCGTTCCCGAATCACCACGGGGACCTCCTTGGACCGGACTCGTTTCTTTGAACTCGAGTCCTCGATCACTTCCATTGGCCCAAGTCGTGCCCTCACAGGTTCAAGAAGTCGGTCACGCGGGCCTAGTCGGTCTCTGGCTGTCAGTCTTGGCCCGAGCCGTCTCTCTAAGTCGGTCTGGGGGCTTACCCGCCCCCGCACGCCGCTAGCACCGGCATCCTTAGCTCGAGTCTTAGTTTGTGACTTAAGACCCGATTCCAATCGGGCTAGAGTGGCAGGAGTCTCTCCTTTGTCGAAGAAACCTCTGTTGTCTTTCATCGTCTCCCGACGAATCAATTCGAAGGCCTCGTCGACCTTCAAACCTTTGCGAGCCTTTTCCGACTCCTCGGAAGTCCACTTCCGATATGACTCCGAAACCCAAGCGGATTGGCAAGGGTTGGGAATCGGGTAAACCACCGTTGTAACCATGTGTCACACATAACGTCCGTCAATTGAAGCGAAACGCTAATGATAGCCTCAGTTTCTGGGATTTGCTGAGACGAACCGAACTGCCTTAGAAGGCGGTCCCTCTTGGCCAGTCCCGTCAGCTTCGAAAGGAACCACCAAGCGACGGTCCACCTAATCAAGGAACCACCATGAAATACCAGCTCCTCGTCCCAATAAGCTCGGTCTACGTAATGAGTCGAGCTTATTCGCCGCCTCCTTGAACTAATCTGACTGCTTCGATAGTTGGGAATACTCGGAGGAGACTCTATGATCGATAGGCGTTCGGATAGCCAAGTCTGATAAAGAAGGAATACACAAATTTTTTTAGCAAAGAGTGGTTCGCTAGAGGCCACTCAATCGAGTACTGCAGCTGACTCGATCGAGTAGCCCTCTGAAAACAGGCAGACGCTCTTCAAAGAAGTCACTCGATCAAGTGACGGGTCTACTCGATCGAGTGACTCACGTGCATAAGAATTTTCGCGTCAAAAAAGAAAAAAAAACGTGAGATGTATACCTGCAGAAGACAGATTCTCCCCGTCAACTGACGGTCCGGGTCGAGTCTCATAGCATCAAGAGCCATAATGATTTCCCCCGTCGCTGGCCAAGCTGAGCTATGACCAGTCTCCATCTGGTCAACCACACCGATCAGCCTAATCTGACCCAAGTACGAGTCAGCCGCCATCTTTCCCTCAAAAACGTAACGGTGCAGCATGCAAAAGGCAAAAGCCCTACGCCTATGAGCAGCAGTAATCCTCACGTCCTGGGTGTTTATAAATTTGTTAGCCAAATCAAAATGGGAAACAGAATTTCCCCGCACCATCCGATCTGTCTCAGCATGAGACAAACCTAGGAAATCCCTCAACCTCCTCCTTGGATCAGGATAAAACGGAGGAATAGCAGGATGAGCGTTAGAGCACCAACCGCCCACAACTGCAATCTCCTCGGGAAGAGGACATACTTCTCCTCGCGGAAACGCAAAAAACGTGATGGGTAGTATACCAAAACGTTAGGCAAGCATCCAGAAAGTGTGAGTCGACCCTGAGACGTTGAAGTGGGAATAAAGCAACAATTCCCATCTGGGTCAGTTGAACTTTTTCCTCGTCCCAAAAATATTGAAACCAGGCCATAAGCATTGCAGTCAGATTCTCGATACCCATAGCAGATTTTTGAGTCTAAGAGGTTTTGAGAAGAGAAGAAAAGAGTTTGATTTGGGATGCAGAAAGTTGAAGCAGGGATCCTATATTTATAATAGGAAACCCTAACAGTATCCCCAACTGTCATGCCTCCTCAGCAGACATGGGCCCTGCGCGCGCAGGCCTGATCTTAGGTTTTAGATTAGAACCCGAGATAAGAATCAGATCGTCCCGGGCATTCCTAAATTTTTCTAAAAATTCCAAAAAAAATCATTTTTTTTGAAAAATCAATATTTTATTCCCCGAGCGTGAGTCGGTGTTTCACCTATGTGTTACATGCAAGTTCACTACTAAAATCATCCGCGTTAACGACAGAAAAAGAGCGACGGAGCAAAAATTCCGTAAAAAATCGAAAAAATTCGACGAATTTTCTCCAAATTTCAACGGATCAATATTTGTGACGGCGAAGCCGTCCCAAACCTGAAATACGCCGTCACACATGTTGGGCGCCAACTACTATAATCTAAGCGGGCTAAGTTTTTGACGGAGTTATAGATTTGTGACGGCTAGGCCGTCCAAAATAAGTATTTGTGACGGAAATTTGGGACGGCTAGGCAATTTGACGGAAATAAGTAGTTGTCCTCTCTGAAAATTTGGTATGATTAAACCCTAATTATTTTAAATTGTTTGTATCAAATTCGAGTTGTATACTTGTATTTGGTGTGCTTGATTTAATGAGGCTTGATTTACTGTAATTATGATCAATTAGATGTTAAATTAGGGTTAAGTATGAGTTGTATTAAGTTGTTTCAATATCCCTAGTTTTTCAATTTTCAATTAAAATTAGAGTTTTCCAGATTTTTGTTGTAAATTAGAGTTTCTATTTATTCTAATTGGGTTTTAGGCAATTTGATTTTCCTAATTCAATGAAGTGGGTTCAGTTTGGTGGTTAGAAATGGTCATGAAGTTTTGATGAAGATGTTAGAGGAGAAGGTGTATGATAAATGATAAGGATGGAGGGGAGGCAGGAGATTGGGTCAAATTAGTCACAAATTAAGGAAATAATGAGGGTCGAATAACCCAACTTATAAAATTGACTAATAACAAATCGATTTATTTGGCTTGAGACCATTGAATTTAACTTTGGGGATTTTATTAGGGTGTGAATGTCATCATGGTAATTTTTTGAGACATTTCACCTTATTCCGTTAATTTTTTGACGAAAATAAGATTAAGGATTGATTATGAAATTATTGGAATATGTAGGTATAAGTTTTGATTTTTTTTATGTAAGGTATAAAGTTTGAAAATAAAGTTTAAAATTGAAACCTACTCTAGATAATAACTTCTACATTTCACCAAACGGGACACGATTGACCTTTTACCATATATGTCGGTCGAAGACTCTAAATATGAACTGCGGGGGTTTATTGCTGCATGTACAATATGTATAGATAGATAGGTGGAGGGTGACAGTTGAACAATGCATGGGTAGATTGACCCACGTAATAACCCTTTATAGACTTGTTGTTGATTAAAGTTATAAGAAAGAGTTGACCAATGAATGAATGTGCATAGGTTAACCACTTGATACCGTTAGTGTGACTAAAGTTCTTGCTTGTGGGCTGTGGCTGTGGCTAATTCCATTATGTGATATTTATATTTTAGGATGCGTATCAACGATTATGCGAGACATTTGTCCGGGATAACAGTAGAGAGCCGACTATTGAAGAGCAATGCAAATTGTATCATGACGCCGTTGGGGGTTTCGATTCCAAATTGCGAATATATGGTGTTGGGAATGTGGCTCCCGAATTTTTTACTCCTTCTTCGAGTAGGAGTCGCTCTAATCCTCAAGATCCTTACATTCCGAGCATTACCATTCAAGTTCAAGAGACTGTGAATGAGAAGTTAAGTAAAGTGGAGGCGGAGCAAGTAGAGGCACGTCGTGAACGAGAGGAGGCAAGGCGCGATCGGGAGGAGGTAAGACGTGATCGGGAGAAAACAGCGCAAATGATGGAGTTCTTGCGGAAAAAGATGGGGTACCAGCCAGACGAAACTAGCTCTTCCGACCTTGAGTTCCACCGAGATGACTTCGCTGATGACGGACACGGTTTTGGAAGAACGCCGCCGGTCAACCCTGTCGGTTAGACTTGGTTTATTCTCTAATTTAGTATCGCTTTTAGTATCTAAGTGTAGTATTTAATTTAGAATGCACTTAGTTATAAACCTAACCCGTCAAATTTAGCTTGTGTTAAAATTTAGCCTAACTTGTGAAGTTTAGGTTGTGCTCGTAGCGCTTTAAAAACTTAGTAAGTTAATGTTTTTGTAAAATTGTAGATGTGAAGGACTATTATCAATCGGTGTGTTTCTATGCTTCTCGATCTCATTTATTGATATAATGTTGGGTGATTTTTTTCCCGCTATGCGGTCGACAGCATATTTTGAGTAAATGTCGCTTATATGGAGGATGTTGATGTTGATGTCGATGTTTGATTTTATGTTGCAAATGGAGGATCAAAAACCTTCTGCTTCGCAAACATTTTTCTCCAATTGTGACGGCCTTTCCGTCCCAAATGAAAAAAAAGTCGCAATATTGCCCCTTTTGTGACGGCCTTGCCGTCACTAAATCCATCACACAGAGGAAAGTGTGACGGCCATGCCGTCACAAAATAAAACATTTTTGTGACGGCTAGGCCGTCACAAAATATTTTCGACGGCTAGGCCGTCACAAAATATTTTCGACGGCCAAGCCGTCACGGTTCTATTTTTTGTTACGGCTATGTATGACAAAATTTTTCGACGGGAACGCCGTCACAAATAAGTTTTTGCGACGGATTAAGGTTATTTGCGACGGCCTTTTCCGTCGAAAATCACTGTGGTTTTTTGTAGTGGTTGTTATGTGTCAGCATACAGGTACACCCAAGACTTCAGAAGCAAGTTTTCACGCAGCTCATTTACTCCCCACGGAGCTATCATCATCAGGGCAGGTATGACCCTCTGCTTGTGGCTGGCGAGCCCTTCACGCGAGTCTAATGGACTATAAACGACCCGACCGGAAGACTGGCAGGTTGTAATCCTTGATTGGCCTGGTAGCTACTCTGACTTTCGCCTTGTCCAAGCCTCAGTCAGAGTGGGGGCTCTGTAGACACCCGCATTTTGGCTGCTAGTGCCTATGGCAGTTCCCGACAAAATACCCGATGATGATTGGACGCAAACGTGACTTAATACGCTCGAATACGGACTCAGAATCAATAATATCCAATGTGGGCATTTACCGGAGTACAAATCTCTCAAAACCGACCTCGAATCCAGACCCAGTGGGTCGTTTCCAACAAAATGAGACTAATTTGAGCCAAAACCGACACCAATAAATAAAACCGTCTTTTCACGATCCAGAAACCCAATCCGGGTCTGAAATTGACTTTTGAGAACCTTCTAGAAGCAGGCGCCCATGCAACAATTTAAAATTCAAAAAAGTCAACCACATCCTACAAACACTCACCCGCTTGACCCACTCGATCGAGTGGCTTGACCTCACTCGATCGAGTGCAGCTGTGAAAATCGAGCAAACCCTTCTTTTAAGGACACTCGATCGAGTGCACTAGGGTCACTCGATAGGTCGAGGGGCATTTCCTATAAATGCCCCTCTTATGCTCTTCACAAATTCAGATTTCAAAACCCTAATCACCCTACATTTTCAACCTAAGCAACCCTACACTACATACTACACACTACTCTTCATCCTAAACACTACTAAGCAAAAAACCGAGCCTTTATATCTCGAAAAACCGATATAAACCATCTTCACACATACACATACCATAACTCCACTTACATCCTCGATATTCCCGCGCTCACGCCGCTATTACGAGTCCATTTCCGAGGCCAATTAACAATGTAGGTTGAGGGTGTCACCAACCCATTTTCTCCCTTTCTCTCCTTCTCTTTCTCGTTACATATATATATATATTATACCCTATACTATTATTATCCTAACTATACTAATTCTAACATTTTATTTTTATGTTTGCTAACATTTATTACGTTGTTACTAACTTTTATTTACGCATCTTAACATTGACATTTTTATTATTGTCACATTTTAATTTCCGTTCTTTTATCGTCATTTATAACTAATACTACGTGTATATATATAACAATAAAATTTTCGGATCAAACTTGTTTAACTATGGTTTCCGTCTCAAGTCCGTTTAACCCCTTTACAAGTCCTAACAGAGGTGGCGCCTTTTCGAGGAGCGCCGCCTTAAACACTTAAGGGTATAACGTGATCGCGGTAACACGTAGTTAGACGCGTTTGATGCCATTTTCAAAATTAGTACGGAACCCGTTGACGCGAAAATCGAACACCACATAATCCGCAAGGATTAGTATCGGTGTCGTGACGCGGAGGGAAACAATTTCGTCCTAATCAAGTTTCAATCGACCTTATAACGCCTTTTTACAAAATTTCGATGACGATTTTATAATTATATAACGCACGATTATAGGCACCGTAAACCGAGTTGAGTTCAAATAACACAATGTTTTTATGTAACTCGGTTGATCATCGATTTCGAATTAATAAAATACGAAACCGTCACCTTTGTTCGAAGCGAGCTGTAACTCGTACAAGGGGCACTCGACCGAGTGCCATGGGCCGCTCGATCGAGTTGCACCCCAAAATTTGGGGGTGAGCCTTTTAGAAGCTCACTCGATCGAGTCTCTGCCTTGACTCAATCCAGTGGACTCCTTTATTAAAAAACGAGAGCTTCCCACATCATCCGAGCCTCGTTGATTTTTTTTTTCACGACTTTGGTCATCACGTGTAAAGGCCATCACATGTCTTCTTTTTCCAAAATCACGCATCATTTCATCATTCAATCCATTTGCATCATCGTTATCCATTTTGTTCATTTTTAACTTGGCTCGATATTTTGTCCGGGTTGTATTTCCGCCCGTGTATATTGTATTCATTTACGAGTTTTATTTATTTTCAATGTTTACTGTTTTACAAATGAACCTCGCATGCTAAATAACTTTGACGTTAGCTTTGGTGCATTAAACGACATAGTTTGGACATAATTCGCATGTTTAGCCAAAAACGTTGTTTGCATAACATTTAGTCATTTTACTAACGCGCGTACACAAAAACGAACGATATCCTAGTAGAGGTCGCTAAGAGCGGGCGGTGTTGGTTGTCCTTTGTGGGCTTCCCAACACGTACCCTCACCCTTTACTCAGAACCACGGTTTCCGGATGTCCGAAACCATTGGCACACGAGAGTCATTCGATGCATGATATCTGCTAACTCGGCATCGGTATCGTAATGCAAAGGGACGAACTCATAAACTCTAGCACTAAAAGCGGGCCGTGATTTGTGCACGAAACGCCTAAGTGTAGAGTGAGTTCGAACGGGTCCGAATTCCCATAAAATTCGGTGGCGACTCCTAACTTCGATTTAAATTTCAACCCGAGATCAATCTTACCACGAGATTCATTCGTCAACCCAAACCCGCGCGTGGCCGCGTCGGGGTGGACCTATGTCATGTCCACACACTCCATCGAGTGACCCCCCTAAAAATGGGCAGGGAACTTCATGGAGTAGCACTCGATCGAGTGCACCTAGGGCACTCGATCGAGCAGCGCTGTAGGTCACAGCATCGCGTACTCGACTTCAAATGGCTGTCATTTCAATCATTCTTTCACCTCGTTTGGTGTCTTTTATCTTTGTTTCTTTCGTGTATTCCACATCTTTTTCCTTCGATTCCGTGCTTAGGTGTAATTTCTTCAATTGTCGATTCCGTAATGCTCCGATTAGCTCCAAATGCATCCAAATCTACAAAATACACACGAATATTGAAATATCGACATTCAAAGTATATTGCATCATTACTAACGAGTTAAGCACAAAAATTGGGACTAAACTAACAATTAGGGAATGAAAAAATGTATATAAATAACACTCATCAAAGTCCCCCAAACCAAGCCTTTGCTTGTCCTCAAGCAAACCAAACATATCCTTTACATCTTAAAAAGTTAGAAGTTGGGGCGCACTGTAGAGCTACAGTGCTGCTACAGTCCTGCAATAGTAACTCAACAATTGCTCTTTTCCCCTTTCTCCGCCCTGCTCTTTTTACCACTCTCTTCCTCCCAAATTTCAGATTCTCTCCATTCCTCTTATCTACTTCTGTCTCTATTCCTCGCCTTTGATTTTCTTTTTCGTGGCTCTTGATTTTTGTTTTCTTTTCGTTTTGGGGTTCCTGATTTTTGTTTTGTTGCCATTGATTTTCGTTTGGTTGCATCTGGTTTTCTATTTTTTGCCTTTGATTTTCGTTTTTTGGTCCCTGATTTTCGTTCGGTTGACATTGATTTCCTTTTTTTGCTTTGATTTTCGCTTTGAAGTTCCTGATATTGCTCTTTTTCCCATTCAAATTGTGGATATGAAATTTTGGTAACTGTATTTAGTTTTTGGGTGATTAATTTATTCGATTTTTCGGATTTGCATCATCCAATTAGGTTAATTTTGAAAACATGTGAAGAGATGCTCAAATGTTGTATTGGAGGATGAGATGAGTTGAGTGATTGCTCGATCTTTTTTTTTTCGGTAAAAGGTAAGTGATATTATATCATTAAGAGAATTACAATCACGCATTACATTCAATTCCTGCCATACAGTCAAAACGCTAAAATTAGATTGCTAATTTAACTTTCCAATCTAATCTGATCTTAGAAGGGATTCTACTAATTATATTTCTGAATCTCATACGAAGAACTGCCTGTAACTGCTGAACTATGTACTCAGGCCTACGTATACTCAATTCAAGGTACGCTCTATTCCTCTCTTGCCAGGTATAATAAACCAGAGCCAGAATGCTAGCCTTAATTATCTGCTTCTCACACAACGATTTAATTCGCCTTGTTCCATGCCACAGTAACACATCCGTCCGAGTCAGTTGTTCGCCAATCCATACCTGTAATAATTGCAGGCATTGACTGCTATACTTGCACTGAAAGAAAAGATGATTAACATCTTCAGGTCCCTCCCCACATAAGTAGCATCGATCATCATTAACAATGCCAAGCCGGAGCAGTCTACTCATTGTAAGCAGCCTGTTCTGAACAGCTATCCATCCAATAAACGAATGCTTCGGGATTGCCATACGACTCCAAATATTGTTATACCAATGCGGTTTACTCCGTACCCCCATCAGCCATGCATATCCAGTGGTGATCGTGTAATTTCCATTGTTGGATTGCCACATATCACCCCTGTAACCAGATCTGAATTGATCCCAAACCTGGCAGATTTTTCTCCATGTCCAACTAGTATGTTGCGATGGTTTATAATCAGACCACTCTTGACCCTTTATATAAATCCCATTCACCCATTTCACCCATAAATGGTCTTTTTTAGACGTAATCCACCAACTGTATTTAGCTATGGAGGCTTGGTTCCACAAAACTGTGATTGCTTGATCTTGATGTTCGTCGTTTCTCCAACATCAATTTGGTGTAAGTTTTGGATTGTGTTCTTCAGTTGTAGGTTTCGCCCAATTTTTTATGTTGTAATCAGGATCTATGTGAATGTTTAGGATTGAATTTCCATTGTTTTGGGACGATTTTGACTTCTGGCTTTTGTTTGTTTGTTTGTTTGAATTAGGGGTTCATCAAGATACTGCTCTTATTCTCAAAAAACTGGTATCATTCCCAATTCATTCTCCCCCTTTTTATTAAAGGTTTTCTGGATTTAATTACTCGTATTTTTGCTAATTTAATCATGGTAATCTGTTTCTGATTTTTTTGGGTTTGTTAGGTCCGCTATTGCAAGGTATTTGCTAATTTTTCCAATTTCATCTCTGCCCCTCTTTCTTCTGCTGCTTTTCTGCTGTTTTTGAGTTGCGATTTTCACTTCGTATCCCAATAATGGGTCTACTATTTTCGCACTGATGATCCGAGACACGTGTTTTGTCATTTTGCAGGAAGTTTTTAAGCTAAGGTCTCGCAAGTTTTTGATCTGTTTCAGGTGCGCTGATTTGCTGTTCTTGCTTGCTTCATTTATTTATTTATTGATGATTATTAATGATTAGGACCGTGTTCATGTGTTATTTAGATTTCCCCTCTTTTTTTTATATTTAATTTTACCGCAACAAAGACTACAGTAGCCCCTTTGTTGATGAATCCCTCACCACTACTCTCACTCTATTAGCTATGAATGATCAGGTAATAGCCGATTTCCTTAGTTTAATTGCAGATTTGGGTAAATTAATCACCTTTTTCATCATGTTTTTTTGGTTGTGATTTGAAGGAGATTTGGGTATTTATCATATTACGGTTTGATGATTAGGCTTAGTCTAATTATTGAGTTGATTAGTTGAATTGAATTGATGGGGTTTATGGGTTTTAATGGATTTTAGCACTTGGGTATTTGATACTTTAGGGTTTGATGACTGGGGCTAATCCCAATTTTGAGTTGATTAGCTTAATTGAATTGAACCTGCGAACTACCTGCGAACCTGAATCTCACGGGCTTACCAATGTTTGAGGGAACTGAAGATCCGTTACTACATGTACGGGCCTTCAAGGAGTTCATGGCTATCAAGGAAGTAGATTCTTCGATGTTCAAGAATCTCTTTGCTGCATCCCTTGAGAAGCACCCACAGGCCTGATACTATAGGCTAGATAACCCGAAGAAGACCCGAAGAAATACCCTACTTGGGATGATGTGGCTACGGAATTTACTCGGAACTATGCTGACAACACCGAGATCCAAACCACGATGCGCTCTTTGGAGGTTATGGCCCAAGAGCCCAAAGAAGGTTTTACCAAATACCTTCAACGCTGGAGGGCCGAAAGTGTGAAACTGGTCGACAAGTCCAGTGAGAAAACTTTAGTGGAGGCTTTTGTCAAGAATCTCCTCCCCTTCTATCGGGTTCATCTCCGGTACACTGTCATACCCAATTTCACCACCCTTACTGAAATGGGTATGAGGATTGAAGACGATCTGAGGCTAGAGGGCCTTACTAAGGCCTCTAGCAAAGGATACCAAGGGGCCTCCTCTTCCACCACTAAGCCCCAAGCTGCAACCCGCAACATTTTCGATGCGGAAAATCTACTAGATGCCCCGTCCAAGAAGAACACCCCACCTCGGGTATTCACTGATATTGGTACCACCTATACTTACGCCTTACAAAGGCTATCCTCTAAAGGCCTAATCCCACCGATAGGCCCAACTCCTGAAGTTCTGGTCGAGAGACGCTCCAAGAACTACAATGCCCAAGCTTATTGCCAATACCACCGAGGCAATGGGCACGATATCGAAAAATGTTGGAAGCTGAAGCATCTGATCCAGGACTTGATTGAGAGCGGTAAGATCTCGTTGCCTGGAGATAAGCCAAGTAACAAGGAGAATCCTTTCAGCTCCCATGCCATCTTTACCGGGGAGGAGATTGATTGGTCCCATCTTATGTCTCCATTTATCCCGCAAGTAAATGGGATCTCGTTCGATGAAGAGGATGATATCTACCTCGTTAAAGGGGAAGTTGTCCCCATTACCCCCGAGGAGATTCGAAAGACTAAATCCCAAATCTTAGCCAGCAACCACCTAGGTCGTCCCTATCAAGCCACTAGCTCTAGGGACGTCCCTATCCCGACAATCGTCACCGAGCCACTCAGGACGAAAGTCGCCCCTGAGAAGCCAACCGCTGAAACGGCTCTCGTGAAGCAACTAAAGAAGACTCGAGTTGACCTCACCATATGGCAACTCCTAGTTAGCTCACAAGAACATCGAGAAGCACTCACTAAGGCTCTCGATCAAATCAAGATCGACTCTCTGGTTACCCTTGCTGAAATGGTAGCCACGGTCCTGCCCTACTTGAAGCGAAAAACTAAGAAAGGAGGCCCACTAATCACTTTCTCTGAAGCCGACCTACCGCCATTCAGGGCCTCTCATAATCTGGTCCTGTAAATCACTGTGATCTGCCGGGGAAAATATCTCCCGATGACCCTAATTGATGACGGGTCCGCTGTGAATGTCCTTCCCTTGAGGACCACCAAATCCTTTGGTATTACCAAGGCCAATTATATTCCGACGGCTCAGACCATCCAAGCTTTTGATGGGAGCCCAAAGACGGTAGCTGGGGCCATAAAACTGACCGTTATAACCGGCCCAATAGAAAAGGAGCTGGAATTCCAGGTAATTGATGTCACCTCTTCCTTTAACTTGCTCCTAGGGAGGCCATGGATCCACGCTGTCAAAGAGGTATCCTCCACCCTCCACCAAAAGATCAAGTTGCTCCTACACGATAATGTTATTACCTTAGAGGCAACCCCAATGACTGTGGCTAGTTGTAACGCCACAGGCCGCACGGACCTCTGGGGTTCGATTTCGTGGGAATGATCGAGGAGTACCTTTTCAGGCCCTACTTCACAATTAGCATCGACACGATGCTATAAAACCTAGGGTACTTTCCGGGGGCTACCTCCCGACCCAATCTTCCAGATGGGAAGATTATCGAGGTCCTTAAGAACGAAGACTCTCACTTTGGCCTTGGTTATGCCACCACTCCGGGTAATATTGTCCGAGCAGGTATTGAAAAAACCCGCAACATCATTAAGGGTATCTACTTGAGCCCATATAGCCCAGGGTTGACTGACTACTTTGTCACGCCGGTATTTGGGGCTGTTCAGGTTGGTCTGTACCAACCCAATGCTGTGCACCCCGGGACCCAATTGGCCCGGGACTGCAACTATATTCCGGACGATGTGTTCGCCCTCATCTAGTCCGATGATGCCAACAGTGCTGAGCTCGTGCTGGGGCTACATTTTGGGGAAGATACTGTAACCCCGACTTTAAAGGATGGCTGGTCAACCTGATTCTTCGCAGCAACAGGTTTGACCCAACAAAGCTAATCTCGGATGTTGGTTCTAAGACAGGGAACATGGCCTGGAGGAAGACTGTCAAATGGACTGACAGTCAAGGAAGGATCTACAAGCTGGTCGCCGGAGAAGGGGACATGCCTGAGTCTGTGTCAGAGTTTGAGGTCGAGTCTAGGGGGTCCGGTGCTAGAGTCACTCCTGTAACCCCTCTCTTTTTAGTTACTCCTACTGCTGGTGCTTTGGGGTCTATCCCGAGCACCTTACCTATCCCGCCACTGACCAATGATCAGATGGTTGCTCTTTTCGAGCTGTTTTCAAAATTTTCAATCAATAATAACAACCGTTCTGCTTACGACTTGTCTCTTTTTAATTCTGGTTTCAAAAATATTTTATGCAATGACATTGAGAAACCTGACGAACAGGTACCATTGCCTCCACATCTGATCGAGGAACTAGAATAGAAGGAATCCCAGAATCTGGTAATCGAGGAGACCGAGTCCATTAATGTGGGAACAACCTTAGAACCTCAGATACTTAAGATAGGGTTATCCTTAGATCCCGAGGAGAGACAACAATTTACGAACCTCCTCCGAGAATTCAAAGATGTCTTCGCATGGTCCTACAAGGACATGCCGAGGATAGACCGAGAAATAGCCGAGCACCACATGCCGATTAAAGACGGGTGCAAGCCGGTTAAGCAAAAGCTCCGCCGAATGAGGCCCGACTGGTCTCTCAAGGTAAAAGAAGAAGTCGATAAGCAGTTCAAAGCCGCCTTCATACAGGTGTCTGAATATCCGGACTGGGTTGCGAATATTGTACCAGTTCCTAAAAAGGACGGTAAGGTGCGTGTCAGTGTAGATTTTTGGGATCTTAACAAGGGGAGCCCGAAAGATGATTTTCCGTTACCACACATGACATATTAGTGGATAACACGGCTGATCAAGCTCTTCTATCATTTATGGACGGGTATGCCGGGTATAATCAGATCAAGATGGCAGAAGAAGATATGAGTAAGACCACCTTCACTACACCTTGGGGTACTTACTGCTATACCGTCATGCCATTCGGTCTCATTAACGCCAGGGCCACGTACCAATGGACCGCTACGACTTTATTACACGACATGATGCATAAAGAAGTAGAAGTTTACGTGGATGACATGATCGTCAAATCCAAAGACCGGGATGGTCACATCACCGCCCTAAGGAAATTCTTCACCCGATTGCGCAAATACAACAGGAGGCTAAACCCTCATAAGTGCAGTTTCGGGGTAACATCAGGCAAATTACTGGGTCATATCATTAGCCAACGTGGTATCGAGGTCGACTTAGCTAAAATCAAAGCCATCACCGAGATGCAACCTCCTAAAATCGAAAAAAAAATAAGGGGATTTCTCGGGAAAGTCCAGCATATCAGTCGTTTCATTTCCAAACTAACCATGGTGTGTGAACCGATTTTCAAGAAATTGAAAGTAGGGGAACGGATACTGTGGGATGACAAGTACCAAGCTGCTTTCGACAAGATTAAGGAAATCCTGTCTGCCCCGCCAGTCTTAATGCCACCTCAACCCGGTTTGCCTCTGTCGTTATACCTAACGACGACCGAGACAGCCATGAGGCTATGCTGGCTCAAACAGTTGACTCTGAAGAACGAGCTATTTATTACATCAGCAAAAAGTTTTTAGAGTATGAATGCAAGTATACCATGCTCGAAAAGACGTGCTTAGCTCTAGTTTGGGCCACTAAGAAGCTCCGACATTATATGCTTAGCTACGAGGTTCAGGTATTATCCAAAATGGATCCAATCAAATACCTCTTCGAAAAGCCCATTCTCAATGGCAGAATTTCTAGACGGACTCTAATGTTGGCAGAATTTGACCTAAAGTTCGTACCGTTAAAGGATATTAAGGGCCGAGTAGTAGCTGAATTCCTTGCCAATAGTCCCGTAACGGAAGAAGGACACACCGACACTTGGTCCTTCCCAGATGAAGATATTTTCCATACCGATACAGAAACATGGGATCTATACTTCGACGGGGCATCCAATTTTCGAGGGTTCGGAGTCGGGATTCTTTTAATCTCGCCAAAAGGGGTGCATGATGCGAATGCGGAAGCGGTTTAGAATAAGAAATGAAGTTGGGTCGAAGGTTAATGTAACCTTGAGTGGTGACGTGGATTTTGGAGTGAAATTGAATTAAGGTTAATGTAACCCTGGTTCGTGGTTAAGGTCTGTGAGGATTTTGTATTTTGTGGCTCGACTATTTTTGGGAAGCAAACGCTTCGATTTTCTGTATTTTGTGATCCGATGTTAATCGGTGAGTAACCAAAGGATATTTAACCCGTAGTTCGACCTTGAACCCGGAATTAATAGCTCAGAGTTTGGAACACCAACCCTCTAAACCCTTCGAAGTACCTTCTCGAAGTTTAAACACGTGATTAACAAATTAATCCAGAGTTTGACAAGTTGTTTGTAAATTCATAAATATTCGATGATTTTATTGAATTAACGACTATGGCTTATATAGCCTACATGCAAGAAATCAACTCGTGATCACGAGTGATATTCTACCCTACAATATTCTTACGATATTTGGAAACAATCTTATATAAAATAATATACTAATATCTATTGAGTAATTCTTGCCAAAGATGTGAGATGTTTGATACTCTTTCCACTTCCATGAGATCACGTCACCTTTAAGGATTATCCACTTGATTTTATTCCATTGGATTTGATTCTTCATATCACCTTAAAATAAGTATGATTTTCTTGGTTGATTGTGATTGCAAATGACGTGTGAATGTGGCTAGGTGGTGGAATGAACCTGGACACCCACTTCTTGGATAGATCACCAACACTTTCACTTAGTTGGCAACAATCCACATGATCTATTCTCCATCTATTGGAGATCACGAAATCCTTGATTGATATATTAAATATATAAAGACCCTCTTATTGCCTTTTATTCACAATTAGCCTATCATGAGAGATATCATCCATATCTCCCTTTATTTTCCCATTAGTATCGTGGATATTATGCCATCCCCACGAGATCCTCCATATCTTCCTAGGATAGACAATATTCTCCAGTGTGATCCTTTGTGTAATTGCATGAACCTGGACGTGTATGAGCCACGACACGCCAATCCGTAGTAACATGGGATTGATTAATCCAAGTCCGTGGTTGGTTGACTCTTTTAGTCCGTTGACTACCATTTCGAGCTCCACAATCGGGTCAGTGCATACCCCCTGTATCCATCAAACTGGACTTCGATGTTACTAATAAAGCAGCTGAGTACGAAGCATGTATCCACGGGCTACAAACCGCCGCCGACTTGGGGGTCACAAACCTCCGGGTACATGGCGATTCATCCTTAGTCATTAATCAAGCACTTCAAAAATGGAAAACTCGGAACACAAATCTCGTGGCCTACCAGGCACGAGTAAGGGATCTCGAGAAACAATTCCAAAAGGTAGAGTTTATATACTTGCCTCGGGAAGAAAATCAGTTTGCAGATGCACTCTCAAAACGGGCTTCTTTACTGAATATTCCCGATCACGTGACCAGTATGCCAATTTGTGTCGAAAGACAGTCTGAGCCAGCATACATCGACGACATCGAAGATATTGAGATAACTGATCCTGAGCCATGGTATCAGGCTGTATTAACATACCTGACGACCGGGGAATATCCTCCCGGGACCGACAGCCGAGCCAAGAAAGCCCTACGGAGCCTGGCAACCCAGTTCCTCCGAACGGACGATGGACAACTATACAAAAAGACGGAACATGGAGTTCTTCTTTTATGTATCGATAAGATCAAGGCCGAGAAAGTCATGGCTGAAGTGCACGACGGCGAGTGCGGTCCGCATATGAATGCCCAGATGTTGGTCCGAAAGATCATGAGGCTCAGATACTTCTGGAATAATATGGAAACCGACTGCCAGTTATATGTCAGACATTGTCATAACTGTCAAATCTTTGCAAATGTACAGCATATGCCGTCATCCTTGCCCTATACCATGACGTCACCTTGGCCATTCATGACATGGGGTATTGACATAATCGGGAAAATAAATCCCTCTGGTACCGGCGGACACTGCTTCATTTGGTAGCTATCGACTATTTCACCAAATGGGTCGAAGCTGAATCTTATCGTATTCTCAATGCCAAGCATGTCGCCAAGTTTATCCAAAGTAAGATAATATGTCGGTACGGGATCCCCCATGAATTTATCAGTGATCATGGGACTCATTTTCAAGCCGAAACGGCAGCCTTGTTAACCAAGTATAAAATTCAAAGGCATACATCTTCGCCTTACCGTCCCCAAACTAACGGAGCGGTAGAGGCGGCCAATAAAACAATTGTCACCATACTCAAAAAGATGGCTGATAATTACTGGGACTGGCCCGATAAAATACCTTTTGCTCTATGGGGATACCGGACGTCGATCCGCACCGCAACCGGTGCAACCCCGTATTACCTAACATACAGGATGGAGGCGGTCCAGCCGGTTGAGTTGCCATCTCTCCGGATCCTGCTAGAAAGTCAAGTACCTGAGGCCAATTGGGTCCGAGCATGGTATGATTCGTTAGTTATACTAGACAAACGACGATCTCGTGCCCTCAACAATATCCAAATTTACCAAAAAAGGATCCAGCGGGCCTTCAACAAAAGAGTAATGCCCAGAACATTAAGGAAGGAGATCTGGTTCTTAAGTCTGTTCAAGCCTTATTACCAGTTGACCCGAGGGAAAAATTCAAACCTAATTGGGCCGGGCCATATTTGGTAAAGAAGTTCCTATCAGGAGGAGCAGTTATGCTGAAGGATCTGGACTGGAATGAGTTCGCCAACCCGACCAACCTGGACCAGCTGAAGCGTTACTACCCTTAAGCCCTTTCTCAATGTCATTAGCAAAAGTTTATTAAAATCGTTTTTTACATAAACTTTCAAAAAGCAAGTCAATAAGCTAGAATTATTTATTCTACTGTTGTAAACATCTTGAACTAATGGTCTTGGTGTATTTCGAGATTGTAAATTTACAAAAGCCTGAACTACGTTTGGTTTGATTCCGCTAATTGTGGATACGTAGGCAGCCCCTCAAAGGGCACAACCGATGCAATCAAGAAAAGACAGGAACGGTTTAATAATAAGCTTCCTTTATTAATTACTAAAAAAAACCCGATAAACTCGGGAAATTACAAATGCAAAAATTTAAAAATTAAAAAAAAGCACACGACACTCTAAAATAAATAGTAATAATATTCAAATAATAAAAACTAAGGACTCGACATTCTGGGCATCTTGCCCTTTCCCATGTCCTTGGCCTCTTTGGCCGTCCACTGGCGACGACTTGGAGGCGAGCGTTCCCGAATCACCACGGGGACCTCCTTGGACCGGACTCGTTTCTTTGAACTCGAGTCCTCGATCACTTCCATTGGCCCAAGTCGTGCCCTCACAGGTTCAAGAAGTCGGTCACGCGGGCCTAGTCGGTCTCTGGCTGTCAGTCTTGGCCCGAGCCGTCTCTCTAAGTCGGTCTGGGGGCTTACCCGCCCCCGCACGCCGCTAGCACCGGCATCCTTAGCTCGAGTCTTAGTTTGTGACTTAAGACCCGATTCCAATCGGGCTAGAGTGGCAGGAGTCTCTCCTTTGTCGAAGAAACCTCTGTTGTCTTTCATCGTCTCCCGACGAATCAATTCGAAGGCCTCGTCGACCTTCAAACCTTTGAGAGCCTTTTCCGACTCCTCGGAAGTCCACTTCCGATATGACTCCGAAACCCAAGCGGATTGGCAAGGGTTGGGAATCGGGTAAACCACCGTTGTAACCATGTGTCACACATAACGTCCGTCAATTGAAGCGAAACGCTAATGATAGCCTCAGTTTCTGGGATTTGCTGAGACGAACCGAACTGCCTTAGAAGGCGGTCCCTCTTGGCCAGTCCCGTCAGCTTCGAAAGGAACCACCAAGCGACGGTCCACCTAATCAAGGAACCACCATGAAATACCAGCTCCTCGTCCCAATAAGCTCGGTCTACGTAATGAGTCGAGCTTATTCGCCGCCTCCTTGAACTAATCTGACTGCTTCGATAGTTGGGAATACTCGGAGGAGACTCTATGATCGATAGGCGTTCGGATAGCCAAGTCTGATAAAGAAGGAATACACAAATTTTTTTAGCAAAGAGTGGTTCGCTAGAGGCCACTCAATCGAGTACTGCAGCTGACTCGATCGAGTAGCCCTCTGAAAACAGGCAGACGCTCTTCAAAGAAGTCACTCGATCAAGTGACGGGTCTACTCGATCGAGTGACTCACGTGCATAAGAATTTTCGCGTCAAAAAAGAAAAAAAACGTGAGATGTATACCTGCAGAAGACAGATTCTCCCCGTCAACTGACGGTCCGGGTCGAGTCTCATAGCATCAAGAGCCATAATGATTTCCCCCGTCGCTGGCCAAGCTGAGCTATGACCAGTCTCCATCTGGTCAACCACACCGATCAGCCTAATCTGACCCAAGTACGAGTCAGCCGCCATCTTTCCCTCAAAAACGTAACGGTGCAGCATGCAAAAGGCAAAAGCCCTACGCCTATGAGCAGCAGTAATCCTCACGTCCTGGGTGTTTATAAATTTGTTAGCCAAATCAAAATGGGAAACAGAATTTCCCCGCACCATCCGATCTGTCTCAGCATGAGACAAACCTAGGAAATCCCTCAACCTCCTCCTTGGATCAGGATAAAACGGAGGAATAGCAGGATGAGCGTTAGAGCACCAACCGCCCACAACTGCAATCTCCTCGGGAAGAGGACATACTTCTCCTCGCGGAAACGCAAAAAACGTGATGGGTAGTATACCAAAACGTTAGGCAAGCATCCAGAAAGTGTGAGTCGACCCTGAGACGTTGAAGTGGGAATAAAGCAACAATTCCCATCTGGGTCAGTTGAACTTTTTCCTCGTCCCAAAAATATTGAAACCAGGCCATAAGCATTGCAGTCAGATTCTCGATACCCATAGCAGATTTTTGAGTCTAAGAGGTTTTGAGAAGAGAAGAAAAGAGTTTGATTTGGGATGCAGAAAGTTGAAGCAGGGATCCTATATTTATAATAGGAAACCCTAACAGTATCCCCAACTGTCATGCCTCCTCAGCAGACATGGGCCCTGCGCGCGCAGGCCTGATCTTAGGTTTTAGATTAGAACCCGAGATAAGAATCAGATCGTCCCGGGCATTCCTAAATTTTTCTAAAAATTCCAAAAAAATTCATTTTTTTTGAAAAATCAATATTTTATTCCCCGAGCGTGAGTCGGTGTTTCACCTATGTGTTACATGCAAGTTGTTATGTGTCAGCATACAGGTACACCCAAGACTTCAGAAGCAAGTTTTCACGCAGCTCATTTACTCCCCACGGAGCTATCATCATCAGGGCAGGTATGACCCTCTGCTTGTGGCTGGCGAGCCCTTCACGCGAGTCTAATGGACTATAAACGACCCGACCGGAAGACTGGCAGGTTGTAATCCTTGATTGGCCTGGTAGCTACTCTGACTTTCGCCTTGTCCAAGCCTCAGTCAGAGTGGGGGCTCTGTAGACACCCGCATTTTGGCTGCTAGTGCCTATGGCAGTTCCCGACAAAATACCCGATGATGATTGGACGCAAACGTGACTTAATACGCTCGAATACGGACTCAGAATCAATAATATCCAATGTGGGCATTTACCGGAGTACAAATCTCTCAAAACCGACCTCGAATCCAGACCCAGTGGGTCGTTTCCAACAAAATGAGACTAATTTGAGCCAAAACCGACACCAATAAATAAAACCGTCTTTTCACGATCCAGAAACCCAATCCGGGTCTGAAATTGACTTTTGAGAACCTTCTAGAAGCAGGCGCCCATGCAACAATTTAAAATTCAAAAAAGTCAACCACATCCTACAAACACTCACCCGCTTGACCCACTCGATCGAGTGGCTTGACCTCACTCGATCGAGTGCAGCTGTGAAAATCGAGCAAACCCTTCTTTTAAGGACACTCGATCGAGTGCACTAGGGTCACTCGATAGGTCGAGGGGCATTTCCTATAAATGCCCCTCTTATGCTCTTCACAAATTCAGATTTCAAAACCCTAATCACCCTACATTTTCAACCTAAGCAACCCTACACTACATACTACACACTACTCTTCATCCTAAACACTACTAAGCAAAAAACCGAGCCTTTATATCTCGAAAAACCGATATAAACCATCTTCACACATACACATACCATAACTCCACTTACATCCTCGATATTCCCGCGCTCACGCCGCTATTACGAGTCCATTTCCGAGGCCAATTAACAATGTAGGTTGAGGGTGTCACCAACCCATTTTCTCCCTTTCTCTCCTTCTCTTTCTCGTTACATATATATATATATTATACCCTATACTATTATTATCCTAACTATACTAATTCTAACATTTTATTTTTATGTTTGCTAACATTTATTACGTTGTTACTAACTTTTATTTACGCATCTTAACATTGACATTTTTATTATTGTCACATTTTAATTTCCGTTCTTTTATCGTCATTTATAACTAATACTACGTGTATATATATAACAATAAAATTTTCGGATCAAACTTGTTTAACTATGGTTTCCGTCTCAAGTCCGTTTAACCCCTTTACAAGTCCTAACAGAGGTGGCGCCTTTTCGAGGAGCGCCGCCTTAAACACTTAAGGGTATAACGTGATCGCGGTAACACGTAGTTAGACGCGTTTGATGCCATTTTCAAAATTAGTACGGAACCCGTTGACGCGAAAATCGAACACCACATAATCCGCAAGGATTAGTATCGGTGTCGTGACGCGGAGGGAAACAATTTCGTCCTAATCAAGTTTCAATCGACCTTATAACGCCTTTTTACAAAATTTCGATGACGATTTTATAATTATATAACGCACGATTATAGGCACCGTAAACCGAGTTGAGTTCAAATAACACAATGTTTTTATGTAACTCGGTTGATCATCGATTTCGAATTAATAAAATACGAAACCGTCACCTTTGTTCGAAGCGAGCTGTAACTCGTACAAGGGGCACTCGACCGAGTGCCATGGGCCGCTCGATCGAGTTGCACCCCAAAATTTGGGGGTGAGCCTTTTAGAAGCTCACTCGATCGAGTCTCTGCCTTGACTCAATCCAGTGGACTCCTTTATTAAAAAACGAGAGCTTCCCACATCATCCGAGCCTCGTTGATTTTTTTTTTCACGACTTTGGTCATCACGTGTAAAGGCCATCACATGTCTTCTTTTTCCAAAATCACGCATCATTTCATCATTCAATCCATTTGCATCATCGTTATCCATTTTGTTCATTTTTAACTTGGCTCGATATTTTGTCCGGGTTGTATTTCCGCCCGTGTATATTGTATTCATTTACGAGTTTTATTTATTTTCAATGTTTACTGTTTTACAAATGAACCTCGCATGCTAAATAACTTTGACGTTAGCTTTGGTGCATTAAACGACATAGTTTGGACATAATTCGCATGTTTAGCCAAAAACGTTGTTTGCATAACATTTAGTCATTTTACTAACGCGCGTACACAAAAACGAACGATATCCTAGTAGAGGTCGCTAAGAGCGGGCGGTGTTGGTTGTCCTTTGTGGGCTTCCCAACACGTACCCTCACCCTTTACTCAGAACCACGGTTTCCGGATGTCCGAAACCATTGGCACACGAGAGTCATTCGATGCATGATATCTGCTAACTCGGCATCGGTATCGTAATGCAAAGGGACGAACTCATAAACTCTAGCACTAAAAGCGGGCCGTGATTTGTGCACGAAACGCCTAAGTGTAGAGTGAGTTCGAACGGGTCCGAATTCCCATAAAATTCGGTGGCGACTCCTAACTTCGATTTAAATTTCAACCCGAGATCAATCTTACCACGAGATTCATTCGTCAACCCAAACCCGCGCGTGGCCGCGTCGGGGTGGACCTATGTCATGTCCACACACTCCATCGAGTGACCCCCCTAAAAATGGGCAGGGAACTTCATGGAGTAGCACTCGATCGAGTGCACCTAGGGCACTCGATCGAGCAGCGCTGTAGGTCACAGCATCGCGTACTCGACTTCAAATGGCTGTCATTTCAATCATTCTTTCACCTCGTTTGGTGTCTTTTATCTTTGTTTCTTTCGTGTATTCCACATCTTTTTCCTTCGATTCCGTGCTTAGGTGTAATTTCTTCAATTGTCGATTCCGTAATGCTCCGATTAGCTCCAAATGCATCCAAATCTACAAAATACACACGAATATTGAAATATCGACATTCAAAGTATATTGCATCATTACTAACGAGTTAAGCACAAAAATTGGGACTAAACTAACAATTAGGGAATGAAAAAATGTATATAAATAACACTCATCAAAGTCCCCCAAACCAAGCCTTTGCTTGTCCTCAAGCAAACCAAACATATCCTTTACATCTTAAAAAGTTAGAAGTTGGGGCGCACTGTAGAGCTACAGTGCTGCTACAGTCCTGCAATAGTAACTCAACAATTGCTCTTTTCCCCTTTCTCCGCCCTGCTCTTTTTACCACTCTCTTCCTCCCAAATTTCAGATTCTCTCCATTCCTCTTATCTACTTCTGTCTCTATTCCTCGCCTTTGATTTTCTTTTTCGTGGCTCTTGATTTTTGTTTTCTTTTCGTTTTGGGGTTCCTGATTTTTGTTTTGTTGCCATTGATTTTCGTTTGGTTGCATCTGGTTTTCTATTTTTTGCCTTTGATTTTCGTTTTTTGGTCCCTGATTTTCGTTCGGTTGACATTGATTTCCTTTTTTTGCTTTGATTTTCGCTTTGAAGTTCCTGATATTGCTCTTTTTCCCATTCAAATTGTGGATATGAAATTTTGGTAACTGTATTTAGTTTTTGGGTGATTAATTTATTCGATTTTTCGGATTTGCATCATCCAATTAGGTTAATTTTGAAAACATGTGAAGAGATGCTCAAATGTTGTATTGGAGGATGAGATGAGTTGAGTGATTGCTCGATCTTTTTTTTTTCGGTAAAAGGTAAGTGATATTATATCATTAAGAGAATTACAATCACGCATTACATTCAATTCCTGCCATACAGTCAAAACGCTAAAATTAGATTGCTAATTTAACTTTCCAATCTAATCTGATCTTAGAAGGGATTCTACTAATTATATTTCTGAATCTCATACGAAGAACTGCCTGTAACTGCTGAACTATGTACTCAGGCCTACGTATACTCAATTCAAGGTACGCTCTATTCCTCTCTTGCCAGGTATAATAAACCAGAGCCAGAATGCTAGCCTTAATTATCTGCTTCTCACACAACGATTTAATTCGCCTTGTTCCATGCCACAGTAACACATCCGTCCGAGTCAGTTGTTCGCCAATCCATACCTGTAATAATTGCAGGCATTGACTGCTATACTTGCACTGAAAGAAAAGATGATTAACATCTTCAGGTCCCTCCCCACATAAGTAGCATCGATCATCATTAACAATGCCAAGCCGGAGCAGTCTACTCATTGTAAGCAGCCTGTTCTGAACAGCTATCCATCCAATAAACGAATGCTTCGGGATTGCCATACGACTCCAAATATTGTTATACCAATGCGGTTTACTCCGTACCCCCATCAGCCATGCATATCCAGTGGTGATCGTGTAATTTCCATTGTTGGATTGCCACATATCACCCCTGTAACCAGATCTGAATTGATCCCAAACCTGGCAGATTTTTCTCCATGTCCAACTAGTATGTTGCGATGGTTTATAATCAGACCACTCTTGACCCTTTATATAAATCCCATTCACCCATTTCACCCATAAATGGTCTTTTTTAGACGTAATCCACCAACTGTATTTAGCTATGGAGGCTTGGTTCCACAAAACTGTGATTGCTTGATCTTGATGTTCGTCGTTTCTCCAACATCAATTTGGTGTAAGTTTTGGATTGTGTTCTTCAGTTGTAGGTTTCGCCCAATTTTTAATGTTGTAATCAGGATCTATGTGAATGTTTAGGATTGAATTTCCATTGTTTTGGGACGATTTTGACTTCTGGCTTTTGTTTGTTTGTTTGTTTGAATTAGGGGTTCATCAAGATACTGCTCTTATTCTCAAAAAACTGGT
Organism: Agrostemma githago; assembly: GCA_958450325.1. NCBI lineage: Eukaryota > Viridiplantae > Streptophyta > Magnoliopsida > Caryophyllales > Caryophyllaceae > Agrostemma > Agrostemma githago. The sequence goes on from OY288244.1 coordinate 39,907,873, forward strand.
ATCATTCCCAATTCATTCTCCCCCTTTTTATTAAAGGTTTTCTGGATTTAATTACTCGTATTTTTGCTAATTTAATCATGGTAATCTGTTTCTGATTTTTTTGGGTTTGTTAGGTCCGCTATTGCAAGGTATTTGCTAATTTTTCCAATTTCATCTCTGCCCCTCTTTCTTCTGCTGCTTTTCTGCTGTTTTTGAGTTGCGATTTTCACTTCGTATCCCAATAATGGGTCTACTATTTTCGCACTGATGATCCGAGACACGTGTTTTGTCATTTTGCAGGAAGTTTTTAAGCTAAGGTCTCGCAAGTTTTTGATCTGTTTCAGGTGCGCTGATTTGCTGTTCTTGCTTGCTTCATTTATTTATTTATTGATGATTATTAATGATTAGGACCGTGTTCATGTGTTATTTAGATTTCCCCTCTTTTTTTTATATTTAATTTTACCGCAACAAAGACTACAGTAGCCCCTTTGTTGATGAATCCCTCACCACTACTCTCACTCTATTAGCTATGAATGATCAGGTAATAGCCGATTTCCTTAGTTTAATTGCAGATTTGGGTAAATTAATCACCTTTTTCATCATGTTTTTTTGGTTGTGATTTGAAGGAGATTTGGGTATTTATCATATTACGGTTTGATGATTAGGCTTAGTCTAATTATTGAGTTGATTAGTTGAATTGAATTGATGGGGTTTATGGGTTTTAATGGATTTTAGCACTTGGGTATTTGATACTTTAGGGTTTGATGACTGGGGCTAATCCCAATTTTGAGTTGATTAGCTTAATTGAATTGATGGGGTTTCATGTAGAGTGGGAATTTTTATTTTTTAGTATGTGTGCCAGTCGAGGGTTTGAGGTTCGAGATCAAGCATAATTTGAGTTTATTTCGGTTCGCTTTATTGTCTTCTGTCTACTACGTAGAGTTATATTAGATCGATTATTCGATTTCTGGGAATTGCTTTCTTTGATTGAAGTTATACCCAATATTAAGCTGGATTTGATTCACTGTGTTGTTTATTGAATCAATTTATAGGGCTTCGATTTGATTATATGTAGAGATTAATTTTGTAGCTTTGTTTTTTAGTACGTGTGCCAATCTAGGGCTTGATGTTTGAGATCAAGCACAATTCAAGTTGCTTTTAGTTCGATTTATCGTCTTCTGTGTATTAGTTAAAGTTATATTAGTGAGATTTCTGGGAATTGATTTATTTGCTTGAAGTTATACCCAATATTGAGCTGAATTTGATTTGATTAGCTGTTTATTGAATCAGTTTATCGGGCTTTGATTTGATTATATGTAGAGATTTCATTTTTAGCTGTGGAAATGCGAGTTTGACACTTTAGCTCATGTTAAAATGAGGAGAATCAGGAGATTACATTCTATCTTTAGCTCTTTAATGGACTAAATGGATGGATTTTGATTTGATTTTTATGTAAAGATTGAATTTTAGCTCTAAAAATACGGGGATTGGTAAGAGGGGAAATAAAGAAGGATAGAATTGAGGGAGGGAGGGAGGGAAAACACATGATGAGTGAGGGAAGCATGCTGCATGCTGGTTTTAGAATTTAGATGATTTATTATTGAATGTATGGTTGCACAATAACGAATAACAAGTTCTTTTCTATGTAATGATCATGTTAAGTGTATATTTGTGCAGAGTGCTTCCCAAGACGCTCATGCCTCGAGAGGTATGTCTGCCTTCTTCTCGACACTCCCAAAAAACATCCAAACTTTTTTCATACTCTAGGATCAATATACTCAAGAATTTGTTGATGTTTCATGGTTAATTCACTGAATTTTCGAGTGATAAGTTCGTTTGGAACACGAACTTGCGTATATTCATCGTTAATTCACCGATCTTTTCATCGTTTTTGATGTGTAAGTAGTAGCTATTAGTTGCATTGTTCAAGTTTTGTCGCAGGTTTGATTGTTGGTTTATGGAGATTTTCTAATTATATCGTGAATTTAAGGCGTGTATGTTATTTATACATAGGAATTTGTTTGTTTTAAAATAGCATCCACCACAAGTAATGTTGAGAAAACGATTTTTTGTTAATAGGATTGATTGGCATGATTTTGTAGTTGTTGAGTATAGAATTTGCAGATGATGAGGACGAGATATTGCCTATGCCCATGACTCTTGAAGAAGTTATAAGGAGGAGCAGGATATCTACTGTAGATGAGGAAGAAGTTGTCAAACCTGGCAAGGAGGTGGAGATGGTAATGGACGAGATGGAAATGCAAATTGTTCAGGAGGGTATGAGAGGAGCAAGCATTGGGGAGAATGGAGATGATCAAAATAATGAAGTGGCTGCTATGGATGAAGATGAACGTCCAATGAGATTCGTGAAAAACTGGAAAAGACCAGAGGAGAGAATGCAAGGAGACAGAGATGCATCAAACTTTGCAGTGTCTCTAATTACCGAAAAATTGATCCCCGTAACTGAGATGTCAGAACACATTAGGATATCTCTCATTGATCCCAAATACAAAGAGCAAAAGGAACGTATTTTGCCAAGATTCGGGAGACCACCTTGCTCAAGATGATGAGATCTCCAGAAATATCGTGGGACTCGCACGTACTCGTCCTGACATGGCATTTCTTCGGTTCATGGGTGATGAAACGAAGGCTATAAAGTATAATTATACCTTAGAGGTAGGTGGATACGGTCAAAAAATGTCGTGGGAAGGGACACCACGAAGCATTCGTGATAGTCACAGGAAAGTAAGAGACAGTCATGATGGTCTGATCATACAACGGAAGTTGGCCCTTTTCTTTTCCGGGGGTGACAGGAAAGAGCTCAAGCTGCGGGTTACTGGAAGAATATCAAAGGACCAAAACTCTGAATCCTCCGTCAATCTTCTTAACCTGGTCTCACATGTAAGCCCATCTCATGTAATGTCAAAGTAGTGGGTGATGAAATGTCTACGTGATTTCAGGCATCACAGTGACAGTCAGTGAGCTGAATGTGTACGATTTGAGGTTCATTAGGCAAAGGTTTTCGAGGGATGAGGCATGTCGAGAATACTCAGAGAGCAGATTGAACACAGAAAGTTAAGAGTAGAAATGTGATTTGGAAGGTGTTCAAGGAAGCTGTGTGTGTATTCATTCCTCTGCTATAGATAGTGTAACTGTACTCTTTCTTGAGATGTACTGTAGAATGAAATTTGTGGCCTAAGCTTCTCTTTGAAAAAAATTACTCCGAATTAAATCCAATGTCATCTTCGTAACTACTGAGTATAAAACAGTTGAAAATGGAATCGTGAAATTTCAATTTCAAGTAATTTAAGAACCGGGAGAATAAATCCAGGTTAACAAAATCGCAAATTCCACAACCATTATGATAGAATGAACGAAAAGATGACTACTTCATAATGAAATAAATTTATTTATTTTTCATTATTAAGACGTGACCGAAACAAATTAAATATAAGGAAATGAGAAGTAAATTCTCCGAAAAAATAAAAGAAATGAGAGAATTGAAACTCATTGTGTGAATCAAACTCCGTTAGCATCAGCATCATCCTCGTAACTCCGTGTTTGGTTACACAATAGACAGACAAAGCGTATAGTATGTGTTCCGTTGAAACCAAAAGCGTTGCAGCAGAAGTGAGAAGAGACCTAAAGTCCTAAACCCCGGAAATTTTGACCAATCAAATCTGCTTTATCATTCAACATCTAATGATTGATCAACTACTTCCTTAATCCATTTCCGACACCATTTTCAATCATGTAACTTCTTCTTATTCTTCGTCTTTTTGTCTGTGATTCTTGCACTTTTTTTTCTTTTTTTTGAAAGTTATATTTTTTGATGAACTTAATCCCAAAATCCTTCTCGGCTCTGCTGCTACTGTTTGATTCTACCACCTTTTTCCTGTTAATTGATTGTGATTACGAATTTTCGATGTTCCCAAGTCACAGTGATAGTTTTATTGTACCCAATTCGACCTAGAATTTTGCAACATTCTTACTTTAATGTATATACTAGAATTGTCATTGCTTAGCTACTTTTGAGCTCTGTGCAATTGAGCATTGATTGTCAAATTTGTGATGTAGGATGAACAAAAAATGGCTTTCTTCCGATGCAAGGCTTGAGTCGTTGGATGAGGAGAACCATTGGATAGACTATGTAGCAGATGACATTCTATTTTTTTGTCCACTTTCCCTTTGTTTTAATATTGTAGTGAAGGAGTAGACTACTCTACACTGCTGGTCTACTGCACTACCTACTGCATTTTCACAGGTATACGGCTCAATTGTTTAATATAGTAGTGAAAGAGTAGACTACTCCACACTATTGGCCTGCTGCAGTACTTGCTGGACTTTGATAGGTATACGGCTCAATTTTCGCCCACATATTACTTGCTTTTGTGTTTCTCTTTCCCTAAATTCACCTTTGTATTCACCTCGGTGCTTACCTTCCTGCCACGAAATGTTCACCACTTACTTGTTATTACATTCGCAATTGTGAATGCTATTTGGTAATAGTTTAACTTGTAACTGCAGGCATATCTTGCGATTCACCAACCTGAAGACTTAGATGTTGCTGACTTGGCTCGTAGAAGCTATGAATGGACTTTAATCACAGTGCATTTTTGTAGGACATTGCTGAAGCAAAAGACTTCTTGAGGCATAAAGGAGTTGACGTTGGTTCTGACAAATCCTTTGATGGATGGAGAAAATGTGTGCCATATGAGGGGTGGAACGGGATTAGTGAGGGACAATTAGTGCTTTTTTTCATGATGGATGTTCTTTGCCATTTTTTATCTCCATACCATCAATCCTGAGATGGCATTGTGTCTCTCAGGTGTATGAGTTGAGACTTGTTCTGATGAGCGCGGGATACAGAGTCATTAGTTAGACCCATGTCTAGGCTGATTTTGCTTTACATTATGTACAACTAGATTAAAGCCCGTGCGTTGCACGGGTTAGTTGGCTTCGGGTTAATTGGCTTAATTACATTGATGATGTATATTCGTTAAATAAAAAACTTGATGAATCTATATCATTATAATAAATAAGATGATCACATGATATTAATAATCAAACTTAATTTCAACTAAGATTATAGTCTTAAGAGCTCATTCTAAAACTCAAAAGAATACATGCGAATAATTTTTTTGATTGATAATATCGCCTAATCATAATTTTTCGACATAGGATAATTTACTCAAGGTTTATAGTTTTAAGATATGCTTTAAAGACCCAGAAAAACGCACGATTACTCTTATTTATAATATAGAATCATCACCTTATTTTAATTTTTTTGATGTGGGATAATTTTAGGTTTCTAGTCCTTTTAAAAGCTCAAAATTTGTTGGTTGATATTTAAAACCATAAGATTACTCACTTATGATATATAATTTCATCACTTCATCATACTTTTTCGATGTGGTATAATTTAATTACTTAATTAAGTTTATAATTTTAAGAGCTATTTTGAAAACTTGAAAGAGTTTGTTTTTATATCTATGTTAGATGATAGACGATTACTCTTTATTTATATAATCGAATTTGATAATCTTTTATAATTTTAATTAAGTTTATTTAAGTTTAGATATAGTCTAATTAAGAACTTTTATTTATAGACGGATGCATGATTACTCTTATTTATAATACATAGAATTTCATCACACCATCTTAATTTCGATGCGGGATAATTATACATTAACTATATACTTTAATTATACAAAAAGATTGTTGTTAATATCTAAGAACGAAAGATTACGTAGAATTATATCACTTCATTATAAGTTGATAATAGCTTTTTTTAAGACTAAAAGTTTTTTTGTTGACATCTAAGGATGAATGATTAGTCTGGTTTATAATATAGAATTTCATCACCATAGAATTTTATCGTCTTATTATGGTCTTAAGAGTTTTTTGAAGATTCAAAAGATTTTGATTGATATGAACAAATAATTAGTCTTATTTATAATATAGAACCACAACAATATTATAATTTGTCGATATGGGATAATTTAAGTAAAATTTGTAGTCTTATTTATAATATAGAATAATCACCGTACCTTATTTTAATTGTTTCAACGTGGGATAATTTTAATTTTGTAGTTTATTTTAAACTCAAAATATTGTTGGTTGATATTTAAAAACAATGATTACTCTTATTTAGTAGAAATTCATAACCTGAGAATTACTTAAGTTGGTTGATGTCTAAGGAAAAAATTATAATTAGTCTTTTGTCTATAGTCTTAAGAACCTTTGTAAGACTCAAAAGATTTTTGTTTGATAAGACTTTATAATTTTTCAGATGTGGAATAGTTTTACTTAAGTAGTCTTATTAAGAAATTTTTTAAGACTTAGAATTTTTTATTGATATTTAAGAACGAATGATTAGTCTTATTTATACTATAAAGTTTCATCACCTTATGTGAGATTATTTTTATTTAACTTTGTAGTCTTGTTAAGAGACTTAAATGTTTTTTTATTGATATTTACGAACGAATGATTTGTCTTATTTATAATATAGAATTCATCAACTTATCATAACTTTTCGATGTGGATGATTTATTTAAGTTTATAGTCTTCCATCAGCTCGTCAATTTTTTTCGATGTGAGATAATTTACTTAAGCTTATAGTCTTAAAAGCTCTTTTTAACTCTTGATTATAATACGAAGTATAGAATTTCATCACAATTTTCAATGTGGGATGATTTTAAGTTTGTAGTCTTGTATATTAAAAGCTTTTTTAAGATTCAAAAGTTTTTTTTGTCGGTATTTAACCCATAGAGTTGTATTTAAGCATTTAAAATATTCCACTTTTAGTATAAACAAATGGATTATCTTATTATATATTTTGGATGAATGATTACTCTTATTTATATAATAATAAAAATTCATCTTATTATAATTTTTCGATGTGGGATATACTTAAATTTATTTAAGTTTAGACATAGTCTAATTAAGAACTTTTATTCATAGACGAATGATTACACTTATTTATAATATATAGAATTTTATCAATCCATCTTCATTTTTCGATGCGAGAACTTTTTTTTAAGATTGTTGGTTTAAGAACGAAAGATTACATAGAATTCTATCACCTCGTTAAGAACTCTCTTTAGGATGAATGATTAATCTTATTTATAATATAGAATTTAATCACCTCATCATAATGAGATTTGTGAGGGACCTTAATATTTGTGAGGGGTACTTACCGAAGGGAGTATAATTTTTTGATGTGGGATATAAATATATAATGTACTTAAGTTTATAGGGTATAATTTTTCGATGTAGGATAATTTACTTAAGTTTATAGTCTTAATAGTTTCTTTAAGACTCAAAAGATTTTGATGGATATCTAAGAATCTAAGAGCAAATAATTAGTCTTATTTATAATATAAAAATCCATCACCTTATTATAATTTGTCGATGTGGGATAAATTTAACTAAAATTTGTAGTCTTATTTATAATATAGAATCATTACCGTAACTTATTTTAATTGTTTCGATGTGGGATAATTTTAAGTTTGTAGTCTAATTAAGACCCTTTATAAACTCAAGACTACAAATTCATGAATTCATCATAATTTAAAAAACAATGACATAGAATTCCATCATAATTTAAAAAAAAAAGTTTTTTTGTTGGTTGATATTTAAAAACGATGATTACTCTTCTTTAGTACAAACTCATAAGCTCATCATAATTTTTCGATGTGGGAGAATTACTTAATTTCGTTGATGTCTAAAGAATTTTTTTTAGTTTTATTTACAATATAGAATTTTATCACCTTATTATAATCTTGACAATTTTAAGACTCAAATGATTTAAGCGTATAGTCTTGACAACTTTTAAGACTCAAAAGATTTATGTTTGATGAAACTTTATAAATTTTCAAATGTGAGATAGTTTTAGTTAAGTTTATAGTCTTAATATATATTTTAAGACTCAAAATATTTTTGGTTAATATCTAAGAGCACATGGTTACTACGGAGTATTATTTATAATATTTATAATATAAAGTTTCATCACCTTATTATAATTTTTCGATGTGAAATTATTTTTACTTAAGTTTGTAGTCTTATTAAGAGACTTTTTAAGACTTAAAAGTTTTTAATATAAAATTTCTTATTTACTCTTATTTATAATATAAAATTTCACCATCTTGATGTAGATAATTACTTAAGTTTATAGTCTTAGAAACTCTTTTTGAGATTCAAAAGACTTTTGGTAGATATCGAAGAACGAATTATTACTCTTTATTTATAATATAGAATTTCATTATCAAATTGTAATTTGTCGATGTGGGATAATTTAAAAACTGTTACTCCGTATATGTTATAAATTCATCGCATAATGTGAAACAATCTATATGAAATTTATACTCTAATGAAAGCATTTTTTAACACGAATCTAATTATTTCATTTTTATAATTTATTTTATGATAATGTTTTAAAAAAATGAACTCTAAAGGTTTTCACGTCAGAATTGTAAAATATCACATTAATATAATAAATTAAATATATATTGTAATAATTAAAAGATTCTCTAATTGATTTTTTATTTACTTATGATACTTTCCTAATTTGAGGTTTGATGGAACGGACCAATGAGATCGCTCGAAAAAAGCCTAAAATATATATATATATTGATTGATTGCACCATTTATAGTGAATTTTGATGCGCTTGAAATCAATTTGATTTTCGATTCTCTGTTGAAGTTCCCCGTTCATAATTCTATTAGCCAATCCAAAATGATCAGTAACAATCAATATCAAATCATGGATTAGATGATCTGCATCAAACTAACATAAATGTCATACGACATATTGAATTTTGATACAATAAACTCGGATGTATGGTTCCTTATTTTGGTTCATGAATCGTGATATTCCTTCAGCTTTGCTTATACATTATTCATCTCATATCAACTCGGCTACACCATTGAAATTTTCTTACAGTTCGGCATGGCCGGTAACATATGATCCTAATGTTATTATTGTATCAACATTATCTAATTGTTAGTTCTAACCAGAGTCAGCATTCTTCTAATTAACCCCGTAGTACAAAGTACTAGCCTTTCAAGCGAAAAACCATCAGAAAACATTCAGGAGATTGGTCGATTTAGTTCTGCATCTTCTGAAGTAAATTTGGCCTCAGTTACCTCATCACCGGAACACTTAACTGAATAAATTGTTGCTGTGACATGCCTTCTTTTAACTCCAGACACATAATCACCGACGAGTAAGTTAGCACCCCATGTCCCATGAAAATTAACCTTGTGTTTGCGATATGTAGTACACGAGAATAGTACCTTTGGTGGTTATAGCTCCACAAGTCATAGCTAGGAAGAAATCATCCCACTTGAGATTTAGAAGTTGCTGTCTACAATAACCAAACTTACTGACTGTCTACAAAATACAATGTTGTCTACAAAATATAATGCTCCCTCCATTTCTATCTTGTATTCTATTTTTGTTCTATCCCATTTATTCCATGTTAGTCTCTTCCATCTTCATTTTTTAATACTCCTTTCTAATTTGAGTATTCCTCCCCAATTTTTCGGGGGAGAAATTAAGAAAGGTGTGAAAAGTGGAGTATGAAAGTGTAAAATGTGAGGTATAAATTGAAAAGGTGTTGGGTTCAGGCGTAATAATGGTTCTAGAACGGTTAACTTTTCTGTCATTGTTTTATTTTTTGTAGACGATATATATTTGGGCCATATCGAAATCTTGCTCATGTCATGGTCAGCCGACCTATCATACTGCATACATTCTGAGTAATGAGTAGGGTTGTCAAAACTAACCCGACCCGAAAAACTGCCCGAAAAACGCTCGGAAAAACCTGGAAAAGGCCGATCGAGAATGACCCGCACTCGATCGTGTAGACACCCGCATTTTGCCTGCTAGTGTCTATAGCACTTCCCGACAAAACACCCGATGATGATCGGACGCAAACGTGACTTAGTATACTCGAATATGGGCTCGGAATCAATAATATCCGATGTGGACATTTAGCGGAGTACAAATCTCTCAAAACTGACCTCAAATTCAGGCCCAGTGGGTCGTTCCGAGTAAATTAAGACTAATTTGGGCCAAAACCGACACCAAAAATAAAAGCCATCTTTTGGCGACCGGGTCAAAACCCGGTCAAAGACAAATCCGTCACATAAATCAGCCTGATGCGTTTTTAGAAGATTGCGCCCAAATACAAAAATCAAAAAAACAATCAAAAGTCAACCATTTCCTAAATTATCTCGCCACCCTTATCCACTCGATCGAGTGGATTGACCCACTCGGTCGAGTGGAGCCTCATAAACCGGAACAGACCCATTTTTAAAGGCACTCGATCGAGTGCACTAGGGCCACTCGATCGAGTGACCCTAGGTCGTGGGATATTCTCTATAAATACCCCCTCAATCCCTTTGCATTTTTCAGTTTTACCTAATGCAATTCTACCCTACATTTCTACCCTAATTCACCTATACTCTCTACACTACAACCCTAAGCAATACTACACAAAAACTGAGTCATTTCTCCCTCGAAAAACCGACAAATCCACACACACACACACACACCATAACTTGCATACATCCTCGATACTCACGCGTTCCCGTCGCTATTACGAGTCCATTGCCGAGGTCTTCCTAAGACTGTATGTTGAGGGTGTCATAAACCCCATCTCAATCTTTACAATCTCAATTCATTTTACGTACATTTTTGTATTTTGTATTACTAACTACTAACACTAGCGTTAACATTTAATTCTATCGTTTACTAACTTTTATCTTTTCGTTACTAACAATTAATACCGTGTATATATACATAATAATACTAAAATACGGATCTTAACCCGTTTGACTATGACGACCATCCAAAAGTCCGTTTAATCCCTTTACGAGCAACGACGGAGGTGACACCCTTTCGAGGAGCGCCGCCCCAATGTACTCAAGGGCGTAACGAGATCGTGGTTGTTCATAGTTGAACGCGTAGGACTCCATTTCTAAGATTAGTGCGAGATCCATTGATGCGAAAACCGACATCACATAATCCGTTAGGATTTGTATCGATGTCGTGATGCGGAGGACTACAATTTCGTCACTAATCAAACCTTTTCAATTCCATGATAATACATTTTCATAAAATCCCGATGACGGTCTCATAATCGTACAATACACGATCATGACTCCGAAAACCGAGTTGAATTTTAATAATGAAATATTTTCATTTAACTCGGTCAATCATCGACTTTAAAACACAAAAAACAAAACGAGGCATGCCTCGTACAGGGGGCACTCGACCGAGTGCCATGAGCCACTCGATCGAGTAGCACCCCAAAAACTGGGCAGTAGCTACTTCGAGTACGCACTCGATCGAGTCCATGCCCTGACTCGATCGAGTGGGTCCTGTAGCCCAGAAATCTGAGAGCTTTAATGCAACATTCGAGCCTCGTCTTTTTTTACGACTTAGTCGTAACGTGCAAAGTCAATCACGTAATTCTAATTTTCAAAACCCATGCATATCACTACACTTAAAACGACCTTGATCGATTGGCCTTCACTATTTAGTCATGTGTCGACGACTCTTTAGTCGTATCCGACACATGACTAGTTTAGACGCCAACATTTCGAGATGATATGTCGGGACAAGGCATCGAGGCATGGAATCGGGCTAGCATCACGCCTAGGTCCTATGTCTCAGTCCTTCGTTTAATACACAACATAATGTGTATTTAATCGGAGTTCGTCCATCTACATAATTCACGGTCTAGTTTATACACGGATCTGTTTCTATCCTTTTATCGTTTTTATTCCGTTTGTTATATTATTTGTAATTTTTGTATTGGCCGGGTTGTATTTCCGCCCGTGTATTTTGTATGTTATTTATTTTCGAGCTTCGTTTATTTTGATGTTTATCGCCTTATAAATGAACCTCGCATGCTAAATAACTTCGACGATAGTTAGATGCATTAAATGACGTAGCTAACCCATAATTCGCATGTTTATCCCGAAAACGCTGTTTGCATATCATTTAGTCGTTTTACTAGCGCGCGTACACGAACACGAACGATGTCTTAGTAGAGGCCGCCATTGTGCGGGCGGAGTTGGGTGTCCTTAGTGGGCTTCCCAACACGTACCCTCACCCCTTACTCAGAACCTCGGTTTCTGGATGCCCGAAACCGTTGGCGCACGAGAGTCATTCTTTACACGATACCGGTGTAGATGGTATCGGTATCGCAATGCAAAGGGACGGCCCCATAAACTCTGAAATCGAAGTGGGCCGTACTTTGTGTATAGCCCATGACGACATAGAGTGGGCTCAAATGGTTCCTAATCACCACGAGATTCATTCGCCTACCCAAACCCGCGCGTGGCCGCATCGGGGTAGACCTACGTCATGTCCACAATTTGGCGACTCCGCTGGGGATACCTGATGTACCACATGTCATCGGGGTTCCTAGGGTGAGACTCGAAGAGAAATCGTTCGTATATTAGTGTATGCGCATTAGTTTAATGATTCATGCATAACCCAAATTTTTGCCCGGGCCGGTTACTTGTGACCGACGTCCCACTATACCGCGGTGCATTCCTACATGGGTGCGCTAAAGACTTCGATGACAGAACTCGTATGGGTTTTGCGGCATGGCCTAAGACCAACTCGGCTTAGGGAGTCCGTCCTGATTTACGAGAATGCCATCGTTGTTGGTATAGACCCTATTTTGACCGACCGAGACTTAGTGTAAAGCATACATAAGCGTCGTTATAATGCTTGTTTGACTATGTGCTATTTGGTTTCCGTGTCATTTTTCAAAAACCGTCATTTCAAAAATGCATCTTTCCAAAATACCAAATTTTGAAAAACCCGAAATACTGTCCGTTTCGGGACCCGTCTTTTCAAAAAAAAAAATCCAACTTTCAAAATTCGGAATGCCGCCCGAAATTTAGGGTCAACGATTTGACTCAAAATATCCTTTTTCTCTAGCCAGCATGCTGCCCGTTTTAATCCTCGAATTTTCGACACCGTTCCGATTTTCTGAATTTTTGAAATTCTAATCTTGGTTTTCGAAATTCCGTTTTCAATTTTCGAACTTTCGGAAATTCGCTCATTTTATATTTAAATTTCACAACTTCAAAACATCCAACTTTTCTAGTGAATCTTCCTTATTATAGGACCTACCGTTTATCTGTGTGTCGGGTCTTTGCATAGTATGTCGAAGGTTTATAGCGTCGAAACTCCGTTGATCCTATATCACGAGTTTCCTCCTATCCTGAGTCCGCCTTTTTTCGTCAAGGCACGACCAACCCGCGTAAGGCATACCCCTACTACGGAAGGTTCGTCCATAGACTCGAGTCAAAAGTCTGGGGAAAAGTCTCACGTGGACCTTCCTTCGAACGGGATTAGGCCCATGATGGGAGGGATTTGTCGTGGATCCCCACCGATCAATAAAAAACCAACTATTCCTAAAAAACAACTATCAAGTAAAAAGGCAAACAAAGTCTAAACTAGCACCGTCCCCGGCAACGGCGCCAAATTGATGGGAGGGATTTGTCATGGATCCCCACCGATCAATAAAAAACCAACTATTCCTAACACGTAGATAGGGCAAGTCGGGTCGAATCCATGGGGACGGTAAAGAGGTGTCTAGACTAAGGTCACCCAAATACAAGACTAGGTCTCGGGACTAAGCTAATCTAGGACGATAGGAAGGGGAGTAAACTAAGACTAGGACTAAGCTAAGGACAAAGAATAAGGAAAGAATAGGGTTAGGTCGGGTTCATAAGTGTAGTAGGATAATTGGGAGATCGATGGTGCAAGGTTCACCTAGTTACTAAGGATGGTCCGCGCTCCACTCTCGTGTCAAAGACAAAACCCGAATACTTATGCAAGACGTTACCCAATACACAAGGATTCAACCACAAATCAATCACACAATGAGAGGAGGAAGACAAGCAAGAGAAGTATTTGCAACTACTACTCTAACAAGCATTTCAACAAACACATGGTGTGCATAATATGTGACTAGTAACAAAGAATCCACCTTTACCCTCAATCAAATCCTAATCATCCATAATCCACACTTAATCACCCTACTAACCCCACAAAAAGTCTACTCACACATATCTAAACAAACATTAACATAAACAAGAGAAATCAACATAAACAACAAAACATACATAATGAAACTAGTGAAAACTATGAACGATGAACAATACAATGAACAAAGATTAAAACTTGAATGGATAAACAAGATAAAGAGAAGGGAAAAGAGATTATACCATACTAGAAGATGAAAGGAAGAAGGAAAACTTGCATAAAAGAAAAACCCAAATACATCAACCAAGGTTGTCAATCTTGGTAGAGATCTTCAAGAATTCCCTTAATACAAGGATTAAACTAAGATTAACGATTAACTAAAGACTAATCTACACTAATCTATGCTAAACTATGCTAAAGTAGTCTAGGGTTTATGGGTAATGAAGAACATAAGCTAAGATTACAAGAGGGGGGGAGGGGGGGTATTTATAGGGTTACAAGAGTGAAGGAGAAGAAAGGAAAGTCACGCGGCTACAGCACAGCCCATCCCGTCCAGGATGAAATGGTCCCGTCGGGGATGAAATGGTCCCGTCGGGGACGACCCCAAAACAGGCGCTGTTCAATTTGTGCACCCCTTCCCGGACGGGATGAGGTCCTTCCCGACGGGGATGGGTCTTGTAGGCCTCCAATATGATCTTTAAGGTCCCTCCTTGCTTCTCATGGGTTTCTCATCGATTCTCGGCGGTATCGAGTCCTAGGGGCTCGGGATTGGGTCCCAAGGTCTCGGGGTCGAATCCAAGGCATCGAGCGATCGTTCCTTCACTTCGTTGGCTCCAAAGTGTGTATGAAACGAGTCGGAATCATTCCAATTCTTCATGAATGGTCTCGGGAATCTGAAACGAACTAGAGGAAGCATAAGTAGCCCATAAACCGCTCCCAAGGAGCGATTCCACAAGGAAAATGGGACCAATACACAACAAATTAGGCACTACAAACTACACTTATCAACTCCCCCACACTTAACCCTTACTCGCCCTCGAGTAAGCACAAACTAACTATTAAACTAGTCGAGCGGGTATTAGCACACCCTACGCCCTTTCAACTCACGCGAGAACACCTAGAGGACAAGTGCTCTCCGCAAGGCAAGTGAGGTCTTGCGACAAAACCGTGGATGCAACCGGACAAAAAAATACACAAACAAACAAGCAATCGGTTGCACCCAAGAAGAAACAAATACCGCTTCCCTCTAAAAAACAGTGAAAGAAGCACCGGTTTAGGACTCAAGGCAAGTGACAACGTTCCCAAGCTAATAGTACAAACCGAAATGGACAAAACCCTAATAGTATGACGACAAAGCAACAAAAACGTTGGTAACTTACCTAGGTTTCTCCTAACCTTCTAATAACGTATTACGGGACGATTGGCGGGATGGAAAATGGATGAACCACGGTGTTAGTCGACACTGTAGGTAAGTGAGACCCCGCCCCTTTTAGCGATGTGCCAAGAGGGTCGTCCCATGCCCAAAATCCGCCTAACTAGTCCAAGTAAAAAGGTGGATAAGGTTTGCAAAATGAGGGAAGACCGATCATTACCGCTATCATCCTTCCTAGGGACTCGGTCCTTTGGTAGGCTCTTCACGGTAACGATCGGAAAAAGGCTTATTTTGAGAGGGTGATAATCTTTTTGTGAGACGGTTTTCTTTTGGCATTTTTCTTTCTTTTTCATTTTTTGGCTTTTTGTGTTGCTATGCCATTTCTTTTTCATCTTTTGTATTTTCTTTTTGGCTTTTTGTGCCTTTTCTTTTTCTTCAATCTTTTCTTTCTTCCATTTTCTTTCTTTTTCTTTTCTTTGCCCTTTTGGCTAGATTTGAGTGTCGGCATTTCTTTTTGCAACTAAGAAAGAGAGATTTCAACATATTGCAACTTTATTTTGCGGAAATGGGTAGAAGGTAGGGAAATGGGTGAGTCGGGGAGCGTCCTTCCCTTCAAACCCACAAAAAGGGGAGAAACTTGGACTAGTTAAGCAATCTCTAACATGATCACCTAAGAGATGGGACTCGGCTACCAAGGCCTTTTCACATCGTGGATGGTCATAATGGTCAAAATGCAAATCCCGTAGTAAATCCCTAGTAAGCTAGGTGGACTCAAGGTAAGAAACCAACGAAATCATTGATTTTGGGTCATTCTACTAGACTAAAGTCCAAGACTCGATTTATACTACTAGGAAGGGAAAGTAAACACTTGCACACTAGTCTCAAAACCGGGTTTTCGAAAACCTTTTTACACACTAGTCACAACTACACATCACAAAACAAAGACGAGACAAGAACGAAAGAGAAAGAGCCAAGGGCAACAAAACAAAACAAAACAAAAACATAAAGATAATAAACACCACCCCGAACTTCCAAACAAGCCACCACAACCACCACAAATTTCAACAAGCTCCACCCGAGCACACATAATCACAATTCTCCTCCAAACTTCACAAGAAACAAAGAGGAAAAGAGATAGAATGACGTTACCGGTTGCCTTGAGCTTTCCAAAAATTACGGCGATCAAGGAACCTATAGGGAAAAAGGGCAAACACACACACAAAACACAAAAACACGACACAAAGACACAAAAGAAAAAGACACAAAGTAAAAATCTTTTTGATTTTTTGCGAATTTTTTTCAATTTTTTAGGGTTTTTAAAGATTTTTCGAAAAACTACGAAAATAAAAATAACTACGATAGAATATCGCTCCCCCACACTTAAACCGAGCAATGTCCTCATGCTCGACTGTCGTGTATGGAGACACTAAAAAGGAAAGAAAAGAAACTACGAAAATAATGCTTAAAATCAAAAATAAAGCGAAGAAAATGGTAGAATGTGTCCGGCCGGGGTATAGTCAAGTCACCATGGGCCGAGACGAGAAAGGATATGGATGGGGGAAGAAATAAAAAGAAAGAAATAAAAGGAAAATGGAAGGGGAGAACTAGGTGTAATCAAGTCACCTAGCTCGGATTCCGCCCAAATACGACTAATTCCTACAAAAGGGTGAAAATCTTGTAAAATTTGGATTTTTCAAATGACTCTCGATGTAGTCAAGTCATTGAGAGTTGGGAGCAACCATTACCAAGGCCCCAAGGGCCACCATGACACAAATGATAAGGGGAAGGGGAACTAACAAAAGAAGACAAGCAATAAAAGACGGAAAAGAAAGGATAGTTGCCGTACCATGCGGTTAACAACTCACTCGCTCCATCGTCTCATAGGTCGGTATCGGCACGAAGCTTGTCTTTGTCATTGCTATTCCTCTTCCTTCTCAATAAGGCCGCATGGTTAAAGTACAAAGGTATAAGGAGGTGGGATTTGATGTGAAAGTCGGTGTAAAGTGAAGAGAAAAAAAAAGAAGTGAATGTGTATAGATGAAGTGTAGGGGTCATATGATAAGGGCAAAGATAGGTAGGGAGGTTGGGAGGGGGTATAAAGTGGTAGGGTGGACTCAAATGACAAAGAAAAGGCCAAAGGAGGAACAAGGCATCATCCCGGTCGGGATGGATGGTCCCGGTCGGGATGACACACCCGTCCTGGTCGGGAAGCTCCCGTCCCGGTCGGGATGACACTCTAGAAAACCCAATTTTTGGTACACTCATCCCGATCGGGATGATATCCTTCCCGGTTGGGATGGTTCATCCTTCCCGGTCGGGATGCACTCTTCTCGGCCGGGAAGAGTCCTCTAACCCTCTATAACCCCAAAAGCTTGTCCAAAGCATCAAAAACCGACTTCCTTGCTCACAACCCAAGCTCTAACAATGACCACTCCTCTCTAGCATTCCTCTTCCCTTCACACCTATCAAATAAGCTCAAACACATTCATCAAAATCCCTCCCTTACATCGCTCATCGAAAATTCCAAGATTACAAGGATCCCGCAAAAGAAACAAATCCTAGAAACAAAATTATAAATAACACAATTACAAACACAAGAATTCTAATGAAGAAGAAAGGAGAATATACAGCATGACGGTTCTTTAGGGACTCCGTCAAACCGAGGATGGTGGACTCTCATTCTTCAACCATAGCCCTCAAGTGCTTGGAGGAGCAAGTCAAACGCACGACCGACATCGTAATGAAGGCCCAAAGAGTTCCCAAGCCAAGCTATCCTCCACGGCCTCCAAGGTGGAGGCAAGAAGTAGTAATCCAACGACCCAACGTCATCTTGCATGTTGTCTCCGGGGTCTACCCATCCTACAAGCCTTACCGATCTCTTCCTCCCTAAGCACCGTCTCCTAGCACAACCAAAGCTCAAAATTCTAGCACAAGTGTCGAAAGGGAGCTTAACCCTCTTCTTATCATCAAGCAAACCCAAGTCATCAACAAGTTCCGGCCCATTATCTTCCAATCCTAAAACATCGTTCTTCCCCACATCATCAATAAGAAGAGATTTGAAACTCAAGCAAGCGGTTTCAACCTCCTCTAAACCAAGATCCAAATTACGCACAAGGGGTTCACAATGTTTCATGGGGTTTTCACATGTGGGCGACTTGATTCCTTCATTCATGTCCCATGACTTCACAACACTTATCACCTCACTCAACTCATCCCAAAGTTCAACATCCTGAACAATAGTCTGACAAGAAGCGGCATGAAGCTCAAGAGGAGGGCAAGCGGTGGGGATTGAAGGTTCAACAAGTATAGAGGGGGTGGACTCTTGACTCTCCTCTATTATATCGGTGTTTTCATCAATGAAGCTCTTCAAATTCCCACTATCCTCACCCAATTCTTCACCAAAAACTCCTCCATCATGGATTATCTCCTCTTTCGCCTCTTCTAGGGTAGACGATTGAGGTTCTTCAAAGGAAATTTCGCTACCAAAAGGACCTTCATCGGCGACTTCGTGATTAGGTTGCTCCCTTTGCTCAAGTGAGCACCCTTCTTCGAGTTGCGTTGTTCGGGATAAAAACATTACGGTTTTAACCGATAACGCATTTAATCGAGCATCCATCACCTCGGCTTCCCTTTGATATTGGGCCAAGAATTCTTGCATTTGAATGGCCATTTCTTGTTGGCTCCTTTGAAATTGAAGAAATGATTGATATAGCTCCAAGTTGGGCATTTGGTGGTCATTGGGGTTTTGGAGTGCTACTTGGTAGTGAGGTTGAGGTGATTGGTGATACGGTGGGTTTTGGGGAAATTGGCTTCCATATCCTTGAAGATCATAGCCACGGGTTTCTTGATTTCCCAATGAAGCTTGGTGGTAGCTTGGAGACATCACGGCATAGTCTCGATTCATGGAGGGAGAGGAGTAGCTTGTTGCGGCTTGTATTGGTAGGGAGTTTAGATCAAACCTCATGCTATACTCGAAAATCGTGGTTCGTACCCGGTTGAGGACCTCTCAATCTAGCAACCGTCCGTTAAAGCGGCTCTAAGTTGTAAAGAAGAAGATGGTCACCACCTCTAGGCACAAACTGTAGACTAGGAGCAAACGTGAGAAGTCTAGTGCTTTTTGGGCACAAGACAAGAAGGAAATAAACTTCACACACAAAAGAAGCAAAAGAAAAAAAAAACTACAAAAAAAAACGAAGACAAAATCAAGTAAAAAGGCCAACAAAGTCTAAACTAGCACCAACCCCGGCAACGGCGCCAAATTGATGGAAGGGATTTGTCGTGGATCCCAACCGATCAATAAAAAACCAAGTATTCCTAACACGTAGATAGGGCAAGTTTGGTCGAATCCACGGGGACGGTAAAGAGGCGTCTAGACTAAGGTCACCCAAATACAAGACTAGGTCTCGGGACTAAGCTAATCTAGGACGATAAGAAGGGGAGTAAACTAAGACTAGGACTAAGCTAAGGACAAAAAATAAGGAAAGAATAGGGTTAGCTCGGGTTCATAAGTGTAGTAGGATAATTGGGAGATCGATGGTGCAAGGTTTACCTATTTACTAAGGATGGTCCGCGCTCTCGCGTCAAAGCCTATGTCTGCACTCTCGTGTCAAAGACAAAACCCGAATACTTATGCAAGACGTTACCCAATACACAAGGATTCAACCACAAATCAATCACACTATGAGAGGAGGAAGACAAGCAAGATAAGTATTTGCAACTACTACTTTAACAAGCATTTCACCAAACACATGGTGTGCATAATATGTGACTAGTAACAAAGAATCCACCTTTACCCTCAATCAAACCCTAATCATCCATAATCCACACTTAATCACCCTACTAACCCCACAAAAAGTCTACTCACACATATCTAAACAAACATTAACATAAACAAGAGAAATCAACATAAACAACAAAACATACATAATGAAACTAGTGAAAATTATGAGCAATGAACAATACAATGAACAAAGATTAAAACTTGAATGGATAAACAAGATAAAGAGAAGGGAAAAGATATTATGCCATACTAGAAGATGAAAGGAAAAAGGAAAACTTTCATAAAACAGAAAACCCAAATACATCAACCAAGGTTGTCAATCTTGGTAGAGATCTTCAAGAATTCCCTTAATACAAGGATTAAACTAAGATTAAAGATTAACGATTAACTAAAGACTAATCTACACTAATCTATGCTAAAGTAGTCTAGGGTTTATGGGTAATGAAGAACATAAGCTAAGATTACAAGAGGGGGGGGGGGGGGTATGTATTGGGTTACAAGAGTGAAGGAGAGGAAAGGAAAGGCACGCGGCTAAAGCACAGCCCTTCCCGTCCGGGATGAAATGGTCCCATCCAGGATGAAATGGTCCCGCCGGGGACGAAATGGTCCCGTCGGGGACGACCCCAAAACAGGCGCTGTTCAATTTGTGCACCCCTTCCCGGACGGGATGAGGTCCTTCCCGACGGGGATGGGTCTTGTAGGCCTCCAATATAATCTTTAAGGTCCCTCCTTGCTTCTCATGGGTTTCTCATCGATTCTCGGGGCTCGGGATCGAGTCCTAGGGGCTCGGGATTGGGTCCCATGGTCTCGGGGTCGAATCCAAGGCATCGAGCGATCGTTCCTTCACTTCGTTGGCTCAAAAAAGTGTATGAAACGAGTCGAAATCGTTCCAATTCTTCATGAATGGTCTCGGGAACCTGAAACGAACTAGAGGAAGCATAAGTAGCCCATAAACCGCTCCCAAGGAGCGATTCCACAAGGAAAATGGGACCAATACACAACAAATTAGGCACTACAAACTACACTTATCAACTCCCCCACACTTAACCCTTACTCGCCCTCGAGTAAGCACAAACTAACTACTAAACTAGCCGAGCGGGTATTAGCGCACCCTACGCCCTTTCAACTCACGCGAGAACACCTAGAGGATAAGTGCTCTCCGCAAGGCAAGTGAGGTCTTGCGACAAAACCGTGGATGCAACCGGACACAAAAACACACAAACAAACAAACATACAAACAAACAAGCAATCGGTTGCACCCAAGAAGAAACAAATACCGCTTCTTTATAAAAAGCAGTGAAAGAAGCACCGGTTTAGGACTCAAGGCAAGTGACAACGTTCCCAAGCTAATAATACAAACTGAAATGGACAAAACCCTAATAGTAAGACGACAAAGCAACAAAAACGTTGGTAACTTACCTAGGTTCCTCCTAACCTTCTAATAACGTATTACGGGACGATTGGCGGGATGGAAAATGGATGAACCACGGTGTTAGTCGACACTGTAGGTAAGTGAGACCCCACCCCTTTTAGCGATGTGCCAAGAGGATCGTCCCATGCCCAAAATCCGCCGAACTAGTCCAAGTAAAAAGGTGGATAAGGTTTGCAAAATGAGGGAAGACCGATCATTACCACTATCATCCTTCCTAGGGACTCGGTCCTTTGGTAGGCTCTCCACGGTAACGATCGGAAAAAGGCTTATTTTGAGAGGGTGATAATCTTTTTGTGAGACGGTTTTCTTTTGGCATTTTTCTTTCTTTTTCATTTTTTTGCTTTTTGTGTTGCTATGCCATGTCTTTTTCATCTTTTGTATTTTCTTTTTGGCTTTTTGTGCCTTTTCTTTTTCTTCAATCTTTTCTTTCTTCCATTTTCTTTCTTTTTCTTTTCTTTGCCCTTTTGGCTAGATTTGAGTGTAGACATTTCTTTTTGCAACTAAGAAAGAGAGATTTCAACATATTGCAACTTTATTTTGCGGAAATGTGTAGAAGGTAGGGAAATGGGTGAGTCGGGGAGCGTTCTTCCCTTCAAACCCACAAAAAGGGGAGAAACTTGGACTAGTTAAGCAATCTCTAACATGATCACCTAAGAGATGGGACTCGGCTACCAAGGCCTTTTCACACCGTGGATGGTCATAATGGTCAAAATGCAAATCCCGTAGTAAATCCCTAGTAAGCTAGGTGGACTCAAGGTAAGAAACCAACGAAATCATTGATTTGGGGTCGTTCTACTAGACTAAAGTCGAAGACTCGATTTATACTACTAGGAAGGAAAAGTAAACACTTGCACACTAGTCTCAAAACCGGGTTTTCGAAAACCTTTTTACACACTAGACACAACTACACATCACAAAACAAAGACGAGACAAGAACGAAAGAGAAAGAGCCAAGGGCAACAAAACAAAACAAAACAAAAACATAATGATAATAAACACCACCCCAATCTTCCAAACAAGCCACCACAACCACCACAAATTTTAACAAGCTCCACCCGAGCACACATCATCACAATTCTCCTCCAAACTTCACAAGAAACAAAGAGGAAAAGAGATAGAATAACGTTACCGGTTGTCTTGAGCTTTCCGAAAATTACGACGATCAAGGAACCTATAGGGAAAAAGGGCAAACACACACACGAAACACAAAAACACGACACAAAGACACAAAAGAAAAAGACACAAAGTAAAAATCTTTTTGATTTTTGCGAAATTGTTTCAAATTTTTAGGGTTTTTAAAGATTTTTCGAAAAAACTACGAAAATAAAACTAACTACGATAGAATATCACTCCCCCACACTTAAACCGAGCAATGTCCTCATGCTCGACCGTAGTGTATGGAGACACTAAAAAGGAAAGAAAAGAAACTACGAAAATAAAGCCAAAAATCAAAAATAAAGCGGAGAAAATGGTAGAATGTGTCCGGCCGGGGTGTAGTCAAGTCACCGTGGGCCGAGACGAGAAAGGATATGGATGGGGGAAGAAATAAAAAGAAAGAAATAAAAGGAAAATGGGAGGGGAGGACTAGGTGTAATCAAGTCACCAAGCCCAGATTCCGCCCAAATACGACTAATTCCTAGAAAAGGGTGAAAATCTTGTAAAATTTGGATTTTTCAAATGACTCTCGATGTAGTCAAGTCATCGAGAGATGGGAGCAACCATTACCAAGGCCCCGAGGGCCACCATGACACAAATGATAAGGGGAAGGGGAACTAACAAAAGAAGACAAGCAATAAAAGACGGAAAAGAAAGGATAGTTGCCGTACCATGCGGTTAACAACTCACTTGCTCCATCGTCTCATAGGTCGGTATCGGCACGTAGCTTGTCTTTGTCATTGCTATTCCTCTTCCTTCTCAATAAGGCCGCATGGTTAAAGTACAAAGGTATAAGGAGGTGGGATTTGATGTGAAAGTCGGTGTAAAGTGAAGAGAAAAAAAAAGAAGTGAATGTGTGTAGATGAAGTGTAGGGGTCATATGATAAGGGCAAAGATAGGTAGGGAGGTTGGGAGGGGGTATAAAGTGGTAGGGTGGACTCAAATGACAAAGAAAAGGCCAAAGGAGGAACAAGGCATCATCCCGGTCGGGATGACACACCCGTCCCGGTCGGGATGACACTCTAGAAAACCCAATTTTTGGTACACTCATCCCGATCGGGATGACATCCTTCCCGGTCGGGATGGTTCATCCTTCCCGGTCGGGATGCACTCTTCTCGGCCGGGAAGAGTCCTCTAACCCTCTATAACCCCAAAAGCTTGTCCAAAGCATCAAAAACCGACTTCCTTGCTCACAACCCAAGCTCTAACAATGACCACTCCTCTCTAGCTTTCATCTTCCCTTCACACCTATCAAATAAGCTCAAACACATTCATCAAAATCCCTCCCTCACATCGCTCATCAAAAATTCCAAGATTACAAGGATCCCGCAAAAGAAACAAATCCTAGAAACAAAATTATAAATAACACAATTACAAACACAAGAATTCTAATGAAGAAGAAAGGAGAATATACAGCATGACGGTTCTTTAGGGACTCCGTCAAACCGAGGATGGTGGACTCTCATTCTTCAACCATAGCCCTCAAGTGCTTGGAGGAGCAAGTCAAACGCACGACCGACATCGTAATGAAGGCCCAAAGAGTGCCCAAGCCAAGCTATCCTTCATGGCCTCCAAGGTGGAGGCAAGAAGTAGTAATCCAACGACCCAACGTCATCTTGCATGTTGTCTCCGTGGTCTACCCATCCTACAAGCCTTACCGATCTCTTCCTCCCTAAGCACCGTCTCCTAGCACAACCAAAGCTCAAAATTCTAGTACAAGTGTCGAAAGGGAGCTTAACCCTCTTCTTATCATCAAGCAAACCCAAGTCATCAACAAGTTCCGGCCCATTATCTTCCAATCCTAAAACATCGTTCTTTCCCACATCATCAATAAGAAGAGATTTGAAATTCAAGCAAGCGGTTTCAACCTCCTCTAAACCAAGATCCAAATTACGGACAAGGGGTTCACAATGTTTCATTGGGTTGTCACATGTGGGCGACTTGATTCCTTCATTCATGTCCCATGACTTCACAACACTTATCACCTCACTCAACTCATCCCAAAGTTCAACATCCTCAACAATAGTCTGACAAGAAGCGACATGAAGCTCAAGAGGAGGGCAAACGGTGGGGATTGAAGGTTCAACAAGTATAGAGGGGGTGGACTCTTGACTCTCCTCTATTATATCGGTGTTTTCATCAATGAAGCTCATCAAATTCCCATTATCCTCACCCAATTCTTCACCAAAAACTCCTCCATCAAGGATTATCTCCTCTTTCGCCTCTTCTAGGGTAGACGATTGAGGTTCTTCAAAGGAAATTTCGCTACCAAAAGGACCTTCATCGGCGGCTTCGTGATTAGGTTGCTCCCTTTGCTCAAGTGAGCACCCTTCTTCGAGTTGCGATGTTCGGGATAAAAACATTAAGGTTTTAACCGATAACGCATTTAACCGAGCATCCATCGCCTCGGCTTCCCTTTGATATTGGGCCAAGAATTCTTGCATTTGAATGGCCATTTCTTGTTGGCTCCTTTGAAATTGAAGAAATGATTGATATAGCTCCAAGTTGGGCATTTGGTGGTCATTGGGGTTTTGGAGTGCTACTTGGTAGTGAGGTTGAGGTGATTGGTGATACGGTGGGTTTTGGGGAAATTGGCTTCCATATCCTTGAAGCTCATACCCACGGGTTTCTTGATTTCCCAATGAAGCTTGGTGGTAGCTTGGAGACATCACGGCATAGTCTCGATTCATGGAGGGAGAGGAGTAGCTTGTTGCGGCTTCTATTGGTGGGGAGTTTAGATCAAACCTCATGCTATACTCGAAAATCGTGGCTCGTACCCGGTTGAGGACCTCTCAATCTAGCAACCGTCCGTTAAAGCGGCTCTAAGTTGTAAAGAAGAAGATGGTCACCACCTCTAGGCACAAACTGTAGACTAGGAGCAAACGTGAGAAGTCTAGTGCTTTTGGGGCACTAGACAAGAAGGAAATAAACTTCACACACAAAAGAAGCAAAAGAAAACAAAAAAAAACTACAAAAAAAACGAAGACAAAATCAAGTAAAAAGGCAAACAAAGTCTAAACTAGCACCGTCCCCGGCAACGGCGCCAAATTGATGGGAGAGATTTGTCGTGGATCCCCACCAATCAATAAAAAACCAACTATTCCTAACACGTAGATAGAGCAAGTCGGTTCGAATCCACGGGGACGGTAAAGAGGTGTCTAGACTAAGGTCACCCAAATACAAGACTAGGTCTCGGGACTAAGCTAATCTAGGGCAATAGGAAGGGGAGTAAACTAAGACTAGGACTAAGCTAAGGACAAAGAATAAGGAAAAAATAGGGTTAGGTCGGGTTCATAAGTGTAGTAGGATAATTGGGAGATCGATGGTGCAAGGTTCACCTAGTTACTAAGGATGGTCCGCACTCTCCCGTATAAGCCTATGTCCGCATTCTCGTGTCAAAGCCAAAACCCGAATACTTATGCAAGACGTTACCCAATACACAAGGATACAACCACAAATCAATCACACAATGAGAGGAGGAAGACAAGCAAGAGAAGTATTTGCAACTACTACTCTAACAAGCATTTCAACAAACGCATGGTGTGCATAATATGTGACTAGTAACAAAGAATCCATCTTTACCCTCAATCAAACCCTAATCATCCATAATCCACACTTAATCACCCTACTAACCCCACAAAAAGTTTACTCACACATATCTAAACAAACATTAACATAAACAAGAGAAATCAACATAAACAACAAAACATACATAATGAAACTAGTGAAAACTATGAACAATGAACAAAGATTAAAACTTGAATGGATAAACAAGATAAAGAGATGGGAAAAGAGATTATATCATACTAGAAGATGAAAGGAAGAAGGAAAACTTGCATAAAAGAGAAAACCCAAATACATCAACCAAGGTTGTTAATCTTGGTAGAGATCTTGAAGAATTCCCTTAATACAAGGATTAAACTAAGATTAACGATTAACTAAAGACTAAACTCTAATCTACACTAATCTATGCTAAACTATGCTAAAGTAGTCTAGGGTTTATGGGTAATGAAGAACATAAGCTAAGATTACAAGCGGGGAGGGGGGGGGGGGGGGGGTATTTATAGGGTTACAAGTGTAATCCCCTAAAAAAATCTAACGCAATACAGTGGCGGAAACACTGTAGAGTTGGGATTAAAACACACTGACAAACTATATCTTATTAAAAGAAATGGTAAGTCAATACAAAGGCCTCTTTTTACAAAAGGGCTAAAAGAAAATTCTTCAAACGGGTTAATACAAAACCATAAATTACATAATGAAGAAAGAGTAGGATCCACGCTACTCGCTAGCTCACACCCAAAACCCAGCAGCAAATACCTGTCATGTTATAAACATAACAGCCACGTCAGTGGGGAGTAACTCGGACGTTCTCCCAGCCATATTATATCATATGGAAAAATAATAGTATTATTATATCAAAATACTTGAAAAGAGAAAACATTAAAACGATATAACAAAAATAAGCTTTCGAAGATAACTTAAAGCACTTGCCAACCTGCAAGTCAAAATCAATCGATAATATAAATATTCAAAAATGGCGTTATGGAAATTTGATCGGTGTGCACAAGGCTAGACTTTCACTAGGATAATACTGGAAACTAGCTTCGAGAACTGTAGACTTAACTCATAACAGAATCCAGTGTCTAACTAGGCAACTCAACTATAACAGGACTGCGTGCAGCGAGGTCCTGGCTTAGGTAATGTACACCCCTCCTGGACACCAACCGTAATCCAGTTCAACCCGACGGCGACTTACACGATGCGATATCTAAGTTTAAGGTCAAAATATACACACTCCTGAGCACAAACCATGCTCAGTTCAACGACCAATGTGTCTCAACATAGACACACCAGCTTCATAGTTGATGGCAAAAATGCACATCCCAGACTATATTACTCTAACCCCACACTTCTCTTTATTCCATAACCCAAAACAGCCATTATCGATAGTCAAAAGTAATTATAATCAATATAAATGATACGGATAAAGGAATAACCATGTTATATTAAAAAGGGAAACTTTCTATAAATAGAAACTTACTAATTTTAGAAACTTACTAAAATAGAAAGTCTTATAGAAAATACGTAAGTTATTAAAATAAGTGAAATGTATAGAATAGCATTTCCAACGAAATTAACATTTTATTATTATCGTCGTTATCGTAACTTTAATATATTTCTAAATTCGTTACTCAAAATATAAATAAAATATGATATCTCAATATATAGTATTTTATAAATAATTAGGAAATCGGGTTAAAACTGTAAATTTTCGGAGACGAGATATTTTAAGGAAAACGATATAAAAATTAGTTGAGTCAACGAGTTTTATAAATGAAATGAGATTTATAAAGATTTCCGATTATTTTTAACAAATACATTTTATCAATAAAGAATACTGATTTTACTAAAGATAATCAATCGTAGACAAATGAGGAATTATTAGGGAAAATAGTCTCGACTTGAAGTGTATTTAAAACGAAATCGATTATTTTTCTTATTTATTAATATAAGTCGTCAAACGAAATTAATTTATTGAACAAGTATAAAAATCTCGGTTATAATATAAATATACGATTTTGAGTGAAAATTATAAATTAACGAAATATGAAGAAAATATAAAATCGATATTATTTAGTTACTAGTGTCACGATAACCAACAAAATATTATAACGATCATAACTTATAAAATTATTAACGATTTATAAAACGATATTGAAAGTTATAAAAATATAGAAAGGCGTATGATTTAAAATTAATATAATTAGCAATAATATATAGCTAAAATAGAAAATCGAAGTTAAAATATTTACTACATACTACTACTCAAACATACGATATAAAATCGAGTAACGTCCTAAAGTTACCTTGAGATGACAACCGACTCAAACACATGTTTGTCCTCGACTTGGTCCTCACGAAATCCCGAAAGTCTAGGAGTTGAACGAGAAGAATAGCAAGAATGGAGTAATAATTTGGAGGGACACCGCTCGCCTTGAATCGCAAGAGCACCAACTGAGTCAACCGGGACACGAACAAGATCAAAACAATGAAGACTCAGGCACACGATACCGAACAGGAACTGCAGAAGAAGAACAAGGTAGAACAGGGGGAAGAATAGGAGATTAAAGACAGTACAAAAGACGACATGTGCGGATCAGAACGGTACGAAACAAAAACAGTAGCATACTTCACGAACAGTAGCAGCCAAACCGAGAAGTCGAAATAGAAAACAGCGGATAACAGCAAACGAGAACGAAACAACGAACGAAAATAGAGGAGGAAGAAGGAAAGAAGGCTGCAGTTACAACGAAAGAATAATACAAGAGAAGAAGAAGAAAATGGAGAAGAGGAACGTATAGGCACAACAGCAAACAAACCCGATATCGAACTGAGATAACATGGATGCTCATAAGTGTGGTTTGATCGAAAAAGAGATCAAAACAGAATTGACACACACATACGCACAAACAGCGACCCAACGGACCACAAAAACGAAGAAGAAAAAGAGAGCAGCAGCAAGAGAAACGGACAGCAACGAATAGTACGATAATAGCAGACTTAGCAGTAGCAGCATCGAAACGAAGTGGGAAAACGACAGAACATAGCAGCAGAGGCAACAGTAAAAAGCAGTAGCACGGTATAACAGCCTGTAGTGACAATCGAACAGAAATGATGAAGAAGAAAAAGAAAGAGGAACGAGAAAGAGCAGCGGCAGTACCGTAACAGCAACGAAACGCAACAGCAGCACCGACCATATCAACAACATCCACGAGCAGCAGCAGCAGCAGCGGTAGGAAGCAGCAGCAGCGGTAGAAAGCAGCAGCAGCAGCGGTAGAGAGCAGCAGCAGCAGTAACGGTAGAAAGCAGCAGCAGCAGAACAGCACACTTGATCGAATTCCAACAAGCCTTGGCACGGATCAAGGAGGAGTTACGGTAAAGAAACGTATCAGCAGGAACAATGGAGAAATAGCGCAAACTAGCATGGTTGATCGATTGATGATGGTGGCTGAAGAAAAAGAGGACTATAAAGGTGATGGTCATAGAATGATGAAGATGATCGAAGAAAGGAAAGGGAAGATGGAATGAGCAGCTGAGAAAAATAAAAAGAGAAGGGGGAAGAATGATCAGTAAAAGGTAAAGGGGGATGAATGTAGAAGTGAAACGGAGGAAAGGGTAAAGCAAAGGAAGGAGTATGAATGACAGTAATAAGGGGGGCCGAATTCAGAAATATGAAGGGTTGGATTCAACTCAACAAATAAGAAAAAGTGTCCGGATTCAGAAATGAATCAGGTAGAAAAATACGAATTAAACGAATCCCGTAACGATAAGTTGACTGACTCACGAATCCGGTTAAAACGAGTTAATAAAATTAATAAATAATTGGAATAAAATGAGTAAATAAAATAAAATTAATAAATCATCAGACCGTCACTTAAAATGAGTAAATAAAATAAAATTAATAAATCATCAGACCGTCACTTAAAATGAGTAAATAAAGTACTCGAGACGAGAATGAAGCTGATAGAAATAAATAATTAGACGACCAAATAGTATTTCCCGATAAATAATAAATTTTCGATAAAATGAATTAAATTGATTTCTCGAGGAAAGAAAATAAATATTTTGACGAAACTTAAAATAAATGAGTTTCGAGCTAAATAAAAGAATTTTAGGAGTTTGAAAATAAATATAGAAAATCGAGCTTAAAAATAAAAGAATTTAGAATTTAAATCGTCGAAGTAGATTTTCGATAAGAATTAAATTAAATGTGTAAAATAAATCGAAAAAGAATTAAAATATGTTTCCGAGATAAATAGAATTTTAGGAGTTTGAAACGATTGAACGATAAACGCGTTTTATAATAATTTTGAGAATTACGAGTTCAATCGTAAATATAAAAGTACGAACATAATTTTAAATTAATTTAATTTATAAAATCAGGGGTGTTACAATCTTCCCCACTAAAAAGAAGTTTCGTCCTCGAAACTAACAAAAACATAATAATAGAGTGGAAAACAACGTATATCACTTGAACAAAATGAGAATGCTTAATTCGCATCACAATCTCGATTTTTAAAATTTTACACTTCAAACGTTATATGAAATCAAAATCGAAGACAAAATTTTATTTCAAGATGAGTTGGGCTCAGTTTCCAATGTTTGAAATCATTTAAATTAATAAAATCGTAAGTTAAAATTAGTTGATAAAATAATGACGATAAATAATATTTGTAAACGAACTCAAGGGGAAGGGTACCCAAGTATTTTCAAAGCAACAATACAACGTTTTGATTGAGAAATTCAGCAATATTACGCTTTTAAGACCAAACAAAAATTTGAGAAATCCAGTTTTGTAGTTAGTAAATAATAATCGAACCAGTCGACAAACATTTTCAATAACGGATTTAAAGTTTAATGACAATAAAACAAAAATTTAGACATACGAAGTTTTTCAGAAATTTTAAATCGTTTTACATAATAATCTTATAAAAATCCAAAATATTTGCAATTATGAAAGTTTTCATAAAATCAAAATTTTAAATAATTCCGAAATACTTTAAAATAAATTATTTACACCCTTTGAAACGGAACCAAAAATAAAACAAAGACGAAATACAAAGTTTTGAAATTTATAACTCAAAATGTTAAAATCTCATGAAAATTCAATGTTTTTAAATTAGTCAATCTTTTCACAACACAAGTTTGAGGAAAATATTAAATGGATAAATAGAGTCAAAGTCAACGACAAATCGAAATAAAAGTTTTCAAACCCGATTAAGAAGCCGAAAGGAATTGGCTGAAGAAGAAGAAGCGGAATTAAGAAAAGCTAGTGGGAGGAACAAAATTGAGAGTCAAACAAAGCTCTCAAGGAAATATAGAAGAAGTTAACCATCTCGAGATTCCCGGTACGACTCCCACAACACGGGTTCCTAATTTCTACCAAATACGTTAAGTCCAATATTAGGCACTAGGTGGTATTGCTCAGTCACAAACTCCAAAAATGTCTTACGTGATTATCCAATCGATCAAACGACACGTTACCAATCCACAATTGCCTAACAATCTAATCTCATCAATTAAAAATCCAATGGTCAACAAAACACACCCAAACTCGTAATCGATAAGGTTCCTAAGTCCAAAGCTCACAATGTTCGAACTCGAGGTATACTCCAAATTTCTCGAGTAAGGAACACAAGACAAGGTCCAACAATTTAACAAGGTTCGGGTACACAATCCTCAAAAATGTTCATCAACATATTTAATATGCCACAAGTACAAAACTTGAAAAAGTACAACGAATCCTCAAAGACGCTCAAACCTATAGGTAATGGCGCGAACACTAACATCTTCAAAACACGTCTTTCGACTAAGGTTTCAGAGAATTCCACCAAAGTTCATAGGTTACAACCTCACACAACGATCAACGATCTAATCTTTAAGAAATACGGGTAATCTATGTCAACCAAAATTTCTAACAACATCAATGAAACCTTCAATGGTACCACAACACTCAGGCTAACACTTTACACAATACTCTATGATCCCAAATATTCACGATGCATTCATCGAATAAGCAATAGATAAGAATCTCCAAAGTAATATTATCAGTTGTATTTAGTTCAGTTCTAGGTTAGGTACTAGGTATCCATCGAATATGATGTACTCTTATTACTTCAAAGTATATTCAACTCTAAGTACTCCAAAATAATCAAAGTAACCTATAACCCAAGGTTCAGGGTCTAAAGTATCATCCTAATTCCCATAATCATCAATTTGCCATTCAAAACAATCCTCAAGAATTTATTACTTGCTTAGAAGGTAGGGTAGACTCACAATCCTCAAACAAGGTAACAAGGGTTTACTAAACCTCAAACATCTATAACACGGGGTTCAGTAAGACAGAAACCGGTCTAACCAAAGAATCTCAAGAGAAGGATGGTAAAATAGAAGAATAAATCAAAGATTGATCACCAGAATGAACACGAGGATATATAAGAGAAGAATTATAAGAAGCAGAAGCAGGAAGAAAAGAATCAATGATTCTAGAAGATAAAGACCTAAACCGAGAAGGGAAAGTATGGACCTCTAAGGTTCACGAGGAAAGTAAATAGATTACTTCATCTTCTTATAGAGGAATGAGCACACCAGTCTTGGGTCACTCCATCTAGATCGACTGCAACATCATGGAACATGCATCCACTCTTGATCATCTGGCCTGTAGCTGGAGCGAACTAAATCTAAGCTGATAGGTCACCATCGGCATCTTTCTTGGAGCACCAAGTAGTCCACTCGAGTCGGTAGGCATTGAGAGTTCTAAGCAGGTCTTGTTCCGATCTGGAGCAGCATAAAAGTCGGTAGGCACCGATGCTGATCTTTCATCTTCTTCTCGACACAAAAATGAACAAATATTCAATGCTAGTCATTGAGTTACAAGAACATATAAACCTAACAGTTAAGTCCTTATTTAGGTTTCTACCCATCTCTCACTAATATTTCTTTAATATTCAAATCATTTACTAGTACTTTTCCTAGAATCAGGTGTAAGCGTCGGGAGCAACAATGCTCTGATACCAACTGTAATCCCCTAAAAAAATCTAACGCAATACAGTGGCGGAAACACTGTAGAGTTGGGATTAAAACACACTGACAAACTATATCTTATTAAAAGAAATGGTAAGTCAATACAAAGGCCTCTTTTTACAAAAGGGCTAAAAGAAAATTCTTCAAACGGGTTAATACAAAACCATAAATTACATAATGAAGAAAGAGTAGGATCCACGCTACTCGCTAGCTCACACCCAAAACCCAGCAGCAAATACCTGTCATGTTATAAACATAACAGCCACGTCAGTGGGGAGTAACTCGGACGTTCTCCCAGCCATATTATATCATATGGAAAAATAATAGTATTATTATATCAAAATACTTGAAAAGAGAAAACATTAAAACGATATAACAAAAATAAGCTTTCGAAGATAACTTAAAGCACTTGCCAACCTGCAAGTCAAAATCAATCGATAATATAAATATTCAAAAATGGCGTTATGGAAATTTGATCGGTGTGCACAAGGCTAGACTTTCACTAGGATAATACTGGAAACTAGCTTCGAGAACTGTAGACTTAACTCATAACAGAATCCAGTGTCTAACTAGGCAACTCAACTATAACAGGACTGCGTGCAGCGAGGTCCTGGCTTAAGTAATGTACACCCCTCCTGGACACCAACCGTAATCCAGTTCAACCCGACGGCGACTTACACGATGCGATATCTAAGTTTAAGGTCAAAATATACACACTCCTGAGCACAAACCATGCTCAGTTCAACGACCAATGTGTCTCAACATAGACACACCAGCTTTATAGTTGATGGCAAAAATGTACATCCCAGACTATATTACTCTAACCCCACACTTCTCTTTATTCCATAACCCAAAACAGCCATTATCGATAGTCAAAAGTAATTATAATCAATATAAATGATACGGATAAAGGAATAACCATGTTATATTAAAAAGGGAAACTTTCTATAAATAGAAACTTACTAATTTTAGAAACTTACTAAAATAGAAAGTCTTATAGAAAATACGTAAGTTATTAAAATAAGTGAAATGTATAGAATAGCATTTCCAACGAAATTAACATTTTATTATTATCGTCGTTATCGTAACTTTAATATATTTCTAAATTCGTTACTCAAAATATAAATAAAATATGATATCTCAATATATAGTATTTTATAAATAATTAGGAAATCGAGTTAAAACTGTAAATTTTCGGAGACGAGATATTTTAAGGAAAACGATATAAAAATTAGTTGAGTCAACGAGTTTTATAAATGAAATGAGATTTATAAAGATTTCCGATTATTTTTAACAAATACATTTTATCAATAAAGAATACTGATTTTACTAAAGATAATCAATCGTAGACAAATGAGGAATTATTAGGGAAAATAGTCTCGACTTGAAGTGTATTTAAAACGAAATCGATTATTTTTCTTATTTATTAATATAAGTCGTCAAACGAAATTAATTTATTGAACAAGTATAAAAATCTCGGTTATAATATAAATATACGATTTTGAGTGAAAATTATAAATTAACGAAATATGAAGAAAATATAAAATCGATATTATTTAGTTACTAGTGTCACGATAACCAACAAAATATTATAACGATCATAACTTATAAAATTATTAACGATTTATAAAACGATATTGAAAGTTATAAAAATATAGAAAGGGGTATGATTTAAAATTAATATAATTAGCAATAATATATAGCTAAAATAGAAAATCGAAGTTAAAATATTTACTACATACTACTACTCAAACATACGATATAAAATCGAGTAACGTCCTAAAGTTACCTTGAGATGACAACCGACTCAAACACATGTTTGTCCTCGACTTGGTCCTCACGAAATCCCGAAAGTCTAGGAGTTGAACGAGAAGAATAGCAAGAATGGAGTAATAATTTGGAGGGACACCGCTCGCCTTGAATCGCAAGAGCACCAACTGAGTCAACCGGGACACGAACAAGATCAAAACAATGAAGACTCAGGCACACGATACCGAACAGGAACTGCAGAAGAAGAACAAGGTAGAACAGGGGGAAGAATAGGAGATTAAAGACAGTACAAAAGACGACATTTGCGGATCAGAACGGTACGAAACAAAAACAGTAGCATACTTCACGAACAGTAGCAGCCAAACCGAGAAGTCGAAATAGAAAACAGCGGATAACAGCAAACGAGAACGAAACAACGAACGAAAATAGAGGAGGAAGAAGGAAAGAAGGCTGCAGTTACAACGAAAGAATAATACAAGAGAAGAAGAAGAAAATGGAGAAGAGGAACGTATAGGCACAACAGCAAACAAACCCGATATCGAACTGAGATAACATGGATGCTCATAAGTGTGGTTTGATCGAAAAAGAGATCAAAACAGAATTGACACACACATACGCACAAACAGCGACCCAACGGACCACAAAAACGAAGAAGAAAAAGAGAGCAGCAGCAAGAGAAACGGACAGCAACGAATAGTACGATAATAGCAGACTTAGTAGTAGCAGCATCGAAACGAAGTGGGAAAACGACAGAACATAGCAGCAGAGGCAACAGTAAAAAGCAGTAGCACGGTATAACAGCCTGTAGTGACAATCGAACAGAAATGATGAAGAAGAAAAAGAAAGAGGAACGAGAAAGAGCAGCGGCAGTACCGTAACAGCAACGAAACGCAACAGCAGCACCGACCATATCAACAACATCCACGAGCAGCAGCAGCAGCAGCGGTAGAAAGCAGCAGCAGCGGTAGAAAGCAGCAGCAGCAGCGGTAGAGAGCAGCAGCAGCAGTAACGGTAGAAAGCAGC
This sequence comes from Agrostemma githago, assembly GCA_958450325.1. Classification (NCBI taxonomy): domain Eukaryota; kingdom Viridiplantae; phylum Streptophyta; class Magnoliopsida; order Caryophyllales; family Caryophyllaceae; genus Agrostemma; species Agrostemma githago. The sequence goes on from OY288244.1 coordinate 39,943,988, forward strand.
AGCAGCAGAACAACACACTTGATCGAATTCCAACAAGCCTTGGCACGGATCAAGGAGGAGTTACGGTAAAGAAACGTATCAGCAGGAACAATGGAGAAATAGCGCAAACTAACATGGTTGATCGATTGATGATGGTGGCTGAAGAAAAAGAGGACTATAAAGGTGATGGTCATAGAATGATGAAGATGATCGAAGAAAGGAAAGGGAAGATGGAATGAGCAGCTGAGAAAAATAAAAAGAGAAGGGGGAAGAATGATCAGTAAAAGGTAAAGGGGGATGAATGTAGAAGTGAAACGGAGGAAAGGGTAAAGCAAAGGAAGGAGTATGAATGACAGTAATAAGGGGGGCCGAATTCAGAAATATGAAGGGTTGGATTCAACTCAACAAATAAGAAAAAGTGTCCGGATTCAGAAATGAATCAGGTAGAAAAATACGAATTAAACGAATCCCGTAACGATAAGTTGACTGACTCACGAATCCGGTTAAAACGAGTTAATAAAATTAATAAATAATTGGAATAAAATGAGTAAATAAAATAAAATTAATAAATCATCAGACCGTCACTTAAAATGAGTAAATAAAATAAAATTAATAAATCATCAGACCGTCACTTAAAATGAGTAAATAAAGTACTCGAGACGAGAATGAAGCTGATAGAAATAAATAATTAGACGACCAAATAGTATTTCCCGATAAATAATAAATTTTCGATAAAATGAATTAAATTGATTTCTCGAGGAAAGAAAATAAATATTTTGACGAAACTTAAAATAAATGAGTTTCGAGCTAAATAAAAGAACTTTAGGAGTTTGAAAATAAATATAGAAAATCGAGCTTAAAAATAAAAGAATTTAGAATTTAAATCGTCGAAGTAGATTTTCGATAAGAATTAAATTAAATGTGTAAAATAAATCGAAAAAGAATTAAAATATGTTTCCGAGATAAATAGAATTTTAGGAGTTTGAAACGATTGAACGATAAACGCGTTTTATAATAATTTTGAGAATTACGAGTTCAATCGTAAATATAAAAGTACGAACATAATTTTAAATTAATTTAATTTATAAAATCAGGGGTGTTACAACAAGAGTGAAGGAGAGGAAAGGAAAGTCACGCGGCTACAGCACATCCCATCCCGTCCGGGATGAAATGGTCCCGTCGGGGACGACCCCAAAACAGGCGCTGTTCAAATTGTGCACCCCTTCCCGACGGGGATGGGTCTTGTAGGCCTCCAATATGATCTTTAAGGTCCCTCCTTGCTTCTCATGGGTTTCTCATCGATTCTCGGGGCTCGGGATCGAGTCCTAGGGGCTCGGGATTGGGTCCCAAGGTCTCGGGGTCGAATCCAAGGCATCGAGCGATCGTTCCTTCACTTCGTTGGCTCCAAAGTGTGTATGAAACGAGTCGGAATCGTTCCAATTCTTCATGAATGGTCTCGGGAACCTGAAACGAACTAGAGGAAGCATAAGTAGCCCATAAACCGCTCCCAAGGAGCAATTCCACAAGGAAAATGGGACCAATACACAACAAATTAGGCACTACAAACTACACTTATCAGCCCACAAGGCCAAAGTCCTAAGGAAGTTATACCACCCACGAGTAATCCGTCTAGGCGTCTTTCTCGAGTCAGTAGTCCTTTTCCTTGTGTCGCTCGGGATGTACTTTTTTTATGATTCCAAGATCTGGGTTCGGTTTCTGATTACGCGGTGTTCTTACAGACAGGCCACCGTCCACCAGACACAACCGCAAAATGGAAGCAGCTCTGAACAACCTGAAGGCCTCCGTGGATGCCATGGCCGCCAAACAAACCGACATTGATGCCCAACTGACTGAAATGAGGGCTGGTCAAGTGGCCATCATTGCTCGTATGGCTGCAGTGGAGCAAAGGGCTCCTAATGCCGAGGCTACTGGGCCTCTAGCTGAACTAGTCAGCACAATACGCCGATTGGAAGAACAAGTCCATTTGGCTGGGAGTAACAATATTCATCGGGAGAATAGCCGAGAGTACTTCCCGGTAAGTGACAAGCTGCCTGCAAACCTGAATCTCACGGGCTTGCCCATGTTTGAAGGAACCGAGGACCCGTTACTACATGTACGGGCCTTCAAAAAATTCATGGCTATCAAAGGGGTAGATTCTTCAATGTTCAAGAATCTTTTTGCTGCGTCCCTTGAAAAGCACCCACGGGCCTGGTACTATAGGCTAGACACGAAAAAATATCCTACTTGGGATGATGTGGCTATGGAGTTTGCTCGGAACTATGCTGACAACACCGAGATCCAAAGCACAATGCGGTCTTTGGAGGTTATGGCCCGCCCAAGAGCCAAAAGAAGGTTTTATTAAGTACCTTCAACGCTGGAGAGCCGAGAGTGTGAAACTGGTCGATAAGCCCAGTGAGAAGACTTTGGTGGAGGCTTTTGTCAAGAACCTCCTCCCCTCCTACCGGGTTCATCTCCGGTACGCTGTCATACTCAATTTCATCACCCTTACTGAAATGGGTATGAGAATTGAAGACGACCTAAGGCTGGAAGGCCTCAACAAGGCCTCTAACAAGGGATACCAAGGGGCTTCCTCTTCCACTACCAAACCCCAAGCTGCAACTCGCAGCATTTTTGACGCAGTTAATCTACTAGATACCCCCTCCTAGAAGAACACCCCACCTCGGGTTTTCACTGATATAGGTACCACCTATACCTACGCCTTACAAAGGCTGTCCTCGAAGGGCCTAATCCAACCTATAGGCCAAACTCCTGAAGTTCCGGTTGAGCGACGTTCCAAGAACTACAACGCCCAAGCTTATTGCCAATATCACCGAGGCAATGGGCATGATACCGAAAAGTATTGGAAGCTGAAACACTTGATCCAGGACCTGATCGAGAGCGGTAAAATCCCGCTACCCGGAGATAAACTAAGCAACAAAGAGAACCCTTTCAGCTCCCATGCCATCTTTGCCGGGGAGGTGATTGATTGCTCTCACCTTATCTCTCCATTTATCCCGCAAGTGAATGAGATCTGGTTTGACGACGAGGATGATGTCTACCTCGTTAAAGGGGAAACCGTTCCCATCACCCCTGAACAGATTCGCGAGGCCAAATCCCGAGTCTTATTCAGTAACCACCTTGGTCGTCCCTATCAAGCCACTAGCTATAGGGACATCCCCATCCCGACAACCGTCACTAATCCACTCGGGATGGAAGTCGCCCTTGAAGAGCCGACTGCTGAAACGGCTATCGTGAAGCAACTAAAGAAGACCCGAGTTGACCTCACTATATGACAACTCTTGGTTAGCTCACAAAAACATCGAGAAGCACTCACCAAGGCTCTCGATCAAGTTAAGATCGACTCTTTGGCTACCCATGCTGAAATGGTAGCCACGGTCCTGCCCCACTTGAAGGGCAAAACCAAGGAAGGAGTCCCAATGATCACTTTTTATGAAGCCGACCTGCCACCGTTCGGGGCCTCTCATAATCTGGCCCTCTACATTATGGTGATCTGCCGAGGGAAATACCTCCCGATGACCCTAGTCGATGACGGATCCGCTGTGAACGTCCTTCCCTTAAGGACCGCCAAAGCCCTCGGTATTACCGAGGTCGATTATGTTCCGACGGCTCAAACCATCCAAGCCTTTGATGGGAGCCCAAAGTCGGTATCCGGGACAGTAAAGCTGACCATTGTAATAGGCCCAATTGAAAAGGAGCTTGAATTCCAGGTGATCGATGTCACCTCATCCTTCAACTTGCTCCTAGGGAGGCCATGGATTCACACGGTCAAAGCCGTGTCATCCAGCCTCCACCGTAAGATCAAGATGCCTTTGCTCGACAATGTTATTACTTTGGAGGCAACCCCAATGACCGTGGCTAGCTGTAACGCCACGGGCCGCACGGACCTATGGTGGGTTCGACTTTGTAGGGATGATCGAGGAAGAGTACCTTTTTAGGCCTTACTTCACCGCGAGCATTGACATAATGCTCCAGAACCTAGGGTACCTTCCGAGGGCTACCTCTCGACCCGATCTTCCAGCTGGGAAGATCATCGAGGTCCTTAAGGACGAAGACTCTCACTTCGGCCTTGGCTATGCCGCCACTCCGGGCAACGTTGTCCGAACAGCAATCGAAAAGGCCTGCAACATCACTAAGGGTATCCACTTGAGCCCTTACAACCCATGTTTGGGGCTATCCAGGTTGGTCTGTACCAACCCAATGCTGCTCACCTCAGGACCCAATTGGCCCAGGACTGCAACTACATCCCGGATGATGTGTTCGCCCTCATCCAGGCTGATGGAGCTGACGATGCTTAGCCCGCACTAGGGCTGCTCTTCGGGGAAGACATCATAGCCCCGACTCCAAAGGAAGACCTGGTCAACTTGATTCTTCGCAGCAACAGGTTTGACCCGACCAAGCTGATCTCGGATGTTGGTTCCGAGACGGGAAACAGGGCCTGGAGAAAGACTATCAAGTGGACTGACAGTCAAGGAAAGATCTACAAGCTGGTCACCGGAGAGGGAGACATGCCTGAGTCTGAGTCTGAGTCTGAGTCTGAGTCTGAGGTCGAGTCTAGGGAAGTCGGTGCTAGAGTCACTCCTGTAACCCCTCTCCCTCTTGTCGTTCCTGCTGCTGGCACTTCGGGGTCTGTCCCGCGTGCCTTACCAATCCCGCCACTGACTAATGATCAGATGGCTGCTCCTTTCGAGCTGTTCTTCAAATTTTCAATTAATAATAACAACCGTTCTGCTTACGAATTGTCTCTTTTAAATTCTGCTTTCAAAAATATTTTATGCAATGACATTGAGAAACCCGACGAACAGGTACCCTTACCTCCACATCTGATCGAGCAATTAGAGCAAAGGGAATCCCGGAATCCGGTAATCGAAGAGACCGAGTCCATCAATCTGGGAACAACCTTAGAGCCTCAGATGCTTAAGATAGGGTTATCTCTAGGTCCCGGGGAGAAACAACAATTCACGAACCTCCTCCAAGAATTCAAAGATGTCTTCGCATGGTCCTACAGGGACATGCCGGGGATAGACCGGGAAATAGCCGAGCACCACATACCAATCAAGGACGGGTGCAAACCGGTTAAACAGAAGCTCCGCCGAATGAGGCCCGAGTGGTCTCTCAAAGTAAAAGAAGAAGTTGATAAACAGTTCAAAGTCGGCTTCATACAAGTGTCCGAGTATCCGAACTAGGTTGTAAACATCGTACCGGTTCCTAAAAAGGACGGTAAGGTGCGGGTATGCGTAGATTTTTGGGATCTTAACAAAGCAAGCCCGAAGGATGATTTTCCGTTACCACACATCGACATACTGATGGATAATACGGCCGATCATGCCCTTCTATCATTTATGGACGGGTATGCCGGGTATAATCAGAGCAAGATGGCGGAAAAAGATATGAGTAAGACTACCTTCACTACACCTTGGGGTACTTACTGCTACACCGTCATGCCATTCGGCCTCATTAATGCCGGGGCCACCTACCAAAGGACCGCTACCACCTTATTTCATGACATGATGCATAAGAAAGTAGAAGTCTATGTAGACGATATGATCGTCAAATCCAAAGAACGGGACGGTCACATCACCGCCCTAAGGAAATTCTTCACCCGATTGCGCAAGTACAACATGAGGCTAAACCCTCAAAAGTGCAGTTTCAGGGTAACATCAGGCAAATTACTGGGTCATATCGTTAGCCAACGAGGTATCGAGGTCGACCCAGCTAAAATCAAAGCCATTACCGAGATGCAACCTCCTAAAACCGAAAAAGAAATAAGGGGATTCCTCGGGAAAGTTCAGTATATCAGCCGGTTCATTTCCAAACTAACCATGGTGTGTGAACCAATTTTCAAAAAACTAAAAATAGGAGAACGGGTACTATGGGATGACAAGTGCCAAACCGCCTTCGACAAAATCAAGGAAATTCTGTCTGCTCCGCCAGCCTTGATGCCACCTCAACCCGGCTTGCCTCTGTCATTATACCTAACGACGACCGAGACAGCCATGGGGGCTATGCTGGCTCAGACAGTCGACTCCGAAGAACGAGCCATTTATTATATCAGCAAAAAGTTTTTAGAGTATGAGTGCAAATATACCATGCTCGAAAAGACGTGCTTGGCTTTGGTTTGGGCCACTAAAATGCTCCGACACTATATGCTCAGCTACGAGGTCCATGTCCTATCCAAGATGGATCCGATCAAATACCTCTTCGAAAAGCCCATTCTCAATGGCCGAATTTCCAGGTGGACTCTAATGCTGGCAGAATTCGACCTGAAATTTATACCGTTAAAGGCCATTAAGAGGCGAGTAGTAGCTGAATTTCTCGCCGATAGCCCAGTAGCCGAGGAAGGACACACCGACACCTGGTCCTTCCCAGATGAAGATATCTTCCATACGGATACCAAAACATGGGATCTATACTTCAACGGAGCATCCAATTTTCGAGGATTCGAAGTCGGGATTCTTCTAATTTCACCAAAAGGAGAGCATACTCCCGTGTCCATCAAACTGGACTTCGATGTTACCAACAATACAGCCAAATACGAAGCATGCATTTATGGGCTACAAGCCGCCGCCAATCTGGGGATCACAAATCTTCGGGTACATGTCGATTCGTCCTTGGTCATTAACCAAGCACATCAAAAATGGAAGACTCGGAATGCTAATCTCGTGGCCTACCAGGCACGAGTAAGGGATCTCGAGAAACAATTCCAAAAGGTGGAGTACATATACCTGCCTCGGGAAGAAAATCAGTTTGCAGTTGCACTCTCAAAAATTGGCATCTTTACTGAATATTCCCGACCACGTGACCAGTATGCCAATTTGTGTCGAAAGACGGTCCGAGCCGGCATACATTCATGACATTGAAGACATCGAGATAACTGATCCCGAACCTCGGTACCAGGCCGTATTAACGTACCTGACAAACGGAGAATATCCTCTCGGGACTGAAGGCCGAGCCAAGAAAGCCTTACGGAGGCTAGCCACCCAGTTCATCCGTACCGATGATGGACAATTGTACAAAAAGACGGCACAGGGAGCTCTTCTCCTTTGTGTTGATAAATATAAGGTCGAGAAAGTTATGGCCGAAGTACGTGATGGTGAAAATGGCCCACATATGAATGCTCACATGCTGGTCCGAAAAATCATGAGACTCGGGTACTACTGGAACACCATGGAAGCCGACTGCCAGCTATATGTCAAACACTGTCACAACTGTCAAATCTTAGGCAATATGCAACATATGCCGTCATCTCTGCTTTATACCATGACGTCGCCTTGGTCGTTCTTGACATGGGGTATCGACATAATCGGAAAAATAAATCCCCGGGTACTGGCGGACACTGTTTCATCTTAGTAGCTATCGACTACTTCACCAAATGGGTCGAAGCTGAATCATATC